>HG992282.1:10000000-11250000 GCA_905220595.1 Spilosoma lubricipeda | reverse complement strand
CCAAACATAGAAAAAAATAAACCTAGATTCAAAATTGCAAAACCGCATTAAAACATGAACGTTCGTTAACACTAAACGAGAGTGTATTTCAATTTTAAAATAAACAAAGTACATAATATATTTCATTTCAATTTTGGAATATTCATCATCCCAACCGGTTACAGCTGTTAATTAAATTAAATATCATATTGAAATCATTGGCAGTTAATCCTAGGCTCTTTTGTAATATAAAGCTTGACGCACACTTCAGAACGCCGTAAAATCGTTTATAGAGCTTTTATAGTGGAATGTGATCAGAACCTATTAATCAGTATCAAGTTATTGATCTCCTCTAATGCGCTGATTAATTACTGCGTGAAATGTATTTACTTCGACTTAGTTAGAAACAGAGTTTGAACAGAATATCTTACATTTGAGGTTACTTTTATATGAACTGTAGGTACTTGTTAGAAGCTATGTACCTAAAGAAAGTTATTTTTCAATTAACATCACATGATAATGAAACTATTTCATACTTTCTTGTGTATTTTTTTTTCTATATGAGCCCGTCAAATGTCTCTACTCTGCCTAATGGAAAGCATGATCAGAATCCAAGAGTAGTGGTCACCATACTCACTGCGAATGCAGACAATGCAACAATGTTGCATGGTGACCCACTCTATGGAGGCCTATCGAGATGCTTCTGCATTATTAGGTATGAAATTTGATTGCCAGTATTTTTTTTTATGGAATAGGTGGTAAACGACCAGACCTATCGCCTGATGGTAAGCGATTACCGCTTCCCGTGTACACCCGCAACACCAGAGGCGTCACAAGTGCGTTATACTTCATCTTGTAGGTTATTTCGTTAAAAACTTATATCTATAGTGTAGGGGGCAATATAAATAGCATAGTATCGTGGGAAAGCCCATTTGTATCGAAGCGTGGGCTCAAGCGCGAATGAGACGCCTTGACCGTAGTCATGAAACAGTCTCACAGAAAAAGTTGTTTTTTTTTTTAACCAAGAAAGTGGGATAACTGTGACAAAAAAACAATTATTTGTTACCATGAGAGTAGTAGTTACTTAATATAAGAAAAATCGTCTGTTCGTACTTTCCTCCGCCACATTATGGGTAGAAAAGACAAGTGAATCAAGCCAACGTCATTTCCCATCCATAATAAAATTAAGTGATGAGCACAATATTTTTTTCTTTATCTAGGTGTAATATATCTGTAATAATGTGTGTATTAAGAAATATATAAGTACTAGCTTTTGCCGCGGCTCCGCCCGCATTCATATTTCAAGAATCTATAGAATCAGACGGTCAGAGTTACTTTTGAATTTATAATCGACATACTTATATCGACTGCCTCGGTAGCGCAGTGGTAGCGTACGCGACTGCTGTTCTTGAGGTCCCGGGTTCGATTCCCGGGTCGAACCAAATGTTTGTATGATCTGCAAATATTTGTTTCGGAGTTTGGGTGTTTTCTATGTATAATATGTATGTATTTACAAAATAAAGTATATAAGTATTTATATCAGTTGTCTAGTACCCATAATACAAGCTCTGCTTAGTTTGGGACTAGATGGCGTTGTGTGTTAGATGTCCAAAATATTTATTATTATTATTATATATAATATTTGTATGGATAATATTATCAGCGGTCGTGTTACTGAGGAGGAACGAGTGTCATGTCCCTCTATCATAAAGGGTGGATTCTCTGACCAGGCAAGGTGATCATGCCTGGCGGGTCGCGGCCTAACGGTTGATGTTGAGCTGTTTGTATTTATGCTAAACGGCGCGAGAACTTCTATTGCGCGATTCTGGATTGGTAGTTTCTTCGTACAGTATGTTACTCCGTAGTGCAGTGTATCTACAATAGATGGCGCTGTCATATGTTTTTGTTGGCGCTGTATGTGGAAGTCGGCACATTACCATAGTACAGGTTTTCTTTAGTTTGGTTTTAGATGGCTATATGTAAGCTGCGTGGGGTTTCTATTAACTTCATTTTATCTAGTGTATATTTCATAATATGTGAGTGTTAGATTTCACTTTGTTCACTTCATAGATAATTATCTTTATTTACTGTTAAATGCATTAACTGATTTCAAGGCACGGCATAACGGTGACAGTTCGTTCCAGATACAGCGTAGCCTCAAATACACTATCTGTTATTTATTACTATTACTCGTATGTTATTACGCTACTGTTGTGTGTGATCGTTCTATAGATTCTTGTCGACCTTAAATAAAAACTAGTTTAGCATTCAAATTCAGTTCACCCTTAGGGCTGCAAAAACTGGTATTCAGGTAAAACCTGTTGAATTAGTAGCCGACCCCAAATCTTGGGAATAATAAAGGATAGGAAGATGATGTGTATTATTTATTAATAATAGAAATATCCTTACACATCTCACACATGGGCGTTTGGTCCCAAACTAGTCAGGTAACCACACTCAACTGCTGATAAACACACACACATATTATGTATCAAAATACATATATATGATCAAAATACAGATAAAGCACTCCAGATAAAATTAATCACCGTAATTATCACACCTAACCCCTTACTTCAGATTTCTGCCTTAATTTAATTGTTTTTTAATTTATAATAAAATTTGAAAGTGTAAAAAGCTTAGTAAAATCATGTTTTCGTATCAAAGTATCAGTAAAATATAAAAACACAATAAATACGCCAAGGCTTTCTTATTATCCTAGTTGATTGAAAAGATTAATTAACTTCAATGTAGGGTGACAATATTTTAATCAAATTCTGAACTAACCTGAAAACGATAAAGACATTTCTATTACAATAGTCGTTCAATGACAATAACTTCTCTTTGAACATGACTGGCGTTGTCAGTTTCAAAGCGTTTTTAATCGACTTCAAAATGAAAGAGATTCTCACTTTGACTGACAATTTCCTTTTTGTGTCCGTGTGTCTGGTTTATCGATTTTCGTTTTATTAAAAATTTTCTACTCAAACTTGCATTGCATTTGTATTTTAAGAAAGTAGTTTATACAGAGATACAGAATTTATCTATTAAATATAATTCTCTTATCACATTGTTGCTCACGATAAACTCCACTGTCGCTCACTGAATCGTCCAAGAGAAAACTGGTAAATAACGACATGTGGCATTAAGTCCACCTCGTGCAATGTCAATACTTCTGCAATTTCTATTCAGCCTATTGCCGTCCACTGCTGAACAAAGGCCTCCCCCAAAGAGTACTGTGGAGGAACGAGTGTCTTGTCTCTCCAACACAAAGGGAGGATCATCCGACCAGGCGAGGTGATCATGCCTGGCGGGCTACTGCCCAACGGCTGATGTTGGGAAGTTGTATATATGTTAATCAGCGCGAGAAATTTTATTGCGTGATTCGGGATTGGTATTGTTGTATACTCCATATCGTGACGTCACACCATAGTTCGGTGTATTTCTGGTCGATGACGCTGTAGCATGTTGCTGCGCATGTATGCTGCTACATGCGTTGTATGTGGAGGTCGCCACAGTACCTACTATTAAAATATACATTTTTAATTAAAAAATCATTCACATTAAATGTTCTATTTAAAATTTTAAAGTAAATAAACAAAGTACAAAAAATAAATAATTAAAACGGTTCATAACTTTATTTGACTAATGCATAGTTTGGTAACTTGAAATATCTGAATGTCGTGGTTGTGTAGTATATACTATTTTCTCACTTATTTTAATATTCGTATAACAATAATAATGACTGGACACATTTCACATACGTCCATTTGATCCCAGAGCAGGCAAAACTAGTTTTAACAAACTTACGTATATAGTTCTAGACATACACATACGATAGATAAATAACACCTAGACAGAATAAATGATTGAATAATTAAAGACTCTAAAAATAATTATAGAAGATGGTTACACTAGTTGTTAAATATTCTTTCTACGTAGAAAATATTATGAAGCTTCATTTCCTATTTAGCTCTCTATTTTTCAATAATATGAAATGAAATGTAGTTTTTGCTCACTCGACAACTACATATATGAAACCCGAATTAATTTCGTTAATGATAAAGCACTGTTTTTTAAAGTTAAATGTATATTTAAGAAATTAAAATTGACCGTAGTTAAAATAATGATTTCTAAAAGGTAAAGAGCATTGTATAACGAGTTGGTTTTAAATTATATACATTTAATATCCATACTTCCTAATCTATAATTATAAATGTGACTGTAGGTTTTTTTGTTACGCTTTCACGCGAAAACTACTAAACCAATCACCATGAAACCTTGTACACATATCCTGGAGGTATTAGAAGTAACGTAGGGTACTTTTTATTCAATGCGAGCAAAGCCGCGGGCGAAAGCTAGTATTATATAAATTTGAAAGTAGCTATGTCTGGTTGTCTTACGCTTTCACGGCTAAACCGCTGCACCGATTTCAATGAAATTCGACAAGTGAATACTTTAATTCTTGAGGAAGGAAATAGACTACTTTTTAACCGACTTCAAAAAAGGAGGAGGTTTTTAACCGATTTTAAAAAAAGGAGGAGTTTTCTCAATTCAACCGTATATATATTTTTTTTTTTTTTATGTATGTTCGCGGATAACTTCGTCGTTTTTGAACCGATTTTTATGATTATTTTTTTAATTTAAAGGAGATATCTAAATGACCATGATAAGGATGCTAAGATCTGATGATGGCATCCAAGAGAAATCGAGTCAAACCTTGAAGTCTGTTTTATTTTAGTTAAAATTTTACTTTTTATCACTATATCAAACATACATCGTCGATCGAGTCGATCCACGGGCAAGAGCTAGTAAACTAATAATAACCTTCATGTTTAGGAAATCAAACTACCCACGGGTAATATAAGATACATTAGTGATTCTAACATGGGCATTGACATTCGTAACCAGCCAAATCGAAGTTGGGGCATTGAAAATCAACTCGGGCAGACAAGAGGGAAGGGTATATAATTTATTTACGAATTTTGTCAATCACTACAAGTTCCAAGAAAGCCTGAATAAGTAAAACTGACCTTTCATATTGCTTTATTACACTTCGGTTAAGAGTAAATATGTTTAAAATATTTATTTTACTTTGAAATGTATCGAATTGAATATACCTATTGCAAGTTTATATTTATACTAGCCGACCCACGCAACCTCGTTTGCGGTCTTCTATTGCCCGTAGCGTGATAATTTTTCCCCGTTTTCAAAACATTTTTCATTGGTGCTCCGCTCCTATTAGTCCTAGCGTGATGATATATAGCCTATAGGCTTCCTCGATAAATGAACTATCCAACACTGAAAGAATTTTTCAAATCGGACCAGTAGTTCCTAAGATTAGCGTGTTCAAACAAACAAACAAACAAACAAACTCTTCAGCTT
This sequence comes from Spilosoma lubricipeda, assembly GCA_905220595.1. Lineage (NCBI taxonomy): Eukaryota > Metazoa > Arthropoda > Insecta > Lepidoptera > Erebidae > Spilosoma > Spilosoma lubricipeda. The sequence continues at coordinate 11,244,636 of HG992282.1, read as the reverse complement.
TATATATTAGTATAGATTTTACTTGAAAAAGAGAATGATACATTTCTATCTGACGGCTATTTCATTGTTTCAAAATGAATCATATAAGCAACAATCAAATAGGATTATTATAACATCATCAAAACGATTACATGTATTCGTTCTTCCACTTCGAAGTACAATAGAATATCTTATTCTTTAATAAAAATCGTCAATGACGTCTAATGGATAAAACGCACGACGCACTTTGTGACTTCTGAGGTCCAGTCGTCCATGGGTGGCGGTAGTTACCTACCCCGTCTAACTGTTTGTCGACGTATACCATAAAAATATTAGATGGGTACCTTTTACGGTCACAAAGTAATACCAAACTAAAATTGCGCCGTTTCGTTACCCAGTTATCTCTATTTCTTTTGTTTGCAAACATATTTTTTTACAAACACACCCATATTCACTTTTGTGTTTCTTGTTCGAAATGGAAGAACGTTAAATATTACATACTCAGATTGAAGTAGCTATATGATATCTACTGGGCAAGGGCCTATACTTTATTCATGTGTGTCTAATTTCGTATGACATGAACATAATACTAGAAACGCTGCTACCCAAAACATAAGCATTCGCTTAGTTTAAGAGAGAGTTTCAGTAACTAAAGCACAAAACACTTACATGTATCTAATTATAAATCACTCGATAATTGTATAAGTTTGTGAAATAATAATAAATATTATAATTATTAATTTACATAATTCGTATACCTAAATGAAGTTTCCCATAAAATTTTTTGTACAAACAAGACCAATACTGCAAAATAGAACATTGAAATTACTTTCTATGCATAAAATATATTAAATGTTTATTAGTTCACCTAAATTACAACAAATGTACTCTCTATTATTGGACATACATCACCATGCGACACCCTATTCTCGGGTCGTGCTTCGCACCTGCAGGCCGGTCAGGCATTCGTCTACCGACCGCCGAGGCAAACAGACGCCGCTCTGAAATTTCTCCGATCTTACTGAAACGCGATCGGTCGCGAGTGCGTGAATTTCAATTTTCGAACGGTGTTTGTTCTTATTTCGTGATTGGTGACTTTTTTATCGTTCAGGAAATTGTTCACAGAATATGCTCAGCAGGCGGAAAGTACAAAATGTGAGTTGCCATTTCTAAGATTTCTGTTTTTCACGATGAAGGAATAGTATAAATTCTATTGAATCATGTTTTGGTGTTTATGTGTTTTATTAAATCATATTTTAAAAAAGTATGTAGATTTTTTTCTTTACGTTAACGAACACAGTGAAATTACGTAATTTATATATAAATTAAGCATAAATTTCAAATATTTTTTGCTGTGTAGCTGCTCTTGGACGAAAATATATTGAATAATTAAGGCACAACTATTGGAACTAGTTTAGATTGATTGAATGAGACTTAGGTAATTTTCACCCACTTTTTTATAAGTTACTATTTAAACTATTATGTTAATATACATATTATATTTAAATTTACATATTAAAGAGTTAGTGAAACTATGATTATATAGTGAGCGTCAGATGAATTAGCGGCGTAAAGTCTTTTTCTCTTCTGACGGAACTCCCACTAGTTTTAACAGGGTAATAAGAGCCAGTTATACTACGGCGAGAAATGTCTTTTGTGCTAAACATATTATTATGATTATAAGGCAATGCCATTAGTGAACCTTTTTACAAACCCTCCTGTAAGATTTTAGTTATGTTATGTTTCAAATGTAAAGTTTGTAAGTGAAACACTTTAATATTTTTTTTATTCATTTAAGCTTATTTCGTTTTGTACTTGATTTTTTTAAACGTCACATATTTTAAATTCACACTATACTATGAAAAGACTACTTAAAAATATTTTTTTTTTAACTTTTAAGAACCATCTGAAATTATGAATGTGCAAAACACATTATAATTAAACTTGAAGTGAACTTTCGTGTTTATACAGAGTAGTCGTTAAAATATATTATTCTTATGCACAAACTGAAAAGTTTTAAAGTAGGTTCTACTCTTTGCGAGTGTAGGCTCTGAAACAAGAAACATGAAACTAGGAACGCTAAATAGTTTAGTTACGCTACATCTTGGAGGGGTAAGAATGTGAATGTTGTACCAAGTTGGGTAACACATTGCGTTACGGACGTACCTACTCGTATAATTTATTCTTTAATAAAATTGTTGCTTATTCATTATGTTGATTCTAATAGGTGATCTTTTAAGCAAATCCTTGCTTAAGAGGGATGACATTTTATAAATTATTTGCCATATATATACTTAAGGTATGTATAGCACGTTCGAATGTAATCTAAATTATTAATATTATTCATTAAAATTTTGGCCCTCATACTACTATATATTTATAGTTTTAAATATGATTGATTTGGAAAAAAAAATACATATTTCTTTCGTCATGACACCAGGAGCGACCAATAATGTCAACAAAATGTGACACAAATGTTAGTTTTATTATATTTCAAATTCAGATCAATGAAATCTGTTTTAAATCGGTATCTTAATGTCAGATTGCTTCCAGTAGATGCTTAATATAAAAATATTTATGGGCCTAAATTAGGAGCAACAAAATTACATTTCCGATTTATTTTTCCGTTTAATCACCTGCTATACAAAGGGCAACTAATACAAAAAGCGTCGGAAATATATTTGGGCGCATGACAATGATGAATTGTGTAATTATCTCCGACATTTTTAGGATATTTAGGTGGGTTAGGAATTTAAACGGTTTGGATATGTTGCGCTGAATTTTTTTACTTCCAAGTAATTAAATAGGCCAGGTTGATTAGGGTTGTGTACGCAAAAAAATGATTACTTTGTAGAACCCTTTTCGGGGTTTCTTGGGTTATCTGAAAGGAATCCAAGGCTTCATTAAAATTACATTAGTCTTTTGTTGCCATTACGGGCGAATAATTTTTCGTTGATTTGGGAATAAAGGAAATTCCTGTCTTTTTGTTGTCTGTCTTTTTATGCATTCAGTGAACTAGAAGATGATGATTGACATGGTCAGGCATTATAATGATAGATCTGATTGTTAAATGTCTCTGCACTTCCCTATAAGTTTCTTTGAAACACCTAAATTTAATAAATGAAACTTATCGGAATCACTCTTAATGTTCTTTATTTACTATGATACTTTGTAACTTGTAGTATATTACATTATTATTTATATAACCCTTCTGCTGATATTGCAATCGACAAATATAATAAAGTAAACATTTTGATAAAATAACGAATGAAGAGGAATTTAACGAGATGCGTCGATTTTGCTTCATATAAGTGAGTGTAAATGACACTATTTCTTGCCTATTCCGAAGAGCTCCGTTCGATATTATAGTTGTTCCATCGTGTAGTATGTGCATCTATTGGTATATATAAGTATATGTTATATGAGTATATGTATATATATATATATATATATATATATATATGTATGTATGAGTATATATAAATATGTTTTTTGTTATATTTATTAGCAAATAATGTAATGAATTAAAAACTCATTACACTGTCAACTACCTCTGTCTCTCCTATACATTTTGATCCATCCTAAGGTTGCCTGGAAGAGATTGCTTTTGGCAATAAGGCCGCCCTTTGTACACTACATCTCACATTTTATGTACTCTTAAAACTATTTAAGATTATGGTGTACAAATAAAGAGAAATTCTATCTATCTATCTACAAAAAAGGAAAGGAAACAATTTTCATATAGTAGCGATGAACGTTAAAGGGCAAAGGGATTAACAGCTCGCTGGAAATCACGCAGAATAAAAGAATAGAATAGAATAAAAGCAGATGTTTTAGTTTTCTTTGAGCCAAGTCTTGTTTCGACGATCTTGATATCAAGTCAACAACTCAATTACACAAGTCACGTCATAGTTTAAAGATACAGGCTTTCTAAAACTTACTTAAATAAAATGTAAAATAAAATTATTCCTGAGTTACGATCATTCAATTGAGTAATTAAAAGACATCACAATATTTTTTTTTCACATGAAACCAAAAAAAAACAAATTTATGTGTAATAAATAGTATATATGGATAAATATAGATATGTGTGTGTTGTTATAAAATAAAAAGTTCCATCACCTTCCAAAGTTGGACTTTATTGTTATACTATAATTTCATTTCTGTACCAAGTCAAATATTGAATTTCCAAGAAAGTTTGCTCGTGTTAGATTTTCTTATGTTGGTACAATCATTTTCACTGTTTACTTTGTTGTGTTGGCAATGGTACCTCATGATCTGCAAAGTTTGCAATTCTGTACATCGTACGGTTCGTGTATTAAAGTTTTACATCAAGATGCTCTGAGATGTTTGTGCATGTATTTAACGTGGAACTTTGGAGAATATGGATTTAGAAAATATAAAGTTTGAGTAGATTATGTGGTAAGTGAAAAATTGTTTGCTAAGAAACTTCTTCTATCTAATCCGGATTTGATTTTTCTTCATGAAAGACTAGCGCTAATTTCATTACTTTCCAAGATTTTTTCTATAAGGTAAATTAGTGTATACCTGAAATATATTTAGTTATAGTATTAATCAAGATTACGTTTTTTGGGGGCAAGGAATCCCTAAACCATCACTTACTTTATTCTTCCTCTGTGTGGTAGGACAGAAAACGTACGGAGGTATTAAGTTGAAACCGTCTGCCATCCCATGAAGCTGTTAAGCTGTAAATGCCAAACTTTTCAAGAGCTGTGCATATTTAAGCCTTATACCTTAAGTGAAAAATCGGTTTGTTAGTTTCAACAACGTGACACGAGAACTATAAATAACTAGCTGTTGCCCGCGGCTCCGCCCGTACGTTTATCAGTTTTCGCGGTTAATAGTAGCATATGTGTTATATAAAGTAGCCTATGTGTTAATCCGGGGTTCAGCTGCCTACATACAAAGCTTTATCAAAATTGGTCCACTCGTTTGCGCTGAATAAGTAAGAAACATACACACTCACAAACTTTCACCTTTATAATATTAGTGTGATATAAATATATATAATAACTAGTGGATACCAGTGGCTCCGCCCGCGTATATGTCGGTTATCGTGGCAAATAGTAGCCTTTTTTTTATTTAATAGGGGGCAAACGAGCAGATGTATCGCCTGATACTAAGCGATTACCGCCGCCCATGGACACCCGCAACACCAAAGGTGTCACAAGTGCGTTGCCAGCCTTTTAAGAAGCAGTATGCTTCTTTCTTGAAGATTTGAAGGTCGTATTGGTTCGGAAATACCGCAGGCGACAGTTCATTCCACAGTTTTGTTGGGCGAGGCACAAAGGTCCTGGAAAAGCGCACATTTGTGGACTGCTAGTCATCTAGATGATGGGGATGAAATTTCTGTCTCGTAGGACGGTGGCGGATAGAGGCGGCAGAAATCAGTCCGAACAATTGCACAGCGAAGCCACGTCTCTACGCAGCGCCAAAGAGTCTAGCCTGATTGAAAGTTCTTGGCAGTCGACGATTCGAATCGCTCTTCGTTGAATGCGGTCCAGAGAGGGGAGCTGGTATTGCGGTGCTCCCACCCAAAGATGGGAACAGTATTCCATGTGAGGCCGAACCTGTGCCTTATAAAGCAAAAAGCATTGGGCCGGGGTGAAATACTGTCTCGATCTGTCGAGCACACCAAGCTTCTTCGAGGCCAATTTGGCCTTACCCTCCAAATGGCCACGAAACTGGACTTCTCTCGATACGTCGACGCCAAGTATTCCAATATTGGCTTAAGCAGATAGGGGAGTGACTCCAAAATAATTACATACGACCCACGGCAGTTTTTTTAGCGGTGAACGCGTAAATTTGTGTCTTTCTGGGGTTAATTTGGACTAAATTAGGTCTACCCCAATCTGAGACCTTTGCCAAGGAGGTTTTAACTTCAGACATAAGTTTTTGTGTAATATTCTGATGTATAAGCTATATCACTGTAAAGGTTCATTCAAATCTGTTCAGTACTTTTTGCGTGAAAGAGTAACAAACATCCATCCATCCATCCATCCTTACTTATAAACCTTCGCGTTTATAATATTAGTATAGATAGATATTAAATAATATAAATATATAATATATATATATATATATATATATATATATATATATATATATATATTATATAGATATTAATTAATATAGACGTTTTATGTTAAAAAGAAAACTTCCATACAAGCAATATTGCTTGTATCGCAAGGGACTTTACAGACATACACGAATCGGTTTCGGAACATCCAGAATCCAGATTTATAATACTTTGTGCATCCCACAAAATTTTACCCCATCGATCGGATCGGATCGAACCAACAACACTAAAAGCGGTGAGGTGACTGCCAAAACTAATACGCCATCGGCGCAAAATATCCGTAACATTTTAAGGGTAGCTCTAGTGATAAGGTCAAGAAATTAAAATGATAGTTCGTTTTAGGCATATTTAGGTCACGCCGCGCCGGTGGCATCTTAATTAGATTTTGGTGTGAAAAAATTCCAGTTTAAAAATATATTTGTTTTTTAAATGGCAGGTCGATGCTATTAGCGAATATGAAATGAAAATAAAATTATGCAAAAAAAAACAAATTTAAAATTCGTGTATATTTAGTAGGTTGGTTGATCAGCAGCCTATAAAGATTCGTTGCTGGACCAATAGGCCCCTCTGTAGAATAGAGGTTGTGGCCTATTTTTCCATGTTGGGTGACTGATCAATATAATTTATATATAATGCCATAAACGCGTAAAGTTCTCATGTTAGTAGTAACATTATAACTATTACAATATTATTGATTTCTAAAGAGAAATCAATACGAAACTTTAAATTATGTTGGAAGTTCATCAACTCCTTTTTAATCGTTGAAAGGGTTTCTCCCACTCCAAAGGAACGTAGCGTTGGTGGACGGACTAAACAGACTGTTTGCGTTGGAAGTATTCCGATTTGTATATTAATACTAGTCATTCATTCAAAACGAAAAAAATAATTAAAAAATACAAGCCTTCAATCCTTACTCCAAATAAATATTTGTTAACGAGATTACATTTACCGCAAAATCCATTAATTCAATGAAATATTAATAGAACTCGATTCAATAAATATAACCAATCATGACTATTTCTTAGTCATGTCATTTAAATTTACTGACTCCGTAGCTGTCGAATTTAATTTTCAACCCAACTTTTGGTTCTAAAGAAAGTATTTTGTATTTAAAGCGTAATTAGTTTTCCATTACAAATAAGCAGCGAAAGTAAATGAGAGAGAAGAAGAACCTTTGAGAGGAACCTTTATTAGTTATTGAAAGGAACAATAAAAGTAATATGGTAAATGATTTAGGCTTTTAAATTTTCTTGGACGATGAGACCTAAAACTTGGATATGAGATCTTTGATGAAGCAAATCCAACAATTCATTGTATTAGTCAACTTAAGTATCGTACATGAGATCAAACAAAATCATTTTTGTAAAGGTTTAAATGTCATGTTCCAACTACATTCAAAGTATCTTTGGTTTCTATGTCGATAATATGAAAACAGTTCTATTTAACTTCATAAATCAACCCAGACATTTGCAAATACACTTTCATTCATATATGTTTTATTACTTGCATGCTAGACGTAATAAGACAAGTCGTAATCCCATAGTGACTTTAACAAATGATGTGTCATTGTTCATCTTAGCTTCTACTTGTCTTATTAAACCTAGTTAAATATTAAGTCTTGAGAATATTATATATGTAGTAAGATTAGTTGTGATCCATTATTTATGTCTAACAGCTCAGAGGTCTGGAGTCTTTTTTATGTCCGTGTAGTGTCGCGGATTAGAAATACAGAGTGTAACCACCTCTTTTCATCTCATTGATGTTGTAAGAGACGACTAAGAGAGGAAACACACAGGACAACATCACTGAAAAGCGAAGGTGTATTGTATGTGTCTATTATCAGTCACATCACTAGTGACGAATTCATTCATTCACTTACTCATTGTACTGTGAATGAATGAGAAGGAAGCATTATATGATCTCTAGTACATGTGCGAGCAGACACGGTTCAGTCAACTGTGAGCGACGGAGGTGAGCGGGCATATGCATCTCGGAGCTGACAATATAGTATATGGATATACTACAGAAGGGAAACTTGAAAAAATCTTATTTTAATCCATCCGTCAAGCCTGGTATAGTATACCTAAACCTCCTTACTAAGGAGAGGGCTAAGTCCTACAGAGCATTATTAAAATGTTGTTGATGTGATGCGATGTGTGTGTAATCAACAATTTTCAAGACGTTTGTATTATCTCTTGATTTTAATTTCAAGAAAATCTATGGGAGAACCATGCTTTGTCACATATTCTTCGGTCACCGCATGCCCTAACTACTGCTTCTAAGGGCGATACTGCATTTGTGAGTTGTGAGCTGCAAATGTACGTGAACGGTGGTAGTCAATTACCATCAGGTGACTCATCTATTCTATTGCCTTTTATTAGTTAAAATAACAATTATGGAAAATGTAATCGTATAGGAACATATTTTAGCACCTGAAAAACCAAACCCATGAGAGATTACAAAAAACCACGGTGGACTGGGAAAAATGAAAGTCCTTATTATTTATTGAAATAATGAAATCTATTTTGTTCTATTATTAAAAACAAAGACATCTCATACCTTATTTATTTAGATAACATTGATATTTAAGACACAGTAATAAACTTATTCAGTTTTCTCATCACCAACAATGAGTCTCTGGGATCTTGGGACTAAAATTTGAATAACAACATTAAAAACAAAAAAGCGTTTTTTATGTCACATACGTGTAAAGTAAAAATAGGTTTTTTCTTCTCAATAAAGTCCTCTCATTTCATCGATTGGTTTAGAATCAAGATAATATTATGCATAATATTTTGTAACGAAGTTTCTTATGGGGCGTTGCGGAGAGGTAACTTGGGGTTGTTCTATATAAGTAATATATATAAGAGCTTGCAAGTCAAAATAAAATGCGATTCACTGACCCTAAAAATAGTTCGTTGAAGAGTACGTGGTTAAGTAGCCATAACTCGTTATAAAGTCAAAGCGTTCGTTTAGGGTAAATAGAACGTCAAAAGCCAATATCTTCTGAAAGAACAAATCCATCAGGGCCGCTTGTATACTTTAAAAAATAAAAAATCGATAGCTGACTAGTACTGGCATTGCTAAGGTTTAAACTAAGGTTCTTTAAAGCATAGTAAGTTAACACATATATTATGCATTAAATTTCAAAATGAGAGAGTTTTGTGGATAGCCAATACCAATGACACAAATACATAATATTTGAATAGTATCGAAATATATGTTAACAGTAATTATTATTATTCACAATACGTTTTTAAAGTGATAGTAAATAAGAAAAATCATTGAGTAAAAGGTATGTTTTGATACCTTTTACTCAAAGATTTCAGTACTTTTACAGCATAGTAGTTATGCACTAACGATAACACCTGTTTCAAATATATAAGGTAAGATCAAATCTCTGTGCTCATTGTGATCATTGCTTCTGTAGCTAATAAGCATCCTATTTACATTTATTCTGTAGCCTCGAGACACTGCGACATTTAAAGCTAGACGCTGCAAAAACATGGTAAGACTTAACTGCTATTAGCTTATTTGAAATATTTGTCTGTTTCTTGAACACACAGTTAGTTGCCTTATATACACAAAAGATCCGTTAAATACATGCTATGCCAAGTTTAAAAAGTTTAAAGTATGAAATTGACATTTCATAGTAACATATGTTTTGAATTGGCATAAATACTTCATGGTGTGAAATTTTCGAGTGAGATTTTTTTCACATGATATCTATGAGGACCTTTTAAAAAAATGTGCGATATTAAATTTTCAGTTTGCTTTTTGATTTGGCTTAGACAAGAAAAAAATTATTAGATACTTTGAAAATACGAGTAGGTATTCTTTCAATACGAGTTCCGCCACGGAACTAATGCGGCAGAAACAGCTCACAATATCAATGCTGCGTTTGGAGACGAGACGGCTAATGAACGAACCGAGCGTTTTTTGGATTAAAGGTTTTCGTAGTGGAAACTTAAAGAACGGACTACGCGGCAGACTTTGATACAAATGAACTACGCTAAATTGAAGGAAATGGTGGAAGTTGATCAGAGTCCAACTAGCCAGGAATAATACCACGGCCTCACAGAAAACTGGTGTAAAATAACGCTTACGCTGTGTTGTAGGCGTTGTACTGTTGTATTGAGAATACCCGAGGCCCATCTCCATACCAATCTACCCTTACCTCCCTCTGGCGTTGCGGGTGTCCATGGGCGGCGGTAATCGCTTACCATCAGGCAATAGGTCTGCTCGTTTGCCTCCTCTTCCATAAAAAAAATATCTAAAATATGAAAAATGGGTGCCTCATGATTTGACTGATTTGCAGAAAGAAACGTGGGTTAAAACTTATGTCGCCTTGTTGAATTGATACAAAAATGAAAGAATAATGGCTCTAATTGTGACATGTGACAAAAAGTGGATTCTTCAAAAAACCCATAGTGAAAAATGCAACGACCGACTGGTCCAATGTTGTAACAGTGCCCTAAATGTTTTGATTTCGACTGCTTCCCGTATTATTCTGGTGTAATAGTGACGGTCGGTGGAGAGGACCTGTGTAGTTCTATCCAATGGTTTGGACCTGACTCCAGCAAATGCACGGCGATCGCTGACTTGTTTATTTGATGGTTTTTCACAACCGTCGCGAAAGTATAAAAACAATCAAAATTAAGTATTTATCATAGCCCAACTGACTTAACTTTACGCTAAGGCTTTGCGGTCACACTAAAATTATTTGCGTGACGAGATTCAACAAATATTGTTATTAAAATAAAAATGAATTTGTGAAAGTCCTTGAAAATGGTTTATCTTATCGCGAAGGATAAACAAATCTTGTTCCTCCATAAAACGGTGACCACCCATTAGCTCGGAGCGATAAATCTACGACAGTCACAGTCAACGTTTTCTTACCCGCAATGAATTTAAAGGCAAGACAAATAGACACGGGTAGACACATGCTGTTTGTACAAAGAAAATATCAGCGTATTTTAAACGGGTCCTGTGGGAAGTTTTGTGTGTTTATACTTATCGTATAAATTATTTTTAAGTTGTTTTTAACCTTACCTGTGCTTTAACTTTACAAAAAATGATAAAAAGTATGTGAATATTGTCATCAGTATATTATTGATTGAGTGAAAGTATAAAGGTGATATAAAAAGGTGAGTGAAAGCGGGAAACAAGGTGGATGGTGCCCTGCACTCCTTAGTTGCGTTAGCAACCACCACCATTTTGGTGGTGGCATCATTTACCATTCATTTTGTTAAAAAACGCGTCGAAAAGGGCACGTTTAGCTGCGCACAATGGTGTGCTCATCCAGACCCTTATGTATGGTAGCGATTGTTGAGTATGGCAGAAGAAGCACAAACGTAGAATAAGTGCTGTGGAGATGCGGTCCCTAAAAAGTATGTGTGATGTGAAAATTAGTAACAGAGTCAGGAACGTAGTAATAAGAGAACGTTTTGGTTTGCAAGTATATGTAGTGACAAGGATTGAAAAGGGCATACTTCGATGGTTTAGCTATTTAGAGAGAATGGATGAGAGAAGACTTATGAAAGGAATTCATAGATCAAATATGTGTGGAAGTGTCTGAAGAGGTCATCCATGGCTAAGATTTACCGACCAAATTGGTGATGTTCTGAAAAAGGGCAATGTGAAGAGCACCAGGACCCGACGATATTGCATGCAGCGATTGATGAATGTGGACGAAGCAAAAGATGCATGTAGTAAGTGGAGATCAATTCATTTATTTATTTATTTAATCTTAAGCTACTGAAATAGAACGTATTCTACGTTTCAAACGCATTATATTTTAGAATTTATACAATTCATTTGTATTTAACATAGGTTTATCCTTTTTTGTGATATAAGGGGCAGACAAGCAAACAATATCATATTTTTCTGTTGTGAATATGATTTTTTTGTTGCAAAAAACGGAACCCTTATAGATTCGTCACGTCTGTCTGTCTGTCTGCCTGTCCGTCCGTATGTCACAGCCACTTTTTTCTGAAACTATAATGTTGAAACTTGGTAAGTAGGTGTATTCTGTGAACCGCATTAAGATTTTCACACAAAAATAAATTTTTAAACAATTTTTTTTCATCAAACCCGTCTAGGATCTACATCTATGGGTAGGGTCTTCAAAAATGATATTGAGGTTTCTAATATCATTTGTTTTCTAAACTAAATAGTTTGTGCGAGAGATGCTTCCTAAAGTGGTAAAATGTCTCCCCTTCCCCTCGTAACTTCTAAAATAAGAGAATTATAAAACTAAAATTTAAAAATATGATGTACATTACGATGCAAACTTCCACCGAAAATTGGTTTGAACGAAATCTAGTAGGTAACTTTTTTAAGACGTTTAGTAAACTGTTATTTACTTTTCATTCGATCAACACAAATATAAAAATAAAACAAAAATTATATTATGTTACTTGCTGCTGCGGAACCCTACATGGGCGAGTCCGACTAGCACTTGGCCGCTTTTTTAATTTAAAACCCAACTACCCCTAAAATATTATAAACGTATGTTATATGTTTTTAAGTCTTATTTAAATTCGTACCGGTTTATAGTCCAAGCCTTTGGTCTTAGCAACATATATATCGTTGTTATGACTAAACAAAAGACGTTCTCTAATTTTAGTTAAAACGTACTAAAACAACAGAACAAGTTACATATTATTATGTAGGTCGTATCTCAGGGGTTTTAATGTGTAGTAGTTAGTAGTATGAAACTGTTACTTGACTTGTTTTTTCTCCACAGGGTTTGTCCGCCATGTGGAACTTTTGTTACTTCTGAGGCTAATAGATAAAACGTAAAACTTGCTTTTGTCACAGCACTTCTGATGATTTTTTTATAAGCATTCAAGATCGTGAAAGCTTTTTTCCAACCGTTTTCGATAATCTATATCTAGTTAAAACTGGATATAGTTAACTTTTTTTTAAATTATTGATTTATTACTTTCATTGACATGCATTGTCGTTGTTTTTCTTTTTTTTTTGACAAGGTTTAGTGTCATAAAAAAGAACAACTACTCTAATTAAAGTGAATTCAGATCGTTTTCAATAACGTACTCTAGCCAAAACTGGATATAGATTATTGAAAACTCTGTAAGAAGTTTTTGATAATGTACTTCAAAAATGTATGATTGTGGTTAGTCTTCTCGGCGCTTTCATGACAAAAAACCATCTCATCATCAGACTCGGGTAGGTCCTGGAGGGAATAAAAAATATATACTTTCCAAATTCTATCCAAATTCCCGGCAATAATATACCGTACAATATTAATATGTTCGATAGAGCATGTAATGCTATTGTACCCACTCATAGAAGTTCTTACTCTTGGCGTAATTTATTTCTGACACAGGGACAAGTGTGGTCATTTTTACTCGTGAGCAAAATGAGCATACGTATCACCTATTGGTAAGCGATTACCGCCGCCCATGGACACCCGCAACACCAGAGGCGTGACAAGTTTGTTGCCGACTTTTGGGGGTTGGGGAAAGGGATCCTCTCCACATTACTTATAGTTATGGGTCTCCGGTATCCTCACTCACTCCGTGAAACACAGAGCAAGCGCTATTTCACACCGGTTTTCTATGATATGTAAATATTAATATCTAAATGTAAAAATTTTAAAAGAATATATGAATATACTACGCTATAAAGTATACGTGGATTTCTTTTTTTTTATGATTTCGGGAAAAGAAATAGAAAACGATGAAAATATAAGAGTTGTTTCTCAAGTTATGAAAGTGTTTGAAGTTGTTAAAAAAAACGACTAGTTTAATATCTCTTAGTAAATATATTATAATACATGTATAGGTGTGTTATATTAATGAGGTTCTCAGACCTCATTTTTAAAAAGCTCCAGCTCAATTTGTGCAGAAATATCAACGAAAGGCAAAAGGTTGAACCACAAAGATCTTTTATTGCAAATTGGCTGTGAAATTGGAGGCATACATACATTTAAATGTATTTGTATATGCCATGTTCAATTCTTTTTCTTCACATGCAGAGGAAATATAAGGTGCTTATATGTTAATAAAATCGTTTGATCTGAAATAATTATATGATATAACTTTCAGTTTCATATGTATATTACACATTAATGTATTATTACCTTTTTCATGAAAACGAGATCAATGCGTAGTAACTAGCTATAGATATAGATGCATTTGAAACCTATGCATCGTTCCCCTATCTAATTTTACTATTGATAACATTAAAATAATATTACTGTACATATCTCATTACACTATATTATTATTATTAATTAATATTATAAAGATGAAATTTTGTGAGTGTGTATGTTAGTTATTTCTTCACGCGCAAACGACTGGACCGATTTAGATAAAATTTGGTAACCAGGAAACTGACACACTCGATGATCACATCTCTCATAAAGAGAATAAGTGATAGATCACTTAAATACTTAAGCATGGTCCGAACTAGCCTTGCTTAAGCTCTCTGTGGTTGATTCTTAAAGTATGTAAGTTGCCTTTAGCTACTTCTTACTAAATACCTCTCAAACCTCTAAATAAACATTATATTTTTGTTTATTAAAGTCTGATTAATAGATTTTTTACTTTCAAATAAAATTATTTCTGATAAAAACAAGAAGAATTAGAGATACTCTTGAAACACGCCCCGAGGGAAATTTTTTCCTGAGAAAACTCGAGCGAAATCCTAATTAAATATGCAAAAATAACGACAATGGGCTCTGAGACCCTTAGAATGACAGTTGGAGCGTTTAGTGTAATCTTCCGGAAAAGGCCTGGAACGAGGATAATATAATATAATAGACTTCTACAAATTTTGGGAGTTGGCCTTATGTTGCAATGGAATTTAGCTTAACTCTAGAATCATATACATTTATCTAAGGCTAATACGAAGATATTCTAAGACTACTTTCTTATTGATCTGCCTATCTATTCAGACAACTACTCATATCAATATAAGATTACATAAAGTTGTTTATTAATATAGTATGTATGAAACTGTGTGTGTATGTTTTAGAAATCAACATAAGAAAAACATAAAAATGCATTACTTAGAACATTTTGTTTGAGTTATTAGATTCTAAATGAAGTGTATTAGGCATTGCATTTCCATTTTATCCAAAGGTTACCTAACTTAAAAGATTCTAGATGTTGAGAGATTAAATAAAACAATATTTCCGGAACAAAATACCTTTTGGGGCGTTGCGTAAAGGTAACCTAACCAGGAAAAAGCGTCCGTAATATTAAATCAAAAAAGCGTAAGATTTAAAAAAATTAGTATAGCGCCATCTGTAAGTTGCATGTATTATTATATTTTACTATAAGGAACTTCGTTCCTATCTGGTGCCCCACGACACCGCATGACTTTTTTTTCTATTTTATCGATTTTCCATTGGCAATAATCTAAAAGCCACGCTTCGTCATGTATGGGACGGCTCGATCGGAGAGATACCACGGCCTCTCATAAAACCGGCGATTGCGCTGTGTTGCACCGAGTGAGTGAGGATACCGGAAGCCCATATCCTAAACCATCCCCACATCCCATTCCCCATCCCCCAAAGGCTGGAAACGCACTTGTGGTGCCTTTGGTGTTGCGGGTGTCCATGAACGGCGCTAGTTGCTTACCGTCAGGTGATATGTCTGCGCCTTAGCACCTATATACCGTTAAAAAATGCGTTGAACTTAATAGAGTGGGCTCTATTTCATTTCTGTTAAATTTCCATTTTAAATTGTCCGTAACTGTTTCTGCTAATAGCCAAAAGTACATAAAAGTATGTTATGTGTTATACATATAACATCCATAACACACATACATACAGATAACCACTGTGCCACCCTTAAAAATACAGGTTATATCACTTACTATAAATTAATTAATAAATTGTAAATTAGCTGTAATTTGCGTTTGTATTTCTTACTATTGTGTTACTGGAAAAAATTACTTCTATAACTGATATTATATCACACTACTGCTATTATGAACATTTCGAATTGATCAATAAATATTTATTATTATTATTTTAATACTTTTTTATTTTTCGGGCTAAGCAGAGCTTGTGTTATGGGTTCTAGACAACTGATACAAATAGATATATACTTTTTTTTGTAAATACATACATATTATACATAGAAAACACCCAAACTCCGAAACAAATATTTGTAGGTCATACAAACATTTGGTCCGACCCGGGAATCGAACCCGAGACCTCATGATCAGCAGTCGCATACGCCCACCGCCAGACCAACGAGGCAGTCATTATTGTTGTTTTTATTGTTGTTCTCTTTCGGTAATTTTAAAATTGCGTTTAAGTTTGAATCTTTAATACACGTAAAGATAATTAATTGTTTAACGCTATGCTTTCTTTGAGTACCTTAAAAATAATTTTTCGCATTTCATGAACAGTATGTAAATCAAGCCTTACCAATTTCCACATCTGAATCGTTTAAAACAAATTAATAATGAATTCACTTTGAAACAAGCATCGTTCATCAACCAAATTAAATTTAAATATTCAGTATTATATCCAAAATGGTAAAATTTGACCCTTATATTTGAACCTAGTTGCCTTAAACAAGATATTTAATTAAAATTTAACAAATAACAGAAACGTTTTATTTCAAAGAATAACAACTTAATTAGTTTCAGTAAAAGTTTGAAATTAAAACACAACCCGGTCCGCTACGCTTTAAACTCGTAGAAGGCTACGGTACTACAGCGTAGCAATGCACGAAGTGTACTTAGTAACTTTGTAATGCGCTTACCACCGGAACTCAAATAGCTTATAACCAGTTCAAATGAAAAACCGCTAAACTACAAATTAAATCGTGTACTGATTCTTTTTCTTCTCAAGTAGCAGTAAACAGCTTCAGCGCTTTATATAAGCGTAAAGAAAAGAAAAGTCATCATATTAGTTGCAGTTTCTTTTCACTACGTTAGTTTTGTTTTGTTCATATAGATTTTCTGTGTTTAGAAGATTCGTTTAATAACGCTGACAAAGAGGCTGTTTATAGAGCACAGTTTGCTAGTGGTAGGTTTTTTAGGTACTACATTCTACCACATGTTAAATTTAATGTATTAGTGGGCGTGTGCTTGTATTTGTGAATTCCTCAGAAAATATTAATTGTTACAACGAGAATGTGTTCATATTTTATTTTAATTTGTTGTTTTCTATGTAAAATATGTATGTATTTACAAAAAATAGTATATATGTATTTGTATCAGTTGTCTAGTACCCATAACACAAGCTCCGCTTAGCTTGGGACTAGATTGCCTTGTGTGTTAGATGTCTGAAATATTTATTTATATTTTTGCCGCGTACTGGTGAAATAGAGAATTTATTTGAATCATGTAGAAAATAATATTTCTGTATTTTATTTTCTTAAACAATTAAAAAATTAATTTAGTTACTCTTTTGTGAAATTAAACACTACTATTAATTCCCTAAAAGTTGTATCGAAAAAATTTAAATCCTGATATAATAATTTGTTGATAAAATAATTAGCTTGGATTGGCAATTAGATTTATTAATACTGCTTGTGTTTCTTTTCTGTGAAAAACTTCAATTTTCTGTCGCATATCACACACATTGCAACTTATGAAGTTAAACTAATAAAATCTAAATAAAATATGACTTTTTGGTGTTGATTGTAAACATTTAAAATACAATCTTAAAGTCTAAAACTAAGTTTCAACCTAATTTAAAATAAAATTAAAATACTACGAAATAAAAAAATGAAAATATTGACAACATTCACATGCAAGCGTTAAAAACTTCCTCTGCATTAACAGCGTTTAAAAATACATACCAAATGTTTAGTATCAAAGGAATATACCATGTAAAGAAGTTTTATTTTCCAGCGCCTTCTACTTTTAAAAAAATAGGCAGCATTTAGTAATGCGTTTTATGTTGGCGTTCATGGCGTTAGATTGAATGCATTCCCCACAGATTAAGTTGAAATATTGTTTTAATATTAGCCCACGGAGAGTCGAGACAATAATTCGAAACTATTTTATGCTAAGTATTTTTTACACAGGACTATTTGAAATGACTCAGAAAAATAGTTTGATAACCTTTACGTACACACATTGTGCTGCAGAAACCACTACATTAAATAAAAAAAAAATATATTTTTACCAGACTACGGCGAAGTCAAACATCAAAGGCAGGGTAGTAGTTTTGGCACAGAAGCAGGCCCGGGTTGCGGCGCTAATGCTGCGGAGAACTCTCTACCCCTTTTGTTGGGACACTTACGGGAATGTCAATGTTCCCACACAGAAGGGGGCCATCTATAAACCATTGTACGTTGTGGTTCCAGGCTTTTCATTTTTAAGGTGCACCATATATTTGTTCTGGATTGTGTATGTTATGTCTGATTATAATTCTACTCACACCGCCATACTTCTAAAGCATTAAGGGATAATAACCAAATGACATAATCACACGACCCTAATTTGCATTTTATATAGCCAAGGATATTTAGCTTTGTTTGTGTTTTATGTATTTACCGATATGTTGTCTACTCTAATAGAATTTTGCAGAAGGGTAGCAGTCTGTAATATATTACTCCAGAATAAAAGACGCAGTGTTGAAATGTGTTTCAGAATTTCAATTCTTTTTTGTTCATATTAAAGACAAAGAGTTGAGCAATATAGTTCACTGAACCAATTAGAGTAAAATGTTGTAATGATGCGTTTTTTTACGTTGCAATGGTAGGATAGAATTGAAGACAACTAGATAAATAAGTAAACACTGCATTTAAATTATGGACATAACGAAAAAAGGTCTCATTTAAAGGTATATTGCGCGTTAGGCGTCATCTTTATGGATTGTTGTCACATGTTATGATGCCATCACTGCCCGAGTGCAACCTTACAAAAGCCATCTGAGTGGCTAATAGAAAGCCACGTGTTTAGCATTTATCACGACTTCCCCTTTGTTTCAAAATGAAAATTTTCAAATGTAAACTTGCGCCTTTTGCCTAAGAGATGTTATAATCAGAACTGTGCTTATGAAATAACGTGTATTTTTTATTTATTTTACAACTTTATGCACTTGTGCATTGCGTCGGACTTACTGCACAGGGTATTATCTACTAGTTAACCTTTAGGGGGTGAAGAGATCTAGTAAGCAACGAGGTTACAGTTATAATTAGAGACAAATAAAATTTAAATAAGCCAATAAACACAAATTTACAATTTTATAAAAAGTCGTGGGGTGTCGTGGGACACCAGAGAGGAATGAAGTTCCTTATCATAAGATAAAATAATACATGCAACTTAAAGATGGCGACATACATTTTTAGAACATTTTTAGAATCTTACGCATTTAGTTCCTTATCATAAAATATAATAATATATGCAACGAATAGATGGCGCTATACTCATATTTTTAATCTTACGCTTTTTTATTTAATGTTATGGACGTTATTGCCGGCTCGGTTACTTCTCCGCTACACCCCATAAGGAACTTTCGTTCCAATATATACATTCATAAATACGCGAATATGTATAAATACATGAAAATACATATACTTTATAATCATACACTGTCTAAAATATACTATAAAGACGTCTAATTGTTACTATAAGGTGTATTGCGTGTGTATACTTAGAAAAAAAATATGTATAATAATTTTTGTATTCTATACATTTTAGGCGTAAAGGAATTTAGCTGATATACTCTACTTTATCACAACTTTAGCCACTTAGAAGAGCGGTGGTTTGATCCATCTTTAAAAGCATGTAAGTACATTTCAAGTTACATTTCAACAAGTCACATTGACATAATGAATATAAAGAAAAACAAAAAAAAAAAACAATTTAATTAATACTTTAAGTCCGTTTAGTCAGTTCGTAGGCGACACTCTATGAACAAACATAGATACTCATTTGGGTACATAATTCAGTAATCTTGACTCTCGTCGTACCATGTATACATACCTTAAAACGTAAAACATGGTCTAATATTTTTCTTTAAAATGACCTTATTAAAATGTTATAACAATCGCGCTCTTTGTTTTTGACGGGAAGTTCTTCCGTCCATATTTCCTAATTTATTTTAATTCAATGTTAAATCGTGGACAATGATGTAGGCTACATATTGCACAAATCAAACGTGTTTATTTCTGTGTTATGTAATATTATGATTTACCTGTTTATGAATACCCTTATGAAAGTCGTACGTTTAGAAAACATACAAGTTGTCACTTTATACGCAGGCTTACGAATAAATATTATATGACATTTGCTGAGTAATGCTCTAGACGATTATTAGACTGAGTGTAGGTGCTAACTAATAATTCCCACTTAATTCCTTCCACATATGTATTTGTAGTAATTAATCATCCCCTTTGATACGCATACCTACATAATTATTACACTGGCAATGTGGTAATACTGGTGATATAATTTACTTCAAAAGAGGTTTTCTTGTATTAGTGAGCAGACAAATGAAACGTCAGCCATTTTAGGTGCAAAGTTCGGTATGGAACGAATTCAATGAAAATCAATAAAATTAAAGAATAATAACATCAAATTATTCTACGTCAACTCTAAACTGAGATAAACATATACGACCTCTACCGTCGTTAATTTCAGCATCCAGATTAGACCTGGATATGCAAGCTAAAATTAAAATAAAGCTTTATAGGTAGTAGAGCCACGCTGATTTCAGCACGAACGGGCCGGCTCGACCGGGGCGGTACTATCCTCGCATAGAATATCAACGTAAAATGACAGCGTTCGTGCTGTCGTTTTTCGTTGGTGAGTGCGAGACCGGAGGCCCGATGGTGCAGAAGCATCACTAGGCCGCCATAGTGTGGGTCACCATGCTGTATTGTTGCATTGTCTGCAACCGCAATGAGTATGGTGAACACCACTCTTGGATTCTGCTTATGCTTTCCACCAGGCAGAGTAGAGTCATTTTGGCAGGACATACACATATTTTTTTTATTAAATACCCAAGCACTTAATCGAGCAATCATATGCCAAAAATGCCTTACATCATTTGGAAAAGAGTTGAAACTCTTACACTGTGGGACCGATATGAACCAAACATAGCTAAGATACACCGCAAGGAAATCGGCTTTCAAATGAATAAAATCGCATCGAAATCGGTCCATCCGTTTGAGAGTTACTATGCCACAGTGACACGCACAGTAACAGACACACACAAACAAACATCGACGACAAACTTATAACACCTCTCTTTTTCTTTGCTACTTTGATACAGATGTAATTTAAATGCGTAAATGTCACAAGACAAAGGAAAAATAAATAATAAATATATTTAGATGCTTACAGTCTTTTATAATTATCTCAATATAATAAATCTAAAACACAAAAGCTGAACTCTAAATAATCAAAACAAAGAACTAACAAATAGCCTCCTTAATCTTAACAAACAAAGAAGAAAAATCCAATCTCTTATTAATCCCTTTAATCGAGTTCTTTATTCCTCCGTATATAGGTACGTTACATCCCTTTGCAATCGACTGAGTGATGTGAGCTAAGGTATTTGGAAGGTTTCATATATTACGTATAAAAAGGTAATAAAGCCGAAATGTATAATATGAAACCATAGTTTCGTTTCCAGGAAGAAAAGGGTGTATTGAAATATGATAAAGGTAAAGTACCAATTTGGAAGGAACGAAATTTCAAAACGAATATGTCCAATGGGTGCAAAGAAAGAAGCGTTCTCAGTTTTCAAAGTTCGTTATAACTGCAATTTGTAAAAGAATAACCCCATAAGATTGACAAAGCGTACTTTGCCATATAATAGATGTAAAATATCGTTCACAGATTTAAGTAAGTTTTTCCAATAAAATATTATATTCGCGGTACACATCTTTCTATGTATCTAGATGATAGTATACATGTTATGCACTTCATCAAGCAATTAAAAAAAAAATGCAGTATAGCATATTGACCGAGGTTTCAAGCAACTTGTTTTATTTATGTATAAGCTTGCAAAGATACTAAAAGGTCATTGCAATAAAGTCGTCATTAGACATATCTAATCATCAAATATCAACCATAGTTAATATGCATTATGGGGTTTGTACCAATTCCTGACATATTCTTTAAAAGAGTTTCGTCATTAAATGGCATCAGTGGTGTTGCTAACAAAAGTTAGGCACGGCACATTTTGACAACAAAACAAAAAACACTACAGATTATTACTTCAGCTTTAGGCCATGTTGAGATGATGAGCGCTCAACGCGCGTTTTGCTAACGCGCGTTTACAACTACATATAATTTCATTCTAGAAACGCGCGTTAGCATGTGTACTCCTAGAATGAAATTACATGTAGTTGTAAACGCGCGTTAGCAAAACGCGCGTTGAGCGCTCATCATCTGAACATGGCCTTAGGCAAAATGACGACTACTTGCCTTGTACTAAAGTCGTAAGACAGCATTAAAGCAGAATAGAAGTTGGAACTTTCGGAGTTCACGAGTAAACGACCTCGCAAATCTCGAGGGTCGTGTAAGAAATCCCTAGAGAAAAATCACGGCCCTTCAAAACTAAAACTATACACGCTTTGTTGTTTTAGTAGTTTAGAAACTAACGTTTTATTGGTCAAAGCGTGCTTCGTGAACTGGCATATCAAAGGTTTGTAGTTGTGGAAATAATTTGTTAATTTTACGTACCAGTACCCTACGTAGTAGTAGAGGCTTTGTCAAAGCAAATACCTACTCGTAACATGTGAAATATTTTAAAAGTTGGATATTTATAATGAAAACATTATTTTCATTGCGATCGCAATACTTATTTGTTTTTATATTTTTTATTAACTTATTTTACTATAAATGATTTTGATAGTATACGAAAATTTGTTTGTATTTTGATTCAAATTCATGTTTTAGTTTTAACAAATTTATTTTAAGTGTTAAGGAAATTATAGATACAACACTATATTACCATATGTAATATTAAGATTAAACATAAGGAAAGTAAAATTAAACGATTTCAAGCTAGAAAATTAGTAAAGAAACACAATTAACTCAGGTCAAAAGCGGAACGACTTTCATTGCCAACACACAGTTAATCTATTGCGCCTTTAGATGTTTTCACATACCTACTTTTTAGTCTGTTACTTTGAAATCAGCAACGGTATGCAATGTGGAAATTGATTTAAAGTTTGGCTGTTCGCCAACTGGCAATGAATTGCGACCACCTACATGATTAATTGTTATTTAATTTCATAGGTAAATGTGTGCTTCAACGTTGACATTTTAAATATTTACGTCATATGCTTAGAAGATCGCTTAACTTTTTACAAACGACCTAAGTGCTACTCGTAAATCATCCAGTGTCCCTGAAATAGATAACCTACTACCAATAGTACCATTGGAAAACTTGAAAACTTTTATTGATATACTGATATTCATTACAGTTTAAATTTAAAGTATTTATAAAACATAATTTATATTTGTATTTATAAATATAAGTTATCGTCACGTCATGTATAACAATTATTAGCAAGAAGAGAGATAGATAGAAAACTATTTACATACCATTTTACAGAGCTAAAAGAGTAGATATAAAATGGCCGATATGTAGGGTACAAAGGGCGGCCTAATTGCCAAAAGTAATCTCCTCTCAAGTTTAAGATGGATCAAATGTTTCGGAGAGACAGTAAAGAGATGTTGTTGTAAACTCTTCGTAATATATATCCAGTTTTAATTAAAAAAATGTTAGTCACATACACATGAAACTTGTTCTGTTTTAAAATAGCAGAGGTTTGCATCGCACCTGTGCAAAATTTGTCCTTACTCTGTAACATTCTGTTTCAGTTCACGCTCCACTACGACAACTTTTAACTGCTTTAAAATAACGTTTACCTAAACTGTTCTTATCAAATGTGGTGAGTTTAGTTTAATGTCCTGTTTTCGATATTATTAAAACTTTGAAATGTTATTGACTTCTTACAACTAAGTTTTAAGATCCATTTAAAATTTCAATGTCATTAATTTTGTATTAACATTGTTACATAAATAGACACATCAAGATGGTATCTTTTACTTGACTGTAGTAAAGACAAATGCTAATTAGTGACCCGTTTATGTATGTCTGTGTAATCATATGGTTGATGATGGAGATCGCTTTGCTTTCCGATTTTCTTATACTTTTTCCCAGTCTTCTTTTCTTGAGACCTGTACACATATTCAGAATTTTAAGTACTTTAACATTAGAAAACACACATACATAGTACGATTGACATATCGTCACAAAGTAGGCGATAATGACAGCATCGAATAAGTCCTTTCATTACTTAATTTATTTGTACATGTAAATTCCCGTAATAATAAAGATTGAATACATGAATATTAAAAATAGACGTTTGTCAAAGTATATCAAAACTATATTAGTTACTAGCTGAACCTGAAAGTGTTACTCGAGGTTATCGTCGTACCGCGAGAAACGCCGCGGGACAAAGCTAGTCTAAAAAGACGTAGCCTAAGTTACTCCCTTTCTCATCAGCTACCTATCAATGAAAGTCCCATCAAAATCAGTCCACCCGTTCCAGAGATTACCCGGAACAAACAGACAGACAGACAGACAGACAGACAAAAATTGGAAAAAAAAATATTGGTATATGTACAGTGTATACTTGCATATGCATTTAGTAAATTATTTTTTGGTTATTTGGTTTGGTTATTTTAATATTACAAATAGACACTCCAATTCTATTTATTTGTATAGATTGTGGTTATTTAACATATTGTTTAATAAACGATATTAAGGTGTTAACAAATCCTATAACATTTTTTAAACTTTAATAAACTACCAGGGGCATGCTTATTTGGCTTGTGTTCAGCGCTCTGCCATTACCAACTTAGACTACTTACTTGCGACTTTATGGCTTATCTCAAAGGCAAATAGTTTAAATTTCAATGGTTTATAAAATTAGGTTAATTATTATTAGAGGTGACCCTTATTGTTACGTTTAAGTAAGTACTTTGTGTGTAGTAACGTTCTAATTATCTTAAAGTTTTATTTACCAGATTTTATTGTATGAAGGTAATAAACTATTATGTACTTGTACACGTAAGATGTGTTGAAGAATTTAGATTTTCCAATCAATGTAGTATGTATAGAGGTATTTTTATAAGGTTTAAACCAATCTTGCACCAAAAGGTCACGAATATTTTATACATTACAAATAAATTTCGTTGTTCATGTTCAAATTTTATAAACAACCAGCTTTTAAAAAATAAACTTTGTAGGTATAAAATTACTACGGGTATTAATAGTAAACGATTTCTAAGAATTGAATTTTTGCCTAACATTCTAATATTATTATTTTTTTCAGCTTAATATTACTTTCGAATTTTATATTCTCGGCGCTACCCCATATTATTTACTCGAACTAAACAAAAACTGTTATTATAAAGTAAAACGATTTTATTGTTTTCCTTATACCTGTGTATGTATTTGATATAATGTATATTTGCTATTTTTTTCTTCAAAATGGGAAATTAAAACACATAATGTTGTACATGTTCAGATGATATTTCTATAAATAATAATAAATATTTCGGACATCTAACACACAACGCCATTTAGTCCCAAACTAAGCAGAGCTTGTATATGGTATGTATTATGGGTACTAGACAACTGATATAAATACCTACATACTTTTTTTTTGTAAATACATACATATTATATATAGAAAACACCCAAACTCCGAAACAAATATTTGCAGATCATACAAACATTTGATCCGACCCAGGAATCGAACCCGAGACCTCAAGAACAGCAGTCGCGTACGCTACCACTGCACCACTAAAATAAAATGTACGTTATAGATAAAATATATACGCTATGAAAACAACTAATCAGGTATAAGGCAAAATAGTCAAGCACTTTAAGAACAACAAAAAAATAAACAGAATAAAGGCTAGTTTAATACTTCAAAACTAGCCTTTATCCTCTGTTCTCTGTCTATCCTCTGAAAAAACTCTCAAAATATATGATTGTGATAGTTTTTTGTAGTACCTATTCCGTATTAGAAAATAGCTAAGTCATGAATCTTGTTATTTTTCTAGGTCCCTTTTCTTTATTCATTACCCACTTCAACCTAATTATGGCTTTCGTCAATCTCATTTGTATGTATGTTTGTGTATATGAATAGTCTAGCAGAATATTAATGATGTTATTTCGTTATATAAAATATTCAACACCACAGGCACGAGTCGCTAAAAATCAAAAACTTATTTACATCAAGGGCGTCACCTTTATAAAATTAATTTATATAATTTAACTTTTCAAAGGCGAAATTTGATGCTGAAAAATTGTAGCTTATATTTTTGTTCGTCCATTTTTCAGTTCCCCTCCTGAAAAATGTCCAAATAACGAAATTAATTCCACGTTCCCGGGCCGAGATTAAATTAAATCGTTTCCTTGCGTCGCCCCTACGACTTGTCCCTTTAATACGCATTGTACCGATGAGAATTCATTCTGTTTTTGTCAGTTTTTGTATTCTTATAAAAGATGTAATAGTATTTTTTGTAGGTCTTGGGTTCGTAAACATACGGCAACTCGGTTTTAGCGTACCCGTCTCGAAAAAAAATGCAAGACATGCATGCAAGACCCGCACTGATTGTTAATGTGAGAAAAATAAACTTATATCAAGTCATTATATAAAACTGCTTCTACTTTAAATCCTTATTTGTTTAAAACAGCTTTCTAGTTATACGGTATCATTTTAACATTTTAGCAGACGTTAACATAATACTCATTTTATTACTTTATTAAAATGCTTATAAGGTCTATCTTCACTCACTACTTTGACTACAAGTCATGATCTGGCCTTTAAATGTCGTTGTGTGACCAAACCATTTCTATATTATGTCGTCATTACAATGTACCAGCTTTGCCGGCTGCTAGCTTTGCTAATAATTCTTTAAGGTAGGCTTTACTTATCCTTAGGGTCTTTACGTTTTATTTTTATTCTCATTTGTGTGGTATATAACATTCATACTAGGATTAACTAGTGTATACATCGTAACATGGTTATGTTGAAAGTTAGCTTTCGTTTAATGTATACGCTAACCTAGACAAGACATAATAAGCAATGCCAAATTCAGATTTATACATTTAAGTCTAACAGTAGCAAGCTAAAAGAAAGAGTTTGTTGATTAATGTTATATATATAATGGTATTTTTTTTTATTCAGTTTATTTTTCAGGCCTAGTCTACTCTTTCAAACTCTACTTTAATTATTTGGCGGCTATACACGTTGATTCTTTAAATCACGATATTATTTCAACACAACGTACAATATATAACCTTTATAAATAAAAAAAATGAGGATTTTTTTTATAATTATACAAAAAATAACAATTAAAATTGTTATTTTCTGGATGATTATAAAAAAAATATCCTCCTTTTTTATTTACACCATAATAATATAGCTACATAACATACTATGTTTTATATTCAAACAAGTTCTTAGCATAGAATGTTATGAAAACATGAAACACAATGCTTGTCTCTGTAATTAACATAGTTACATGTGTAAATCATGGTAGGAACCTAAGCTCTTTCATAAATTACACAAAGTCACAACACATGCAAACTGTGTTCATAATACACATATTTGAATGCGATGGAGGACTTATACAAAAGCAAACACCCATTGTTGCCAATTAAAATGATACGTTAATATAGGACACATTTTAAGTATGAGGTGTAAAAATAAGGTGTTTTTAATGATCTCCACAACTTTTTTTCGAGCAGAAACACTAGTAAGTATATTATAAAGTATTTTGTCAATAAGTGTTTCATATTCGTGGCAATCGATCACATATTAACTATGACATGGCTTGGTAGAATTACTTTGGAAAATTTACGATGAGTTTGCAATAGAAAACTGACAAAGTTTTCGAGGCGGAGGAACTGAGACTGATACCCCTGTCTGAAGATGAGATTCATTGATTACATCTTGTTATCCAAAAATAGAAACCACAGAAGTGAAAATCAAAAAGAGGATCTTGCTAGTCAGTTTAGACTTTATTAAAAGTTGCCGTCGACTGAAAGCGAACATGATTAACTGTTATCTCAATGACAGTTTTCTATTTATGGAATTATAATTCCCGATTCAGAAGTTTCAAAGTTGAAATAACAGAAAAGCCATTTTCTGGATAAAGACGAGACACTGTTCGTTGCGGGTTTTTCCTTACGCTCTACTGTACTCCAACAATATTTACACTTAGACTTTTCGTTTTCACGATTCTTTACAAACATTCCACACAAATGCCTAATTTAGGCATGCTTATTTTCAATAAAACAGATATCTCTCATAAATCTTCAAAAAAAATTAAAAGTGTTAGATTAACAGGCAACTTGGCGTACCTAACGTCACGCTTATTTTCCCGAGGGGTGAAGAGACAATTGATGTTCACTTACTGCAGTCCTAAATAATAACATTTGATTTATTTTAAAATAAATTAATAACCGGTTCGCAAATTACTTGTACTTTAAAATATTTACCTTATCTTGATCCATTAAATTTCTTTTATTGCTGTAATTTATATGACGAATTAAGATTAATAGGTTACAGAATTCAACTCCATATCAATGCCTCGTTCAGATGATGAGCGCTCAACGCGCGTTTTGCTAATGCGCATTTTGCAACTACATGTAATTTAGAAAATATTTACCTGGCTTTGATATATTATTTTAATATTCAGAAGCTTTTATATTTAGTTCATAAAACTTCAATCCCAGTGTGTTTTATTATATATAACACCAGCTCTCTAACAGCATTTTAACAGCTTAAAACTCGTCATGTCATCGTTACATATATATTTTAGTTTATATTTGCTGATATACCTTCTCCTGCAGCTTATTTGACACTCTGCAGGATACTTTTTCTTTTTAAGGTAGTACATTTTATCGTATTTTTCACGTGAGAGCTCTGGTAGTAAATTTCGTTTGGCCGACACCCTTTTCTACTCAACTGGTGTTCTTTTCTTGTAATACCATAAGACTTAGCATTCTACAATGCAATTTTAAATACACACATGCAAAGTTTCACGCCTATTCCACATAGGGGTAGGCACAGACAATTGGTCTCCACTTCCAACGGTCCGGACTCATCCCTTCTGTTTCGTCTACATTAATTAATCGCTGCATCCATGCTTGACGGTTCCTGGTGCTTTTTCTTACGTCCCTTTTTAGGAGGACAGGGAAGACATTATCAATTCAATCTGTAAGTTTTCCACGATTTAAAATGATTTTTTTTTCATGAAATTAAAATATCTTGGGCTTACTATCTTTTCGAAACATTTCCATTCATCATAAGGGTGTCTGAAAAAGATTGCTCTTAGTATTAAGGTCTACTTATTACATTACATGTCTGACATTTTATGTACCACACTTATAAATTTTAAGTGGTGTCCAATCGAATTATTTTCTATCTGTGAATCTGAATAAACTAAAAGTAAGCATGTTTATGTGTAGCTGTGACGTACCTGATACGACAAACATTCAACATAAAAACTTCATCAATTTACATCTTGATCTATTCTGCTTTTACTTCGTCTAGAACATGTATATTCGAGGGTTACCTTATAATTTTCTTTGTAATGAAATGTGATTTTGGAAGTTTTTCAAATATTATTACGATAAATTTTGATATTTAATATCACAAAGTAAAGATGATTGTGAGCATCTTTCACACTTTTCACATACTAGCTTTGCCCGCTACTTCGTACACGTGACATTTGGATTTTCAAGATATTTTAAATTTTTCACCGTTTAAATATCAAAATTAACTAAATCGGCCCCCTTTTTCTCGAGTTTTAACGAGACAAACGAACAGCGATTGATTTTTATATATAGGATTTCAGATTCTGTTTAAATTTGTCATTTCTCAGAAGTCTGAGTTACTTACCTGTCGTCCTTGCCACTAGTAAATGATAATTTTCTCGTACGTACAATGTTAAAAATTTACGCTTAAATGAAATTTCTAAAGAGTCGTAAAATACTAATGTAGTTAAACACATTATTCCAACCCGCTTGGCACGCGTGATTTACTAAGCAAAAGCATTATTTTTTTGAAGAGACTTATTTCCAGTGGTGGCCTATTAAAGGATGTAAATGATGATGAAACACAAAATATATGAATCTATATATTTAAAAATGAATCGCCAAAATGTATGTACGTGCATAATTTCCGATAGGCTACACCAAATTAAATATTAAATTATTTTTCTTTTTTAAGCGTTCGTTATTGTTAGGACAAGGTTTGTGTACTTAAAAGATAACGGGAAAAGTCAATTTTTTTGGCCGCGATTGTGCACTGCCTGTGGAAAGCTGAGACAGATATGTAAATATGGCGGTACGAAGTTCGCCGGGTCAGCTACTAAGTTATAGTTTATCTATCAGTATCTTACATCGAGTTTCTGTTAAATAATGTAATGCTTACTTACATAAATAGAACAAGTAATTTGTGGACCGCCCATTGCGCGAACGCTACAACAAAGGTACTGAAGACTGTCTCATACAAAACAGCAGGATACAGTTTATTAAGTGCCTCATAATATAGCACCTGTCCAAGGATGAAATATTATAAAGAAGTGATTTTAACCTTGTGTCTCAGAGGCTCTTAACTTGTTGTAAACTTAATACGCTATAGGGTCGATATCTCGTTGTTATACACAAACTCAATTGACTTATGCATTATTCTTATAAGTTTCTCGAAACATACACTAATCAGCAGGTGACACTATGTTCAGATGTTGAGTAGTGAGATGGGTGTGAGTGAAACATGTTTTATATTTCAGCTTAGATCATATTTGAGAGTGAACGTAAGATTTATGCATTGTAAGCGTTTCTCTTCCGTCAAACGATCCTTGTCGTAATTCGATTCCAATATGGCCATCCATTCTACTACTTTACATTGGTCTACTGTACTATACCAACCCGTTACCACACGAAACTTATGCTATATGGAAAATTGTATAGGAACTGTTATTAAATTGCCCAAATCAATGTAAAGAACCACTTTTACCCACGTACTTTTAAAGAATTAGGATAAAATACGTCTGCTTAATGACATACGTCAATGCATTTTGCAATAACATGCGTGCTTAGCCTCAAAACGGATAGCTGAGAATAGTACTGTTAGATTGGACCTGAAGGTGACATTCATACTATCGCGATCAGGTTTTAGGATAATCCCGCCCCAAGCCAACCACTGTAACTCCTGTACACCAGGATCAACAGCAGTGACCAACGAACACACTGAATAATGACACTCGGGCAGTCCCAGGAAAAAGTTAACTGTATTGGAAACCGCAAAGATATTAATCAGAAGAAAAAACAAGTGGAGTTGGAAATATGATAAGTCCACTTCCCTCTTTAGCAAAGCGGGAGAAAAAATAAAGTCAAAATATGCAGACACTTTTTTTAAACCGGGAAGCACCACGGATAAAATACTATGGGTCCTGAGTGAGCTATATTTGATTGCTATAGTATGTGTGGCAGAATCACCTAAACGCACGGAAATTCACCGCAGTTGACACAAGATCCCCATAGTATACCGCCCCAGATGTCATTTGTAAGCTATTTAGCATTGTGTTACGTTCATTGTACCAAAGATTACACTCCCAGAGAACATGATGAGCCGACTGTTCACTGCTAGTATCGGGTGTTGAGCATTGACACAATGGTGAATCGACTAATTTCAATGAGTGTAGTTTGCTCTTAAAGTTACCGTGGCCTGTAACAAATTGAGCGACACAGTGATCTACCTAGAGCCATGTCCTCGACAACCATTCGCGATCAGATGGAAAGAACTGGTAGAGGTGGCGCCCCTTAGATGATTTGTCCTATCGTTGTTGCCATTCATCCATTAGGTCGTTATGGACATTAGATGTGGCACTTTTTTTGGGACTAATCCCACCCACACGCCCACCGCTGTAACTCCTGTACACCAGGATCAACAGCAGTGACCCACGAACACACCGAGTTATGACACTCGGGAAGTCCCAGGAAAAAATATTAACTGTCTTGGAACCCGCAACGAAATTAATCAGAAGAAAAACAGGAGGAGTTGGAAATATGATAAGTCCACTTCCCTCCTTAGCAAAGCGGGAGACAAAATGAAGTCAAAATAGGCAGACACCTTTTTTTAAACCGGGAAGCACCACGGATAAAGTATTAGGGGTCCTAAGTGAGCTATATTTGATTACTATAGTATGTATGGCAGAATCGCCTAAACGCACGGAAATTCACCGCAGTTGACACAAGATCCCCATAGTATACCGCCCCAGATGTCATTTGTAAGCTATTTAGCATTGTGTTACGTTCATTGTACCAAAGACTACACTCCCAGAGAACATGATGAGCCGATTGTTCACAGCTAGTATCGGGTGTTGAGCATTGACACAATGGTGAATCGACTAATTTAAATGAGTGTAGTTTGCTCTTAAAGTTACCGTGGCCCGTAAGAAATTGAGCGACACAGTGATCTACCTCGAGCCATGTCCTCGACATCCGTTCGCGAACAGATGGAAAGAACTGGTAGAGGTGGCGCCCCTTAGATGATTCGTCCCATCGTTGTTGCCATTCATCCATTAGGTCGTCATAAACATTGGATTGCTGTTGAAACAATCTTATGATTTTATCGCGGTCTCGTACGCCCAAAAAATCGCATTCCATGTTTTGTTTTGTAGAATAGTACATGGCTGCACGTCTTTGCACCTCGAGATCGACCGGAAGAACACCCGCCAATACCGGTAATGCCTCAGTACTAACCGTCCTATATGCTTTGCATAAGAAGATTAATGCAAGTCGTTGGCCTTGTAGCAGTTTGCGACGGACAGCACCTACAGTCGCTCTATCGGCCCATACGGGAGCACCATAGCAAACAGCACCCAAATAAGTAGCTCCATATATGATTTTTAATGTATTAAATGAAAGACCCCATGTGGCAGTTGATATTCTCGTCAGAGCAAAGAAATGTTAAGATGTGGCACTAACAGCTGTTCCCGGATTTATCTTATTTCAGGCGCACAGTGGCACACTATATAGTATTATTTGGGCAGATTCGAATACACCACCTCCCAAATCCCGAAGGAGTAAAGGCCCGACAGGACTAACAAATTTAAAAGAAGACCTAAAAATAACAGAGAATTAAGATAATATAGCAAAAAGGCTTTCATCATCATTATGTTAGCCTTTAAAACTATTTAAAAAGATCTCACCCAAACACTTTCGCATAGTGTAGGTATGAAAATGATTAAGCATAAAGCACAAAAGAACGGCAAGCAAACTGCTTCAAAAGATGATAGGGAGCATTAACAGAGTATTTTTCTACAAAAATTTTACATTCCGGTAGGTCGGAAAAAATAATGACATTTTTATGGTGATCATAAAAGATTCAACCCGGATGTGCTTAAAGCGTCATCAATGCAGTGCTTAGCCATAAGCTATTAAGACCTTAATAATTGTGCGAATAAGGCTTTGAGTCGATCATCGAAAATTTTATTTTTATGGTAAGCTTACCGTTTTCATAGCTACTACACCGGTATAATACAAAGTAAGGGTGATTTCAACACTTAATCTATACAAATAAATAAAATTGGAGTGTCTGTTTGCAATATTAAAATAACCGCCTTTTACTTAATGCATATGTATGTATACACGATACATATACCAAAAATGTAGTTAAAAAATTTTTTGTCTGTCTGTCTGTCTGTTTGTTCCGGGTATTCTCTGGAACGGCTGGACGGATTTTGACGGGACTTTCAATGGCAGGTAGCTGATGACCCGGGGAGTAACTTAGGCTACTTTTTTTAGACAAACTTTGTCCCGCGGCGTTACTCGCGGTACAACAATAACCGCGGGTAACACCGCGGGGTTCAGCTAGTCATATATATATTTTAATCATAAAAAAATCAAAAATCTTACAAACGTAAGTAATCAATTTTTTTCAAAATTTCTTTTAGAAACAATTTATTGGTTATCATCTTAAATATACCTGAATTATATTATATTTATAATGGGATGCGATACGACGCCGCATCGTAGGAACTTGTGATGCGAACTGCTACGATACGAATTCGTGCAGCAAAGCGTTGGTTCATGTGACCATATTTTCTACCACAAAGAGGAGATGCCTATAATGAAACTTTTGCATGAAACAATATGTGACACGTTTTTATGAAACAATGCGTGACAAGGACAAGCCTTTGTGTGATCCACAAATTATTGTTCTGAGTCTGGGTGTTCTTTTATATTGTGTTTGTAAAGTATCCCGCTAATTCTAATGAAGGAGTAGTCTTTTAAAATAAAATGGTTTCGTTTAGTTTCATCTGCAAAACAATGTGAAGAACAAATCTTGGTGTATTTTATCGGAGTCTAGTCTTGTCTATTATTATTTTTTTGAACCATTGCTCTTGAATGCTATCGTTGGATGAAAATTTTGAAGAATATATAAATGAATCAATTTCAATTAATTTTAAAATACCCTTCAAATATTATCCTTATAGGTAAAATCTGCATCAAGTCGTTACTTGATAAAATATTTGAATTCTAATTACGACCCTATCTTTTTGCTGTGATTTTTCATTAAAAATTCTTTATCCCGGGGGACCTGCTAGTAGCTAACAGTAGTTACGCCCCTTAGATCGGATACATACCCCGTGACTACCAAAAGGCCCATCCGGGCCCAACCCAGTGATCCACCTTTAACTGCAGGCGGCGCGATAAGTTACCCCGAGACCCGAAGGGGTCTACCAGATGTACCACGGGAGACATTTTCAGTACTAAACATATCTAGGAAAATGTCGATAGTTGTTTTAATTTTATCAAACAAACAACTAGAAAAACAAGCATAAATAATTTCTTTGGTTATGAGATTAAGCGTAAAATAAAACTAAAATTGCACTATAAAAACCACGTTGCAGCGATGTCGGGAAGGCATTTTGCATCCCACAGTATTCATGACTCCATTCATTCAGTGCAGCTCCGGTTACAAATGCTTTTCATATTCTGTCTTAGCTGTTTCTATTTAAAACCTTTTTGTTGCTTTTGAATAGCAATGATAAAGATGTTTTTAAGTTTTTGTGGCTTTTTCTAGAAAGACTTGGGGCATTTTAATATTACTTTTGACAATAAAAGAAATAGTAGGTTTGCAACAACTAACTGAAAACTACATAAATATTTGCAGAGAAAAATGTTTTAGGTATTCTTAACATACAGGTATCTTAAGCTTTTTTCAATGGGCATACCAAATAACTATACGAAACTTCACAGTAACGTTTTCGAATGTAGAAATTGATGATTTTTAATTAAAATTAATTAGTTATATGGAAAAGTATAGTATAGTAAGTTAGGTTTGAATATTAAATTTATTTAGATTTTAATTTGAAAGAATAGTATTTAGAAGTCTGGACTTTTTCAGGTATGTAACAAATGTTTTGTTGTTGAGTGATGATAAATATCCGTATTTATAGACAACTAGATTTTGACGACTCCCCCCGTGTATTTGTTGGGTATCGCGGTAAAAAGTAGCAAAGCTCCTAAGAGTCAAAGTATCCCCATTTCCAATTTCATTTAAATCGGTGCCGCAATTTGGCCGTGACGCGTAACAGATAGACAGTCAGAATTGCTTTCGAATTTAAGTATTCTTTTAAAATTCAACATAAAAAATACCTCGAAAACTTATTTCGTTTTATTTTCATTCTACTCTATAGCAAATCACTAGTTCACCTAAAAACTTTAAGTAGTGTCAAATGAAAATTTGCATCGTATTCAACCTATTTTGTGATCTATGCAGGAACAAATAGATCGCTTGGAACATAGTCTAATATAATAAAAATGTAAGAGAGTAATGAAATTTGAAATATATGAAGGAGTTTTGTATAGATCTTCATAAATAATACATTTCGCAGTACTGTGTTCAAATAAATGAATCAACACAATTTTTGTCAAACAGGATTGTGACTTTAATTTGATATTAATTTATTTCGAATACAAAATCAAATTATATTTTTAAACCTCGGTTCTCCGTTCTGTTTTGTCAACCTAAATTAATGGAGGAGCTTCTTTTATTGAAAAGTCATTGCTGTTTTGTTTAAGCGATGTGCCAATTTATATTTTTACAAAGGGATTTTTGGCTTGGTGTGAACAGAATGAACAAAATAAAAAAAAAAAATTAAAAGTTATCATTAATTAAATAAAGATTATTGGTTATTTTGCGGTTGTATCAATTTTTTTTTAATAAGTACTTTAATCCAGTCATTATTTACTTCTGGTTCTTTCCAGTTCTGGATTTCATTACTTCGAACTGAATAAAATTAAAGTTTTTATAAAAAAACCGACTTAAAAATACATCCAACGACAAGTTTTTAATAATAATAAAACCGACTTCAAGGTTCGACTCGATTTCTCTTGAATGCCTTCATCACGTCTAAGTTTCCTTATTATAGTACCAACGTTGGGATATCTCCTTTCCACTAAAAAAAGAATAATCAAAATCGGTTCATAAACGACGAAGTTATCCGCGAACACACGTACAAAAACATATATATACTAGCTGAACCCCGCGGTATTACCCACGGTTACCGTCGTACCGCGAGTAACCCTCGGGACGAAGTTAGTCTAAAAAAAGTAGCCTAAGTTACTCCCTGCATCATCAGCTACCTGCCAGTGAAAGTCCCGTCAGAATCCGTCTAGCCGTTCCAGAGATTACCCGGAACAAACAGACAGATAGACAGACAAAAAAAAAAATTACCGCATTTTTGGTATATGTACCGTGTATACATACATATGCATTTAGTAAAAAGCGGTTATTTTAATATTACAAAGAGACACTCCAATTTTATTTATTTGTATAGATAGAGAGCCTCCTCCTTTTTTAGAAGTCGGATAACAACTTGGTCACAAACATGTTATTCAAATTCATCTGACTATGACAAAAACTGTGCATGAAAAGTACAGTTTATATTATTAGAGATTATACTACTGAATAAATAAAAAATAAAGATTTATTGCTAAAAATACATGTATAGATTATTAACATCAATAAACTTTTTGCACACTTATTGTCATGTTATTATTTAATTTCAAAACACAAAATTAATTAATTTTATTATTTTACACTTATTTTTACTTACTTATTTAATTTTGAACCACTATACTAATTACGCACATTACACATTGAAAAAACTTATAAAAATTGAAAACATAAACAAACTGAATATACCATTTTCCCTTATTATGAAGTTTTCCTTCCCAGTCTTTTTCGTTTTCGGCGAATATTTTGAAAGTACGCCTCGGGGAGCATATTTTAGGTGATGAAGTTTTAAGAGTATGAAACAACATTATCTTTCGTTAAAAGCCCCGTCATTTCTAAAACTGGACTTTAGACACAAAAAAGCCTGTTAAGCCTTCACATAAAATTCCATTTTCCTTAATCCCTACAAATCACTCAAAACATTGTATATACTAATACAAAAAAAATGTTCACAATAGCAAATAAATAAAATTGGAGTATCTGTTTGTAATATTAAAATAACAGCTTTTTAATCAATGCATATGTATGTATACACGATACATATACAAAAAATGTAGTTAAAAATTTTTTTGTCTGTCTGTCTGCCTGTCTGTTTGTTCCGGGTAATCTCTGGAACGACTGGACGGATTTTGACTGGACTTTCACTGGCAGGTAGCTGATGATCCAGGGACTACTACAAGTAACTTGGGTTACCTTTTTCAGACTAACTTTGTCCCGCGGCGTTACTCGCGGTACAACAATTGCGGGTAACACTGCGGCGTTCAGCTAGTTTACAATAAAGTTAATAAAACAATATGGGACTAAAAAATTTCATATAAATTTAGATTAATATATTGCTAATCGAACATCATTTGATGACTACAGTTCTATTCAATTTATCTATACATACATACATAAATACATTGCAGTGTCTGTTAGTAATATTAAAATAACCGCATTTTACTAAATGCATGTGTATGCATTTAGTAAAATGCATACACATGCATGGATGGATTGGATGATTCGAATTATTCGATGATACCGAAAAAATATTTTTCAAATTTTTTTTGACTGTCTGTTTGTTTCGGCTAATCTCTGGAACGCTGAACCGATTTTGACGGCACTTTCACTGATAGGTAGCGGATGATATCTTAGGCTACTTTTTTAGATTAGCTTCGCCCTGTGGTGCTACCCGCGCTACGACAATAGCCGCGGGTAACACCGCGGGGTTCAGCTAGTATAAAATATTAATGACCTAAATAGTAAATTTTATTGAAAAAACTCCTTAAAAAGCCTAAATCATAGGTGGCAGTTCCACCTATGATTTAGGCTTTTTAAGGAGTTTTTTCACATAATTTGTTGTAAACTTATTTCCTTTTAAGTGCTTCTTTGCAAACATTCGATTTCATTTATAAATTCTTGAATACGTACAAATGATTCGTAATATGTATTACATTTCCCAATAATATGAAACTTTTATGAGAATAAAGCCCAAAAAAGAACATTAAATTGAATATTCACTAGGCAATAACTGATTTTTCCATCCGAGAATTGAATCCTCACAATAACTGCGAGATATCAAGAACACAGAAATATTATAGCTTAGGGGAATACAATTTTATACGTTAAACTATTATGTTGTATAGTTTACTCAGAAATATCGGCAGTTTATTAAATTATTATTTAGTTTAACACAAATATATTTATAGAGTTCTTAAATTATTCTTAAATTAGATAGTTTTACAAAACATGTTTAACAATAGCAACTTAAAATCAAATCTAAAGAGATCCGCACCTAGAAAAAGTTAATTAAGAAGGCTAAAGTTAAAAAAACTGTATCCCTATTGCGTAAATCTTTTGATAAAATTTATTTAATGTAAATCACCGAGAACATTATTACGAATCTATTGACACCTCATTCACTAAAATCGGTTTATTAGTTTTGACGCTACGGTGGAACATACAAATGATAAAACTTTTTTTTTCTTCATCAAATAAATATATACTATTATTTTAAGAATAGAAGTCAAGCAAAGTCAAATCGCTGTAGTTAATATATTTGTTAATTTATATTTCAGCGATTCTAATATTTTTAGTAACAATGCCGAGTATCCTATAATTAGTAAGACACAAAAAAAGTGCGCAACATGACATTTCGTAGTTAGAATATAAGTTTCTCTATTGAACTAAATATTTGCTGCTAGGCTCCAGTCTCCTCTCAGGAGAGGGTTAAGGCCATACGTCCCCACGCTGGCCAAGTGGGGGTTGGGGACTGGCAAGCCATAGTCCAGCCGAATCGAAAGTTCTTAGCGATCGACGATGCGAGTAGCTCTCCGTTGAATGCGATCTAAAGGGAAGAGCTATCTTCTATCTATTTCTTTTTATCAAACAGTGATGAAAATGTTTCTAGTCTACCTATCACTCCTCATAATGCACCGTCTCATTTTACTCTTCCATCCAAAATATAGAAGTGACTCTTTAACTATCTAGTCAACGCACTTAAAACTTGATTTTACTTCTGAAAATTTCGTGTACTCCAGAAATACATTATTGCAATTTAATTTACAATTCAATATCGAATTGATTTCCAGGTTATGATTTTAATACTTTACTTTATAAAAAGGCAGGGGATTACTTTTCTAAACTGTTACTGCGGAGACTTTTAAATACAGACTGTTTTACTAAGCAAACCAAATCGTAACTTTTTATTTCAAAACTGCTAAACAATTACGTAATAATGAAACTACCAAAAAATCTATTGTGAATACTTCGCGTGATAAGTCCAATACATAAATGTATAACTACCGTCATTTGAAGGAAAATCGATAACATACCCCATAATTAGAGGTGATAACTGTTTGTATTGGGGTGGCGCTAAAAGGCTTTCCTATTCTGAAAGTGAATATCCGTGAATGTTGATGTTATAGTATTGCTTGAAGGAAAAGTTGTTACATTATCATCAACATTAATAGGCTACTGCTTGACTTGAACCTCTTCTGAGATAGGAGCTTTTGGCCTAATATACCGCAGTGGCTAGACGTGCTGTTTTGCAGTTCTGTTGTCCTGCGAGTTTGCTCTCTACGACAAAAATCTAACACACAACGC
Organism: Spilosoma lubricipeda; assembly: GCA_905220595.1. NCBI lineage: Eukaryota > Metazoa > Arthropoda > Insecta > Lepidoptera > Erebidae > Spilosoma > Spilosoma lubricipeda. Next base: position 11,204,454 of record HG992282.1, on the reverse strand, counting down.
CATCTAGTCCTAAGCTAAGTAGAGCTTTTTTTTTTTTTTTTTTTTTATATGGGACTAATCCCACCCACACGCCCACCGCTGTAACTCCTGTACACCAGGATCAACAGCAGTGACCCACGAACACACCGAGTTATGACACTCGGGAAGTCCCAGGAAAAAATATTAACTGTCTTGGAACCCGCAACGAAATTAATCAGAAGAAATACAGGAGGAGTTGGAAATATGATAAGTCCACTTCCCTCCTTAGCAAAGCGGGAGACAAAATGAAGTCAAAATAGGCAGACACCTTTTTTTAAACCGGGAAGCACCACGGATAAAGTATTAGGGGTCCTAAGTGAGCTATATTTGATTACTATAGTATGTATGGCAGAATCGCCTAAACGCACGGAAATTCACCGCAGTTGACACAAGATCCCCATAGTATACCGCCCCAGATGTCATTTGTAAGCTATTTAGCATTGTGTTACGTTCATTGTACCAAAGACTACACTCCCAGAGAACATGATGAGCCGATTGTTCACAGCTAGTATCGGGTGTTGAGCATTGACACAATGGTGAATCGACTAATTTAAATGAGTGTAGTTTGCTCTTAAAGTTACCGTGGCCCGTAAGAAATTGAGCGACACAGTGATCTACCTCGAGCCATGTCCTCGACATCCGTTCGCGAACAGATGGAAAGAACTGGTAGAGGTGGCGCCCCTTAGATGATTCGTCCCATCGTTGTTGCCATTCATCCATTAGGTCGTCATAGACATTGGATTGCTGTTGAAACAATCTTATGATTTTATCGCGGTCTCGTACGCCCAAAAAATCGCATTCCATGTTTTGTTTTGTAGAATAGTACATGGCTGCACGTCTTTGCACCTCGAGATCGACCGGAAGAACACCCGCCAATACCGGTAATGCCTCAGTACTAACCGTCCTATATGCTTTGCATAAGAAGATTAATGCAAGTCGTTGGCCTTGTAGCAGTTTGCGACGGACAGCACCTACAGTCGCTCTATCGGCCCATACGGGAGCACCATAGCAAACAGCACCCAAATAAGTAGCTCCATATATGATTTTTAATGTATTAAATGAAAGACCCCATGTGGCAGTTGATATTCTCGTCAGAGCAAAGAAACTTTTTTTAGACTTTTCATTAACTGTTCTAATATGTTCGATAAATGAAAAATTTCTTTCTAAAACTAATCCCAAATAGCAAACCGAGGTTTTATTTTTAACAGTAACATTTTGAAATTTAATACACGGCGGTGATTTGAGGTTACCTTTCAGAAGTAGCTGGAAGGTTTTGTTTGGTGCAAAAGTCAAGCGATTACGTACACCCCATAGAGATACTAAGTTCAAACATCTATTAGCCAGACTCTCAAGCCCCGCTCTAGTATCAGATTCCACCAGTAATAAACCGTCGTCCGCATACGCGTTTAGAGTACATCCGGGTGGTATAGGTATTGTAAGAAAATCGTCGAAGCCTATATTCCACAAGTATGGACCTAGCACCGAGCCCTGAGGACACCCCATCGTAAGCGCCTTCGACACAGAATGATGCCCAAGTCTTAATTTTGTTGTGCCTTGTGTGAAGTATGAGGAGATTAGGGAATAAATATTTTTAAAGCATCCTCTTGATTTTAATTTTAGCAATAACATGGGCCACCACGCGTTGTCGAAGGCGCCAGATATATCTAAGAAGATACCTAAGACGTATTGAAACCTTGACTCGGTGACAGTTTTCCTTACAGATATGACCGCATCTGTTGTTGATTTTCCCAACGTAAATCCGAATTGTCTATCATGAAATTTAACTCCACCCGGTAGAAGTCGAGGCACTACAAGACGTTCTAAAAGCTTTCCTAGCGATGGCAACAGTGTTATAGGTCGATAGGACCCAGGATCGTCCGGCGGCTTATCGCCGTGTTTTGGTATTATACGAATATTACCGCACCGCCAAACACTAGGAAATACTCCTTCCGCAATGCAACGTTTAAAAACTAATAAAATCGTATCACCCGAGAGTTTACAAGCTTCTTTTATCATTTTATTTGATATTTTATCGTCGCCCGAAGCCTTGTTTAGTGGTAATGACCTAACAATACCAAGAAATTCGTCTGAAGATGGTAAGTCAGACGTTGGAGACAATGGTGGTTCGATGGCCCACTGCCTAATTTGTCGGTGATAATCAGTGTCATCCTCCGGCCGATCGTCGGGCACAAGTGATTCTAAAAGATATTTTGCTGTTTCTTCTACTCCTGTAGTATAACTGTTATGAATTTTGATGTTCTGTACGTATGCAAAGTCGATAGATCTATTTGCCTTAAATTCATGATACAAAGGTGACCACGGACCCTCTCCATCGAGTTTATCTACAAGTTTGCGTATTAAATTTCCCTTTGATTTCTCCACTGCTGCCCTGTAGTGAGACCTAGCAACTCTAAGAGCAATGAGAGCATTATTGTAAATATCTCCTGTTACGTTACGCTTTTTAATGACATTTAGTTTTTTACGAGCTTTCCGATGGATTCTACGTAATTCGACCAATTTATAGTTCCACCAATCACATCTACGAGTGCTAGTGATAGATCCGCGGCCTATACAAACATCAGCACAATATGTGAAAGTGTCTGACAATATTTCTGCGCTTTCCTCAGCTGATAGACAACTGCGAGTGAAGTCTTTGGCATGTACTGCAAAGAGTGAACCAAATAAAGCCCAATTTGCCCCTTTAGTTTTATATCTAAAATTGTACGGAGTTATTAGTGGATGTTGTGCAACAACTGGTATGAATTCGTACACGATTAAGCGGTGATCACTACAGGATGCGTCCGGTAGGACACGCCATCCAGATATCGAGACGTCGCCGCGCGTAAGCGTCACGTCAATAGAAGACTCACCCATGGGGCTGCAAAAAGTTGGTGGTGCATCAGGGGTATTGTGAATGGTAAGATTCATTTCCGCAATAAAATCTTCAACCGCACAGCGCCGGGCCATGTCAGTTGAACGCAGCTTGTGTTATGGGTACTAGACAACTGATATAAATACATATATACTTTTTTTGTAAATACATACATATTATACATAGAAAACACCCAAACTCCGAAACAAATATTTGTAGATCATACAAACATTTAGTCCGACCCGGGGATCGAACCCGAGACCTCATGATCAGCAGTCGCACACGCCAAGAGCGAGACCAACGAGGCAGTCACACAGCTTTCGTTTACGCTACAACTATGTCACCTAGGCAGTTTAGCAGCACGAGTCCTGGATGAATAGAGATAGCACCACTCCATATTCTTAAACCCACACATACAAACTATCGCTGAGTACAAGTTATATTTGAGTCATAATCCAAAGTGGATGGATTTTGCTTTATAATATTTCGTTATCGATTAGATTTATGACTATCCAGTTCAAAAAAATATGCGTTTAGAGGAGTTATTGTAAATACAATGAAAACCAAATTTTCTTTGTAAATTTTTGTATTTATGTCTACATATTCTCATTTACTTCTTAGATATTAACCTTATTTCAATTGTTTATATGTGATTTACACAGTGATATGGCAATAGGTCTTATTTCAAATTTTATGTTGCTCATGCTTTATCTTGAAAAAGCACTAAAGAATTTTCTTTTAACTACCATTCCATTAAATGATTGTGATTTATTTTATCACAAATGGGGTGACTCAACATGACCTCACCTTAGTTAAACTAAACAAAAATAACATGTTACAAAGACCTGTGCACCCTAATAAAATAACTGAAATTTTGAAATACTTCCTGTTATATGCCGTATACTCTTAGTCATTATTAACAACAAATTAACGAGTTTTATATGTAAGTTATACATTTGATTATGGATTCATAAAGAAACCTTTCTGGATTTCCTGTTGTTAGAAGTACACAAGTAATGTAACTCAAATTTAATGGTATCATTCAAGTAACGTTATTGTCGAGAATTGTAGTGAAAATAAGTGTATATTAAAGACGATCTTTTATTAAGAGCTTACTTTATCGGATTAGACAAGATCAGAGCGAATATAGTTAAAAGAACAAAAACTACAAATAAATACTTGCTAGGTCACCGCCAATCACTTAAATGAAAGAAGTTATTCAGCTCTTATCCAGAACCGCACAATAATTACTACTATTCAGGTTGAATTGAAAGCCTTAAATGAGAAAGACCATTGTTACCAAGTTCTTTCGAATAAAGCACTTAATTCTTTGAAAGGAAATATCTGCAAGGTTTTGAAACTATTCTTTGGTACAACATATTTTTTTAATTGAAAGTATTTTTGTACTCTATTAAATAGTTAGATCATGCTTTATTTTCATATTAAATATATTACGTTTATATCATCCCTAAAACCGTTAATCGTTTGAATTTTGATGCAAGCAAAAGACGTTTTCATAATCTCAATCCTTGTAAAAATGTAAAAATAGTTAGACTCTTTCTACGTTGACATGTTCATCTATCTGTTCGAAGTAAATTCTCACTAAAAAGCTGTAAATTGGTCAATATTAACATTTTTATTGTCCCCACGTATGACATATATAATTATCTATCGAAATAAATAAAGTTAAAGTGTTTATAGTGTTAAAATAAACAGCTTTTTACTGCATGTACATACAAAGCTAAGTCTAACAAACCATTCTTAATTTTTTGTCTGTCTATCTGTATGTCCGTCTGTATGACGAAACTTTGACTAGCAATTAGCTAAAAAGCTAGTGATATAAATTGGAACTTAGGCAATTCTTTTTTAGACTTGTAAATGTACGATCGTAGTTATTTTATAAATAATAATATTGTTAATAATATATAAATATTATAATATATAATTAAATAATATGTTTATATAAATGAATAAGTGGAAAAAGAAACTAATAACCCTAAGCATACATAGAGAATTTTTTATCCTTATTTATCTCAAGGTTCGAGGTATCATTAAATATTTCTCGCAAAAAACTTTGATTTAAGTATCCCTTTGCGATTTCCTTCTTCAATTTAAGAGCGATTATTTTTTTGTGGAAGCGACTTACCTAACTTAATATAATATTTATAAAAGTTATATTATGTTATTAAGTTTACTAACTTTGATAGGATTTAAAATTAGAACTGTTCAACATCTTGTACATTATTTACACTTTTCGGCTTTCGGTTATAGTCCTAATAACTATGATAAAGATACTCCATTGCACATTATAGAAAAAATACTATCTGAAAGTGTTAAAAGAAACAGTACAATTGACAGTCTTGTTGATTTTGCGGTCGCTTGCAGGCTAAATAAACTGTATTATAAGGCATAAGTAACCATTATGCGACGCCTACATAATAATGAGAAATAGAGTTTGAAAAATAAATGAGAAATATAATTCAAACGGATTTGTTTATTTGGGTGTTTTCTATCTAAATATATATTTTTTCTCAACCAATCACCGTCCACTGCTGAACGTAGGTCTCCCCCAAGGAGCGCCAACCATCCCGGTCATGGGCAGTCCGCATCCAAATATATATATATATATACTAATATATAGTTTAGTAGAGTTTGTTTGTTTGAACGCGCTAATCTCAGGAACTGTTGTTCCGATTAAAAAATTATTTCAGTGTTGGATAGTTCATTTATCGAGGAAGTCTATAGCCTATATATCATCACGCTAAGACCAATAGGAGCGGAGCACCAATGAAAAATGTTTCAAAAACGGGGGAAAATTATCACGCTACGGGCAATAGGAGACGTAAAAGCGGTTGCGTGGGTCTGCTAGTGTTGTAATATGTATGCACTTGCAAAAAAAAAAGTATAGTTGTATTTAAATTAGTTGTCTAGTTCCTATAGTACAAGCTCTGCTTAGTTTGGGACTAGATGGCCTTGTGTGAGATGTCCGATATTTATTATATTTATTACCTTAATAACATGTGTCTATATTGATGATGTTCTGGTTTCAAGGCCGGTTTCTTTTAATAATCAAATAATAATACTAATAAGCACCGCATATTTGTGTCTGATATCTTGAAAGCACGTTTAATAAATGAAAATCCAAAACGAAACTATTATTGTTATGCATCACAAGTACACAACTTTAGATTTAATTCATTCGAGTACTGAGTTCAAACTTGAATTGAATAAAGTCGACAACAGAGGTAGTTAGGTTGTTTTGTTGGGCACTTCGTTAGAGTCCGCTTGTATTCTATGATTGTTGTTTTCAATACCCGCACGAAACTGACATTAAAATTTCATACAGAAACCCTTGTTATACTCTCTATTATCCCTGGCTTTTTAATTTGAATTAACTAAGAAAGATATAAAAATATTCCCTATTGACAACAGGCAATGTTATTGGATTTGAATTGGAATTATTGGAATTTTTGTACTGTTTGTGTTTTTTTACGACTAACTAAAGTATGGGACTAGATTTAAAAAGTCCGCCTTACCTCATGTATGTTTTAGCGATCCTCCAACAATTCTGAGTCAATATTACCTACCTATTACAACACAGTCAATAGAGTCACAATCTTATATAAGTTCTATAAAAGTGTGCTAAAAACGTTAAATTTTTAAATAGAGCTGTTTATTTCAACATAATCTATTTCAGAACTTCACAGCAAATAAAAAAATATAATTCATTTCCTACAACAGCATCATGTTTTAACAAAACGCAAGTTGAAAAAAGTTTCTTCTCTCCTGTAAATCGACCTACAACACCATCTGTACATAAACAAGGTACAGCTAACAAAAAAATACTCATTTGCACTCAAACACACTACAACTGTTGTACTACGAGCGTCAATCTCTCAGAACAGCCATTGGTATGTGGAGCGTAGAGCAAAAGAGTGAGCGTTACATCATTTGCAGTAAACTAGCTGACCCGGCGCACTGCGTACCGCCACATTTTGTTTTTCGTTGATATTTTCTAATATATATATTGTAACAACTATGAGCCTCAATTCATATTATATTTCAAAACCATGTTCGTATTATGAAATGCATGTGCAATCTAAAAAAACTACTAAGTTTAATTGTTAAGGTTATAGGAAAGCGCTAATTAAAAACTCCCCTACCAAAAATAACATATATTTAATTCTTTTAATTTTGCCTAGTTGTTTATCATACTCTTGAATTGTGATATTTTATATACTGCTACTTCTGCTGACCCGTGAAACCTCTCCTATTGCCGTAGCGTAATGTTCAGACGAGCGTGATCAAAATTTACTACAAAAAGTTTAAAGTGAGCCAAATTTGAAAGATAAACAAATGCAGTCGCGGTTTTTTTTTAAGTTTTATATTGGAACAATGCTTTTATACATTGTTTTTAGCAAACTTTAACATTTATACAGCTCTTAAAAAAAAAACAACGGGTAGCACTCCGGGAGTGCCGGCAGAAGTGAAAACTTGAACATTAACGTTGTGTATTTTTGATTTATTGAAGATTTTTTTTAATATCCTATAATTATTAAACACGATGAACGATGGTATACAAATTAATGCCTTGCTTTGCCTCTATTATTTCTTGAGAACGGATAGCTACAGAAGTGCTTATTATGATGTTCTAAACATATGGGTTAATGCTATACACCCGAGCGAAGCCAGGTTTACACACACGCATACTCGCGCAAGCGCCCTGCGCCGCTTAAACAAAGCAGCAGGAGCAGGCACACATTTTCGCCTGCGGTAGAAAGAGAGATGGGATATTACTTCCTCTCCTACGTCACGTCTCCGTCTTACGAATATTCGATAAAATCGCTTGTACTGACGCGAGTTTAATTTTTTTTACTCATCCCATAAAAGTAAACAATGCCGCTTAAGAAGTTTTCACTTCCTCAATTACCAAGCTGTCTAACATTAAAATATTGTTTTAACTCCAGCCAGTGGTTTCTAAGATTAGCGTGTTCAACCATACAAAAAAAACTTCAGCTTTACAATATTAGTATAGACTTCCTAACCATTACACTATTTATCCTAATTAGTAGCTTAGTTTTAATAGCAATTGCAAAATTTAGTACAAATATGAAGGCGAGTAGTAAGTATATGTCGTGACCAATTTGTCAGACTGCCTCGTTGGTCTAGCGGTTGGCGTGAGCGACTGCTGATCATGAGGTCTCGGGTTCGATTCCCGGGTCGGACCAAATGTTTGTATGATCTACAAATATTTGTTTCGGAGTTTGGGTGTGTTCTATCTATAATATGTATGTATTTACAAAAAAAAAGTATATATGTATTTGTATCAACTGTCTAGTACCCCATAACACAAGCTCTGCTTATCTTGGGACTAGATGGCGTTGTGTGCTTAGTTGTCCAAAATATTTATTTATTATTTATTAATTTAATGATGATAAGTTGCCACCGCCACCCGTGAATACTGCCTTCTAAAAGTTACAAGAACTGTGCCGCTTTTTAGTTATTTTTGTGTCTAGGATTAAAGCACAAACGTTAAAATGCAAATCCAATGATTAAAAAAATTCCGTAACATCACTTAACTAACCAATATTTAATAATACAATAAAATTGTTTTACGTTACGCTTTTCTTTCTTTACTTGTACCACTTCTAAGTCCTAGTGGCTCGAGTAACTCGCTTCGAGTACCCATTTGTCCGTCACTGACCGTTTCAAGGGCCTACCGAGTGTTGTCCGGATATTTGTTTAGTTCAGCTCACTGGGGGTACATAAAATAGTTACCAACTTAATTGCCACTATTAACATACATACTTTATAGTGCCTAAAGTAATTCGCTTTATTTTAAAGGTTATTGTTATGGCCAGTTTAATGAGCGCTTTACTACGAAATAGTTTAATAAATGTGTAGCTCTCTGCACTGCACTGTGATTTTAGTAATGAATATTTTGTAATAGCTCTTTTGATATTCCAGGGATCTTTAAACTTCAAAATGATAAACAAGGTAGAAGAGTACACAAACTATTAGATAGATAGAATTATCAGTAATGAAGAAAAAGCAACTTAATTACTGATTTTCACCCGCCTACACAGGGACTATTGACAGTCTATGTATGTTTCAACGTAGTGCGTAATGCATCTAAACAACTGAACCGATTTTAATAAATGAGGTGTCAATAGGTTTGTTTAATAAAATAGCCAGAGTGACGTAGGCTATATACATTTTATCAACTTTTTACGTAGTTGGCTTATAGTTTTAAACTTTTCCTTGTTAACTAAATCTAATTACATATTTGGCATGAAAATACTTTGATTCTTGAGGAAAGAAATAAACTACTATTTACTGCGATAACTGACACACGCGAGCGGTGTCGCGGACACAAGCTAGTTAATATATAAGGGTATACTGTACCCTGTACCTGTAACTTTAACATCAACATAACCTTAGTCGATGTTAGTGTTCACACGAATAGAAATATTCTATGACTTGTAATGGTGGGTTGGTACCGAAGCCACGTTTATTCTCGACTGTTGATGTAATCGTTATATTTCTTTGGGAATCCTATCAGGTGCTGTGCCTAATGAAAATATCTCATTTCGTTGTATCCAATTATAGCATAGAAGAAATTATATAATTACCCTAGAAGTACCTGTAGTTAAACTTAAAATTCAGATGAATATTCAAAAATATTTTGTATTATTTTGAGCGATAGTTTTTATATTAAGACACGTTTTTATGACAAAAAAGAACAAAGAATAGCTTATATAGGAATGTCTTAATACTGTGTGAAAGATATATGACTATTATAGTAGCCAAAGTTACTTCTTGTCAAATCAGCATCTGCTAGTGAAAATCCCGTCAACATCGGTTCAACCGCTCCATAGATCGGCCGGAACACACAGACAGACAGGCACAACAAAATTTTGAAACTTTATTTTTTTATTTAGGTACCATAAATATTTTCATATGTATCCAGTAAGAAGCTATTAACTTTAAATTAAAAACAGATGCTTCAAATTAATTTATTTATGGCTGCAGTCTAGAATAATTGTAGTTTTTATATAGTGTAACTAGCTGACCCACGCAACGTCGTTTGCGCCTTATATTGCCCGTAGCGTGAATATTTCCACCGTTTTTGAAACATTCTTCATTGTTGCTCCGCTCCTATTAGTAGTAGCGTGATGATATATACCCTATAGCCTTCCTCGATAAATGGACTATCCAACACCGAAAGAATTTTTCAAATCGGACCAGCGGTTCCTGAGATTAGCGTGTTCAAACAAACAAACAAACAAACAAACAAACAAACAAACAAACTCTTCAGCTTTATATATTAGTATAGATGTGTAACTAGCTTTCACCCGTGGCTTGGTTCGCATTTAATAAAAAGTATCCTATGCTACTTCTAAAACTTCTAAGAATTTGGTTATTTGGTTTGGTTAAGTAGTAGTATAGAAAGAGTAATAAACAAACTTACATTGACATTTATAATATTAGTATGGATAGTTATTATAGATAGACTTAATGTATTTAATATTTTACATGTTCTTGATTAATAAAGTGTAGGCTTATTGAAACGTAGACATAGAAAAAAATCCAACGATCTTATTTAAATGAGAAAACCACTGTACAATAACCTTGGCATATTCTAAAGCTTTTGAACGTAGGTAAAACCCTCTGACTTTCAATCTTGTTATCTGAAGGGATCTTCAGCTTGATTAGTGAATAAATCTTATTCAATATTTGTGTTACTTAGGTCCTAAGAGCTCTTCGTTACCTTAATGATAGTTTCTCTGAGGTTTTAGTTATTCTGTGGTTTAGTATACAATTCACTCTACCACTAATTACTGTTTGGCTTAATTTAATACATATAAAAAATATGTTACTGCGATAACTAAAAGCTAAAGCGAAGCTATGAAAGTTTAAATTTAAAATTCTACTCCGATAACTTTCACATTCGTTTTTTTACCGCATAGGTATGTTTTTATTTATTATGTAAAACCTAGATCACCATACACCGCCAACGTACACAAAAATACATGGGCATTTTTCTTTGCATAGCCGTTGTAGTTTCAAAACACATAAATCTCGTGGACGCAGCATCCAAAAAATGTTCACATCTATGCCGATAAGTTATTGCTAGTTGTCATACTAATATTTATTTATATTTTATTTCATGAATGATTTATGAGTGACTTTAAATGTTTAGAAGATTTTATCTCGGGAGTAGCAAGAAGAAGTAGATAAGAGAAGTGATAGCAACTAGAACCATGTCGCGTATGTTAAAAGATGATTTACGACTTGCAGCCTATAAGAGACGCATTACTCTTTTTTTTACCTGATAATTTAAAAAAGAATAAGGTGGTAAATCAAAACAACTACTTAAGTGATTCGCAAAGACAGGTCTCAGAAAAAAATCGTTTACGGATGAGTTTTTTTTTACAATTGAGCAATATTTTAACAAACATTTATACCATGGGACAGCCTCGCTTCGGCATGCATTGGCCGGCTCGACCGGAGTGTTACCACGGCCTCACAGGAAACCGGTGTGAAACAGTACTTGCGCTGTGTTTCACTGAGTGAGTGAGGATACCGGAGGCCCATAAGACTAAGTATATGAATATAAAACTATACGCTACTTTATACATCAAACATAAAGTTCTTCAGGTTCTGATCTATGCAGGATGCAATTTTGAAATGCCACCTGCAGGGAAAGTACTGTTAGTATTGAAGGTAAAATATTTTACTCAAAGAAAACATTCCTTATTTTTAAAAATCCGAAATCAAATTTACATTAAACCTTAAGCAAACATAAATGAGTTTCGAGTTGAAGTTCATAATACGATTTACAATATTCACCACAACACTATACGTTTGTGTTATATTGTTATGTTATAATACGTTTGTGTGTCCAAGAAAATATTTTCGAGCATCTAATTAGTTGTTTTACCATTTTTTTGTAAATAATTAAAATAAATTAAGATTTTATGGTTTTCTCAATTGATTTATCAAGTTTGTTAGATAGATTCCATCCTTATAATTGAATTTTGTAATGTAAGGATGTAATTTTTACAAATTTTAGTCGGTTCGATTCTTGGGTGTGGCAAGCGACTTTTCGGAAATCTTTGTATGCCGTTTTATTTCTTTTCAAAAATAAAGGAATGTTTTCTGTGAGTAAAATTTTCTATCTACAGCATAAGGAATACTTTCCCTTCAGGTGGCATTACAAAATCCTACCCAGTATATAAGAGAATCCACTAAACCAAGAGAAGAAAACATTTTTATTCTATTGAAAAAAACTATCTTCCAATAATGTTTGACCATATATGTTGAACGATGAAGTGATTTTACTTCTCTGTAAAATGTAAGTACAGCATACCTACATACAATAATATAAATATTGTGTGTAAATTTTTTTTTTTTAATTTAGTCAATTCAAAGACTGTATATTACAACTTACATCGTATAAAACAAACATTACATTAAATACATTACGTAGCCCCCAGAACACGGATTAAACTTAGCGGAAGCGAATACCTTTTTCATTCTCTACTAATCCGCGCACAAGAGACAGGGTTTAATCACACTTTACACTAATATATAAAGACGAAATTTTGTGAGTGTGTATGTTTGTTACTTCTTCACGTAAAAACTACTGAACGGATTTGGATGAAACATAGGCTATATACTAATAATCGACATACACGCGGGCGGAACCGCGGGCAACAGCTAGTAAAATATATTAATATGACGCGTGGAATTCTGTTTACCCTTCTACTAAGAAGGATGTATGGATGTAGGTATGTATATTTCTTTGGAGCGAACTAGAGCCTAAACGTTTTGTTTTATGTGAGTGGTGTCAATAGATACATCTTAGTCGTGAGAGTGACACTCACACAAGGAATTTTGGCGCTAAAAAGTAATCCAAAACAAATATAATGTTTTTAAAATATATCGAGTGTAGTATCAAAATAAAGATTGATGATAGATGCTGGGGAACCAGGTGCACCGTAGTAAGGAAAACCCTGGAACCCCGACGTACCTCGGGCCACCTATGGCTTTTAGATGAACCCCCTCCTGTGAGGGAACATAGCGTCCACGCCGCTTCCCGAGCCTGCTTCTGCTAGATTTAAAGAAACAGGCCAATTATCTGGCCCTAAAAGTTAACCAGAATACTGTAAAATGATTTTAAATAGGTCAATCCATTATTTCTGACCGGATATGATGGATTGCAATTTTTTGGGAGAATGACATTATAGCTACCTCAACCATACCATCTTTCAGTATGAATTGTTTTCAATATTATTGCTTGCAAGCAACATGCTTAAGTTAGATCTTCACTTTAGTCACCACGATCTTTATACCTTTGCACCCGAATCTCTAAAGACAAAGTAAAATATTTCCACTTGTGGAAGATGAAACCCCATAATGCCTCATACATTCATTTGGCAGCATTACCCTGCAGTAAGCAAAGAGGGACGGCCTCTTCACAAAATTAATGCACCTACGCAAATTAATTAAAAGACCTCCCTACGTGCTCTGTACCTACACGAAGCGTAAAGGGCCAGAGGTATCTAGGTTAGAAGGGTTTTGTTTAAGATACGACCCTAAGGGCGCTACTCGTGTTTACTGTTGGCGTAAGATCACTTTGTATTCGAAGTGAGCGCTGTTGTGGGTGGTTTTGTAAATAAAATATGTAATATTCTACCTGGTAATGGTTTAAGTATTGAATTCGAAATGGTTAGAAATTTCGCTGAACTATAGTACGCTAAGGGTCTATTAAGTCAATAGTTTAGCTTATGGAGAGTTAGACAAATTAGCACTTAAAAGTGTATTATATCACAAGGGGTCACATATCTTCACTTCAGTCAATAGTTAATTGCCGTAAATGTTGTTCTTAGGTTTGGTGAGAACTACTTAGTACTTTATAACAAAGTATTTGTGTAATTGGCACGGTTTTGTTAACCGGTCTATAGAGATAAAGCTTAACAAGCAAACAATAACATAATAAAACTAAATTCGCTTCTTTCTTACGATGGAATACCGCCCAAACAATTCTTTTATCTGAAATATCTCTGACCCGTACGAAAAGGTAGTGAGAAAAATAAATAACGAATTCGAAAGAAAATCAAGGCTCCTTGACCTCGAAGACTTTGAAGGTACTGCCCGCATTAAGCCTGAATTTTGCCAGCTGTCCAAATATGAATAAACCGATCGACCGTTGTTGACTTTCTAAGTGGTTACGTCTATAAATAGTTCACTTGCTATTCAATATAAAATGCCAAAAAATACCCTCTAAGTTTTTGTTTTCCTTGGCTCTATTTATATTGTTTAGGTTCATTTCTTCGAGTTCTATGTAATATTTGACTTTGTTTAAAGTTAAAATTTATAGACTCAATATGAAATGGACTGATTTTTCAGAAGGTAGAGCACGATATTTTTGTTTAAGTCAAACCTTAAAAAGGACTCGGCTTATACAAAACTAACAGCATAGCTACATAATCATATATTATTCTTGATAATAACATTAACTCGAATATGCTAGATATCCAAACTTTCAAGAACCTCATATCCCTCAGGTAGAAAATCACAGTCACGACAATATGCTTCGACCCTTAGCTATTTAATAGGAACTTAAGTATTTAGTACTCTTCGGATAATAACTTCTGGGGAAATGTTCTTGTTAAGGTACTTTAAAGGTCTGACAAAATAATAACAGTATCAATACATATTTTTCACTGCAGTGAGCGGCGAGTTATCGCACGTAGGGTTGTAGGAGCTAAAATCAGGTTATGACCACAAATGCCGTATGTAGTTCCTTGAAGTTATAAAACGAAACAAACATAGTAACCCGAGAATCAGGGTATAAATAATAAATCTGGAGCAGTCCCTGTTTGCATATTTATTTACCTACCTATTTAGCAAAATAACATTTTTAAAATTTTTGTGCGTCTGGTTGCCTGTCCGTTTGTTCCGTGTAATCTCTGGAGCGGCTGAACCGATTTTGACGGGACTTTCAATGGCAGGTAGCTGATGATCCAGGGCGTAACTTTGGTTACGTTTTTTAGACTAGCTTCGTCCCGCGGTGTTATTATTGATAAAGCTAGTTATTGATAAAACATAAATGTGTTTTGTCATAGTATAATTTTTATTGTAAAAATAAAATGTAATCACAATATGTACCCATCGTATTGGGAGAAAAAAAAACGCTAAGCTAAAAAACGTTAGGCTGCGATATATTGGTTGAAATATTTTTTGTTTTTAATGTGTAAAATTATAAAGAATTAATAATGCAATTTGTGATGTTTTTTTTTTGACATTTAAAATCTATATAAATAAAAATGAATCACCGAAATGTATGTACTCGCATAACTTTCAAACGACTACACCAAATTGGATAATTCTTTTTTTTATCTATTTATTACTGTCATTACAAGGTTTGTATTAAAAAAAAAACAAAGAAAACCGGGAATATTATATTTTCTTATTCCGCGACTGTACATTAGACGTGGGACACTGGACGGGCAAAAATACTAAAACCAGTTTTTTGAAAATTTTGAAAATATTCCCCATAAAATAATATATTATTAACGCTATAGTATAGTGTTACAAAGTTCACCGGATCAGCAAGTATTTACATAAAATTCCAATTCCTCTATTGTAATCGGGCAGAACTTACTTAAATTGAGTACTCTATATAAACAAATAAATAAAATTGGAGTATATGTTTGTAATATTAAAATAACCGCTTTTTAATAAATGCACATGTATGTAGACACGATACATACACCATAATAACATTTTTATAAAAAAAATTGTCTACCTGTCTGTTTGTTTGTTCTGGGTAATCTCTGGAACGGCTGGACCGATTTTGACGTGACCTTCACTGGCAGATAGCTGATAATCTGAGGAGTAACTTAGGCTTAGACTTTTTTTAGACTAGCTTCGTCCCGCTGCGTTACCCGCGGTACGACAATAACCGCGGGTAACCACGGGGTTTAGCTAGTTATATCTAAAAATGTCGTAGTTGTAGGGTGATGTACACTTTATTAAATGCAATATCTTTTTGTTACAGACATCGTGATGGACAACGTCAAGCAAAGGGTACACCTACTGCAATGCCGGCGTCATGTAACACTGTAATATGAATCTAAGTAACTTTGTTGTATACATCACTAGCCTACTGTGGCTTAACCTCACTGACGCTAAGATCGGTAAGTTTACTTGTAATCTATCTATTGTATCAGCAAATTTAGAATAAGTTAGGCTACAAGCTGTCCACTTCAGGAAATACCATAACTGTATACCTAAACAAATACTAACAAAAAACAATTACCTGATTCTCGGTGTGCATAGGCACTACTTACATAAGGTGTTTTATCTACTTTAGATATATCTCAATGTCTTTTTTAGTTGTAAATACATTGCTGAATATTTATGGTTTCAAACCTTGTTTTAGCATGTAAATCGTATACATAAACGTATACATTTATATACAGGATATAGGTATTCCTTGTGCAGAAGTTGTTTATTAAAGAAACACGTATATTTGTATTCAACTTAATAATATTATTATCGAAAACATAATTCGAGTAACGTCTTAAACCAATGCATGCAGTACTTCGTAATATTTAGTAACGAGTTAATTTCACCAGTCTCTAAAAAGGTATCATAGCTTGAAAATATTTTATCATTATAAAAGTACTTAATTTAGAAAATCATCAAAGGCAGAAAAGCTAGGCTAGACAGCCATTTAAATATCACTAGACAACTTTCCAATTATGATTTCATTACATTTTAAAGCGAAAGATAAGCCCTTCAACGTCCTCTTCAATCAAATTTATTTTTATCTTAAGGTTAATTTTATTGATATCAATAGTGCTTATTTGTACAAAATTAAAGATGTATTTATATTTCAAACTGTAATTGAAATATCGACTTTCATGGTATTTTAGGACACTTCAAAACATAAAATGATATTTAACTGGATATATTAAAAGTTATACTGAGCCAAAAAGTGAGCTCTAGTAGTATTTTAAATATATCTTAATAATATCTATGTTTAAGTCAGAGATTTATATAAAAACAACTGACCCGTACAACTTCATCTACGTCTCTCCAAAAGAAATATATTTTTCCGATTTCCCTAACATTTTCGCTCGATACCCGGATTCTATTGAAAATTGAGATATAACTATCCTATCTTTCAAGTTTTTTCAAACTGCACACGGTGTGCAAAATTTTATTAAAATCGGTCCAGTAGTTTAGGAGTCCATCGTGGATAAAAAAAATAATACGTAATTTATATATATTAACATTTAGCGGACTGTTGTTCGTGTGTAATGGTTCGTGTATTTTTACCCATCCTAGACGAATGTCAAAATATAGTCTGGTCTGTTCCTACCTATGCCTAATTTATTTTAAATACTTCTTAGCGATAATTAATTATATTTATGGACACGCTTGTTACTCTAATACATAGGTGCACAATGTGCACATAGATAATTATTTTAGTGATAGTTTAAACTTAATAATTTTAAGTGATAAAAAATCTTATATGTTGTACTACCGTCAAATATAGTTAAGATTTAGTATACCCGAGTACGCATTGACTTTTTTGAATTATTTTCTTAGTTACTACATCTATAACGTATTTCTGATAATTAACTGAAACCTCACGACTGAGAATCACATGGCCTCACATGAAACAGCACGTATTTATAGTCTAGACGTAGTCCCCCGCAAGATCATCAACAACCCACAATGTCCCACTGCTGAGCTCGGGACTCCTCTCAAGAGAGGGTTTGTTTAGGGTCCCCCGCAACATTGGCCATATTTATAGACGTACGACATGTACAGTACAAGACGACTTTATTGTCAAAAATTGTCAGATTGATCCAGCCTTCTTCTCTCTTCACTCTTCTTAAGGTGAGGTCTAAGGTCGAGGCTTTTGGCTATCAATCCGATATAAAACCTGTGATCACCGAATCCACATTTCACATATTGAAAATCTCTTGAGATAAATCTAAATATTTTATTTGTTTTTTTTTTTCGACTTTCACGAGATTCGCGTCATGAAGAACGGCGATGTCGACAATCAAAGCGCTCTAATCGATCTATCACTACAATATCGGGCTTATTAGCAACAATAGTCCTGTCTGTGATAATAGATCGATCCCAATATAACGTAGCACAACCACTCACGAAAACTGTCTAAATTCACAAGATGGAATTTAAGGACAAGTTATATGTACTATTATGGCTACTTGTTTGTCTACTAACTTTTTAAACTTTCGCGTTCCATAATATATTAACAATTATTTTAACGGGAATTAACGCGATTACTTATTAAAAGGTATTACATACCTCTGATTTGCCTGACGTTTCGACCAGGTTGCACTGGCCGTGGTCACAGGCTGACTGTTTATACTTGTGTACATACTTGTTTGTACTTGTGTATTGCCATTATTATTATTACTGTCTTGCCTACAGATACGTCACTTTTGTCCACATTAAAAAAATCAAAATATCTATATTATAATGCCCAGAAATTTAGAAAACATTTTTATCAAAAACATAAGCCGTAATAGTTTAGTACTTCTACAAATAGAGTCATAGAATCCGTCTTTTGTAATATTGCTGAGTAAAGAATATGTCATTTTTATTAATTCTTAAAATGCCCTTAAATATTAACACATCCATGTTTCTCTAGTACTCTCGGTCGTGTATTGATGTGCTCCGTATATACCCGTCCATTTTACTCAACATCAATATCGGAGGCCGTATTCGAAGTGTCAGTTATCTATCGATCAACGTATCTATTCAATCTATTTAGCTTGTCAGTTTTTCTATTCTCTAGTGACAACGCGAATCTTTTGGGTGGGGTAACAATTTTATTGTAGATATTTTTCCTAGAGAAAAAGTACTGGACATATGACCAAGTTAATCCGACCCTCACTCCCAATTTACATGTACTTCTTAAGTTATTTTCGTAAGTTCCTTAACTTTTACATTGTTGAGTTTTGTTTTTAAGTCTAGGGACCCTGTCAACAATGAAATCAAGAAAACAAAAAATAATATGTCTATATAACAGAGAAATTAAACTGCATATTCTTACCGGAGATGTTAGTAGGGCCAAAACATAATAATTGGTTTATATCATTTATAATTTCTTGCTAATACCTACATATTATTATCAAAAAAACATGGCCTCTATGCCAAGGTTGACATTGATTGTTTCCTTAGAACTAGAATACAAATAAAAAGAGAAGAGTGTAAACAAATAAGTTTAAACTCATATTAAAACTCTTAACGTGAAATTATTAAGTTTAAAAAAAAAATTGCAACCTAAGACTAAACTTAAATTTAAAAAATCTCTTGACTTAATATAAAACTGTCTTTGCCCTGATATGAGTTTTCTTTTAAAGTACTGGTAAACTATACAATAATTTTGTTACAGGATATTTTTGGCACATCACAGATCTTCATTATGATCCGTTTCATAACTCCCAGGAGCTACATAGAGGTAATTTATTATATATATCCGTTGTTTTTGTGCTGACGACTTTATTATTTTTTTGCACCCAACTGATGCATTGAGGCAATAAAAATTCATATTACATGCACTAGTGTTCTTAATTGTGAATTATTTTAGTAAAATACAGTGAAATTTATTCACATGTTTTGTTTTGCTCTCCGTGTTATTTGTTTGTTTTTTTTTTTGTTGTAAAAGTCAGTTGATCTGAGATTAACTGTGAAGTGGTAAACACAAAACTTTATTCCAAGAAGTGAAATAAGGTAATTCCAATATGTTAAGATTGAAGAAGTAAGTATGGACGAGTTCAGTGCAGATTTCTAACATTTCAACTCGTGATTCTGATCGCAAAAATCAAGTGAAGTAATTTTCTGTATGATTTTACAGAAAAAAAAACTATAAACTTACGAATCGTACACAAAAAACGTCAATTATATTACATGTTCAGTACATTACTATTGATATATCGGTTTTAAAGGCATTGAAAGGATTCGGATTCCAAACCAAAGTATATGCAAAAATACTGCTTGTTTTTTAACGCTATTAATTTTTTTTGTTTTATTGCATTTTTTATTAGGCTGCAGGCACAACCGTGGCAGCAATGAACACAGTCACAGGAACGGTCGACACCGTGACCACACATGCGACAGTTCATGGCCCCTGATACAGAGCGCAGCTGCTCTAATGGCAGAGCGGCATCCTGACACGCTGGAGTTCGTCCTTTGGACTGGGTATGTTAGACACTGATAATAGATTTATTTAAATACTAGTTGTTGCCCGCGGTTCCGCCCGCGTATTTGTCGGTTATCGCGGCAAATAGTAGCCTATGTGTTATTCTGATGTATAAGCTATATTACTGTAAAGTTTCATTCAAATCCGTTCAGTAGTTTTTGCGTGAAAGAGTAACAAACATCCATTCAAACATCCTTGCAAACTTTCGCATTTATAATATTAGTCGGATATATTTTTTTTAGTCTCTCTTTCTGTCATTGCAATTTAGAATTACAATATAATAAAATTTTAGCAGATTACGCTGTTGCATCCATTTATATGAGGCAGCACCTTCTTTGCTTACCTGCATAGACTCATCTCCTCCAGTATTAATAGTGAGAACGTCACTTTCATGTTACAGCGTTAATGATACAATACCCAAAATGAAATTGTTCTCTTCACAAGAAAGCTGACTTTGGTTTAAATAAAATGAGTGCGTTTTCAAAATGTGGAAAATGAAAACGATCACTTTTAAGAGTTCTTGTAGCATAAGCACTGTTCACCAGTGTAATTAATAAATAAATAGTGTAGTGGTGGTGGTAGTAAGCCCCTGAGATAATGTTTATGAATTCTGCTTCAAGAGCTGTATTACGAGCACCTTTAGGTGCACCTATGTTTGAAAAAGAAAACCCAATTTTGAGTGAACCGCCCAGATGCACTTGATCTTAATTATAAAAAATATTTTACTCAAAAATATTGGCTCTGCAAGGCGACCAGTCGCAATGGAGACTTTTTTTTTACCACAACCGTAATCTATATATATACAAGTAAAATTTTAACAATAATAAAACCGACTTCAAGGTTCAACTCGATTTCTCTTAGATGCCATCATCAGATATTAATGTCCTTATCTTGGTAGCACCGTTGGGACATCTCCTTTCCATCAAAATCGGTTCATAAACGACGAAGTTATCAACAAACACACATAAAAAAAAATATATATATACGGTCGAATTGAGAAACCTCCTCCTTTTTTTGAAATCGTTCAGAGATCATCGCACAGCGCAAACCGCTGAACCTAGAATCCTGAAATTTTGCATGTATTTTTATATATATTTATAGCACTAAGAAAGGAATTTTGGAAATTCCACTCCTAAGGGGGTAATTTCGGGGGTGAAAGTCTGCGTGAGCGAAACCGCGCGCAAAAGCTAGTATAGTACATATTGTTCATGAAATTAAATAAATGATATGTGTGTATATGTGTATCAGTCAATTATTTTTTTACTTAAGTCTACCAAAGGTGTGTACATGTATATAACTGCCTCGGTGGCGCAGTGGTAGCGTACGCGACTACTGTTCTTGAGGTCTCGGGTTCGATTCCCGGGTCGGACCAAATGTTTGTATGATCTGCAAATATTTGTTTCAGAGTTTGGGTGTTTTCTATGTATAATATGTATGTATTTACAAAAAAAAAAAGTATATAAGTATTCATATCAGTTGTCTAGTACCCATAATACAAGCTCTGCTTAGTTTGGGATTAGATGGCGTTGTGTGTTAAATGTCCGAAATATTTATTTATATTTATTTATTTATATTTATAAACTTACTGCACAAGTAAAGAAAAAAATTAAAATTGGATGTTTTGTTATTCCATTATAAAAAAGTGTTTACTAAATACTTACTCTAATTGCCATGATTAGTTTTTACATTAAAATAATATGTTAATGAATAATGGTTACATTTTATTCTAACAGAGATATACTATCCTCATCTATGGAACATCTAAGCGAAGAAGTAAAGCTGGAAGCGGTAAAAAACGTGACAGATTTACTAAGCAGAACATTTAGTAGTCAGTTTGTTTTTCCCGCGTTGGGGCACAATGACCCGCCACCTTCAAAAAAATTAGTTGAAATGTGGATGCAATGGTTACCCACTGAAGCATTGCAGACTTTTGAAACAGGTAATTTTATTGATGCTTGATTATTGCGAAAATACCTCATTAATTTGACACTGTATTTATATCCTTGCCGTAATGAATTTATATTTTTTACAAGTTTTAAGAAAAATAGAAGGTTTCTAATCGGTTCTCTTTTCTATTTTTTTATATCTCAGAGCTCTATTATTTATGAACTATTATTTTATTTCAAAGGTTATATTTTATATTAGTCATGATGTAATCACATTGATCGTGTACGAATGACTGACGATCATGTCATTAGTTTTATATTTTACAATTATTCATCTTCAGTCATCAGGAACATCAGTGTCCTGGACAGATCTTAAAATAGTACTACTCGCTCCTCTGTAGGAACACTATATAAATTGGACAAAGAATTTTCATTACTTTGGAGTAGAATTTTGGGAATTTTTGACCTAAAAACTCAATGTTACATTTTCCGGTATAAAAATGAACTTAGATCTCGAGATTATTTAAGTTATACGATGACGTTGCTTATGTTTTTTTCTAGGTGGATATTACACAATAGAACAATCTCATAGTAGGTTGAGAATAGTTGTGCTCAACAGCGTACTATGGGCTGGTGGCGCGGCCAGAACTGACGGCCCACATAGGGGAAGAGCTCAGTGGGAATGGCTAGAACAGGTGCTCAGTAAAGCTAGAAGAAGAAATGAAATGGTAAAAAACCTTTTATACTAAACTGTGTTAAAAAGGATATAAATAAAAATCTACTAGTATTATTATATATGATATACAAATATACGAGTTTAAGCTACTAACTCTGGCTCCATTTACCTGATAAAATAAAATATCAAGGGATAAGAAATCGGATGTCAGCTTTACTATATTCTATTAACATTTACGTTTTTTCTAGAACAGTGAATTATTATATGCTGGAAAAAAAGTCATCTACAATTAGGAGCTCCGTTACATGTTTTCTTAATTATTGATACAATTATACAAAAAAATATTAAATCTGATGTCTCCCTTTAGGTTTATTTAGTTGCTCATGCGGGTCCAGGCGTGGAAGAACGGCATAACGCCGGCAGCTCTTCTGCAGCGGGTGGAGGGGAGCTAACTCCCACGGCCAATGGACGGCTGGTGCACGTTATTAGAGCATTCAGCGATGTGATTGCTGGACAGTTCTACGGGCATCGACACGCTGATACTTTCAGACTTATTTATAGTGAAGGTCCATTATTAAATTTATGTTAACTGTACAGAAAAAAATAGTTTATGAATTATTAGACTCTAACAGTGCCGTGAGCATTAGCAACGCAGTTTGAAGTGTAAATAAGCATGTCTTAAATAAAAACGTGTATTAAACAATACTACTCGGAAACGCAAAATATGTTGAAATTTGGATATGTTCATTGCAATAAAATAAAATATTACTTGCCAACTTAAATACTAAAAATGAAAAATTGATTAGATTTTAAGTTAATTTAAATAGTTTGAACTATTAGCAGTTAATTACTGGTAGTTTTTCTTCTACACATTACTTATAATGGAAGTAATATTTTCGCGTATAATTTAAAATAAATGTGTTCAATAGCTAGCGTAAACTTTAGATTGTATTATGGTTCTTGTTTTTGAAATAAAAGTTCCTTAAATAAGAGGTAACCTAGCCAGCAAAAAGAGTCCATAACGTTAAATCAAAAAACCGTAACATTTAAAAAAATTTGAATAGCGCCATCTGTAAGTTTGCATATATTATTATGTTTTATGATAAGGAACTTCGTTCCTATCTGGCGTTCTGCGAGATCACACGACTTTTTTAAGAGAATTACGGAGTGTTATTAGTACTAGTGGTTACTCAGTGGTCGTAATTCGACCATAATTTATTTTCAGAAATTATTATCGCACCCCTCCTCCTATAAACTTTAATTCTGCCCAATTTCGTTCTCCTGCGTTCCATAATTTTCTTAAAAAGGGGTGGAAAGTTTTTGCTTCACGTTTTAATGTAGAGATTACTAGTTGTTGCCCGCGGCTCCGCCCGCGTTTATGTCGGTTATCGCAGCAAAAAGTAGCCTATGTGTTATTCTTATGTAAGCTAAATTACTGTAAAAGTTTATCCAAATCTGTTCAGTAGATTTGCGTGAAAGAGTAACAAACATTCACCCATACTTACAAACTTTCGCGTTTATATTGTTAGCATAGATATTCATAAAAAAAAACACAGCTGGTTCGACCTACTGAGCTATTGTTATAAAAATCGTGAATACATAACGTGGAATCGATGAATATAACTAATCAACAATTATTATTATTATATTGCAAAAAAATGCTATCGATTTTGGTGTCATGAAAACATGACACCAAAATCGATATCGATAATGATGTTGGTTTTTTTTGTTTGTTTATGTGTTTTTTTTTGTTTGTTTCTTCCTTAAAAAAGAAAGTCGATAAGATCCTAATAAAATAATATTTAATACCCCTTTGAATTTCTCGCAGGTTGTGTAGTTGGTGTTGGTATAGAAATCAAACAAGAAGCATACCCAACAAAGCCAACTTTTGCAATGTGAAAGTTATGAATAATAAAACTGGGGTATCTTTTGTAGTGAACGAAAATATTGCTACGATATTATCTTATTTGTGTCTATTAACAATGCTTTATAGTCTATTTCTATATTCAAACGAGACAAGCTTTTAGATAACATATAAAATACCTGACTGATGATTATATTTAAGTGGTAACGCGTTTAAAATAGCATGGTATATTGTAATAAATAAAAATATTTATTATGTCGTTTCGTAACTCTTAACAATCTAATTCCTAATAAAATAAATATATAAACTCTCTTTCCACTCAACTAAACTGAAAAGTACTTTTTTTATTCTATGAATGTGTGAATAGCGCAGTAGTTTACTGAACATTAAAATACCACATAGTACTATAAAATCCTTAATATTATTCTTAAGAACTTGGCTATAATCTGGACCAATTAATTACTTCTGGTTTGATTTTAGTCGATTTAGAGTCATTTTTGTTGTTCCCAATTAGTTAAATGTCAAGTTTGAAATTGTTTTGTTTTTTATTTGTGCTCAAAGAGATGTCTTCAAATTTATTAAAATTACTACTACTGGATACAGGACTCTTTCGATTTTTGATGCTACTGCTCTCCACTTTTAACATCCAGCTTATCATGCCGGGGATGTCCTACTCGGTCTAGTGATATTTTCATATTGACTATCAAAGACTAAGATTTATTTTGCACCACCGGCCATGGGTCCTTTAGATATAAAAACGAGGAATGCTTATAGGATTCGTCACACATATATTCGTAATTGAGAGACACGTTATACAATTTAATTCGATAGTTTGTAGTTTGATATAAGAACATCAAAATTTTCATTCCCAGGTCGACCTGTTTCATGGGCGCTATTAGCTCCGTCAGTGACGCCGAGAGGTGCAGGCAGTACATCTAATCCAGGATTGAGGCTCTATAAGTTTGATTCAAATAATGGCAAGGTAAGGGTCCATTTTGTTCAACGTTTTTAGTGTAGGTAAATGATTTCAAATAAAATTTAATTGTTATTTTTATTGATCGTTAATTTTATTTACTTGTTTAAGGTTTTGGATTACACGCAGTATTACTTAGACGTAACAAATAATAGAGGAGAAACTCATTGGTCGATAGAGTACAATCTCACTCAATACTATGGATTGAGAGAAGTCAGTGCAGTATCTCTGGATGCTCTGGCTGAGAGATTAAGGAATCACAACGACCGCGGTACTTTTGCGAGGTTTGTAGACAGTTCATTTAGTTTTTATCAATTTCTCTCTAAAATAAATTTAGAGTTTTGTTAGTAACAATTTGTTCAAATACATCTTTTTAAATACATCTTGTACAAATATTTATTTGAAGTTGCATTCTTTTACTAATAATTTGAAACTCATTTACCGAATATTTTGTTTGCTAGCTCTAAAAAGGTGTTAGGAGTTTTCAGCTTATTTTTTGTTTAAATTCACCTATTTCTGAAACACAAATTTTATTTTCACAGGTATTTAAATGCATTGCGTGTTCGACACGCAGCAGAAGTATCGGAGTGTGACACGGCTTGTGTACACGTTCATTTTTGTGCGATAACACGTGCAGACTACCATGAGTTCCGGTCATGTGTCCGCAATCCAGCATCAGCGCTAGCATCGCGCGCTGCTCACAATACAGCCGCCATCTTACTGTACGCCATCTTGATTTTAGTGACGCCGTAACATACTTTGTTAACCATCGTAAAATATATGTCATTTTGTCTTTTGTCACGTTAACATAAAAAACTGTA
Organism: Spilosoma lubricipeda; assembly: GCA_905220595.1. Classification (NCBI taxonomy): domain Eukaryota; kingdom Metazoa; phylum Arthropoda; class Insecta; order Lepidoptera; family Erebidae; genus Spilosoma; species Spilosoma lubricipeda. Next base: position 11,178,084 of record HG992282.1, on the reverse strand, counting down.
AGAGTGGTTGACTTTATAAATAGCGTTATTTGTCTTAAAACTTTATTTTGTTTATTTGAAAGGTCTCATAAATCATAAGTACCTACATTAAGTAGGTAATTCATTTTTGTTTGAACGTGACAAGATTAATTGGAAAAGTTGGTTGTTTGCTATCGTTTGTTTGACCTCAAACGTCTGTTTCTTTGATTATTGTAAAATATATTATTGAACTTTAATTTAAGCGATAGTAAAAGATTATAAATCATAATTATTAACTGTAATTAGATATTGTTTATTGTGGTCTTCGTCACTAATTTGATTGTGATATATTTAATTAACATTTTTGTATATAGCGATAAGTGAACTGAATCAATGTAAGTAAATAAAATTGATGAATAAAATATTTAAAGTGCTTTTTTTTATTTGAACTTAGAACCTACTTCGGAGTTTAACTATTCATAAACCTGTTAGAAAAAACCAAATTGGGGAAACTGGTTAAAACTAAACGCACTTTCATTCTTCATATTAGCTTTGCACTTAAAAATATTTTTATTTATTTTTGAATAAAACATTTAATAAAACATTAGTGGGGTGTAAACATACTAGGATATTTCGTCGCCAAGCTATTAGCTGTAGAATTTTATTCGAGACGTTAGGTCTGTACTGATTACAAACATAATCCGAAATACACATTATATGGTGAAAAAACTAAGCAATAAATTTGGATAAAATACAGAAAAAAAATCATATGATATTACTAATATTTACTGAAGGTTATAAAAAAAATTTGGTCCGATATAGTCCATTCACCTCCAATGTTTTGTTTTGATCATTATTTTGTACTGTCTTCAGTTCGAATACAGAGTGAGGTCAACAAAATATACAGATACTTTTAAAACTGATATGATATATATTTGTAGATATTATATCAATGCGACTCTAGAAAAATTAAACAAATTTAACCAGATAACCAGAAATCATGGCTACATTGATAAATGTTATACTTCAGGCTATCGAAGTTCACTGCTGATCGAAAGCCTTCCCCGAAGAGCGCCAACCATCCAGGTTTTGAGGATACTGCATCAGGTCGTCGATCCACCGTGCTTATACTTACCTTAAATGGAAATGCATGTTTAATAATTATGTAAAGGTCAACAAAATGTTGTAAAGAAGTTAAAAAGAAAAGGTATTTTGGAATAGCAAACCCATACAAAGCCTTATTTTAAAACATAAGAAAATAAAAGTAATGTCATTCCGTAAACGAAAGCTAAAGGTTTCAGCCAATTGTCGAAGTGAACAAAAATATTGGCATTTTTACAAATACCTACATCATTGAACCCTTCAATATCCTCTCAATAACCGAATGCAACATTCATATTTTTGTATTCATATGAATATATTTCTAAAGGCCGTCCTAGTAATACTAATCTTTTGGGGTAGCCCTAAAACGGCGGACAAAAATGGGTCATCTGTACCTTTCCTTGAAAGCTTCTGCGCCCAACATACCTTGAACCAAAGGTTTTACTTTTTTGCGGTAAATGGACGGGCATATGATAAAGCAGGGGTCGATGTAAAATGGCCGTGAATACGTAGTTTATATCGTATGAGTACCCCTCGATGTACGGAAGGGTTAAGTTCGCGAAGAAAAAGTAGTAAAATGGTAGTAAGCATTTATGTGCTGAGAAAGGAGGCATGAAAAGAGAATATTACTATGTAGACCTTTTGTCGTGTTGAGTGACATTTTATGCGAATAATGTACAGTGATGAGTATGTTATATTATGTTCAATTCGTTTTAGCGCGTTAGTTTATCTTATAAATTGCTTCATATTGTTATGAAGCAAAATTCTTATAAGTTAGTCGGTGATATCTAGGTTAAGTAAATACATACAATAATCCGAACTATTATACATACCAATACGCATTTGAGAAGGCTAGTTATTCTTTATCCTCGATCGATAAAGCGTGAGCGTTGACATGATCAGAAAAGATTTGAAAGATAACGAAATTGTCGCGCTACCATACTATTTTATTCCAAAGCTAAACTTAATTAATAAATGCCTTAAAATTCTTTATTGTCTTTTTGTACCTAACTTTACACATGCGCGGTCGCATGCTTCAGAAATATTGGTCACTTTTACATACACATAGAAAAAGTCGATAAAATTATACAAAATACGCTCAGCCAAGTTTTGAATGTGTCTTTAAACGATCGAACCTGACTCGAAGCATCCCTACAAGTTCTTTTAGGTGGTCTTCGAGTTCACAAAATTGTGGATGTCAACCTTTCAGCATTTCTATCTTCAAAAGAGTTAAACAGGTAAATTCTTATAAACACACTGGTTGATTCTGAAGTGTCATGCAAGGCCATTGCTACAGATGTTTGGCAAATAGCTTATCCTATGTCCCAGTTTATTACCTGCTAATCCATTTTCTAAGCGACGATGTGACGCGATATAGATACATCAACCAGTCTTGCTGAGCGTGCTCGTTTGCTAGCTGTGGGAGAGTGGGAATCAGGTTTATGGATTCAGGCATTTCGATGGCCCAACATAGGTACCTTGTTGGACGATACTACATTTCGCCTAGCCACTTGCCTAGGAGCGCCTTGTGTTTCACCGCATTTTCGTCAGTCTGGAGAAGCTGTTGGCAGTCTCGGACATCATGGCCTTTCTTGTAGCAGAAGCGGTGGCCGTATATCTCGACATGCCAATATTAACGACATTATGCGTCATGCTCTTGTTACCGCCAGTGTAAATATAGTTTTCTTTTTTTAATTATGGGTATGTATATAGGTTTACGTTCTATGTGATTCTACAATGTAAAACAAAGTACTTAAATTCCTAGTCAAAATTCAAGGCTTTTTTAAATGATCAATGTTTTTGTTATCCGCTATAGTCCTTAGTTTTTCTAAACCGATATAGATCTAGTCAGTTGTAATTTAGAAATTTGTAATAAAAAAACTAGGTAGTAGAACATTCAAGTGTGTAGTAAAAGTATTTAACTCTGTCCTTTTCAAAAGGTCTTCAATTACCAATTTGAAAAAAAAAAAATGCATAATCCTATTTAAGTATCATTGAACCCAAAATTGCATTGTTAAATATCAATGGTACGAGCAACTATAGAAACAAAGTTATCATCGCTCTCAAGTGAAGTCAGTGAAAGAAAACAATAACATATTTTTTTCCAAATTTCACTTTATAACAAATAGATACAATATAAAAGTAAAATGCCTTGTGCAGTGCCAGAAAATGCGTCTAGCTCAGCAACGTTTTTCCCAGACTGCAGCGCTGGTATTCGGATAGGGCCAGCGCCCGGTTATCTGGGTTTGTCCGTCTGCATGTGTGTGTGTGTGTGTTATTGTGCGCTTTGATTCTAAAATGAGTCCATCTTATATCCAACTTACTCTGTGTTATCAATACACCACTTAGATATTTAAAAGGTTATTCAGGAAAGCAGATTCCTTCCTGAATAAAGAAAAGGTATAAGTGATCTCATTTATACCTTTTCTTTTCAATTATATCCTTCCAAATATACCTAAAGCTCTGTTTTATTTTTGACTTTTTAACCCAAAATCTCTCAAAATCCGCATTCAATGGGAATATTTATTTCTTACTTTTAAAAGTGATTTACCCGAGTTTTGTAACCCAATTAATTTAAGAATTAATAGAATGAATTTCGCGCTGGGAGGGTCTCATGAAGTTCGACTTGGAATTAAATTTGGTGCCTAATGATCTAACAAATGGGCCTTTATTGAGGGCTCGCTATTAACGCTGACCCTTAAGGTCAATATTATAGACATGATTATTTTTTCCTGGGTTTGTATAGCACTTGCGAGAACTTTTTTATTGCAATTGGATCTTTTTTTATTTAAACCTGAATTGTAAATTCAACTGGTTTGTTAGTCTTGTAGCTAGCGACTCTGACAGAACATATATTTGTATGATCAGAACGATAATTTATTTAATCTTTAATATATATATACAAATAAATAAAATTGTGTGAGTATGAGTGTCTGTTTGTAATATTAAAATAACAGCTTTTTAGTCAATGCATAATTATGTATGTATACACGATACGTATACCAAAAATGTTACTCGCGGTACAACAATAACCGCAGGTAACACCGCGGGGTTCAAGAAGAGTTAAAAGAACTCTATGGTTACTTTAGCATCGTGGTTGCATCTAGTTTGGTATCAGACGTTGAAATCATATGGTCATGTATGTAAAATATGTGAATTTATTATTAAATCACGCAATATTGAAAATAGGTTTGACAGTAGTGAATCAAGTAAATAAGATTTTGTTTTTTTTTTAAATAATATAGATAAATAAAAGAAGATGAGGTAGCGCAAAGAGTACTGGTAGAAAATTGTGAATATAAATTAATATTTATAAACGTTGCAATATTTTGAGCGATAACAATAAGAAATACAGGCATTTTGTATGCTAAAGTAACCAGACTTGATAAATTTTATTTAACAGTACTATTTTCACTTTAATAATAATTTACTTAAACCTAAACACAAAACCAATAATCATACAAAATATCATGTGCGGCCCAAAAGTTGGATCAAAGATTTTCTAAAATTCTTTGCAACTAAATTATCAACAACCTGGAACTCACTACCTGCGTACTTGTTTCCTTCCCACTATAATCCCGGGTCCTATAAGCGGGTCGTGAAAAAGCATCTCACTGGGCCGCCACAGTGTGGGTCGCCATGCTGCACTGCCCTTATTCACATTGAGTATGGTGACCACCACTTTTGGATTCTGCTCATGCTTTCCATCAGGCAGGGCAGAGTCATTTTGGCAGCTAACATAAAAAAAGATACTAGCAACTACAATAAGAATCTAATGCATTAATTTCTAAATCGGAATGTATTCAAGGTCTCCCAAACTTGAGATTGCAACAAAATATTACACAAATCTGTTTCAAATTTTATTGAGTAAACTTTTTGCCACATTATTGGCTTAATCTATATCTAATCACCATTGTTATAATAATCACATTTTCTCTTACCAGGTTTTTTCACATTTTGGTTATAGAACCTTAAAACTTATGAAATAAAAACAAAAATCTAAATTTTGTATTTAGGAACTAAAAGGTTTTAAGGTTTTAACTTAACTGGCCTCAAGAGATAATAAACCAAAAGAATATTTAAATATAACCGTGCACTAGAATCCAGTGCACTGACGTAGCGTTGTAACTTTGTAGCGTACAGTGTGACCTCCAAAGGTCTACGATATTTCATCTAACGTGGCATTTTCATCGCTACGCTGCTACGGTATTCGTGCTATCGTTTTATTCTGTGATGTTTATACGCTTATAGTTTTAGTTTAGATTAAATACTTGAAGTTTCTTAACAAAATCCAGGTGTTGATGGTTCATATCTTACAAATGCATCTACTTTCTCTCATTTTAAATGTCTGCGTGTTCTTTGCGTCCGTTTCATTTATATTGGTAAAGTTCCCCGCGACACGGGATGTATATTTCTAACGAAGGAGTACTCTTTTTAAAAAAATAGTTAAAGTTCTTTTTAATCAGATGTTTTAGATACTTTTAAGAAAGGTTAGTCACATTGTAAATAAAGAAACTCCATCGAAATGAAACAATCTGTTTCAAAACCATATTACCTTAGACATAAATACAGATACACACGTTTGTGCGTAAGTGAGTATGTGCGTATTTTGCAGTATAAATAAAATATTTTACAAAGCAACCTCTTTCGTAAAAAAGATAAAAAAGGAACGCTAGCCTTACAAAAACAGAGCTTCATTTGTTTACTTTTCGAGTCACGAGACAAGACCGCAGTGGGCGAACATAAAATCAAATTAGCCCACTAATAAACCAAAAGCAATCCGCTTTTGCCGGCCAATTTAATATAGTTGAATTGTGGTGCACGCTCCCTACTAGCTTTTTTAGCGCAATGTTCTGTAACTTACATACCTATATATTTGTGTGTTATAAAACCCGAAGCGGTTTGAAACAATATATTTTTCACAAAGCCTATATCTCTATAAATAAATAGTCGCTTTCTCTTTTGCGTTTTTGGCGCAAACTACGATTTACGATTTTACAATTCCTTATATTTATTCCTTTCTGAATATATTACAGAAAAGGAAGAAAGAGAAAAAATAAAGGAAAGCTAACAAAATCTTTCTTATAATAATATCAAGTGGTACTTCTTGGGTTCTTGGGGAACTACCAGCACTTCTTGGGTCTACCACTCCATGGCTACATGGAGAGAAGAAGGACGAAATGTTTACCCGACTTCGAAAGAAGAGGTTTGTGTTGTTTGTTACGAGTGTATGTATTTGTTTGTATATTTCTTTAGCACGCCCTAGAGCATAAGCGGCTTGTCGTACTGAATGTATCACTTAGATTCGTCTTAGTCGTGAGAGTGTCACTGGGTACATTTAAAAATAAAAATAAAAACAATGAAAAATTAATAAAAACCTTTAAAAAATTCACTACTAGTTCTGGTAAAATCACGAAGGCATCCTGATAAGAAGGTTTCACTCTCTTTTATATAATTGCAACAATTGTGACGAGTAAGAACTTCTGTGCCGTGTTAGTATAAAAAATGACACAAACCTACTATAGGACATCAATGATGAAACTGGAGTAGCTTACTTGAATACTAGTTCATTCTTGTTTCACGTACTTTTAGTTGAGATTTCGTTCTCTGACAGGGTACCGCTTGTCACGCCGAATTAATTCGGTTGGACTTGTAAGTACCTATTTTAATACCTTTCAATTTAGTTATATTTATGTAAAACAAATTACGAAAGAAAAAAAAAGAAAATGAACATTGTTAAAGTACCAAAACCAAATGTATATAGTTAAATGAATACGTGCAACGTAATATGCAAATTTTACAACGGTACGTACTAGTAAACAAAGTGCATTCAGACGCGAGGTAAAAATCGTTCTACGAACCTCCATTTCCATTGGTATTTCCCAGTTAGCGCAGTACACATTTATATAGAAAAATATTTGTACAGACCGAAAACGTAAAGTGTGGCTGCCCGCATTTTCCTATGTGGGAGCCGAACCAATACATAACATATATGTATTGGTTTGAACATCGGTCAGCATAGATGGTCCACGACCGAGCCAATTAAGCGGTTGAAATTATGTAGAGTCTATAGAACATACGCTTTTAATGAACAAAATAGTCTAGTACTGTTTTCTACTAAAGTGAAATTATTTTCTTTTCTCTCTAGCTAGATAGTTGTTGATATATTTCAATGTAACCGATAACGAAAACTAAAGACCACTTATGTTATTTAACAATATAAAATTGTTCAAAAGTTAAACTTAATTAAAGGTTCTTTTATCGAAGATGAAGTAAGCATAAGTTTATATGGGTTCACTTAAAATATCTAAAATTCAGTTACTTGGAAGTACATCAGAATTTATGCCATCATGAATGAGTATGATGGAAGATTTAAACCTATGTGCAATGATTATATTTCAGTAAAAAATACTAGACTGATTATGTGATGTAATGGCAATTTGCCATTTGCTAATTTATACAAAATAAAGAACGACGAACGAGGAAAAAACGACATCGAGTGAACGATAAATTTGAAAGAAATTATAAAATTACTAGCTGACTTGGCAAACTTTGTACTGCCATATTTTTCTGTCGTAAATATTTTCTAAATTTCTGAAAACTTATTTCAGAGATTGTGCCGTCTTTAGTTAGATACAGGTGGTGAAAAAGTATTAAAATTATCTTTAATTTTCTTCTGTACAAACCTTGTCCTAACAATAACGAACAATTCAGTGCAGCTGATCTGAAGTTATGCGCGTACATACATTTCGGTGATTCATTTTAGATATAGATTTGTTCATTGTTTTTTCTTAAAAGATTTCTTTAGCAACAGCACGAATGGCATAGTTGTTTAAGCAGACGCCTCACTGCTTTCTACTGCAATGGTTGGTATTCCTACGTCATATATTATTAAATCAATAGAATTTATACATAGATAAGACCGACCAGCTAGGTCAGCAGATTTCAGATATTAGTATGTTATCTATCACGTAGTTAGACATTCATTATCTCGTCGAGAATAAGACGTGATTAAAAGCATTTTAACCAATCATTTTATGATATATAATTAGCTGGAATTTGGTATAGCAAACAGACGCCACCATGTAACAATTAGAGTATTATGGAGCCGTGGCTCCTGCATAATAAATACTGCTCCCAAAGTTATTCATCGCCGTTATAATTCCTCGTACCCAAAAGTTCGCTATAGTTGTCATGGTTTCAAACACTGCATGGAAGAATATTTACGTGTAATATAAAAATAATTCATCTCAGTCTGTTGTTGTTTGTATCTATTTCTTATATGTTTGTAAAGTTTCTTGCCACAAGGAAATTATTGGGTAGTTTAAAAAAAAATACAAAAAAAACTTTACAATACGGTTAAAAATTAATTTGTGCTTATTCAGTCAAAGTATAGATGCATTGTAAAGTTTAGTATTGCAAATGACATGTTACATAATATTATTTTTAAACTTGTTTCCAAAAAATCCTTAGTATAATATTATTAGTGTACTTAAATAAAAAAAATGGTTCATTTAAAAAAAATATTTGGTTCATTTATAAAATTATTTGGTTCATCAATAATTTCTGTGTTTACTACATAACGATCAATGTACGACTCAATCAAGACATTCGGCTATCCATTAACACCTCTCTCTTCTCTAATAATATCCACTTCGCCTAAAAATCCTTGACATGAAACCCATTACCAAGTGATGGTTGTCCTAGCCATTATTACAATACGTATTCCCAGACGGCGACCAGTGACAGGGGTAGTGAAGCTATGAATATCAAACGCGATGGGAATACTTTGCCCTTCCCAAAGTAATTCTATAGCTTTATGACATAATAGAGGATAAAAGCTTTGGTTTACTTCGGAATACATTGACGCAAAACGACACCTACTCATCATTCAACGACGGGTATTAAGTTTTTTGTTGGTAAATTAGTGGAAAGAAAACTATGACACACATTAATACTTAGATCCTAGATAGACAAAATTTTGTTTAATTAATGTTATTGCACGGATGAGGCAGTGGTTTAAGGGGTCGGCGTTTCTTAATGCACTATGTGGCTGTTAATCCCACATGGGACAATACTTTGTGTAAACCAAAAATGGTTGTTCTGAGTCTGGGTGTTCTGCGGTTAGTGTTCGGGGATGTTTGTAAGATCCCCGCTTCACAGCATTTATTCCTAGTGAAGGATTTAGCTTTCAAGAAAAAAAAGAGAAATATAATTTTAGATATTCTTTCATACTTATAGTTTTTCTTAAATATATATATTTATTTGCATGTATGACCTAAAATTAGGTACGATGTCTACTTATCGAAATACGTTTGAAGAATATATTTTAGTTCACTATATATTTATAGTTTACGAGTTCTTTATGGTTCAATTAATATTTACATTTCTCTGACAAAATAGTTAAAATTTACTAATGAATTCGTGTACAATTAACAAAAAATAACATAATACAAAAAAATTGAGAACAGGCGTTAAAAGTGCACCCAACCACTAGTTGTCGATAGCGAATCATATCAACTGTAGCTCGGCATGATTGGATGTTCTGCTGCTGCTGCTGTAGACTGGATGTTTATGTGTCAAACAAAGAAATAAAATAAATCTATATAGGCTTATTTGACTTTCACATTTTGAAAACTACGAATACTTTGAGATTTGTATATAGATTTGATTGCAAGAAAATCATAATACTAACAAACAATTACATAACACAAATACATCAAAGTCAAGCCATTTATTTTTGTAAATAGGCTTAAAGAAACATTTTTACAAGCCATAATTTTTCGAGCTAGAAAAAGCCGGCATTTCCTAAGACTAGACTATCAATTAAAACATAATAAATAACAGATTATTTACTTACCCTAAACTTTATTTTTTTGTAGAATATTTTATGATGTTTAATGAATTAAACAATAAAGTCTTGTCTTACTTGATGTCTTTATCGCAGAATGATTCGGGAAGGAGGTATCAGTAAAACTGCTATAAGCCGGTGCAACAACCACCGATTGACTGAACTAAAACTGATATGACACCGAATTTCGGCCGAATTGTCTATAACTGAGTAAGGATGAGGCTCTTATTATAATCGGGATTTCAGGTAACATATTGCTGGTGTCCTGAAATACAGGCTACGAACCTAGCTTAGGCACCAGTCTACCACACTATAAACCTAATCAATTTAATGGGTATGCTGTAATTTTAAAAATGTATTGTGACGAGTAAATAAACGTTTACTTCTATTTAGTCAGTAACTCAGATTTTACAAACGTATTAGGTCATTGATAAAGAATATATTTATTTGTTACTAGCTGAACCCCGCGGTTTTTCCCGCGATTATTCTCGTACCGCAGGTGACGCCGCGGGACAAAGTAAGTCTAAAAAATAGTAGCCTAAGTTACTCCTTAAATCATCAGCAATTATGGGCCTCCGGTATCCTCACTCACTCGGTAAAACAATTGTTTTCTGTGAGGCCGTGGTACCACTCCGGTCGAGCAAGCCCATTCATGCCGGATCATGGCCCTCCCACGATAATAAACAAAATTCATAAAAATTAAATTTAGAACGTATGTAAAACTGTTTTAAATCCCGCAATATCTTAACTCATACATTCACTGCGCAGTATAAATATATTTTATAAAACCTAAATCCTCGATAAGATGAACATTGAAAATTGTATAGATATCATTTTTCAGTCGGTAACAGAGCCTGATATCCTTTTCATCGGGTTTTACAAGCCATGAATCCGATATGATATCTCATTGGCAAATTTAGCGTAAACCATCAAAACGGTTTTAAGTAGTACTCGCGTTTAGGTTGTGATATTTGTGTCTGATATAAATTTGCAAAGTTTTGACATCAATCTTCGTATTTTTTTTTCATATATTCGTATTACGATTTCAACTCAAGATATACCTTACCTATTGTTTTACCAATAAGTTATTGGTGTATTTCGTTGCACTAGTCTTTTAGTCGTGTATTAAATATAATAATATCCATGCGTTTGAGTTCATCCATACTTTAATTTATAAATGCAAAAATAACTCTGTCTGCCACGCTTTCACGGCTAAACCACTTCATCGACTTGAAAGAATTTGGCATGGATTGATTCTTGAGGAAGGACATAGGCTATTCTTTACTGTGATAACAAGTGGGTGGATCCGCGGGCAAAATCTAGTATGATTATAAATCGATTTAAGACCTTGCCATGAGTTGACAGAAATGCAATAGATTTTTCATTTAAGAGAATTGGGACATATGGAGGTGTAGCAAATTTTAAGACAATCTTTTAAGTCGAAGAGAGAGATATAGATAGCCTTAAGTATTGATTAATCCATAGTTTTTTTATGTATAATTGACTTTTTTTAAGTTAACTGATAAACGTATATTGTGAGTTATTTTGGTACTTAGATTCCATTTATTATAATTTTCTTATCCAAAAAATTCAAGTTAGTGACTAGTGAAGTTAGTGACTAGTAAAGTTAGTGACCATCTTCGCTGCTAGTTAACGGGGTCAGTTAATTTATTTAATATAAGTTTTACCTACTCATGCCTTACCTGCAAATGGATGTGTGCTCTTAAACTAATGCGGAGCACAGCAATGCATATACCTAAAGTTGTGTAAATAAACTACACAAAAAAATTAATTACACTTAATTGGTATATGATATGAATTGATAACTGCATTACACTCACATATCATATACGTAGTTAATCGAGTTGTTGTTCCCAGAAACATATTGAAATTTTCTCTATCACTGGATACTGTTCATTCAGTGTAATTTGTGGTCCTTTCGGTGGTAATAATTCACCACTTCCTTTCCCTATGAAAAATTTATAATAAAGTGAATAATACCTCTCTGGTATTCAGGTTGTCGTCTCGAGCAATGCACCAAGCTTACATTCCATACACATGCACTTCGCATTTTCATACAAGATATCTGTCTAGCACATGATTGATTAGTTTTGCCCTTCTGACTAATCAGGGTCATAGTTTGCGCTTTCGATATGAAAATTAGTTTATGTTGAAAGAAAAAGTAATTGTAATAGCATTGGTAAATACATACTGAGATATCAAATAAGGTCCTTACTTATATTTAGTAAGGGATCTAAATCACTGACCTATTACAGAATTTGCCAGTTTCCCCTAACGACAGAGCTCTAATGGCGAGATAACGAATAATCCGTACCGATGATCGCTACATCTCATAAATTATTCGTTGAACAATTAATAACAGATCGGTAGAAGTCCCAGCAACCGCCAGGTGTGTCAAATAGATTACATCTCCAAGAAAATTTAATGAATAAAGTTTTCTAAGGGAACGGCCTTTTGACATTTTAAGACGTACTATTGTTTTTAATGATAAATTATCTAAATGATTACGACTAACAAATATACTAAAATAACAATATTCCATTGATAAAATTAGTTTTATCATAACACCGTATGATGAGTACAATTTTTTTAAAAGACCTCATAGTTCTTGATTCCAGTGTTCATCTTAATACGAGTAAAGAAGTAAAAGTAAAAATACTACTATGTATGTAATAAACAAAAGAAAATAAATATACAGGAACAAAAATGATATAAGACATGGTTTTTTGTTGCTATTCGTCAGAAGTGGGGCTATTGTGAACTATCTACGTGTGCCCGAAATTTAATCACCTTTAATCACCATGCTTTTTTGCATACTCAATCAGCAATTAACAGTCAGTGTCTTAATATGTATAGATTGTTAAGGTTTACTCATTGCAAAAATATGTATTTACCATTACCAACGTTCGAAGTAATATAATTCTTAGGAAACGTTATTTAGACGTTTTTAGTAAAACATTAACATTATAAGCCCACGAATCCCACTCGCAAAAAGCTTTTAACAGCCTAATGAAATGAAAATACCTTCAATTTAAATATGAACAGGATTTGTAATTATTCAGCGTTCATTATTTTAAAGTGTAACGTGAGATTCTGAAATATTTAACGTTCATTGTTGTAATTTTATTCTGGACAATTTTTTGCTCTAACACTTATTACAAATATAGTACTAGACATGACAGAAAAAGGTACGATTTGTCTTACTTACACATATAAAAACAGTGCTTGTTTTACTGACATAGTCAGCTATTTTTTAGCAGTAAGAAGGTAGAGATAAGAAAGTCCCTCGACGGGTAGATAAATAGTGTTAGTGGTCTATTTGGAAAATTAAACGATCCTTGTGACTCTTTTTATGTCCTAGGATAGGACGACTAAGTAGCATTAGACGATTCAGCTGATTTTAAGGAACCGCTAATGGCCATAGTCACTTTCTACCTAAGAGTCACATGTTCGTTGTTTACCTTCGAATTCTTTTTTTTTATTTTTCTCTATTAATTTGGAACTTTGAGCTCTGGTAACTTCATTTAATCGGTGAAAATCAACGAAAGTATTGTTTTGTTTAACATTGGTTTTCTACATGACTCTCCCACGTAAGTTCCCCCATTCCTAACAGTGTTCATCGGAAGTTTACGCTATTCAAGAGAAGCAGGAAAATCAGATGAGCGTCTATAAAACGTAATTCCAACATAACTGCACAAAACTAACATAGTATTAGTAACATAGTATAAATTTAGTCAGCCAACTTGCAGTAAATCATGAAATCAGACTAACAATACCTAGATATATCCCCTGCCTACCTAGGTATTGTTCGTGTGATTCCGTAACACATAACTACGGGTTTGGACTGCTAGGTCAACATACTTCGTGTTCCAATACTGCGTAAATCTTACGTGTGAAGCCACTAATTCAGCAATAAATTGATATTTAAATATTTGGTTTCGAAATTAGCTTTAGATTACGTTGTACCAAAAATGTGAAATATGATCACACGTCCACCATAGTAGAAATTTTATACTTCCGATGTGCGTTTATATGATTTTAATTTTTATGTAAAGGTTTCGTTTGATGCAGTTGCCTGACTATCCGCGTTTGGTCGTCCAAAACATTCATATATATATAATTATTGCGTACTAAGGGTGTTTTCTATCAATACCATCAACCAATCGTTTATTTCACCTTAATATTACTGAACGTATACGATTTGACAATAACGACAGTGTTGCCCCACTGTTCATAGAAGATAGAAGTCATTATACTTCAGGTTTGATGTTGGTTTTTTATCTAAGAAGAACCAAGTTTCGCTGCAAATGCGCCGCTTAGACTAAATCGATACAAGGGCTACACAGAATATCCTTTTAGTTGCCAAGTAAGTCCGAGTAAAGTGAAGCTCAAACTCTACATTTACTAGATTCTAGGGGAAGGAGCATCGGTATTAACTCGTCCATTTCCTATACTATTAATAATAATAATAAGGCAGTCCTCCTTGACACGGCTCGTATTGTGAGGAGGTTCCTGTCTTTGGAGCCCTAACCACCGGTTTCTTGGTCCCTGTACCCGAAGTCGGTGGTCTACTATTTTTTATATTTTGAAATGTATTTGTTTTTATATTTATATTTAAAAATGTAAATAATGTGTATATATGAATGAAATAAAGGAAATAATAATATTATCTTTATTTCGGAAATACATCCATAATGACATGAAATACAATATATCTTAAGAACTATGTTAGTACATGTAATTTACATAGATATTTAAATAGTGGACTGTCACTTCTGTCTGCAATGACACTCCTTAAAACCTTACCAATGGATTTTGAAACCTCCTCTCTCTCTCATTTCAGGCTTACGTGGTCAGTCGATATTTAAGAAGTCAACAGTTTTTTTGGTTTGTCTGAACAAATTAGTTGGTAAACGATACATATTATAAGTTTTCAACTTATAATTTAAACTAGCACCTCTAAATTATAATTTGACAACTTATAATAAGTCTACGTAAAGTTAATCAATTAATTGAATTTTACATCAAATTTAGTAAAAAATCTATGAGATAAATTTCGCACTATCGCTGGTTTAGTAGCCTCAGTCTTTCGTCGCCAACAATAAATATGAACACAAACCGATCTGCGCCATCGCGTGCCGAGGCAACTTAATGGACTATTAGCAACGGTTTCATGCATGGAATATGTTAGGCTTGTATGTAGAATTCAATGCATGTTCCTTGGATACTGTCCTGCTATTGGATTTTAGTATCATTTTAGGTACAATTTCATTTATATAAAAAATCCATATGGTATTAAAATAATATAAATATAGTGGTAGTCGGTAGATATCCTGACTGATGAGTCAGCAGTTAAGATCCTTGAGTCACATGTGTAGATCCAGAACTACACGACTTGTTCATACCTTGTGAATAAAGTTTATAGAACAACTAGCCGAGCCACGCAACGTCGTTTGCGCCTTATATTGCCCGTAGCGTGAAAATTTCCCCCGTTTTTGGAACATTCTTCATTGTTGCTCCGCTCCTATTAGTACTAGCGTGATGATATATACCCTATAGCCTTCCTCGATAAATGGACTATCCAACACCGAAAGAATTTTTCAAATCGGACCAGCGGTTCCTGAGATTAGCGTGTTCAAACAAACAAACAAGCAAACAAACTCTTCAGCTTTATATATTAGTATAGACAATATACCATAACTATATACCTATATTGGTAAATATATATACCACATACCAGGATCAGAAATGACTACACTTGTTTTTTTATTTTTATAATCATTGACTTTGGTCATTTGACAGACCCGATGATATATGGATTAATCAATCTACGTACCCGTTGCTATAAGGGCTTGTACTAAGAACAATGATTTATTACATACGTCCAACTTTTTGGGTTACAAATCGGCGAATTACTCACGGGACGGGAATACAACAGATGTGTCCTCTATCCTATACAATTAAAACTTTCGTCATTTATGAACACAAAATGGCTCCTAGCGTCTCAGCGAACAAAACCATCTTAGTACTATGTTAGGACAGTTGTGTATGCGTATACTCAGAAGCACAATTACTTTAATAACTAAATTAAAAAAAAAAGAGAAGTGCCACAAGTAGGATTAACACAATTGTTGGAAATAAAAAAAAGTTTAAAAACCATAACCCGATTACGTAAAAACTTTTGATAAAATTTATAAAACATGTCACCCTGGCCATTATTACGAATTCATTGACACCTTTTTTATTAAAATCGGCTTACTAGTTTAGGAGCATGCATACATAGACTACCAAAACCCTACCTTTAGAATTGTGATTAATTAATGTAATTAATGTAACTTAGAACGAATTTAACCGATGCAAAACCTTATAAACTGTAAGTAGAAGTTTGATAGTTGGTTTTTATTATCATCATCGGTTTAAACTATGCAATTTAATTTTATGCAAAAAAACCTTTGCACTGTGGGAGAGCAAAGCTTGGGCGTAAATGGACCGACTCGACCGGATTACTCCGGTCGAGTCGGTGAGGTCCACGACCTCACAGAAAACCGGTGTGACAATTGATACAGCAATTGCACTGTGTGTCACCGAGTGAGTGAGGATACCGGAGGCCAATACAACAACTCCTCCGCCCCATCCCCCAAAGGCCGGCAACGCACTTGTGACGCCTCTAGTATTGCGGGTGTCCATTGGCGGCAGTAATCGCTTACCATCAGGCGATACGTCTGCTCGTTTGCCTCCTATTCCATAAAAAAAATAACTATCACTTTGCAAAACCTATTCTAATTACTGCTACTATTTTATTTTTCTATCTTAGTAGAGAAAGTAATGGTTAACATGCATTTTTATTGTACTTTTTCTTACTTATTTACATTTTTATTTATCTTATTTTAATAAAGTTTTATCTCTTATTCTAAATACAATTTCTTATTTTACTGTTTTCTTTATACTATATATTACTACGAGTACTTATTTATACTATTTATTTATATGCTTATTTTTATATATCTGCAATATTTCCTTTTAGCTGTCTTTGTTACACTTTGTTTGCTATAGTTACACAGTATTTGAATTTTTTTCCCTATCTTTCCCCTTGATAATAGCCCATTTTATTCTATTTCCAGTACTGTGTAAATTTCTGATGCTAGATTGTACCGTTCTAATGCATGTTTTGGACACTCTAGCAGTATATTGAGGACTGTCTGTTCTATGTAGGGATCACAGGCCCTCGATGTACTCTCCCCACACTTGAAACGGTTCAAGTATTAGGCAAACACACCGTGTCCTGTGATCACGCCCGTCGGTCTCAACTGCACCGTAGTAGGGTTAACGAAGAATTAATTCCTTGACGCAACATGATATTTATCGTCAAATAATTCACGATATATGTATACATTTTTACATTAAAAATATTAATACATAGTTTAATAAAATTTTATTACAAATTATGAAATTCCAGTTTCACCGGTTACAGAAAACATTCGGATAGCTTATCTGAATGATAATTTGATGTATCTTTAATATTAATTATGTTATACCTTCTGTCAGATTAAGGGCTGCCACACATAACTACGATGCGATGCGATTCGACGCTGCATCATAATGACCATGAAGTAAATACAAAGATACGAATACAATACGAATTCGTGCGGCAAAGCGTTGCTTCTTGTGACCGTACTTTCAACCACAAAAAGATATCCTAATGAGATTTTCGTATGAAATGGATGATGAAAAATAGAATATAAATAATAAACAAATATTATAAATATGATTTATGGATACAAATAAAAAAGAAAATAGTTTATTAAATGTTTTAGAAGAAAAAAAATGTTTAACAAATATTTTTATTCTTCAGTATTTGAACCAAAATAAAGTAACATCTCAGATCCTGCAAATTATGCGTAGCGTATGGTTACCTAGTTAGGTAATTTTACGCTACATATGTATAAAATAATAATACATATTTAGGACATCTAACACACAGCGCTATCCAGTGAAAGTAAAGTAAAGAAAAAAAAGAAAGAAAGAAAGTAGTGCCATCTAGAAAGTCTCAAAAGTGGATCAAAGTGGATCAAAAATGTTTTCAATAAATGTGACGTAACATCGCACGAATGCACGATGCGAATTAGATAGGAAGTTCTTGCTGTGCGATCTTGCAGATATTTACGATGCATTACGAATTTGCAGTTTTGAGTGGGCGCCCTAAAACATGAATAAACAAAAACAAAAAAGAACTAATTATATTATATAGGGTAACGGATATTATATAAGGTAACTAAAGTATGTAGTAACTAAAGTTGTTCGCTTTCTGAAATTTAAATTATGAGCAAACTTTAACAGAGTTCTGATTAGTAATTGCATGGTAAAAAACATTGCTTAAGGGTTTCAACTTGTACTTAAGTATACAAAGTTGTATTAAAATTCAAAAAATAGTGTTTAAAAACATAAACTCCAATCCTTGAACACTTAACTGTAGTAGCATAAATATAAAGTTGAACATCTGGTAAATTCACAGACCGAAGATCAAAGAGAGCAATCTTAACTATCAAAGAAATTGCTATGCTTCATACACACCGTATTCTCAAAACAGAAAGGTAAGATTATCTTTCAGAGAGCGTTTTAAGCATATTAAGGGTATGCTAATCTCTAAAACAGTTACTGAGTTCTACTACATATATACAAACAAATAAAATTGGAGTGTCTGTTTGTAATATTAAAATAACCGCTTTTAAATAAACGCATAAGTATGTATAGACGACACATGTACCAAAACATTTTTTTTTTATTTTGTCTGTCTGTCTATTTGCTCCGGTAATCTCTGGAAGGCTTTACCAATTTTCACGGGACTTTCACTGGCAGGTAGCTGATGATCCAGGGAATAACTAAGGATTTTTTTAGACTAACTTTGTCACGCGGCGTTACCCGCGGTACGACATTAAGCGCGGGTAACAGCGGGGTTCAGCTAGTCTAAAATCATATTGTGAAGAAAGATATAAAAATTTCAAGTACAGTTCCTTATTAATATATTTTCTTTGGTTTTTTTAATAAAAATTGAAAATAAGTACATAAAAAAAAGCCGTATTCTCTTAGTTAAATTTCTGAAGTTTGTTTAATACAAAGAAAACATAGATATGTATGGGGTAGGCATATTAGACACCTAAAACAACATAATTGTAAAATATTTAATTAAACAATACCTATCTAAGGGATTCAGGAAATTTGCTGAGTTACGGTTTACTAAGAAAATTTACAGTGAATTGAGTAAAATGAACAATAATTTGGACGAGTAAAATATTGAATAAAACAAATCTATATTTGAAGTTAAAATGATGAAAACTGTTTAGTTAGTTTAACAAGTTGCGGGTCATCATGCTGCATTGTCTGCATTCGTTGTGAGTATGGTGAACACCACTCTTGGATTCTGCTTATGCTTTCCATCAGCCAGGGTGAAGTCATTTTTACTCTAGGTGATTTAATTTTCATGGGACTAAGCAACGGACTGTGGTGCATTTTGCAGTGTCATTGAAACAATTCGCTTCGAACAGTTTATTTAGGTACTACTACTTACAAGTTATCTATACAAATAAATAAAATTGGAGTGTCTGTTGGTAATATTAAAATAACCGCTTTTTACTAAATGCATATGTATGTATACACGGTACATATACCAAAAATGTAGTTAAAAATTTTTTAGTCTGTCTGTCTGTCGGTCTGTCTGTCTGTCTGTCTATCTGTCTGTCTGTTTGTTCCGGGTAATCTCTGGAACGGCTGGACAGATTTTGACGGGACTTTCACTGTCAGGTAGCTGATGATCCAGGGAGTAACTTAGGCTATTTTTTTAGACTAACTTTGTCTCGCGGCGTTACTCGCGGTATAACAATAACCGCGGGTAACACCGCGGGGTTCAGCTAGTTTTTTATAGAAAACATGGAAATAATTATATGTAAAAAACAACGCCATGTCATACGGAATTGTACAGTTCATTTCTCATCGATTATTTTCTCTAAGAGATCTTAGTGATATCTATTTATCAACTAGCTAGACCCCGCGGTCCGATAAACGACGAAATTATCCGCGAACACACATAAAAAAAATATATATACGTTCGAATCGAGAAACCTCCTCCTTTTTTTGAAGACGGTTAAAAATTAGAGTGTCTGTAATATTAAAATAACCACTTTTTAATAAATGCATATGTATGTATACTCGGTACATATACCAAAAATGTATTAATTTTTTTTTTATCAGTCTGTCTGTCTGTCTGTTTGTTCCGGGTAATCTCTGTAACGGCTGGTCCGATTTTGATGGTACTTTCACGGGCAGTTAGCTGATGATCCAGGGAGTAACTTAGGCTACTTGTTTTTAGACTAGCTTTGTCCCGCGGCGTTACCCGGTAAACGCAGAGAACACCGCAGGGTTCAGCTAGTAAATCATCAAATGAAACATAATCAAACACATTCTAAGAGTATCGTTCGCTATTTCATGTCTATATTAACTCAATTAACTGGCCATTGAACTGTTCAATGAAACGTGTCATTAGCAATACACGCAAGTGGGTACTCATGCGATACTAACGCAAACTTAAGAAACATACGAAGACGTGGCAGGCAACTATTAATTTTTATATGTTGAATAGAGTATAATAATCTTTATGGTACATCTAAAACTTATAACTTTAAACAAATACACGAAGTTATATACAATGAGGGTCCACAATAATTTGAGAAATCTCTTAGGGGCAACGTTTAGGTTTAGGTTCTGTACACCAAGTAATAGACCTAACGTTAGTAAAACAAGTAATTTCTCTCTTAAAATATATTTCTCAAACATGGCGGGTCTCAAACAAGTTAAATTTAGTAGAACACTAGATAACATCCTTCTAAAATATGTAGGGTGTTTACGGAAACCATAAACTATGAATAAAAGGGCCCCGGATACCAAAATGTTTCCCAATACAGGCGTAACCACGTATCTCATTTAACTCAATAGCCTTATCAATTTATGTCTAAACCTCAACTAATTCACTCCCGGGCGCAATTTATTTAGTAAATTTTATAAACGTTGCTTGTATAGTGTCTGTGCAATATCGGTTCTTCGTTATACAAAGAAACCCAAAATTAATTCATTCAGTATTAAATAAAAATATTTTAGAGCTGATACTAAAAGATTTAGATGGCGCTCTCAATTTCTCATTAAAAAAATTTCTGGTTCCCTTTTTGGTTCTTAACTAATCAGTATCAGGGTAAATAGTCTGTGGAGGAACATATGCCATATTCGTCCAACACAAATAGGCGAGGTAATTATGTTGCCGAGCCACGGTTATGTTGGGGTGCTCTATATATGATAATCGGCGTGAGAACTTCTATATCGCAATTCAGGATTATTAAGCTACTTATATTTTATTTTCGTATGTGGAACCACCACAAGTCTATGTTCTTCATCAAAAACTAAAAGATCTCCATAATAAATTGCAACAAAATTGATTATATGGTTTAGCCTTGAAAGCGTAACAGAAAGGCAGACAGAGCTATTTTGTATTTATAATATTGGTAAGTATGAATAACAGTTTTTTTTGTTTTATTATTATTATTAGTTGTCTATGGACTCTTATCTCGCGTGTAGAGTCAACGCAGAGATTCCGCCAATGTCTACTCTACTCTGCCTGATGGAAAGTATGAGCAGAGTCCAAGAGTGGTGGACACCATACTCATTGCTCATACAGACAATGCAACAATGCAGCATGGTGACCCACACTATGGCGGCCTAGCGATGCTTCTCCATCATTGAGCATATTTATCCAGTAAGAGCTTACGTCTAATTTACATGTTGTATCTGTACCTGATCTAGGCCGCCTCCGTAATTTTAACAAATACGGAAATTCTAATAATTTAAAAATAATATACCTATTATTTTTTTATTACATATTAAAACTAATGTTTTTATTTTTCAGGAGAGATCCAGTTCTTTTCCTTATAGATTTATGTTAAAATGTTCATAGGGTAATGGGATCGCTTTTCATTGACAAACCATTTTAACTTAATCTGTCAAAATGTTTTATGTGTAATTTAAAATTAACTTTAAAAAATTGTGTGTATATATGGAGTAAGGGCATTTTACATAGGAAGGAGGTTTAATTTATTGGCTAGCATTAACAGTAAGGTTAATAATTAGTTGTACTAATTAATTCCATTGCAGTGATTAATTATGACTTCTTATGTTTGATTATAAACACATAAATAGATTGTCGTGTTAGAGATTAATTGACAGTAGGACACTCATTTGACTACAAAATCAATTATGGTTTTCGAATTACAAACTTATTGAATGCAAAGCACTAAAAGAGTTGCCATTCTTAATGATATTAGTGACGCTGGTAACGCCTGCTTCGCTGCATTGCTATTATCATTATTGTCCGATCAATGCTTATATGTATATACTAGCTGTCCCGGCAAACGTCGTTTTGCCATAACTACTAATAAATTAAATATTAATTAAAAAAACATTGTCCAGCGGACAAAATTGTGAATCAAAACCATTCCCAGATCCCCTTGAACACACACAAAAAAATTCATCAAATTGTATGGGATTCTACAACTGGAACACCTTAATCCATCTGCAAGATCAGAGAGTAAACAGCGACTGGTCTGAAACGGGTCTGCTAGGAGAGATGGAGGCCTAAAATTCACCAATCAAATGACTGATAGTATATACCTTCTGAAAATTTACCTAACACGACTCTCAGAGCACATAGAGCTTGTTTATAATTAATAATAATAATAATAATAAATCTCTTTATTGTACACCAGCTTATAGAAAATATAAGATAAACTTAAAACTAGGTACAAAAAAGTATGTACAAGTGGCGGCCTTATCGCTCCAAGGCAATATCTTACAGGCAACCATGTTACAGGCAATTAAGTACTTGAACACTTCAAAAATAAACTTCATTGTACAATCACGTTGTTCTCGCACGCGTTGTATTAGATAAGAAGTATTTAAAGCGACTATGAGAGTATAGGAGACACATTTCCATGAATATTAAATCGTTAGTACAGTAGTGCTGCAATGTATTATCTACAAAACTGGACTTGAAAAAGCAAACTGTTTTCTACGTCACAGCCATTTTCACACGGACAGAACGGAGCCGCTGACACTGACTGACGTGCTTATCCGTAGCTAAAGCCATTCTGTGACGCGATACCAGCAATGACACGTCACATCACTGTCTCAGATTTATTGCGGCTTGGATATGTCTGAATATAGAAATATTTTCTATCATTATCTACATCTAAATTTAGAGACTCTCTTGTATTTAAGTAATTTTTGAGTGATCCACTAGAAACTGCAATTGACCTGCTACGGACTAACAAGTTCTTTGAACACAGAAACTTAGTTCCACTAATAGGTGTGAAAATGTTTAATACACAGTAATAAAAATGAGTTTATTCTACACCAAATGACCTACTACTTGATATGTAAGTACACGGCCTTACCACTTGGCGAAAATATCTTACAGGCAACCATGGGATGAAGAGAAAACATGATGGACACAAGAGAATAGGGACCACTCTATGCTTTTTCCCCTAAATAACAACTGCTAAAGAATAACTTCTTGTCTACTAAAACGAAACCCCCTCTCATACAGTTCTTAATTATCCCTTTAATCGACTATGGTGATGTGTGCTATTAACACCTGAATGCAGAACTCCTTAATAAACTTGACCGCCTTCTTAATAACTGCATTCGACTCATATTCAATCTCCGCAAGTACGACCACGTGTCTACTTTACGCTCACAATCACAAAGGTTACCTATACCGCAGTCAGTCAGCGCTAACCTATGTTCTAACTATAAGTTTAACGCTAACTCTGTTCGTTCCTCAACTCCCCATCTTCACCTACTTACCTAGAACCCTACCTCTGTTTTTTGTCCTCAAACTACAACAGAAATCTTCGCTCGTTAAATAATTTGCTTCTCTTGTGTCCCTCCCACAATTCTGACTTCATAAACTCTTCGTTCTTCGTGCAAGTAGTACTGCTATGGAATACGCTCCCACTCGAAATCAGGATGTGAACTAGTCATTTCTCATTCAAAAAGAACGTCAAGAACTACCTTTTGACGCGATGGCAGGAAATCAATAACTAAAATACAATCTAGTAATCATAGTGTACGAATGTAAAGTTCATGTAAAAGTGTGTAAATTATATATATGTATATCCATATTTCTTTAGGTATATCTGTAGTTGTATTATATAAGTTTATGTCAGTTCTGTATATTTATTGACAAAATTATTACCTCAGACTTCCACCACAGTACACCTACCTTACAAAATTTCTATATCACCCAAAGGTTGGCTAGTAGAAACTGCCTTGGGCATTAAGCCCGCCGATGTACATCTGTGCATGAAGTTTTAGAATAAATAAAAAAAAAACATAAATTTAAATAATAACTGCTAGTATTTTCTTTGGAATACAATTATCCTTATGGTGGTCCACTTGGCTTAATTAGATCTTTTTCTATTAGACTGGTAGTGTGACTTAATGCTTTTTGAGATCAAAATGTGTTATTAGATCTGTTTCATATGTTTTTGCTGGTCTATTTTACTAAGAAAAGTAAGTCTTAATGATAATATTTCAGCGAATACAGGGTTCTATTATTAGAAACTAAACAATAAACACATTCGGTTCTGCGAAATAACAATATTTATTTAATCATACAAAAATCATTGTTTAACATTGTTTTGTGATATGATATGTATTATGTCTTCGGATTTTTTTTGTTTGTTAAGTAATTTTATACTTATTTATAAATGTAGTTTTGTGTACATCAATAGGAAAACTATATGATGAGATGAATATGGTATGTAAATAAGATTATGTTAGCTGTTTCGTTAAACTTATAGTAAGCATAAATTTAATATTAATAGTATGCGTTTTTTAAAGTATATACGTAGTTGTAAAACTTAAAATATTAGTATAATACCACAACGCTGTTTACGAGATGTCGCATGTGTTTATTATTTCACACATGATTTTTTTTTAAAATTATATATATCTTTTTCTGTTAACTTCTGTAAGTAAATGAATATAAGTTTTACTTAAAACTATGAATATCGGCCAAAAACCTTTAGAAAACCAGGGTGGTGACTATTATTTATTATTATATTCATATGTTAAGCTCTGTGGAGTTCTTACACAAAGTCCCTCAAACTTATTAGTGTACAAAGTAAATTCTTGCCAGATCTGGTGAAACTGTTGTTTCAGGGCTCCTTTTGGCAAGCTAAATTTAATATTTTCACCCACTGAAAATAGTTCTAAGATATTATCAAGTGGCAGTAATTTGCTGACTTTATGTATTAAGTTTAGTTTTGAAGCATTTAACAAGAATTTATTTGCAAAACTAAATTCTACAAACTTATTATAACATTGTTAGATACCGGAATTAACATATTTTATTAGAAAATAAGAAGAGCACCAGTAGGTGACTATTTATCTTCATAGTAAGCGTTTGTCTGTCAGCTTAATCGTGTATCTCATGTACAGCAATAGATAATGTTATATTATTGCTATAAATATATGTAATAAAAAATAAAAATAAGAATTACTGAAAGTCCTAATAATTTTGTTGATTATTCAATTTCTTGGAGCATAGAAGTTTTAAAATATCATTTCAAATACATGTAAGTAATCATAACATTTCATTACACAATTATACACACGCACACAATAATTTACGCAATTACATCACACACCGGCCCCTGTAAATAGCACTTGATATTTTAATATCTACTAGTTACATATTCATTTGCTAGGGTTGTGAAATAGCATGTTAATTGTACTTGTTGTACAATATGATGCATAATATTATATGTTCATTATTTTTTATTCTCTTATTGCTTGCTTTTAGTGCTTGCAGCTTCAGTGGTGAAGTTACACGTATTATGACTCATTTAATACATGTAGGTATATGAATTCCATTGGAGTTTAAAAGTGTTCACGTCATATGGTAAGTATTATTGATCTTGATAATCTTAATTAAATATTTTCATACACATTTTATCGATATCATTACATATACATTTTTTGTAACTAAATAGTCAGCCGCCTCTAGTTTACATCAAATTATTGTTGGGGGGTATTATGTGTAGCAACAAATTTTATTTGGTTACAAGGATGGCGTACATAACGTTAAATATAATAAAGTATAACAAGGAACACAAAATATAAAGCGGTCTCTGAGAACATCTGTGAAGTAACTGTTATTTATGTTTATACATAATCTGCAGTAATACTTCTTGAGGGTATTATTAATTCCAGATGTGTTGGTTCAATGCCACGTGAAACGTGGTTATACGCGTACAGTGACTGCGTACGCAAAAGTGCGAACGCCATACTGCACTGCAGTACTCCAACGTACTATGAACCAAACAGTTCTGTAGTAATATTTGATTTTTGGTTTTCGAAAAACCTTGCTGTTTCAGATCACAGAAGTGCTGGGTGCATTTTGGAGGTTCTCTCAATATATTTTCCAAATGGGACTTATAATTTTAGTTTCCTATATAAAGTAAAAAGTTCTTAATACAGTCAACTCTTGCAATTGGATGACTTGAATGTAATAAACCGAAGGGATAATTTTGTAGTTTCGGGTAGAATTTGATGTGATGCCAGTCAGATACATTAAGCTGTGTTTTTTAGTATGGTTAATATATTTTTGAAAGAATTTTAGACCTTTTAGAAAAATGAATGATTACAAAAATCATAATAAGAAAAATATTTCTGCTATTATTTTCTCATTCGTTCTGAATGAGAAAATAATAGCAGAAATATTTTAGTCAGAACGAGTAGGTACATTATACATAATAACTAGATAATATGAAAGTCTATCCTTAAGTTTTAAATGTCCCTCATTATGTTAGATGTTCGAAATATTTACTATTTATTTATTTATTATTTATTTATGATCTCCTCTTAAAATTTACGTCTAACTAGTTGTTGCCCGCGGCTCCGCCCGCGTATATGTCGGTTATCGCGGCAAATAGTAGCCTATGTGTTATTCTGATGTATAAGCTATATTACTGTAAAGTTTCATCCAAATCCGTTCAGTAGTTTTTGCGTGAAAGAGTAACAAACATCCATCCAAAAATCCATCCATCCTTACAAACTTTCGCATTTATAATATTAGTAGGATTTATTACCTTTATTTAATTTTAATTTGTTAAACTCCATTGCCAACCCTAGTAAAGCATGCAAATTAAGACCTTCCTGTTTGCGATTAAATACGTTCTATAATCAATAATGTTCAGTGTGCAATGAAAGGTTTTGTTATAATGTAAAATATTTTTCTGCACTTTGAAAGATTAACCTATACGATTTCACGAATAAGTTTTAAAAATGATGATTTGAAAAAAAAAATGGTCGAAAGTTTTATTGTTCTTTTTTCAAAATCCGTTTTAGTAAGGATATTTTGCAAGTAATGATATCAGTTAGTGAAAAAGTAATAATACAAAAAAAAACTTTTAACAGCAATAATCTTATATAAATCAAAATCAATTGCTGTTCGTTTGTCTCGCTGTAACTCAAAAATGACTGGACCGATTTAGCTGATTTTGGTTTTGAAATGTTTCTATCTCTAAAACCTTAAAAAGATTGACATATAAAAAAACAATACTATAATTAGTTCCAAACAAACAAATCAAAACATCAGTTTACCGCATCTAGTGCTTTGCTATTAGCCACCTCTGTAATCAGGGTTCGTTGGGCGTAAATATAGAACCACACAAATACGAAACCCGTTGCAAATGACGCGGTCGGTGGCCACTAGCCCGCAAATTTGAATTCGTTACTCATTTTACGTTCATTGTAACATTCGGTAGTGCGATTAATAATTTCTGATTAATTTGCGAGGCCTTTTTGGTGTCCGTCTTTATTCGTTATTACTTTGAAAATTTCTGAATTTCTAGACAGTAGGTACTTAAAATGGTACCTTTTAAAAGAGTAAGAAACGAAAGTGGATTAGAATCTATACATATATATAAATCTTCTGTGCGTGTATATCTCACAAGCTCAACCGATTTTAATGTTTTTTTTTCTTTTTTTTATGGTTTAGGGGACAAACGAGCAATTGTATCACCTGATGGTAAGCGATCAATGCTGCCCATGGACACCCGCAACACCAGAGGCGTCACAAGTGCGTTGCCGACCTTTGGAGAATGGAGAAAGGGATGTGCGGAGGGCTTGGGGTATGGGCCTCATCCTCTCTCACTCGGTAAAACACAGCGCAAGCGCTATTTCACACCGCTTTTCTGTGAGGCCGTGGTATCGCTCCGGTCGAAGCGGCCCATTAAAAGGCTCCCACGTAAATGTTTTGTGTCTATTCATCAGGATTCGGGAATGGTTTAGATTCACAATTCAACAACACATGTTAAACCGCCCCCCGGTTTATATCTCATCCCTCATCTAATATATTATATGTAAGTCTCTATCACACTATATCGAGTATCGCATAACGTCATGAGGTAGATCACTGAAAAATCTTATACTGCTTCTAAGAGGAGCTCATAGAACGAACATGAACTCATCAGGCATTTTTGGGGTCAATAACAAATGGATTCTGTTTATAAATTTATGAGCTATTTACTTTAAGTTTCTATATTCATTTTCCAAATAAATTTTATTAGTATTATTATTACATAATATAATATATATATCTGATATAATTTGGGCTTAAATGATCATCACCTCATACTTTTCTTTTGCAGGAAAAACTAACACAAGCTCTAAAAGTTTATTCACTATCGCATCGCTAGAAAATAACTTAAAAGCAGAATATATTCAATACAAAAAAGGCAATAAAAAGACATTTGTCTAGACAGGTCTGCACTAGTGGCTCTTTATAATCTATCACCGTATTAAAACTGCATCGATGAAAACTTCTAAGTCCGGAATAAGCATACTTTTATAATTTATGGAATGCAAGTCTTTATTCCACTTTTTTTTTGTGTTTTATTGTCTAAAGTGTCACTCATGATGTGCTTTTAGCTTTCTCAAACGAAATATTAACTTTATCGCAAAATATTTATTTCCACTCGTAAAAATTTAAACAACACGAATATCTCTAAAACTGCCGGCGCTTTATATTTGTCACATTCACACACTACCCTCGCACAGAAAATCAACGTAAAATGACAGCGATCATGCTGTCGTGTTTCTTTGGTGAGTGCGAGACCGGAGGCCCAATGATGCGAAAGCATCACTAGCCCGCCATGGTGTAGGTCACCATGCTGCATTGTTGCATAAGACAATGCGTTCGCAGTATGGTGACCATCACTCTTGGATTCTGCTTATGCTTTCCATCAGGCAGAGTAGAGTCATTATGGCAGGGCCAAACATAAAAAAAAAATAAAAAAAATAAAAAAACATTTTAATCTAACACGTTGTATGTTGAAATAGAAAAGTATCAAAACTGTTACTCTTTTTTTATGAATATAGCATTTATATTTAAAATTAAAGTTTGTATGATATTTAGTGACGAAAGGTCAAATATAACAAAAATAAAACCGAGTTCAAGGTTCGACTCGATTTCTCTTGGATGCCATCATCAGATATTAATGTCCTTATCATATTACCACCGTTGGAACATCTCCTTTCCATTAAAAAAAGAATCATCAAAATTGGTTCATAAACGAGGAAGTTATCCGCGCACACACATAATATATATATATATATATATACGGTCGACTTGAGAAACCTTCTCCTTTTTTTGAAGTCGATTAAAAAATAGCGTAAGTTAGTCGTTATATCATCAGTTATCTCAGTAGCCAGTAAAAGTCCTGACGAAATCAGTCCAGCTTTTCCAATCAGCCAAAAATTTGTATAAATTTGATTTTCAAGAAGCATCATGTTAACATATACATTTGTAAAAGCGGTTATTGTGTTACAAGCAGACACTCCAATTTTATTTATTTGTACAGATATAATTAAAAACAATAAATCTTAACTCCCTTCGCTCTCTTTCCTTCCGAGATTTAGGTATATGATTATTATACTATAAATAATCTGATCATATTAAATTTAAATGAATCATAAAATAATTTAATTATTAAATGAAACTAAAAACCCTGCTACTTACTTATAGATTTTCTCTCTTTTGAGCCAAGTAACAGAAACTCGTTGTCAAGATTTTTTAATTTAGGTTAACGAAGCGATTAAATGGCTTCTTACCTTAAGTATTTAATTAGTTAAATGTTAAAACTGGTACGTTGATACAATATACATACCATGCTTATATTTTTGGTTGTTTCTTGCGACAATTTCATTGAATCGTTATAGGGGTTTCCGAAGTAATGAGCCGATTGTGTTAGACCTAGAACCGACTAAACCTAAACGCTGAAAATCTCGGATACCAGTTGCCTGAAACCAGAAAATTAATCTCTGTTACCTATGACACCCTAGGCCATCCATCGCCTTCCACGTTTAACATCTATGTCTACCTTGTTAGCGAGAACCACAGCACCTTACTATTAAAGGTCGCACGAATAACAAAAAGGGCAAATTACTTTTGCCAAAGTGAACATTTGATAATACGAGTATAAGGTGCGCAATTTACCAAAGGTCAAGGTTGAGTTTTCAAAATCATATTTTAAATGCAGCACAGAGTACGGGCTACGTACTTTTAGTAGCAATAATAAAAGGGTTTTCTCGTTTTTTAATTTTTTTATTGTAGCACTAGCCGACCCACGCAACCTCGTTTGCGTCTCCTATTGCCCGTAGCATGACAATTTTCCCCCGTTTTTGTAACATTCTTCATAGTTGCTCCGCTCCTGTAGGTCTTAGCGTGATGATATATAGCCTATAGCCTTCCTCGATAAATGGGCTATCTAATACTGAAAGATTTTTTCAAATCGGACCAGCGGTTCTTGAGATTAGCGTGTTCAAACAAACAAACAAACTCTTCAGCTTTATATAAATAAATAAATAAAATAAAAATAAAAATAAAAAAGCCTTTATTTGATCCTGCTACATTACTTCTTAATTTACTATTTATTACTATATCAATATGTTTATGATTAATTATTAGCAAGGTCCCCAGGTTGGGTAAAGGCCTCCTCCAATGATGTCCACTTCTCTCTATCCTGTGCTATTTGCCACCACAGTGGGCCAGCGACTTTTTTTATTTCGTCCTCCCATCGTGTAGAGGGCCTTCGTCTTTTTCTTTTTCCTTGAGGTCCTCTCCATATGGTTGTGCTGTAGGTCCATCTTCTGTCTCTAAGTCTAGCTATATGACCGGCCCATTTCCACTTTAACTTTTGTGCGTAGTTTAAGGCATTATTGGCTCTTGTTATTTCTCTTATCTTTACGTGTCTAATCTTATCCAGTTTTTTTATTTTAAGCATGCTTCTCTCCATTCCGCGCTGACAGGATGTTATTTTTTGCTTAACTTTTGAGGTAAATTTCCATGTTTGACATCCATATGTCAAGCATGGTAAGAGGCTAGAGTTCATTGTCCTAGTTTTCATTTTTATTGACATGTTGCTTTTGAAAATTTCTTTCAGACTCCAGAATTTATTCCATGTTCGCTGAACTCTTCTTTCAATCTCTAGTTCGTTATTTTCTTTTTCAAAGCTGATTGTTTTTCCTAGGTAGATATATTTGTCTGTGTATTCTAGTGGATATCCATTGACTTCTATCTGTTTTTTGAGACTGTTAGTCATTGTCATGGTCTTACTGAGATTGATTTCAAGTCCTACCTCGGCGCTAGCTGTTTGTAAATCATTGATCATGAGCTGTAGTTCTGAGCTTGTCTCGGATAATATTACTATATCGTCGGCGAAACGCAAATGACTCAGAAAGGTTCCTTGTATGAAGATTCCTCGTTTGTTCCAGTTCAGTTTGTTGATGATGCTTTCGAGTATGGCTATGAATATTTTTGGCGATAAGGGGTCACCCTGTCTTACACCTCTCTTTATTGCAAAGCTCGGGCCCAGTATGTCTAGCTTTATTCTGCCCATGCTGTTGTTATATATGTTCCGTATTACTTTTATATACATTTCGTTTACTCCCTGTTCTTTCAAGCTCTGCCAAACGCTATCGTGAGTAACAGTGTCGAAGGCCTTTTGGTAGTCAATGAATCCGAGATAAAGTGATCTCTGTAGTTCCCGATACTTCTCTACGAGCTTTATATATTAGTATAGATATAGTAAAGCACAACCGATCCATCTGACCAGCTCAGTATACTTGTAGTAAGCCAAAACTTCCTTGCTAAGGAGTTACCTATGTTCAGCAGTAGACTGTTAAATTTTGTGTTAATGAATAGAGCATATCTTGGCTTAAATTGTATTTACTCTCCATTTCTACTATTTAAACACTAAGTATTAGAAACATGAAATTGTTACATAATTGTTGAGTGCGATAAAGTTGTAGATAATTTTCAAGTTATTTTATTAATATACCTACCAGACAGTAAAAATTATGACTCAAAGCAGGTAGGAAAGTAGCTTGAACAATTGTTAAAAATTAAATTTATAAAAAGTACAAGCAAACCCATAGTCTTTATCTTGTATGTCAAGTTAATAAGAATTACTCGCCTCAGCTTTTAGGGCAGCGGCCCACTAGGGATGACCCTAGTTAAGTTCTCGTTAGCCTCTAATGAGTCCAATAGATCTTGATTAGCATCGGCTTTTAGTAATTTTGGTTTCGACTTGGTAATGGCGGCTTATATACTCACTTATATATAATTTGTTAACTAATAATGACACACACACAGTGTAATTAGTTAGTACGTAGTAAATACATACAAGTACTGATTATGGCTGAGCATCGACACTATCATAAAAGTCATTCATTAGGCGGTCATATTAATATTCGTATATATTTTATTTATTTAAACTTCATGCACACATGTACATCGGCGGGCTTAATGCCCAAGGCATTCTCTACCAGCCAACCTTTGGGTGATGTAGAAATATTGTAAGGTAGGTGCACTGTGGTGGAAGTCAAAGCTAATAATTTTGTCAATAAGTGTATAGAACTGACATAAACTTACATAATACTACTACACATATACATAAACAAATATTGATATATATATATATAGATATCTCTTTTCGGCCCTTGTTGATCTGACGCGACGTGGCGTCAGTTAATTGTTGATCTGTTGGCGATTGTTGATCAGCAACAGGTTTTGTTGATCTAAAGTGTATTCCGGCGTACTAATGTGGCTCCGCTCTGGATCAACAATTGCAACCCCTCTGCTGGCAGAATTACGAACTATTTACATCATTTTTATACAAATCCGCACCAGCTATTGTTGATCCGATTCAAACGGACCAATCAGAGACCACCTTCTCCACGATTGGGTCTTTTCTATGATAGCCTGTTTCCACTTTGCTTCACAATTAATTAACGAATTAATGCGTAACGTATTATTGCCTAAGGACCCTTGAAACAAAAAAAGGTACGTAATCAGATATATTTAGGTACTATTTAACTTTACCAAAAGTAAAAAAATGAGTTGATACGTATTTAAGCGTTTCTGGATAGTCTACCCTTAAGGGGTGAAATAGGGTTTAAAGATTGATAAAAGTTTGTCATTTTTTAAGTTAGAACATAAAACTTTATCTTTGGGCTACTGATTAAAAATGACTAGATACGTATTTAAGCGTTTCTGGATATTCTAACCCTGAGGGGGTGAGATAAGGGCTTAAAGATTATATGGAAGTTTGTCATTTTTTAAGTTAGAACATGAAACTTTGTCTTTGGGCTACTGATTAGAAATGACATGATACGCATTTAAGCGTTTCTGGATATTCTACCCCTATGGGGGTGAGATAGGGGGTTAAAGATTGTATGGAAGTTTGTCATTTTTTAAGTTAGAACATGAAACTTTATCTTTGGGCTATTGATTAAAATAAATGGATACGTATTTAAGTGTTTCTGGATATTCTACCCCTAAGGGCGTGAAATAGGGGTTGAAAGTTTGTATGTTGTTGTAAGTACGTCCTTCTTTAAGTTAAGAAGAGGTAACGTTATTTCACGGCTACTGATTAAAAATTAGTGGTGACATATTTAACCGTTTCTGGATATTCTACCTCTAAGGGCGTGAAACAGGAGTTGAACATTTATATATATATATAGTCCTCTACTCGCCAATTGTTGATCAGGCCGAGATTGCAATAATTGTTGATCCACCTTTTCGGTACTATTTCTAAGGAAGTGTCCAGTGTGTCGTCTTATAGGCGCAATATAGTAGTATACGATTTGCAATGCTGTGCTTAAGTCTACGGCAAAATCTCTATCTCGATTGACTCGGCAATTGCAGCTCTAATAACCGTCATCTTTTTCATATATGATACTTAGTTAATCACTTTTTTCATACTTGATGATACTTTGTTGATTAATATACTCAACGTTTGATTAACATATGCCATGGGAACTAATATTTTAAAACGGCGTGGTATACACCAAGTAGTCAGAGCAGAATTTCAATATTCATTCTGGTTGAGATTTTTGTAAACGTGGATGCACTTTCGCGTTGTAAACCCTTTTAAAACTACCTACTTGAAAAAGTTTTTTTAACTGTTTTGTTTGTCTAGGAAATAAAGTTTCACCTTAAAAAATTGACTTTCACACAAACTTTCGATCTATATATTACCCCTTTAGGAGTAGAATTCCCATCAATGCTTATTACCATAAATGCTGTGATATAAGTATTCATTTATTTGTAATCAAAAGTCCACTTCGAGACTAACCTATATACAAATGTGAACCCCTATTACACCCCTTAGTGGTAGAATCTCCGAAACTCCTTAATACGTTTTAACTTATTTTTAATCAGTAGCTTAAAGATTAAGTTTCATGTTCCTAACTTAAAATGACGGACTTCCATACAAACTTTCAAACCCTACTTCACTCCATTTGCGGCAGAATTCGCACGCTTAAATACGTATCTAATAATTTTTAATCAGTACCTTAAAGATAAATGTTCATGTTTCTAACTTAAAAATGACGAACCATCGTACAAACTTTCAGTTCCTATTTCACCCTCTTAGGAGTAGAAATTCCAAAATTCCTATTTCTATGTATGGAATTTAAAGAATCAGCCTCTAACTCCAAAAGAATACAAATTAAGGCCTATACGTACGTGTAATATTAAATTAATCCTCAAATCCCTAACTGTTGAAGAGTTTAACCTTCTACCATCAGTTCACCTAAAGAACTTGAAACTACACAACTAAAGATCTATAGATGCATATAAAATCGAAGGATTATCCTCCATCTCTTAACCATTAGGGAGTTATACCTTCCATCATCAGCTTATCTAAATAATTTGAAAGAATAGGACTAAAGGTAAGATACATACATACGATATTTAAAAATTTATCCTCCAACTCCTAACCGTTAAGAAGTTGTACCTTACATCATCAGCTCATCATCATGAAATGATGACTACCAGACGCAAATATCGGTGTAACTATAGAAAATATACTAAAAACATAGTACGTGCCTACAAAAAATGAGCATACCCTTTCGAACACAAAAATAATTTTCAAAATTGGTGAAATAGTTTCAAGAGTTAGGACTTCGTCGGAAATTTCCTTGTTTTTCAGGATTTAGTTTCAACAATTCCGTAAATATTAGTATTTTAGAAGTTTGTAACGAAAAACTAAATACCTTGTTTTCCTTTTCTTATTTTGTTAATAACAATCGCTAATAAATCCTTAAAAACATTTTTCTAGAAGTCATAACACTCATTAGGAATCGAATGAGCTATCGCACATTATTTTTAGAAGCTTTATTATAAATAAATAAATAAATAAATATTTTGGACATCTTACACACAATAATATACCTGTTCCTTTCTGACGATAGTGCTGCTCCGGCCGCCGCGTTTTAAAATGATAGTGTACGCGGCATATGTTGATCAAAACGTTGTGTATATTGATCAACAAAACATCATCAAGTATCATAAAGTTGACCGTTATCAGAGCTACAATTGCCGTGTAAATCGATGACGAGCTAGAGTATTTGCCGTAGACTTAAGCACAGCGTCGCAAGGCGTATAATACTTATATTGCGTGTATAAGACGATACACTGGATACTATCTTAGAAATAGTGCCAAAAAGGTGGATCAACAATTATAGCGTATCTCGGCCTGATCAACAATTGCCGAGTAGAGGACAATATAATATATATATATATATATATATATATATATTGTCCTCCACGCGGGGGCCGGAGCAGTAACCTCGGTAGAAAGAAACAGGTATATTATTGTTATAATAAAGCTCCTAGAAATAATGTGCGATAGCTCATTCGATTCGTAATGAGTGTCATGACGGCTAGAAAAATGTTTTAACGGATTTATTATCGCATAAAAAATTGCGATTGTTATTAACAAAATAAGAAAAGGAAAAGAAAGGTATTTAGTTTTTCGTTAAAAACTTCTAAATTACTAATATTTAAGGAATTGTTGAAACTAGATCCCGAGAAACAAGGAAATTTCCAATGAACAAGTCCTAACTCTTGAAACTATATCACCAATTTTGAAAATTATTTTTGTGTTCGAACCTACAAAAAATGAGCATACCCGCTCATTTTTTGTAGGCACGTACTATGTTATTAATGTATTTTCTATAGTTACACCGATATTTTCATTCATCATCATTCTGGTAGTTATCATTTCATGATCACGAGCTGATGATGTAAGGTACAGCTCCTTAACGGTTAGGAGTTGGAGGATAAATCTTTAAATATCATATGTATGTATGTTACCTTTAGTCGTATTCTTTCAAATTATTTAGATAAGCTGATGATGAAAGGTATAACTCCTCAACGGTTAGGAGATGGAAGATAATCCTTCGATTTCTTATGCATCTATAGACCTTTAGTTGTGTAGTTTCAAGTTATTTAGGTGAACTGATGGTAAAAGGTTAAACTCTTCAACATTTAGGAATTAGAAGATTATTTTAATATTACACGTACGTAGACCTTAACTTGTATTCTTTTGGAGTATGAGGCTGGTTCTATAATTACCATATATAGAAATAGGAATTTTGGAATTTCTACTCCTAAGAGGGTGAAATAGGGTCTGAAAGTTTGTACGATAGTCCGTCATTTTTAAGTTAGAAACATGAATATTTATCTTAGAGCTACTGATTAAAAATTATTAGATACGTATTTAAGCGTATTCTGCCCCAAATGGGGTGAAATAGGGGTTGAAATTTGTATGGTCATTTTAAGTTGGGAACATGAAACTTTATCTTTAGGCTACTGCTTAAAAATAAGTTAAAACGTATTTAAGAGTTTCCGTAGATTCTACCCCTAAGGGGTGTAATAGGGGTTCACATTTCGTATATAGGTTAGTCTCGAAGTAGACTTTTGATTACAAATAAATAAATACTGATATCACAGCATTTATGGGAATGAGCATTGATGGGGATTCCTCTCCCAAAGGGGTAATGAAAAAATCTAAAGTTTGTGCGAAAGTAAATTTTTTACGGTATACAAATGAAACTTTATTTCCTAGACAAATGAAAAAGTTAAAAAAACTTTTTCAAGTAGGTAGTTTTAGGAGGGTTTTGACCGCGAAAGTGCATCCACCTTTAAAAAAAATCTCAATCAGAATGAATATTTAAATTCTGCTCTGACTACTTGGTGTATACCACGCCGTTTTAAAATATTAGTTCCCGTGGCATATGTTAATCAAACGTTGTGTATATTGATCAACAAAGTATCATCAAGTATGAAAAAAGTGATCAACAAAGTATCGTATATGAAAAAGATAACGATTATTAGAGCCGCAATTGCTGAGTCAATCGAGATAGAGATTTTGCCGTAAACTTAAGCACAGCGTTGCAAACCGCATAATACTATATTGTGCCTATAAGACTATACACTGGACACTTAGAAATAGTACCGAAAAGGTGGATCAACAATTATTGCAATCTCGGCCTGATCAACAATTGGCGAGTAGAGGACAATATATATATATATAAATGTTCAACTCCTGTTTCACGCCCTTAGAGGTAGAATATCCAGAAACGGTTAAATATGTCACCACTAATCTTTAATCAGTAGCCGTGAAATAAAGTTACCTCTTCTTAACTTAAAGAAGGATGTACTCACAACAACATACAAACTTTCAACCCCTATTTCACGCCCTTAGGGGTAGAATATCCAGAAACACTTAAATACGTATCCAGTTATTTTAATCAAAAGCCCAAAGATAAAGTTTCATCTTCTACCTTAAAAAATGACAAACTTCCATACAATCTTTAACCCCCTATCTCACCCCCTTAGGGGTAGAATATCCAGAAACGCTTAAATGCGTATCACGTCATTTTAATCAGTAGCCCAAAGATAAAGTTTTATGTTCTTACTTAAAAAATGACAAACTTCCATATATTGAATCCCTATCTCACCCCTTTAGGGGTAGAATATCCAGAAACGCTTAAATACGTATCTAGTCATTTTTAATCAGTAGCCCAAAGATAAAGTTTTATGTTCTAACTTAAAAAATTACAAACTTTCATACAATCTTTAAACCCCTATTTCACCCCCTTAGGGGTAGACTATCCAGAAAGGCTTAAATACGTATCAACTCATTTTTTTACTTTTGGTAAACTTAAATAGCACCTAAATATATCTGATTACGTACCTTTTTTTGTTTGAAGGGTCCTTAGTCAATAATACGTTGAGCATTAATTCGTTAATTAATTGTGAAGCAAAGTGGAAACAGTCTATCATAGAAAAGACCCAATCGTGGAGAAGGTGGTCTCTGATTGGTCCGTTTGAATCGGATCAACAATAGCTGGTGTGGATTTGTATAAAAATGATGTAAATAGTTCGTAATTCTGCCAGCAGAGGGGTTGCAATTGTTGATCCAGAGCGGAGCCACATTAGTTCGCCGGAATACACATTAGATCAACAAAACCTGTTGCTGATCAACAATCGCCAACAGATCAACAATTAACTGACGCCACGTCGCGTCAGATCAACAAGGGCCGAAAAGAGATATCTATATATATATATATATATAATAATTTTACACACTAATACATAAACTTTAGATTCGTACGCTGTGGTTACTATATTGTATTATAGTGTATATATGTATCATTATATTACATACTAGCTGAGCTGAGCCGTTGATGTTGAAACGCAACGGAGCAAAGCTAGTCTACAAAAAGTAGTTACTCCTTATTCCATCAGCTATTTGCCATTGAAAGACCCGTCAAAATCGGTCCGGCCGCCCCAGAGGTGAGCTGAAGCTAACAGACAGTTAAACAAATCATTTTAATTATTACTAGTTGAACCCCGCGGTGTTACCCGCGGTTATTGTTGTGCCGCGAGTAACGCCGCGGGACAAAGTTAGTCTAAAAAAAAGTAGCCTAAGTTACTCCCCGGGTCATCAGCTATCTGCCAGTGAAAGTCCCGTCAAAATCCGTCCAGCCGTTCCAGAGATTACCCGGAACAAACAGACAGACAGACAAAAATATGTTTACCCACATTTTTGGTATATATACCGTGTATACATATATATGCATTTAGTAAAAAGCGGTTATTTTAATATTACAAACAGACACTTCAGTATTTTTAATTAATATTGATTAGGCTATTATAACCCCAGACCCTAATTAACGTAGGTATACAGTAGTAAACACTAACAAATGCATTTTTTGCACTAAAATGTATGTCATTTTACCTCATAACAATACCTACACCTTTTTGTAAAGCATTTTGTACAACACGGCAGATTTCTATTAAAGTCCACTCTACCCTTTTTTTTTTTTTTTTTTTTTTACGTGTGGAAACCCCCTCGGGCCGTCACCCCGCCGGGGTTTGCGGCGGGGCGGTGTGTCGGAATCGAACCGACTAAAACCACACGGTGTGCCACTCTGCGCCTGAGACGGAAGGGATCCGGGAACTGCTGTTATTAACACATCCGGACCAAAGTCCACTCTACCCTTAAGTTAAGGATATCTACTTTCTTATAGTATTGGGGACTGATTTCGTAAAAAAAAAACAGTGTGATATGAGATTTAATTTTATCCTTCATAATTAAATTTTAAGGATTATATAAGTACTATCGTTAGCTCTATTTTATCTTGTTTATAAAATCTATACCGCATACATGAGAAAGAACTTTGAGCTTGATCATGAGATATACCTCTGATTAATATTTATTCAAAATATTCATATTTAAAGGAGTTCCGATACCTAGATTCATTTGTCTATTTAGTTCGTTATCTCACTACTTTCTCACCTCTGACTAAACGACTGACAAACCCTACTCACCAGCTATTTCTTCTTACTCTATTATACCATAATATTACAAACTACTGTTGCCATAACTTAGCCTTACTGTCATATAAATCTTTATAATATAACACAAGTAATTCTAATTTCTATAACATGATAGAAATAAATAACATAAATTTGAAACGTCAGTCAAATGAGAGGGACCTCCGGGCAAAGGTTGTAACGTAATTTTTGATAACGAAATAAGTCTGCCTGCAAGACTACGTCTTTGCTTTGTGAATTTATTGTTTGAAACTGAGTTTGATATGATTACCTTACGAATAAAACTTGGTTATTCTTCGCGGTTCGGGTTTTCAAGTTCTGAAATAGGTTTATATAAATTATTTATTTTACATTTTTTTTTTATGGAATAGGCGGGCAAACGAGCAGACGGATCGCCGGACGAGGCGTCACAAGTGTGTTGCCGGCCTTTGGGGGATAGGAAGGGGAGATAGGGGGAGGAGGTTTGGGTTATGGGCCTCTGGTATCCTCACTCACTCGCTAAAACACAGCGCAAGCACTATTTCACACCGGTTTTCTATGTGGCCGTGGTATCACTCCGGTCGAGCCGGCCCATTCATGCCGAAGCGTGGCGCTCCCACGGTAAAAGACATATATATTTTAAGTATGTAAGTGATATTTAAATTATTCAAACTAAACATAGATTACTTAAAACTTAGTCTTATGCTCAGTGCAAATAAATGTTACTTTTCTCATGTTTACTATTTTATCTTCTGCTGTAGTGATCCTATTGCAGAAGATGAAATGCCAAATACATTTTATCACAATGTACTACTAACTTTTAGTTTACCAATGCAGCGAATACTACTAATAACATAAAGAAATTGTTACAAAGCTGAAATATAAATAACAGGTTACCTTTATGATAAGCAATAGAACAAAAACCGTCCAACCGCAGAACGCCTAACCCAAATTCAAAAGAAAGTAAATAATGGAAATGACAGCATATTATCTTTCTGGTGAACCGACATCACTACATCAGATTAGAAATTACTATGAAGTATAACATTTGTACGCGCTACCGCCGTGTCGTTGTCAGCAGGCGAATAACTTCTAAACTTTTCTCCAAAGCCGCAATTGGTTTTGTCATTTCATTCTGTGAATTAAGATTAATTGTTATATCTCTTCATGGAGGGTAGACCCGTGATTGGATGCGAATATTTTGTACTACTATGTTTGTAGCTGGTGGATAATAACCTCACCAGATTACAATTTTTTTGTTTTGAACTGCCTATTTTGAATTCTAATTTATTATTATTAGTATTAGTAGATGAAATATGAATATATTATTAATATATTATATTGGATGAAAAGTTAAGCCCCGTGTTTTAATATTTATGTAAAAGGAGTCATATCTGAAAGTCCTTTAAGGTTTCAGGTGTTCGCTATTTTTTTTTTTCATTTCAGTCTTACTCACACACTTTTCTAAGTACACAACAGAATTCAGAGCCAATGAAAAAAAATATCGAATTAATTTAACGAATTTCGACTTCAGAATGTATAAGAGATAGAAACTATAACAGATACTCTAATACCAATAGTGACAGCGTACTAGTCATTGACGAGTATTGAAGCTATCCGACGATAGGACATCAAAGTGATTACTGACTGCAGAAAGATCCTTTTTTCTTCCTGTACTCTATTTACAGGGCAGCCATTTTTCTGAAGTTTTTCTTAGAGTGATTTCGTAAACATGATAGCAACAAAACATGACAGGAGGTGAAAACGAATGGAAACAATTCCATATGCACGTTCTCCAGGTCAGACCAACACTCACCACTTCAAAGTATAGGATATAGTTTTTAGCTTAGCAGCCTTAGCTGTCGTTGAGAAGAACTAAGGCAATATTTGACTTCACAACAATTTCATGCTAACTTTTAAACTTTCGCGTTCCATGATATATTAACAATTATTTTTACGGGAATTAACGCGATCACTTATTAAAAGGTATTACATAGGCACTGGCCGTGGTCACAGGCTCCTGTGACCACGGCCAGTGCAACCTGGTCGAAACGTCAGGCAAATCAGAGGTATGTAATACCTTTTAATAAGTGATCGCGTTAATTCCCGTAAAAATAATTGTTAACAATTTCATGGTTAAAAGTCTAAACAGAGCAGCCCACTGAGCCTAAAGATGCAAGTCTTTCTTTTTCTATAATCGCCAACGCTTCTATTTTATTGTATTATTGGCTAATATTTTGTTTTAACCACGCATAGCGTACGTTTAGCCTCGTTTAGCAGCTCTTATAACATTTATGTTTTTATAGGGGAGTTGTAGTACTTTTGTAAATACATACATATTATACATAGAAAACACTCAAAGTACGAAACAAATATTTGTTGATCATACAAACATTTGGTCCGACCCGGGAATCGACCAACGAGGCAGTCAATGATGATGTGATATGATGATATAATGATTTAATTATAATTATATCATTGTAAAATGTCTGTAAGTCTTTCCAAGAATAAATAAATAATGACAACTAGCGCGGCAATATATTAGCTTATGGGGAGCCAACCCCGCGGACTGCGTTGTTGTTGTAACTTATTATTAAATAATATTTTACTGTCCTCTAATTTATCAATGATTAAGAATTACGTACGTACGTAACACCGCGTTCTACAAAAGCACCCTAAGTTACATATCATCAGCTATATACCAATTAAAGTCCCTACAAAATCAGTTCAGTCGTTCTACAGGTCTGTATCGTATATACTTCCAAACGAAGTTAAAGAAAACCTGTTAGTTAAATTACAAACAGACACTTCAATTTTATTTAGTTGTAAAGTAATATAGTTATACATCCAACTATGGTCTAAAATTAGTACAATACGAACAAAATTAT
The DNA here is from genome assembly GCA_905220595.1 of Spilosoma lubricipeda. Taxonomy (NCBI): domain Eukaryota; kingdom Metazoa; phylum Arthropoda; class Insecta; order Lepidoptera; family Erebidae; genus Spilosoma; species Spilosoma lubricipeda. The sequence continues at coordinate 11,134,988 of HG992282.1, read as the reverse complement.
GTGTATAACTCTTAAATATTTCTTTTCCCATTACTAGAGTAAACGTACAGAGGTAGGTTAGTTTTCGTGTTGTTGATATACTATTACAATGACCCTACGTAGAGTATGCGCTTTTATCAAAGGTGCAGTTATGCGATGGCGGAATGTACAAGCGAAAGAGGTATAAGATTTATAGGATGCTAAATATCTTACCAAAAAATTACTATTTAAATATTACTTCCATTATTATAAAAACATCTTGTTAAATTACCTCACTGCATTATAACCATTTAATAAACACAAGCTATAACCGAGCGAATTATACGCTAAAAATTCCTTACATCGCTCAAAGAGATGTATGTAAGGAACAGAGCTAATACTCTTACACTGCTAAACCGATATTAACCAAACACACACACATACACACACACACACACACACACACACACACACACACACACACAGAGAGAGAGAAAGAGAGAGAGAGAGAGATAGAGAGAGAGAGAGAGAGAGAGAGAGAGAGACATATAGATAACATTTTATTATGAATTTATTGCAATATTTAAACATTGTAACCTAATATTAAAAAGTTAAGAAGGGTTAAGAACAAGAACGTGAGAAGCATCAACTTCTGTCAATCTACTCCATTCACTTCACTTCACTGTTTCTATATATATATATGTCTGACATATACATAGATACAAGTAGATATAATTCTGTATAACATCTAATATATAAACCTACTTTTAAAGTTGGCCCTTTATTAATTTAATTTGGTCGAGTTCTTAGATTCGGATTCAATAAACGACAGATAATACAGATTATAGTAACGTTTATAGAAAAGTTCAAACTGTTTAAATAAGGTTTGAAATTATGCATCATTTAAAAATGAGAGCTAAAGTATACATATATGATTTCTATCTTTTGATAAGTAGGTGAAAAGCTACTCTAAATTGTAAACTATTAATGTTTTTAATTGTATGAAATGTGTTCAATGTATTATTCTCTAATTGTATATAGTCATACAGCATTCATCTACCATGGTATTTCTCGCTTATTTGTTTCATCGTGGACCAAAGACAAAATACAGGCACTAACACGATATTGCTTTTTCCCATATAGACCCGTTCCTTTTTCATGTAAAACATGCCGGTATTCTGCCTAACGTAAGAATATGCAAACTGGATTTTACATCCAGGCTAAAATAATCAATAATTGATGTCTAGAAGTCTAAGTTGCAATACTTTAATAAGTATGCAATTTTCAACCTTTCATAACTTAAAAGAGGCTAGAGAGACTTATTAAATGTTTCAATTTTTGTATCTTGTACATGTATATTACTTAGCCATATATCGTTACCAAGTTGTTGTAATTGGACTTTAGACCTACATATTGTAAACTGTAATTCATGATATTTGTTTGTTTTTGGTTTGTTGTCTATTTCTATACCTAATAATTAAAATAAAATAAAATAAACAGTCTCTTACAGTAAGCTCGTGGAAATGGCCTCTCCTTCCAAAGAGGAAAAAAAAGTCATGAAAATCAGTTTACCCGGTCGAAAGTTATGAGATAACAACCGAGGTGGTTCCTTTTTTTTTAAGTCAGTTAAAAAGAATGTCCTTCCTATGGTGTGCACAAAAGCAATAAAGCGTATATTTTTACTAGTAGTCGATAACATGGTAATCTGTATTGTTACGTCTCGCCCGTTTCATAATAAAGACTTAACTTTAGTCAGTGATATATTACTTCAACTTAATAATAATAAAAATATGTTATGTTAAAGTGAGTTTATTATTAGATATCATATCATCCGTAACTATGACTTTATTTCACCATAACAATAAACTTGTTTGCCAAATACGTTGTAAAACTGCGAATTTATAAAGAAATACCTACAGATTTTGCCTGTTATCTTATGAGTTGTGTTCATAATATTTTTTATGATAATATTATGATGAAGAGATTTCTCGGTTGCTTTCATACTAACCAGATGTTTTAACAAGCTCGTTCGCGATGCGCATTTCAAACAATCCTTTTCTTAAGCATCGTCTATTAAGTTTAGTATGCCCTGTGTATCAATGATAAGTCTTTATATTTGCTTATTAATTCTTTACTGAAAAATATTTAATTACATAAAATGTGCTGTACGTTATTGACATTATTATAAAAACAATTTAAGAACTTACTCCGATTATGATCCCGGGACCATTAAGCGGGGTGTGAAAAAGCATCTTACTCGGCCACCATGGCATGGGTCACGATTCTGAATGCAGGATGAGGGCCACTATACTACTACTCATTCTTTCCATCAGATAGAATAGAGTTACTTTGGTAGGCTTTAAAAAAGTAATAAAAACATCAGTTCTCACACTAAATCTCGGCATAGTGAAATAGTGCACACACGAACACACCGAGTTATGACACTCGGGAAGTCCCAGGAAAAAAATAACTATCTTGGAACCCGCACCGAAATTAATCAGAAGAAAAACAGGAGGAGTTGGAAATATGATAAGTTCAACTCCCTCCTTAGCAAAGTGGGAGACAAAATGAGGTCAAACTAGGCAAAAACCTTTTTTAAACCGGGAAGCACCACGGATAAAATATTATGAGTCCTAAGTGAGGTCGTTCAGACTATATTTATGTATATATTGTATATATTATATATATATATATATATATATATATATATATATATATATATACTGTATAAATATACAAGAATGGCTCGTTTAAAAGTATTAGAGAGAGATATATATATACGCACCCGTCGTTACCTGGTAAGAACAGTTACATAATGTGTTTTTAAATAATGACTTCAAATTAGTATCGTTATCGATTCTTCTACATATATGGACTCAATACGTTATTTAACGAAGTGAATATTTCTGAGCACGCTTGTCACTTACTCAATTTAAATACGCGACGATATGTTACCCGATACCAATAACTTGTCACGTAAGTAGAAAATGAAATTCCTTCTGAAGGCAAGCTAAAATTAAATAACGAGACGATATACTCAATAGGAGTCGGAACACGTACAAAATGATAAATTCTTTCATTTGCACCGTTTTGTTTAATTTATACAAAATACCCGCTCATGCGTTGCTGTGTTAAGTAAAGGACATACTGAAGTCATTTAAGAACACATAATAATTCCTTTATAAACATCTGTTTATAAAAAAATTGAAAAAAAGTAAAAAATGTTAGTCAGTCAGTTAGTAAAAAATGTAACGCTGATGTTAGCGTTACATTTTTTACTAACTGACTTCAAAAAAAGGAGGAGGTTTCTCAATTCGACCGTATATATATATTTTTTTTTCCTTTTTTTTATTTGTGTTCGGGGATAACTTCGGCGTTTAGGAACCGATTTTGATCATTCTTTTTTAATGGAAAGGAGATGTCCCGACGGTGGTACCATGATAATTACATTAATATCTGATGATGGCATCCAAGAGAAATCGAGTTGAACCTTGAAATCGGTTTTATTTTTGTTAAAATTGTTTATATAGTCATTTGTTTTCTATATTCAGAGGTCAAACTTTAAATTCATACTAAATTTATGAATTTGGAAGTACCTCTGTCTGCCTGTCACGCTTTTACGCTTTAAATCACAATAATATTGTGATTTTGATGATCATTTGTATGAAAACAAAATTACTCAAATAAAAAACTGCTGTGTATGCATAGTTATAAAGTAATTTGTTTGTTTTTTTCTTTACTTTTTTTCTATTTTTTTATTTTGAAAAAGATAGCTCCTGCGTTCCGAAGACATTCTGTTTCGCGGAGCGCTTTACAAACGATATATATATATATAAATATCATCGTAAGATTGTAATAACCTCTTATTGATTGTAAATTGTCGAATATAATCTACCTAACGAGATTGCAAACTATTGATAGATTATCAACTGTGAACTGGGCGTCATATTGTCAACTGCCCCTGATTAGTCGGTTTTACAGTAGGCCGTTCAATGGCCACAGACTTAGGTTAGGTTAGAACTTCTTTGGGTCCGGATGTGTTAATAGCAGCAGTTCCCGGATCCCTCCCATCTCAAGCGCAGAGTGGCACATCGTGTGGTTTTAGTAGGTTCGATTCCGACACACCGCCCCGCCGCAAACCCCGGCGGGGTGACGGCAGGAGGAGGTTTCCACAGGTAAAAAAAAAAAGAAAGTTAGAACTTCTTTAATTAATCTCAAATTAATTTTACTGTCACAACAATTTTATATAACCCATTCTAAAGCTGTAAGGTATTTTCAACATGAAATCAATTTACAATCACAAAAATTCTTTACATTTGGCAACAAAGACGAATTAGCAAACAAATATTATGGCGGCGCGGAACATAAATATGCTGTTCAACAAATCAGCGCGCGACTTGCGATTCGTCGATACAACTTCACAATCTTTCGACTGTTTGCAATCTCGCGAGATAGATTACAATCTAACGGCTTTGATAATCTTAAGGTAACATATGTAAAACGGACACAAAGAACATTCAAAATAACAATTTGTGGATCACAGAAAGTGTCTTCCCATATGGGGTTTGAACTGACAACTCTCAGCGCAGTAGAAACCAAAAAGTTTAGCTTCCTACAGGTAGCTGTGTAACGATATAATATTAATTCACTGTGTCTCTGCGTCCCTTATCATAAATGTAATCCAGGAAAACATCGAAAGTAATGGCCCCCGATGGTGACATAACGATCTTCTATAATAGAATTTTGTTTTGTGATGTTCCGATAATTTGTTGGAGCGAGCTTAATGGAGCATTTTGTATAGCAAAAACACATTATCTACGTTTAAAAATAAATAATATTCGACCGGCAGTCACAGCACCATTTTGATTTCCTGAGCGTAAATCAAAAGTGTCACCTACGTCATAAAGAATCCGCAATTGATTAAAATTGACCTGTTATTGTTATATATACTATCAGGTTTATTTAAGTTCTATCAAAATTAATTTATTAGTTAGAAGTTGGAAATTGTTATGTTAAAAAAAAGTATTTTGATCGCGTGTCGGATCACGGTAAAATCTAGCCCATGTCCTTCCTTAAAAATCGAAATATCTCCACATGGTCGTTAAATTTAATTGAAAATGAAGCAGTGGTTTAGTCATGAATTCAGCGTAAATGTTCCAAATAGAATTCCACGGTATCCTCGCCATATATTCAGGGTTCCACGAGCCCGAAGAAGCAAGCACCAATTGCTAGGATGACTCACGAGTATAACGTTGTTTCAGTACCTACCTGGTTTTAAAATAAAAATAAATGTGTGTGTGTGTACGTGTGTGTGTGAATTGTGTGTTTGTTTTGTAATTTTTTGCACAATCAATTGTTTTACTTTGCCTTGTAGAAATTTAAGTTTTGTAATTTTTGCAATTTTTGTAATGTTCATGTTGTGATCTCCCATAATTGAGGAATCACAAGACATAAAGATTTATTATTTGTAATAAAACTAACATGTAAAGTGTATTCCTTGTCGGAGGTCCGAAATAAATAAATCGCAACATATAGACAGACAGATTTAGGTACTTTAGAATTTATATTATTAGTATTTATGTATGAATTGTCTCTATCCTAATCTTTCAAAATGTTCTATATACATTTTGAGGTTATTAAATAAATAGGTTGTCCCTTAAGATTTAAACAGTTGAAAATCATTAACAGTAACTATGATTAACCACAACCGTTTGTGAAAGTCGTTCCAATGTTTACGTGTTTTATAAAAGCTTATTTAAGCAATATTGTTACAAATATTTTGGCAAAAGCCGTTACCTAGCATTAAGACATATTATGTACGGTGTACATATATGACATATACGATGTACACATATGATAAATATGTCATTCGGCTCTAAAGCATTGAATAAGAAGAAGTATGTATATGAGGTTATTTTTTTTTATAGAAGCAAAAATAGTAAAAGTAACTCTTATTGAGATATGAGGTCACTCATTACTTGCATTATAATTGTAGTGTTGTACTTGAAGTTGGCATCAAAAAATACTAAAGGCACAAAAGTGTATTTTTCTAAAACTATCACACACTGATATCCAATAAATACTTCCCCAAACAAAATAGTCTCACTATATCATCAGATTGTCAATATCAAAGCCTTTCGAATCCCAAATGGCAATATTTTCCTATTTTTCTACCATTATGCACGCATCCGAACACAAACAATAATAAACACGAGCTGTTAATCTTGCTTCGACTGTGACCACTTTATTACTTAGACAATGGTGTATAGAGAAATATACGCCTTTGGGGAAAAGTTAGCTTACAGATGATCATTCTCTAGATGCGCCTACTAAGTGTCAACATGTTGGGAATCATGATTATATTTCGTAAATTTATAACTAATTTTAAGAAAATTACAACTTATTATCGGAAGTCATTAAATATTGTAATTTGTAATGAAATGTGTAAGTTGAACGAATATTACTGGAAAGCTAACACAGCCAACAAAACTATTTCAGTTTAATACAACGACTTATCTCGTAGAGGAGGTATTAATGCGACGTATCATTAATACATCCTCAACGAGATAATTGTCCAGAAACGGACAATTTACTGTAAAAAGTCTTTACAATCCCTTAATGTATTTAAGAACCTACACACTAGAGAATAAACTGAAATAAAATTTACTTTACGTTAAAACGAGGAACTTACTCTCATTTTTGACTGCTTCATATCTTCATTTTTGACTGCCTCGTTGGTCTCGCGGTTGGCGTGAGCGACTGCTGATCATGAGGTCTCGGGTTCGATTCCCGGGTCAGACCAAATGTTTGTATGATCTACAAATATTTGTTTCAGAGTTTGGGTGTGTTCTATCTATAATATGTATGTATTTACAAAAAAAAAGTATATATGTATTTGTATCAGTTGTCTAGTACCCCATAACACAAGCTCTGCTTATCTTGGGACTAGATGGCGTTGTGTGTTTAGATGTCCGAAAATATTTATTATTATTCATTTTGTATTAAACATAAAATTTTTGAAAACTATCATCGCTGTAACAATAACATTTATAAGAAAAAACACATAAATATAATAAAAAAAAAAACAGATAGATAGACAGATAGATAGACAGATAGTCGAATATTTAATATAATCATAATACAGAAACAAACATTGAGTATAGTTAAATAAAAAATGACACGAAATAACAACAACTTGAAACAAAGTTGAAAATTCAGTGAGCGATCTTAAGAGTTCTCAGTATATCAAGTTACACATGGCTTAACCTATTTTTCTACAAATACATGAGTACAGTAGAGAATTTATAAAAATCAAAGCTTTTAGCAGAAGCTTAACTGGTTATCCTTATTACACAACTACGATGTATTCTTTAAGAAAGAAGGACTATCTCTAAACATTAAAATACGTTTCTTCTCGTCCTCGTTGTTATTCGTTTCAACACTAATCATGGTGTGTTTACTTGCTGTAAATCATTTAATCAGCAACGAAGTTATTTAAAGTATTAAGAATGTAAAAAATTGTGATAGTGTGAGTGATTTTGTTGGAATTAGAAAACAACAGGGAAAAAAATGTATTAAGATGTACTTATGAAATTATGTTAATAATTGCCCTAAGAAAAGTATTGCCATCATCTCGTTCTCTGGGCTCGTTTCTGTCAAGACTAGCAGCCATGAAAGTAGAATTAACGCTGTAGATATGCGTTCCATAGGAAATATGTGTAGTGTGATTCTTAGTGGAAGTAATGTAAAGAACATTGTGCATTGAAAGATGTAGTGACAAGTATTAAAAAAAACATGGTTCAATGATTTAGCCACTTAGGGAAGACATATGATTTGATGGCTAATATGATGAACTACTAAAGGAATTGATGAAGCGAATGTGTATGGAAGTGTCGGATGACATCACCCACGGGATCATGGCGATGTTATGAGGAAAATTCATGTCAAAAGCACCAAGAATCAACGAACATGCATACAGCGATTGACGAGTGTGGACAAAGCAAAGTAGGTATGTCAGGACCATAGCAAATGGCTATCAATTGGCTCTGCCTATCCCTCTGGAAAATAGAAATGAATTTATGTATGTGTATGTTCATTCTTGTTTTGCCCGATATTCCTTCGAACGTAGCACCAGTGCACTCCAAGAGTACGATGTCACGACGAATCCACGTCGAGATATTTGACAGGGCAAGCACCAAGTTCAAGATAAATCGAAAAAGGCGCTTTATATTAGCTTTATATATATTTAGCTGTGCATAATGGTGTGCTCGTCCCAACCCTTATGTATGGTAGCGACTGTTGAGTATGGCAGAAGAAGCACGAAAGTAAAATAAATGCTATGGAGTTGTGGTCCCTAAAAAGTAAGTGTAATGTGAAAATATTAACAGAGTCACTAATGTCGTTATAAGAGAACGTTGTGGATTCAAAGAGGATGTAGTGACAAGGATTTAAAAAGGTCATACTTCGATGGTTTGGCCACTTAGAGAGGGTGGATGAAAGAATTCCTAGAGCGAATGTGCGTGGAAGTGTCAGAAGGGGCCGTGCGCGGCGAACATTTACTGACCAAATTGGTAATGTTCTGAAAAAGGGCAATGTAGAACCGACGAGCATGCATGCAGCGAATGATGAATGTGGACGAAGCAAAAGAGGTGTGTCAGGATCGTAGTAAGTGGAGATCAATTGTCTCTGCCTACCCCTTTTGGAAAAAGGCATGACTGTATGTTATGTTACGTTGCCTGCTCTATGACTTTGTAATGTAAGTTTTAGTGGAGTCAGTTATTGAGGAAATTTAATACATTCAAAAGGCCATTCCTGCAAGGCCTTTACTGTTAAAAACTTGCAGTAAAACTGCTCTTAATGTGGAAACCCTGTTTTCCTAGTTTCGCGACCCGTAGGTAATTTAATATGTCTGACTATTCCAGTTCAACATAGTCTATAATCACGATTTAAACTTACACTGCAGAAATTTATAGAGGCCACCTCAGCTCGCATAAGTGACTGGAACATAAAGTGCTAACGTCTAACTTCACTGTTTGCACACTCTACTTTGTATAGTCATTAAAGTTTTTGCTAGTTTAGTCTTGAATTTAGAGCAAATTATTTTGATTCAAAAATCACATTTGATCATGTCTCATATCTAAAATTCACAATTTTAATAGACTATATTATGTATTCGACAAAATGAACCTGCTAAAGTGACTTTTCTCTATAAAAATATAATTCAATTAAAATATTTTAATGATAGATACTGAAATATATGGATACTGCGTTGCTATAAGATTAAGACATACTGATTTGATACAAATTTTAAAAGCAGTACCTATGCAGGAACAGCTCATAAGATTTGTTTACATCTAAACTAACTGATAATAAGTTTCAAACACATTTTTCAGATATTTGTAAAGATTCAAAATTTCAAATAATTTAAAAAAAAAACGGTTTCCACTCCGCGAGTGCCAGCAGAAGTAAAAACTTGAACATTAACATTGTGTATTTTTGATTTACTAATTATTTTTTTTGTTTCTTATATTTATTAAAGATAATGAACGATGCTATACGAATCTATTGCTTTGCCTCTAATAGTTCTTGAGAGTTCTTGAGAGAGAGTTAACTATTTCTTCGTCACTTTTTTCATTAATAGATACGCTTTGTTGAATTTCCATATTTTTAAATACTTGATATACACGAATTTTACACGTATACAGACCAGCCATCAGCCCAGACAGCCATCAGCTGTCGCTATCCGTGCATGCGCGTAGCAGGCTGTAGTAAAACACACAGTCGCGCAAGCGCCCTGCGTCACTTAAAGGAAACAGTAAGAGTAGCCATACATTTTCAGAGCACGGTAGAAAGAGAAGAGGACATTACTTCCTCTACTACGCCACGCCTCCATCTTACGAATATTCGATCAGGTCACGTTTCGCGAGTGACTGACGCGAGTGTAATATTTTTACCCATCCCAAAAAAGTGCACAACACCGCTTAAGAAGCTTTCACTTCAAAAATAATATTGACAAAATGATGATGATGACAAACAAACCTCATACATTCAACTCAGTAGAAAGCGGTGAAGCAATCGCTTAAACCACTGTGCTGTTCGTGCAGTCACTTAACATCAAAAATGAAAAACGTAACAAGGCCGTTACTTAACATCAGTCGGATCATTTACAAATTTCGCCTCTCACCTAATTTCATATTTGCACCTACTTAATCTTGCAAATCGGAGATGTTGTAATACGTGGCAATCACGTGGCCGTCACTGCTCAAGGCCAGGCCTACCCCCCGTCAGCAGCGAATATCTGTTCTTGTCACTTTTATCAGTACCTGTATCGTTAAATTGTTATCGGGTTTGTATATTAATGTAAAATGAAACAAAAAATAAATGTATTTCATAAAATTATAATTGGGAGTTTGAAATTTAAGGAAGGATTAAAAATTCTATGAAAGTAACTCATTCTGTTTATAATATAATACAAGTCTTTATCAATAGCTAGATCCTTTACTTCCACAAGAATAGTCGAGATTTTTTTTAAGTGGGTAGGGTTAGCTCAGAAACAATATACCTATAATTTTCATTATTTGTATGTGTGTTTAAATTATATTAATTAATTACTCTTTGTAGATAGATCGCATGACAGTTGCGACTATCTCAATCTATAAATAGATATATATATATATATATGTCGGAGAACGAGTAGTTTTCTTAAGTTTTAATTTGAATTCGTGTTTATTTCAATCGATTATTCGAAACGTCAAACTGTGCATCGAGGAACATGGCAGTTTGGGTGGAATCTGTGGACGGTGTATGCAAAAGAAGGCGCACTGATTATTTGTTATTAACTATGTGATTATTACGTCTTAGTTTACTTACAGCTTGATTTAATAATGTCGTTTTAGTTTTAGTCGATTCTGTAATATTACATTTAATGTTACTAAAATGTGTGCGGGTAACACCGAATATAGTAGTAGGTGTCACCACTAGTTAAAGCGAGCAGCCGGTATAAAAGAGAGCGGCCGCACGAGTTGCGGGACTACTAACCTATTGGCTCTTAAACTAACTACCCACCGTTTCGTATTGAAGTAAAATAGAATCAACAGATCAGTTTAGTACGGGCATTGTACGAGGAAGGACAAGCTGTAAATAAGCTAAGTACATAGGCTTCTTAATTGTTGTAATTGACTATTGATAGTTTGTAACTAATAAGTTAAGATGTAACTTTCAAAAGAGTGGCCATGAGTTTCTTTGCCGGTTTCTTCTCATAAGGCCCTACGCATTTTGGAACCATTTCTTAAAAACCGCTTCGACCGATCGCCCCCGCTGTGACTCCGACATCAGAAGTGGGATTACCTGTGAATTACCCCTGTGGACTACCCCTAGAGATTACCTATGGATACCCCTATGGATTACCTGTGGATTACCCTATGGATTACCCATAACGGATCAGGAACAAAATACAGGGCAGATTGTTATTATTTTATTTTCGTTTACCCTACGTTAAAAAAATCTTTTCGATACGGTATTATTTGTGCTATACGAGAACCGCCAACTAGTGAGAGAACTACTCCGAATGTAAAAGTGAAGTGGTGTGTGAAAAATACAAGCGCTGTCACAGCTGTGCCAAAATCATGTTTACGTAATCCAGTAAAGATTAGGACAATTTTAGTCGTGACAATATTGCTAACACATAATCTGAGATTTCAGATACTACCTCGCCTGACAATCGAAGGAAACTAAAGCGCAGAAGACGATTACTTGAACCTTGAAAAGTGTGGTGTCATGGATGCAGTTCCAATATGAATGCCAAGGCAAATAATTTACAAACCGAGTAACCAGTGAATGTCAGCTCCATCCAACCAGCTCTAGTTCAGCTCTAAGAAAGATTTGGTGAGAAGTTTTCATTTTGTTTCAAATGCTCTTTAATAAGACAAATTCTGTCGGATAATTTCTGGGCCAACGACAATATGGTGCAGTAATATTATTGAGGGTAGGTAACGCCCGCCCTTATTGTAACATAGTATTTTGTGGTCCACGAATTGTTGCTCTGAGTCTGGGTGATCTTTGTGTACGTTTGTGAGGTCCCCCGTGACACAGAATGTTTATTCCTAATGGGAGAGACTCGTCTTTTTAATAAAACAAGAAAAACAAGAAATTCTGTCGAGAAATCCGGGTTTATTTAGTGCATTTCCTGTAGTAGGTACACGATTACTGTATTTCAAACGACATAATTATTTAAAGAAAAGAATGAAAATCTGCTTGCATTAGGCTTTTCAGTTGTAATTCTTGAAAAGTTCTTAAAAATAATAAGGTCGTTTCTATTGGTGCCTACATTCTCTTTTAAAATGAGGATCGCAATCAAATGACATTAGACCCACAGTATAAAGGTCCTTACGTGGTCACCGAAATACTAGAGGGAGACCGCGAATTTGCTGTCCACACATATTTTCTACCAACCATTGATCATCTACACTCGCAGTAATCAAAGTGAATACAGACCCTCAGATACGCACTAGTGAAGTCCCTATTGATTTGTCCAATGAACATGATGTAGAAAACAATGATCCTTGAATAGTTTATTAAATTAATCGAAGGTTTTATTTCTCTGTTTTGATTATTTGGTTCGTGAACAATTATTTGGAATGTATTTTGTGACGTTTAACCAGACCATTGTTAATTGTTGATAGAGATAGAATTACACTCTTTAACTTTATTTTAATTAATAAACAAAGTTATTTAATTACAAGGGATGTAGTATTGGTAGCCTGGTTTCACTACCTCCTTAGGTCTCGCTGGTCATTTGTAGCCGTAGCTCATGCAGTACTTATCTGTAGAGAGTGCGCGGTGCGCATCTGGCTATGCGAATGTTAGTCGCTGGTTAAGTGACAATAAAAAGATCTCGATCTCTGGCTAAGAGTTGAGCAAAAAGCCGCTGGTTAAGTGGTTATACGCAGTTGCTGGTTAAGCGACTAAGTCAAAACGTCTTAACGCTGTTACTGGCGATTTAGACAGAGGTGCTGAACCTAGGTTAACAATCATTATTGTTTGTACTAAGATTTATGTAATTATGCTAGTAGAGACATAAATGAGCATGGTCAGAACCTTATCGTGATACTGACGTGAATAGAAACATCAAATTTAAAATCATGAAGGCAAAATAATTTGTTATAATTGAAATTGGTTTCTATGAATCTTTAATTTGGTCAGGAATAGCCGAGAGGACGGATTCACTGTCCAGATGATTCCTCAGTTAACAAACACGTAGACGTGTAAGTCTTATCAGAATGCCTGTGGGCCAGGCCGAATAAATTGAGCTACTGTGGTTGCTTTTTTCTTTGTTTACAGATGACTCACACGAGGACGTGTGATGCATCAGGACGGCCGTGTCGGAGAACGAGTAGTTTTCTTAAGTTTTAATTTGAATTCGTGTTTATTTCAATCGATTATTCGAAACGTCAAACTGTGCATCGAGGAACATGGCAGTTTGGGTGGAATCTGTGGACGGTGTATGCAAAAGAAGGCGCACTGATTATTTGTTATTAACTATGTGATTATTACGTCTTAGTTTACTTACAGCTTGATTTAATAATGTCGTTTTAGTTTTAGTCGATTCTGTAATATCACATTTAATGTTACTAAAATGTGTGCGGGTAACACCGAATACAGTAGTAGGTGTCACCACTAGTTAAAGCGAGCAGCCGGTATAAAAGAGAGCGGCCGCACGAGTTGCGGGACTACTAACCTATTGGCTCTTAAACTAACTACCCACCGTTTCGTATTGAAGTAAAATAGAATCAACAGATCAGTTTAGTACGGGCATTGTACGAGGAAGGACAAGCTGTAAATAAGCTAAGTACATAGGCTTCTTAATTGTTGTAATTGACTATTGATAGTTTGTAACTAATAAGTTAAGATGTAACTTTCAAAAGAGTGGCCATGAGTTTCTTTGCCGGTTTCTTCTCATAAGGCCCTACGCATTTTGGAAACTGGAGGTTATGGGTCGTCACGGACGTTCAGTGGATTTTGGTGTTCTCACCTAATTCACTTTGACAGTGTTGTGCCGATCTATGATTTTAACTGTAGCTTCATTGATTCAATAAACTATTGGAATTCTATATTGTCTTTGGCTGTGCAAATAAACCCTACCTACCAACGTGTGTAATAATGAAGATTGATTACTAGACTAGACTTGATTAAGAGCAATTTCTATTGCTTTAAATCATGAGTGCCACTTGACAAAATATCCAAGTGACGTCGGCGAAGCTGACGTCACCATTTCTTAAAAACCGCTTCGACCGATCGCCCCCGCTGTGACTCCGACATATATATTTATTGATTGTTTGTTCCTGTATACCAATTGGTAATTTGCCAACACATGTGGCCAAACTCTCTCTCTCTTTTTCCTTCCCTTCCCTTCAGTATCCAATTTATCAATTTATTGAAAAAAAAACCTATTTGGGACTGATAAATAAATAAATAAACTAAAATAAATCTTTATCCAAGTCCACTACATAATAAACATAAAATAAATATAACCCTAATAGCCACTTCACAGAACACGATATCTCATAAACAACACCCTCTATTCCTCATAGTAAATCAGGCCATTAGTATCAAACAGAATATTAAACCAGCCTTTATCTTCTACAAAGATAATGCCAACATATTGTATATGGTGCATAACTAACTCTCTTGTCCATAAATTAGGCTCATGTCTCCAATTCATTATGTAGATACGGCAAGTCTATTGTGACGGAATATTCTATAAACACAGGACATATTTTATGATGAATACATTATAGGCTTTAGTTATAATGTCAGCTAATGCTACTTTTAGTACCTACCAAACCCTTTTTACTACTACTATGTACATGAAAAATTTAATAAATTTCGAGTTAAAGTTACTCTGCAGATCAAAGTCTTCTAAGAAAATGGTGACGTGATGTCGCAACCTTTAAAATATATAATCATGTATGTAAAGAGATACCTCTTGTTTGTATTTATATGAAAATGTAGTTTTTGGTTTAGCTTTAGGATCAAGGAAGAGAAATCTAAGGCTTGGACACATGTCTGGTATGTTCTAATTCAAGAATTTACAGGTCTTTATCTTCCTGGCCTTTATTATTTCAAAGATTAATTGGGGTCGGCTACAAGTTACGGTAAAAAAAAACACTTATTTTAGCCTATTATATTAATTACTAGTTGTTGCCCACGGCTCCGCCCGCGTATATGTCGGTTATTGCGGCAAATAGAAGCATATGTGTGATTCTAATGTATAAGCTATATTACTGTAAAGTTTCATCCAAATCCGTTCAGTAGTTTTTGCGTGAAAGAGTAACAAACATCCAAACATCCATCCATCCTTACAAACTTTCGCATTTATAATATTAGTAGGCTTATTTCAGAAGCCTCAAACAACTTCTACAAATAACAAAATGGCAAGAAATTTAATCGGAATGACTTTGGGACCAGTAATACTTAGTCTATAGTAGTACATTGAAGTTTTGCGACATCACGCATCCTTTCGGTAGTATTTTAGATTCAAAGCGTCAGTGGAAGCTACAGGATACTGAACAATCGAATAAACTTGATTCTACTGCATAATAACGCAGTCAGGAAAAAAATACCCAGTGACTGGCAGAGGTATAAACGAAAGTTCAAGCCTTTACTGCAATCAACAAAATGAATATAAAAAAGGCAAACATTTTGAGTGTTAGCTCGCTGTGTAACTTACAAACATTCATAAAATTATTGAAAGACTAGCGGTTCCTCCAGCATGTTTATCGGTTATCATGACAAACAGTAACCTATGTCCTTTGCCAAATAGGTTAAGCAGTTTAACCATGAAAGCATAACAGACAGGCAGACTTTACTTTCAAGTTCATAATGTAGTATGGATATGTATTTACCTATATTTCTTTTTCCTAGCTTTATATTAACCTTCTTCTTCCTTACCATTTGTGTGATTAACATATGCATCATGTTTCGGACGGAAACCTTTACATCTTGATTACTAAGCCGAGATTAAATTATGAATTAGTCAAGCGTCGCTATAGCACTTAAAATTGCACCAACTATGGCCATTTTCGCGCAACTGTAATGCATAAAGGTCCCTTAAGACCCTTGGTGGATGCCTTAAGTCATAAGTGACTCAACCGATATCATATTTAAGGTATAATTGTAAGTTAGTACGTGAATATAATAAAAGTCAGATTTTTAAATACTTAAATTCATCCGTGAGGCAATAAACGGTTAAGATAAGTTGTCGTGTACGTAGTTGACGCTGCGTTTCAAAGGTTTGCTAAACTTAACGTTTAATCTGAAATTTATTGATGCACATTTATGGGTGTCAATGAAAACATGGCATTACCTCGCATCTTAAGATCATTAATTTACTAAAACAAAACGTTTTTCAAAAATCGTTGTGACGTTGAGCACAACGATTTTGAAAACATTTTTGGTCATTTAAATGAAAATTCGTAAACATTTCCTTTACGTTACACGAAATAAAACATTTCTCAGTTTATCTAAGCTCTATACATACAACACTTGTTCCAAACTTAATAAACAACAAAGTAGCAAAATACCTAGAACGATAACTAAAATCACATAGACATTTTGACAATGGGTACTTATACCTGGTATTTCGTTGATACAGGTAACTTGGACCACAGCATAGGGTTACCTCAAAACTTTCAGACTTACGCACACGTTTCGCGAGACGTCTATAAATTTCGCTCCATACAGAATTGAGATGATTAAAGAGTAATATGTTACTGTTCAAGATTTCAACCTGAAAGCCCAATTCATTTTAGGACATTAATTTTGTATGAATAAGGTTTTTGGTTAGGCTATAAAGCTACCTATTTCTCTAGTAGGCTATTTTCTATTTATACTTTATTATTTCAACCAATCGCAGTCCACTGCTAACCGTAGGTCTCCCTCAAAAAGCGCCAGCTATCCCTGTCTATATATATCAAAAGAAGAGGTTTTTTTGATGAATTACCTTTTCTGTTATGGATTTTTTTTTGACTCTGCATGTGTATTACAATTATATATCTATGATTTTGACATTTTATCGCAATACTTAACTGTCTCCTATTTTTGTTCAGTGTTAATTTAAAATAAAATTATTTTAATAAATTAAAAAAATACAAATAAGCAATAATAACTTGATGATGTGTGCATCATTGGGCATGTATGGGTCACCATGCTGCATTGTTGCATTGTCTGCATTCGCAAGAGTATGGTGAACACCACTCTTAGATTCTCCTCATGCTCTCCACCAGGCAGAGTAGAGCCACTTTGGGGGGCCAAACTTAAAAAAATAATCAATTCTCAGACGCTTGTTCGATTTGAAACAAGACATAACCTGTACTCTGTTATCACACATCCAAATTTCGGAAAAAATACAAATCTGTTGGATCAAGGAGTAGTACGGTGGATCTCACAGACATTCCAATTGCAGCTCCTATAGTTTAGCGGCCGTCTGTTGTGAAATCTGTGGTCTAACGTTGTCCTGAAGCAGCAGTGGCCTAGAAAATTCGACCAGGCTCGGTTGTTTAGCAGCTAGTTCTTCCTTCGTGGTTTGTAGCTACTTAAAATAGATATCTGCCGTAATCGTTTGACCAGATTTTAGAAACTGTGAACAACAGTGAACGACACTGACACTGACAGTCTACCAGACACTCATAAGTAACATAACTATTTTTGAGTTAGTTTTCGCTTAGGGCAGGATTTGGCTGATTCTCCGAAAGTCAGCCATTGCGTTCAGTGATTCCGATTATCCTACAGAACCCACTTTTCATCACAGGTAATGACCCGATTTGAAATCCCTTCATTATTCTGCCAAATAAGTAATTTAACGCAGCAGTCGACGCTGTGTTTGCTGGTTCGATTCACTTAATTCATGAGGTACCCACTGTTCAAGCTTTTTCTATTTCCCTTTTTGCTGCAAGTGGATTAAAATAGTTTTATCACTAACAGTTGTTGTAAACGAGGATGCGTGGGTCGGCTAGTTAGTTATATCTAAGTAGCTAACCCACGCAACCTCGTTTGCGTCTTCTATTGCCCGTAGCGTGATAATATTCCCCTGTTTTTGGAACATTCTACATTAGTGCTCCGCTCTTAATGGTCTTAGCGTGATGATATATAGCCTATAGCCTTACTCGATAAATGTACTATCCACCACTGAAAGAATTTTTCAAAACGGATCAGCGGTTCCTGAGATTAGCGCGTTCAAACAAACAAACTCTTCAGCCTTATAATATTAGTATAGATGTAGGTTTATCTCTTATTAACAAAAGCATATTAATAAGCTTTCCATTAGACAGAGAAGGCAGAGTCTGTTTTAGCAGGCCCAAATATATAAAAAAACTACCTTTGCATCTTATCATATTTCTACATCACGGACTGAATGCCTCAATGCAAATAAAAGAAACATATATATATTATAATGCAAAATTGGCTTCGCAATTTTGCAACAAAGTTAATTTTGCATTTGTAATAAAAAGTACTATTTAAAGTAAAGTTAAAGTACTACACTAAGTACGTTATTACTTAAAGAAATTCGTTACTCTTGTCATAGCAAAATCATCATCATTTAAAACTTTCAAAAAATCACTTAAACACTATGTTAGAAATTTAAAGAACTTATAACAGTAATTAAATATAATTTTAAGAAGTAATAATAATAAAATGTAAATAAAAAAAGATTACGTTCATTCGAAAGAAAAAAAAAATTACATTAATTTTACAACTTATCATAGTCTCATCTAGTAATGACTATACACGCTACGCTTGGTGCAATACCTACGGTTATCAATACTTTGGCGATCGGTTGATGCGAAGTTGTGCGACGGGCAGTTTATCAAATTATCACACACATCTACCTTCATATATTGATTTTGTTAACATCAATTTTGTATGTGTATTCTTAATTGTTTAGCTTTATTTTAATGCTAAGTACGCTCTTTAGAGAGACATTGTAAATTACCAGTAATAGTTTTAAGTTCTCATATAAGCGAATAATGTATTCTTTTGAGAAATAAACGTTCTAAAACCGTTATATCTTGTGTTGTCGTTACTTTATCCTTGTGTACATTGTGTATTATCATTATTACGAATTTAAGTCAAAATAAAATACCTAAATATAATTTCAAAATTTTCATCTCATCTCCTGGTTCAAGTGTTTAATGTAACGTAGTCAAGAGTGGGGACAACTCCTCGTTTGAGGTCTGACAACAGAACTCCATTATGTGACGCGATCTTCAAGCCGCAACCTTTTTTTTACCTAGATTAATGATTTACAACCATTATTTTTTATGTTGGTAACCCTTTTTGGGTTGAATATTTAGATGTAAAAATGTTGATTTATTTGGTAGTTAATGCGTTCTAAGCTAAATTTTTTCCCCCACCATGATAACATAAAAAGCTCTTTTTATTTTCTGTTTATCTGTAGGTAAAACAGTTCTTCTGAAGATATTGCTCCATGACATTCTACTAATATTATAAATGCGAAAGTTTGTAAGGATGGATAGATGTTTGGATGGATGTTTGTTACTCTTTCACGCAAAAACTACTGAACGGATTTGGACGAAACTTTATAGTAACATAGTTTATACATCAGAATAACACATAGGCTACTATTTGCCGCGATAACCGACATATACGCGGGCGGAGCCGCGGGCAACAACTAGTCTTAATATATTTTAATATCATTGCTTTAGGAACAATTAAGAAAAATAAATGTTATATCATAGGTTGCTGGCTGGGACTTGACCAGTATTTTTGGGAAAGAAATGAAAATTTATTTTGTGTAAATTTCCTTTCATTCATTCTCATTCATTCATCAGTATTTTGAGTCTTACTTTACAATATTACGATACTATATGCTCAAACATTATTTAAAATTAGTCTACGCTCCTGGACTAACATTCATTCCTAAAAGTTTTCAACTACAATATTTCAAGGTTCAGGTACAAAGTGTCCTCAAAACTTCTCTATGGCATTAGGCTGCCAGTTCAGATTATACGGCACATTACATTGCTACTGTTTGAAGTTGTTTTGTACTTCTCTCGGTGAAACTACTAGATACATTTGAAATATTTTGTATTGTGACTATACATAGATTAGCTAATATCTTTTTCTTATGATATCTGTATATAAACTTTATAATCCCACTTACTTAACAGGGCACATGCTGTCCTGCCGTAATCAGAAAACATTATACATTTGAATTAATAAAGTAATATTTTTTTATCTATAATCATCTCATTCAACAGACTTCGTTCTGTCAAAAGTTATTGGCCTGTCGCATTCCAATAGAAAACTTCTATGAATCATCCTCTTCCTTCGTACTGAACTGAAGTACTCGTACTACGTATACTGTGTACGTGTTTCCCTCCCGCTACGGTTTAGCAACTAACTTGGCTACACTACTGTATTGTCTGCATTCACAGCGATTATGTTGACCCATAACAAGCTAAGTAGACTCAATTTGGCAGTCTGTTGAGTAATTAATAGGACTTGAGATCGTAAATAAACAAACATTACTCTTGCATTTCTAATAATTTAATTAATTGATTCAAGAATAATAAGTAACAGTTTGAAAATAAATCATAAGTACTTAAATTAGATTCAAGTGTTCTCATAACAAGATTGATAAAAAATATTTAAATGGTAGAATAAAAAGGTCATCGCCTTTACATACCTGAGCTACGCTTCATCAGATAGTCGCCGGAAATTCTCGAGGGAAAGTTAATCCCCGAGTTGAATGTGACGTAGATTAATTGAGTACATTTATTAATGGTTCTAAGACCCACACATGCCTAAGTTAATGCCTACATGTTTATAATCCACTCACGGAGCGTGGGTGAGAAATATACACCTAACTACTCTAAAGGTGAGTACAAGGATGAGCTCTTAGCACACAGTGTATCGTCTGCGACTGCCTCGTTGGTCTAACGGTTAGCGTATGCGAATGCCGATCAAGAGTTATCTGGGCAAAAAGTGTTTTTCAGTTTTTCCGATCATAGAAATGCATTATAACTGCCCGAAGTTTGAATGTTGGAGACCAATTATTATTTTTTGGTTAACATGCAATCAGTCTTTTGGACTATGAGTAGATGAGTTTTGGAATATTTTGCGGTTAGGTGTATTCCCAGTAGAATATCACCTATATTAACATATTGGCTCATTCAATACTGCCAAGTTCCCAGATTCTGTGCTGCTTCAGTCAAGTGATTCAGTCCGGTAATGTGAGCTACTGGGCTAATTGGTTAGGGTGATTTAACAGTCTAACTTCATATTGCCTTGCGTAAGCAACTATTTTCTCCTTCACTGTTCAAGGAGAATCACCTATTTGTTTTAAGATGTAGTTTAGAGTTCTTTGGATTATGTTTACATTTGTTTGTTACAAGGAGTTTGTTGTCAATAGACAGTTAAAAAACGTTTGTAAATATGAAAAACTATTGGTTTTGCTATTTCACTAATAAGTAATTCGCTTTTGATAAACATAATTGTAATATTTTTATTTCTTTATTATTAATCTTTAATAAAGTTTAATCAATAAATAATTAATTTGAAACTTGACTCTATTATTATGTAACACTGGGTCAAAAATGGGACCAAACAATAAGGTTGTCAACTTGGAACACTTAAGCCGTTGCGCCATCTGCACAGTCAAATATAACATCACAATAAAATTATTCCAGCTGTGCCTGCCGTAATACAGAACAGAAGCCGTCTTTATTCACTCCTATATAAAAAATGTCTATAAATCTCCGCTAAAAACACTCTGGCGAGCACAATCTAGCGGTTTTATTTTAACAAAATTTTGTCAAAGAACAATAAAACACGAAACGACTTCAATATATCCCACGGGGAGCCTAACTCTATTAAAAATATCGTCTCGGCTGGGTCTATCAAATTGTAGAGATGCTTGCAAGATGTTTGAGGTGAATCTTGCTCTGTTCACAAGATTATTTCCGAGACAAAGTGCCGTGAATGCTCACGCACTCGGTCGATGAACTTTATGCTGTTTATGGCGTACATGAAAATAAGGTAACCATTATAATCGCATTGCAATCACACATTCACCACTAACATTTAAATGATCTTCGAAATGTCTTATGTATAAAGTATTCAATCCATCAATAAATTCGTGTAGTGACAACTCGTTAAAAAAATAATTGTCAATCAATGTGTCGACTCTCAAAAGCTAGGCACGTGCGTATTGTATGCGGGACACAAAAAGATGACTGCTAGAGCAAATGGTGGCGGAAAGCAAACATATAGTTTCCCATAAGACCTTATCTGTGCCAACTACATCCTAGATTATTTTAAGAAGCAGAGAGGTTATTATCATAAAGAGAGCATTATTATTAGAAAAGTCAGATTTCTGTTTTTTTCTAAAATGGAAGTTTTCTTGTAAAATACAGTAGTGACTGTACTAAACAAAACGTAGTTTGTATTACTATTTCAAAATAATTTTCTAAAATAGAAAGAACATGACTTCTAAAACCATCATAGCTTAACGTAATCATGTTGTTATAACTTAGTTAAACTTACTTTGAAATATTTTGAATATGACATACATTAGTTTAGTAGTAAATCAATTAGGTTTCTCAGCTAACATTATATTAAAACTTTATTTCATAGTTACTCTTGGATTAAATCGAAAGAAACGCTGCGTTTATATGTACGAGTGCGTACACTCTGAAACTCGAAGTGACAAGCGTCAACATTTATCAGTGTCTTACGACAAACGACAGCAATTAACATTCCGCAAGCATTGTTAGCAACTGCGATGGGTTGTTGCAACAACAGTCGCGAGCTTGCTGAGGTGCGAAGCTCAAATGTCGCATGATGAATGAGCGCCTTTATCTTCGTCTTGTGGTGTAGAGAAGTGAATATATGTTTAGTTATATTAACTTAAGGTACTCAACGACATGTTTAATATTTTTTGGTTGACAATGATTAAAGTTTTTTATGAAAGTATTTAGTAATAGAAATAAGTTTAACCACGGGTACCCTTTATGTAAATAGAAATTGAAACATTTTTCGTTTGTAGTAAATTTGAGTCCAACTTATATGATTGAGACTAAAGAAAGGGTGAGAGGAAGCAAGTTTCACACTTTAAAAAGGGTTTAATGGAGATATGTATTTTATATATAAAATTACTTTTCATAAGTTACACTGTACGCAATTTCACTTTTTTGTTATGTATTTATTTTGTATTTAGTTGTATGTTTATAAAAATAAACATTCAACTGCCTTGTTGATATAGCGGTTAGCATATGCGACTACGGAGCGAAAGTGCTCGCGTTCGATTCCCGGGTCGGTCGGGTCAAAAATTTTGTTGGGATTTTGTTACAAGGAATTTTTAATAACACCCCGAAGTATGGAGGTATGCGATGTTTCACGTGCCTCGGAGAGCACGTTAAGCAGTCGTTCCGGGTTGTCATAAACATCTATGGCAATCGTTATTAGGAAGTCAGTGCCCTCAAATGTACTGACAATTAGTTCAACCTTCGAATTCAGTTCGTCTTTAGGATTGCGATGGCCCGATGCCAGTCGCACCATGGCAAAACTGATATTCAGGGAAAAACCGGTTTAAGTAGCTACCAGTCCCAAATAATTATGGGAATAATAAAAGCTAGAAAGAAAAAGATATTTTATAAACAATCATAATTTTAACCTATAAAAAGACAGGTTGGTTTTGCTTAAATAGTATTTTCCTATATTTACGCTCAAACGCACTGAAACTATAAACTCATCGATGGACAACATAATGTAGAAATATCCATACAAGGTAACAAAAGGATTGCGTTAATTAATTTTGACAAGCTTTCAAAGCAAAAACATGAAACTAAATATTACTTTCACAATAACATAAAGCCTGTTGATATGATGGAAAGAGGTCAGGTTTTTGGTTGACTATAACTGGTTGTAGTCTATTAAACACCACATCCATTATCGCATGAAACTTTGAAACAGTTAAGCAGTTGAACTTAACTTACAGTTAAACTTACGGTTATTTGAAAAGGAATAAACGGCTAAATACATCACTGACCATTTGATTGGTAATTTGTGACTAAGGTATAAAATGTTCTATTCTCTGCTTTACTAACTAACTCTAATGTACGCAGAGGGCATGTCACACTAAAAAGCTTAAGAAACTAAGAAGAACATACAAAAACATGGCTAGCAAAGTACTTACATATAATGCTTACAAATTACCGAATGAAAAACTGCTTCTGGGCAAGGACGTTAGAAAAAGCTATAATTCTGTAACTAATGTAATGCCCTCGATTATCAACAAAAAATCTAGTTAAACATTACCAACGTTGCCAGACTAGATCTAGTTAATGGCGGTTCTTACTGTAGACATTGACAAAGATAGCAGTAGCGACAGATTAGTGCGACACCCAGCAAGGATTCGCCGTCTAACGAGCTCACAATCTCGATTTAAAAGGTGTGAAATGGTCTCAGGGTTTAGGAATATTTCAGATTCTGTGTATAAACATTTAGATACTGTTAAAATTAATTTATTGTAGCAGTCAAAAGTACTCGATATTTAACATTTAATTTGTGAGAGTCGTTTTCTATTTATGACTTACATTTATATACGGTTATAAAAGCCCAATCACGGGCCCGTTCTAACACATGTCGGCTCCAGCGAACATCAGTCTGGCTGATGACATGACTAGCCCGCTTCCATTTCAGCGTGCTCCTTCTCTGTGCGATGCTATTTAATGAGGCTAACAATATACAGAGTAAAATTTTGTCATAGTAAATATTTTATAATATTATTATAGTATTGTGATTTTCAAAAAAACTAACTTAACTTGGCAATTTCTCTCTATTTTTCATATAGGAAACCGTTAGAGACTTCTTGTAAGGAAATGGAATGAAGGACAAACATGCTTCCGTCTATTTAATCTAGATCAATCAAGACCAATACATTACCAATATGAACTGATCTCTATCAGAAGTAATTACGATAATTTGAAGTTTTGTTATCCCTTTATTCAACCAACAAGTTCGATATAATAAGAAGATATTTTAACAAAACATACCTATAACTTTTCTATAAAATAAACTTTTATTATTTAATACTAGCTGAACCCCGCGGTGTTACCCGCGGTTATTGTTGTACCGCGAGTAACGCCGCGGGACAAAGTTAGTCTAAAAAAGTAGCCTAAGTTACTCCCTGGATCATCAGCTACCTGCCAGTGAAAGTCCCGTCAAAATCCGTCCAGCCGTTCCAGAGATTACCTGGAACAAACAGACAGACAGACAGACAGACAAAATTTTTTTTAGCTACATTTTTGGTATATGTATCGTGTATACATATATATGCATTGATTAAAAAGCTGTTATTTTAATATTACAAACAGACACTCCAATTTTATTTATTTGTATAGATGGGTCTTAAAAGTATACATCATTTTTTTTGTAATCAATTAGATCTAACTTAAAAGGTAAAAATAGAATTGCACTCATGAAAAATGAGGAATCTGTGGGAAGTAAGTCCGATAATGATTATACACGTTATAAGGTTGAAAATAATCTAACCTCAGAGATGCATATTTAATAAGAGGCGATTGTGTCGAGAATCTCATAAGTACAACAGTGTAAATTTACGGAATAATGAGGAAATATTCAATGTTCAGCAACGCCATAAGCTTACTGTGCATTAGATACTGCCCGTTAAAGTTTCAGAGGTATGCACAAGACATAGATTCTTGGATATGCCAAAACGC
Source organism: Spilosoma lubricipeda (assembly GCA_905220595.1). Classification (NCBI taxonomy): domain Eukaryota; kingdom Metazoa; phylum Arthropoda; class Insecta; order Lepidoptera; family Erebidae; genus Spilosoma; species Spilosoma lubricipeda. The sequence continues at coordinate 11,109,270 of HG992282.1, read as the reverse complement.
AGGTTATACTAAAACTACATGGTTTAAGAGTAGAAACCAAGTATAAAAAGTCTCTGAAATAGATTTTTTTATTTAATTTGACAAAAAGAAATACAATTTATTTACATTATTCCTAATATGTAAAATGCTCATTTTGTTCGTGAAAGAATGACTTCAGCAAATAAAAGAGCTGAGTTACAGATCAAATGGATCACGAAGTCTTTATTATGTATTTTTATTTTTATTTATGATCCATAGGTATAGATAACAGATCATTCATCACTCAATAACAAGTGGCAATATACAATTTCAAATCTGAAGTCCAATTAAAACTATACTCATCATTCCCAAAGTAAGTATAGTAATACGCAAAGCAAAATCTTTATACCCTTTTCAAGAAAATTGTGCTAACGGAGGAGAATAAAATTAGGCACAGTTTATTTGAAGGAGGAGAGCAGAAATCATAAAGAAATTAAATAAAATTAAATAAATTCTAGTCAAATTTCAAACCACTGGGCGACCATTACTTTTTACCCGACTACGGCAAAGCCAAAGGAGGGTTATTATTTTGACAGGCTATGTATGTATACTCATTAGAACTAAACAAATGAGGTGTCGTTAGAAGCGTCATGACCGTCTGCTGGTTATAGGCTACATAACGTGACACTGAATCTAATGTGGCGCCCTCTAGCCGACATAAAGTACTGTATTGAAAAAGAAATTTTAGATAAATATGTCGTGTTTGATATCATTGGAAAGGGCGTTACTTGTACATTTAAAAAATATATATATTATTAGCCTTTTTTCGTGACTTTGTCCGTATTTATTCGATAGTTGTGATATTTCTATGGTATCTATTTAAAATATAGTTTGCAAAGAAATTAATATTATAGAGGATCAAAACATTTTAAATAAAAAAAGTAAAAACTAAAACCCAACTACGACAAAAAACGACGCTGAAAAAGCATGATACAAGTTTCAAAAGCCGTAGTCACGCGTTGTTAAGGTGTTATGGACTTTGGTTCAGCGTCGTTTTTTGTCGTAGTTGGGTTTTAGTTTTTATCTTTTTTTGTTGATGTACTCATAAACGAAGAGACAAATGAAGGGACACGAATTGTCATAAATAACCTGGCTTTCAGATTATCATACTCAGAAAAAGAAAAATTATGGTAAATATAATGTGGTAAAGATTCTTCTTCCGTGTTAAGAAAGGCCGGGTCACTAGTTCAATATAAAATGCATAACAAATCTCATAAAATATAAAGTTCAACAAACTTTTACACTTTTGTTCGTCATATCTACCTTAACAAACAAGCCTAGCTTCGGGGATTCATTACACGCTCACAGTCCATCCAGTAAATTAAAAAAGCCTAGATGGAACGCTAAAACTATTTTCCTTTTACCATTATCTATTTCTTAGCAATATAGTGTTCATAATTATTAATTACATGAAAATTTTACGCTGTAAAAACACCTCATGTTTTAAAACGTATACTTTTTAATCAATTATATTTGTAAGTACATAGAAATGAGAGTATTTAATTATTTCCTATTAAAAATATTATATTATAATAAATATTACATGCCATTTACGGATGTGTGATATTTTTTTAATTTAATTGAATAGCTGGCAAATGAGCAGACGTATCTCCTGATGGCTTCACAAGTGCGTTGCCGGCCCTTTAAGAGTGGTAATATAATGAAGTTAGTAATATAATTAATCATACAATGTTTATCCATGGAGCTAAGGATTTTATTTTAACCATAGGATAGTAATTGCGTAAATAAATCTTAACGAAAATTTTATTTCTGAACAATTAGTTTTCTAACTAGTAACAAAATCTACAAATGAAATTATGAGAAACAAGAAATGTTTTGATAAATTAAACATAATGAATTTTATTAACACTGCATAACTGTTTTGATCAGGTGCATTGCAGAGGTCTTTTAGTTCATAATAAAAAAAAACTGGCATATTTTCCTCCTGTAAACAAAAGCTAACACTGTTTTGTCATAACTCGACTTTAAAAAGACAGCTGTTTAGATGAAGTGATGGACTAATTAATTTCAACTCATTAGATTTAAAAAAACTATAACTATTTATATGAACGTTGTTTAGGAGTCTTTAAGGATTTATTACTAATGAAACTATTTTTTTTATTTTAACCTAGTTTTAAGCTTCAAATTACACTTCTAAGGTGTTTTTTCTGGCAATATGGTATTTATTGAAATATGAACATACAAGTTCTATGATGTATAGTATTATGGTCAACTTTCTATTAGAAAAAATCACTATGTTGGTTAGCTTTCGTGAATTACTTTTGATATTAAATACAAGTCCAACATTAGTTATACGGAGTAAAATTTTATAGTAGTGTTTAATTAACACGCAATAGTTACATACGACCATTCTAAACATTCAGGAACGTGTCTTAGTTGCGTGCTTTCATATTTTTATGTGTATTATTCACTCTATTAATAGGTAATAAAAGGAACTAAATTGTGTAAATACAATGGCATGAAACACGGACATTTCTCAGAACTCCAGTAGCGTTTAGGCTTACGATTTGTGTTTTGTGTATAGCGAACTTCGTGGTGCGGGAATAATAATGGTGATGGTATAACTTTGGAAGCAGTGTTTATTATGCCAGAGCCAAAGCTCAGTAAGCCAATATTCTAATCAGCCAATACTCTATTCGTTACATGGTGGCGTCTGGTGACTGTACCACAATTACATCTACTTTATATAAGCCGTGTCTTCCTACTACGTGCTAAATAATTTCTATTTCTTTCTATCTATTATAATGGAATTTATACATTCTATTGATTTAATAATATGACGTAGGAATAAGAAGCTTTTAAAGTAAGACGAGATTTTGGATAACCGTAAAAAAAAACATGATCAACATTTGCATTTTGAGGTACATAGAAAAACTATGCTGGTACTTCTAGGTACCTATATGTTTCTTGCTATCTAAACTGTGCAAAGTACTACTTATCTGTTAACTTGCTGTAGATACCCGTACTGCATTATGTCTTGAAGGTTCGTCTACTCTTCTGAAATTTCTAGTACATGTATGAAACTTTTACTATTTTAAGTATTGTCTTATAGTTGCAAAAATTTTCGCAGACTATTTACTGAATCTCAGTCCCAAAGACTGAAATTCAATGAGTCAAGGAAACTTCCGCCTTTATAAATTAGCTAGAAGTATTAGTTGCGGCTCAACATACAGCAATTGTAAATGATACTTTATTCTCGCAATGGCTCTCGTGTCTTTAAAAAGTACACGACAACATTATTATCTAGTAATCTATTGGAGAAAAAACTTAAGTTGAATATTTTTAACGTATCTAATATTTCAGATTTAAAGAATATAAATTTTTATGGTTTCAAAGACTGTGTGCTTTTCATTTTATGCTATTTTAAACAAACATTTATGTTATTTTTAACCGACTTCAAAAAAAGGAGGAGGTTTCTCAGTTCATAAACTTAATGAAGAAAACAGTGATTATTCGACTATAACCACTATTAAGTAATTACAAAACTGAAATCTTTGAGAACTGCGCCTTCGCCCGTAAATCTTACTTTTAATAGCAATTTTATTACCACAGGCGAAAACTATTACTGCACAATTTTGAAATTACCAGTCTAATTAGAGAAATGGCATTTGATTCACTGCAATTAACTGTAACGACTGATAATTCAATACTACAATATAGACTGTAATGCTTCCAACTAAGGTGCATTTTAGTTAATGTGTAATTTAAATATTTCGAACGTCACGATTGTGTTAAACGCTGTCTTAAATTGCATAGTGTAATTGTATTACAGAAATAGGGCGGCGAAAGATTAATTAGAATGATTGGATAATAACCAACACTACTGTGTGCTTTACAGTCACTTGAAAAAGTGAAATGACATTTAATCTGTTTATTACGTTTATTATCTGTGAACTCAAATTAATGACACAAAAGACTTTTAAAACAAATCTAAGCATAGTAAACGTGGCTGTCACAATTGAAGACTTCTCGAGAAGAACAATGAATGTCAAAAAAAAATCTTAAGAAGAATATAACTTTTTATGGTTTCAAAGACTGTGTGCTTTTCATTTTATGCTTTTTTAAACAAACATTTATGTTATTTTAATAGCAACCTTTTCACATCATTTGAAGTTAAATTGCATTAATTTTAATTTGAAAAATTTTGAAACTAGGTATATTTTGATATCACGGCTGACGTCTTTCAAGTTTTTTATTTTTACAGATTTTCTAAATATTACAAATGGGAATCTCAAATTTCAATATATTCCTTAATATTTAATTATAAATCATCTGTCTAATGAAAATAAAAACGAATCGAAATTATAGTGTTCTTGTATCAGAAAAAAACGCAGATCGTATTGAAAATTAATTATGACTTCACACATGCCTTGCTAAGCTGTATCTAAACCAAGCTACATACTTAACACACAGATAGGTGGTTACCTATCTGTGTGTTTAATTTTTAATTAATAAACAATTTTATAACAGTTTTCTACCGCATTGGTCATGATTCAAGATTTAAAAACTATTAGTGGTGACTAGTTGGTAAATCTTTAACAGCAATCGCACGTTCTATACGTTTTTACAAAAATGAAAATCCTTTCAAAGACCGTAAAAAAATATACAAGTACTATAGGAGAAAGAAATGAAGTCGATGAGATCATGGCTCTCCCGCTTTTCATCCAAACCATACTTGGGCAACAAATTTTGAACCCTAATTGGTCTTGGAGAAGAAATATTTTTGAACACATCTTCATTGTCTGTTTAATCATTTATGTACTTTTCGGTACTGCCGATGTTCTTAAAGAAGCGACAGACATAACATCTAAAGGAGAAGGATACTACACTCTTCTTATTACACTACAATTTTTGATAAAATATTTCTTATTTGTCAATAACCGCGTTGCTTTTCAAAATGTATACTTGATTGCCAAGACTACAATAGTTATGATAGTAAATGAAATTTCATTGGAGGCTTCAACTGATATGGTGAAAAAATTAAAAATAATTGTAAAAATGTTATTTGTCACTATTTTGATTCCGATGGCGATGTATATTTCGGCAGCAATATTAGCTAATATGCAAGGAGAGAGGGTGACATTGTCGAAAACGACATCTATTTTGATGCCAATGACAAGTCCATATTACGAAATAGGATTTTTTTTACACGCAATTTTTTTGTTTCACATGGCATTCAGTATTTGCGTGATTGACATGTGGTTCGTAATCATAGTGTTCTTCTTTTGTGTGGCTTGCGATTGTCTTATAGTTTTATTGAAAGTGGAGCCGAAGGGAAAGGATGAAACTGATTCAGCATACAGGACAAGACTCGACGAAAGGTTTCGAATGTTTTATAAATATCATCAAGCAGTGATGGAGTAAGTTTTACCAATATTAATATACATACAACTGAGTACACTTTACTAAGTACCTGTACTGTAATGTTTTTTAAATTACTTGCTGACATTTTTTTCGTGAATATTTTCTAAATTTCGGAAAATAATGTTTTGGTATTCATACCCTCATCAGTTTCCCATGGGTGCAGTGGCGGACCTCGCACATATGACACTTCCAGTTGTCTTTACATTTTATTCTATACAAACATTGTCCTGACAAAAAACACATAAAAGAAAAAATATCTAATTTGAAGCAGTCGATCGAAAGTTAGGCGCGGACATACATTTCGGAGATTTATTTTTATTTAGTGTAGACTATCTGTAATTGAAGGTTTTTCACATACTTCGATTCCTTGATGCATTTTTTTTTCAGGATAATAGGTATCCTCTGTGTTTAAATTTAGGATTTAATAAACAAAATTGGATTCAACTTTTGTAAAAAAAATATCAAAATGAATTCATCTGTTCCCTTTTTTATATTATATTTATTTGTATAGATAACTTTTCCCCGTTTTTGTAACATTCTTCATTATTGCTCCGCTCCTGTTGGTCTTAACGTGATGATATATAGCCTATAGCCTTCCTCGATAAATGGGCTATCTAACACTGAAATAATTTTTCAAATCAGACCAGCGGTTCCTGAGATTAGCGTGTTCAAACAAACAAAAAAAAACAAATAAACAAACTCTTTAGCTTTATATATTAGTAGGTATAGATAGGGGGCAAAAAAAGAGCGTAAAGATGTAGCATACATACAAATATACTTTCGAATTTTAATCTTATTAATATTAGTGCAATTTTTTTATCAATGTGATAGATCAAAGTTTTTAAAATTAAACTTTTAATCCCTGTCAATTGTCTTCCAAATTTGCTTCATATTAAATCATTATCTTAACTTAAATACGCTTTATCTTCACATCTATTTTCTATGTAATGGTTCTAGAAATTATACTCTAGGAAACACAATTAAATATGTTCAAAGTATGTACCATTTAAATGAATAGGTTCTCTCTTTAATTCACAAATGCTGTGAGTTTTCTCAATAATTAAGCTTGTCATGCCCTTAATCTGAGTTAATAACCACGATATGACTGATGTATTTATAGATATTTTAAGAAAGAAATAAAAAAACACTTTAACCAAACCTTATTGTGTTTCCTCGTTGTTATAGTACTTGTCTATCAAATTTACTTTTTCTCATAATTGTTAAAGGAGAAAAAACCGCCAATTACTGTGAGTTGATCCGAAAGATGTTTTTGTATTTTGTTAAATTTCTTATTTTTACAGATACTTGAATGCTTTGAGCGACATGTACAAATGGCCGACTTTAGTACTACTAATTGGTGTTCTATTTGACTGTTGCCTCACTATGTTTTTGATGACTGAGGTAAATTGAACGTTATTTCTTTATATTTAGGTACATATATTTTGTAGAAAATTTTGTATTTATTTTTCTTATTTAGTAAGACATTCTGACAATTTCTTTTAATGTAAAATAAGTTTCATAATTTTTTACAGTTGTCAGGTCCACTTGTACTCTACAGTTCGCTACATATTAATATTATAATAATCTAAACCAAGAATTGTCAACACTAATTATCAAGACACGTGTATATGTATGTCTGTACGTTTACCACATCATGGTGTGTGTCTGTATAAGCCTTTCGCATCGGTGTTGATATAATGACGGTAATCAACGCTATGTTGTAATAATGCTTATTACTGTTTTTCTATGACTTATATTGAAAGACCTTGTCTACTTTATTATAGCATTATTAGTCGCATTATTGTTATTTTCTTATATATATATATAAAAGATTAAGCATTAAGAATTTGAAGTGAAATGATAAGCTTGTATTAAATAAAGTATATACAACTATGTTTTAGTATACTCACAGCAGATACAGTTTATTTTAAATTGGTTTTCACTGATTTAGTCGTTATGTACTAATAAAATACAATCATATAATTCTGCAATTATAAATTATTTGTTGTGTTGATCATGAATTTCGTTGTTGAGTTTTCTTGTAATATATTATTATTATTTTTAGAAAGTGCAATGGTCATTTGTATCAAATCTACTCCCGCCTTTTATGGAACTGTTCGCATATAACTGGTTTGGTGAACAATTTAAAACTAAGGTAACCCTTTCATATTTTTAGGATCAATTTTGTCTGTTGAACCTCATGCATATGGCCTTAACCCTTTCCTGAATACGCGAGCCCAGCAGAGGGACATTATTGGTTGTTGTATTTGAACCTTACGCAATAAGTAATTATGAAATAATTGAATTCAAATAATGATATTCTTTACATAAAATTAAATTATATAGCATATGGATAACGAAATACTAGCATGGCCGGCTTTAAATATTGCTTCAACTTCATTGGTGTTTACCTGTTCCAGGCAGCGGAGTTAAGAATCGCGTTGCAAGAATTAGATTTTCTAAATTTGCACCTAGCTGCCAAGAAAAATTACTTAATTATCGTCAGATATAATACAAAGAAAGATTACTCCGTACGAACTGCTTTTGGAAAAGATTTGTCTTTGAGTACGATGACTGATGTAAGTGTCGAGTTATCTAATCAGTAAATGAATAATTTTAAATACATTTTAACTGCTAATATGGATAATGTAGTTTTGATCAAAACAACTAAGAATTATAGTATAAAATTGCATCTAGTTCAAGTATTCAATTTAAAAAAAACAGCTCAACAGACAACCTATCCGAGACAACCCAATATCGCATACTATCTGATCTGATTTCTAAATTTGTTTTCTTTGTAAGGATGCTAAGTTCAGGAGACTTGCATCATATTCCATTGGTATACTTTTAAAGAGATTTGTTGATACTAAAATGAGGCCGATGGATTCAGACAACACAGGACCGGTTGTCGTCAGTAGCCTTGGAGGTGGCATATTTCCGGCAGTTGTCATGATTACGATTAATTATGAGGCAGTACACAACTAAAATCATGTTTGTTTTCAGATAATAAGGGCGAGTTATCAAGTTTTCGCGTTGTTGAAAACAATGCAACATTAAGCTAGCTACTTTATGTCTATTCAATTTAAGCTGTACAATAGTAGCACTACAAACGATATCAAGTATTGGAAAGATACTCACGTATAAAATTGATGCGCCAGCCCAATACCCATAAGAATAACACTGTCTTGGTTGAATTATGAAAAGACAGAGACACTATATAAATTTTAACACTTTAAACGTTTATTTTCAAATATATTATACATATAAAAACTGGAGGTGTTTCAAAAACTATAATAAGTATTACAATCACAGAGTTTGAGAGTAGAATGTTTAAAAAGAAAATTACATTACGTTAATTCTAGGTATAAAATCGTATGTCACAATAAGTTTTTACCACATTTATATTAAACAAAAAAAAATTGAGCCTTTTCTTAAAACGTTATATTACTTAATGTATGCTTAGACTAATGAAATAAAGACATTTTATAGTTTTTATGTATTATTTTGTAGAATTGAACCATGAAAAATATATGTGTTTAATAATATTGAGCATATGTATAGTAAACATTCATACCATCATTTTCAAAATTGCATAACTATGAAATATGATAAAACTAAACTGATTTTAAACATGATTCCATTCGAAGCCAATTTAAATACACAGCTAGAACCGTTTTCAACTGGTCTGAACCCATTCAAACTGGTTTGATCTGGATCAGTGTGCACAGTACCGTGAAAATGCTTTACGATCATTGCCACGGTACATTTATGGTAGAGTTAAAATTCTGAGCCACTGCACCTTGTGTGGAGTACTATCGGTTCCCACTTTCCACAATTCGAGTAACAAGATTTAAGAAATACCATATCTTAAGATGCTCCACGACACCATATCATGACAAAATACTTTTCACTAGGATATTTACGTCTCAAATTCCGTTATGTCTGCATATGTTTGCAATCAAGCAAGGTCCTTTCCCCATCTTCATAAAGAGGTAGTTTCGGTATTCATCTCTATGATTATAATTGAATTTGACAAAATGTAGTTTTAAGATTCGGATAAAAACAAAGCTACTTATCGTTTTACTAACTTTTAAACTATCACGTACTACAATAAATAGTTTACAGAAACAGATATTGATGCGCTCACAATAAGTATTAATTATATACCTGACTTTGATTTACGTGAACTTTTGACTAGTTTTTCTGGCCGTGGTCAAAGGTTAGCTTATTTACAATCGTTCTTGTCTTAAAATACTATTTGCAATTTACTTCTAACAACTAATCTGTTCTAATCTTTTCACTTATTGAATATAAGTAGTAGAGGCGTCTCAGTAATCCCGGAGGTAAGTGTGGTAATTCAAGTCCCTCCCTCTTCCCCCTTCCGCGGAGACCATACATGTGATGATTGAACTCCCGGACGTGGTGGTAAAAATAAAATACTTCGCTATTGTAAGACGGTATTTTAAAAAGCGTTGGTAATGAGAAAGTTTTGTCTGTTTAAATGTCGTAATAGTAAAATAGATTAATGGAGTGGTTAATGTATTTTTTTTATTAAGGATAATAACTTAATATTGAAATTTTCTTAAAAGTGACAAAATATATAACTAAAGAATAAATTTTAATATGTTTCATAAACTTTCAAAATTTAGCACATAGCTTCGCACAGAACTCGCCTCTTACGTTAATGATCATCTGACTCTGAATCCCACAAAAGGCAACATGAAACTGAAACAGCCTGTTGTCATTTAAATCATTAGAAGGGGTTACGAGTCACGCGTGACCTAGGTTGGTAACTAATCTTTCATGAAATAGCTATTACTTTTAACTGACTTAAAAAAAGGTGAAGTTCATCAACTTGTTGCGTTTCTATACATTTATTACATGAAAACTCTTTATGAACCAATCCAGAATTGAAACTAATTAAGTACTATTTATTTGGAATAGTAAGTACTTCCCGCTTGGTACAATAAACTTCGATAAAGAACACAATGGAAAATTAAAAGCTGATGATGATGGTGATGATGAATACAGTTAATTACTATTTAAATAGATAACAAGAAAAAAGCAAACAAAGGTACAAGGTACTCTTGTTTCATGAGATTATTTCTAAGAACGACTAGCTCAGTAGTAACTACAATATAAAAACAACAAATTAGAACAGAAAACGAACTATTTAAAATTAGACAGAAATGCATCCCACAATATTATTATTCTCGATTTCCATAAATTTACTCGAAACAGTATTAGAAGAATCACAAATTTTGTAAAGCAAGCACAAATGTTATGAAACAAAAAGTGCCTGGTAATGAAATTAACAGTCCCTGTTGAGTTTAGTTAATTTCAGTTTCACGGAAACTCCAAGCAACTGTTATATTTCATCGTGCCATAACACCTGCGCTAGGGAAAAATCCAAGAGAAGATTTGTCTGTTGTTTTCCGTTTCCTTAACTAATTATTTTAATCTTATTTTAAAGTAAAATAAATAACGGTAATACAGAACATATTATTAGTGCGAAAGTTTGTAAGGATGTGTGTTTGTTGCTTAGATAATACATCAGAATAATATTTATCGGATAATCGATAAACACGCGGGCGGGCGGGCAATAGCTAGTAGAGTTATAAATAAAGAAATAGAGCTATAAAAGAAACCACTATCCAAAGTTTTTAAGTGACTCGACGTTAGTATACCAAAAGAATATTAAAGATAGTATTTCATTTATTATTTACTAGCTGTTGCACGCGGCTCCGCCCGCGTATATAACGGTGGTTGCGGCAAATAGTAGCCTATGTATTATTCTCATGTATAAGCTATATTACTGTAAAGTTTCTTCCAAATCCATTTAGTAGATTTGGGTGAAGGAGTAACAAACTTTCGTATTTAGAATATTAGTAGGAAGTTTTAGACTCTACGGTTTACCACTGTTATTGAACCGGTGAGTAAAATATTCACATTTTTAGAGAGAAAGATCGCAATTTACGGTTGGCAATTTTTTTATGCCTAGCGTGCCTAAATGACTCTACGCTGTCTGATGGAAAGCATAAACATAATCCAAGAGTGGTGGTCACTATACTCATTGTGGACTCTTTTAGTTACTTTTATTTATTGTAATCGAGAAAGCCATCTTTAGAGGAAATTGCAAGCGCTTGTATTGGAATTTGGTGGCTATTATGGGGATCGTAGATATCAATACCGTCTCTTCTGATGCCTCTTCGGTGAGGATGGTGGTTTTTTTTTATGTTTGGCTCTGCTAAAATGACTCTACTCTCCGTAATGGAAAGCAGACTCCAAGAGTGGTGGTCACCATACTGCGAATGCAGACAATGCAACAATGCAGCATGGCGACCCACACCATGGCGGGCTAATGATGCTTCTGCATCATTAGGCCGCCGGTCTCGCACTCACCAACAAAACACGACAGCATGATCGCTGTCGTTTTACGTTGATTTTCTGTGCGAGGGTAATACCGCCCCGGTCGTTCCGGCCCGTTCGTGCTGAAATCAGCGTGGCTCTACTACCTTGTACAATGTACTGGCTTGTACAATATGCCGTCTCAGCTCTGTGACGCGTAACCTGGTGCCGTTACACAATCTGGGCGCGTCCAGGTTACGCATCAGTATGACAGGCACACCAAGTGTGAGCTCTAATTTGTGAGAGGGAGTTCGAGGAAATTTAAAACTCTACAGGGTACGTAGAAACGTCGTCAGTTGTCATGACGGTGTCTATTGACATATAAGTCCCCACGTCATCTGGAACTTGCTTCAATATTTTTTCTTTATTTTTACCACCACCACGCTTGTAGGATATTTTTTATGATATTTTTTTCGCACAATCACTCCACGTAAGCCAAGTTTTGTTCTAAGTTCGGAAATAACTTATTGATAATGTTATCTTCCGAACTTACAACATTGTTAAATCAAAAGTTATTTGGCTGATAGCGTCCACGCGACCTACGCTGACCTCGAGAAGTGTTTGTGCGAATAGTCCAGACTCCTGATCATTGAAGAGCTCCGCTAACCGCTCAACCTTACTTCACAACGGTGAAGCCTTGAGGCACGCGTTCATCTCGTCTGCCGCAGTACCCCGCTCGATAACTGGCAGCGTCTGCCGGAAATCTCCTGCAAGCAAGATGACTACTCCACCCAACAATATTCGATTGCCCCGAATGTCTTGCAAGCTGCGATCCAATGTTTCAATCGCTCGCTTGTGTGACATCATGCATTCGTCTCACACAATCAGTTTGCACCATTGCATTAGAGCACTGCGACTACTGCTTTTGCTGATGTTTCAAATGGACGCTTGTTCAGTTGCAAGGTTTAGCGGGAGTTCGAACACTGAATGTGCAGTTTTGCCACCACTCAGCAAGGTTGCGGCTATTCCGGAGGACGCAACAGCCAGCGCAACTACTTTGTCTTTGCGCAACTGTGCTAGCAGCAAGTTCAGTAAGAATGTTTTGCCGGTGCCCCCTGGTGCGTTCTAGAAAAAAAGACACCCTTGCTAGCTATGCGGTTTCTTATGAGATTGAAAATTTCCCTTTGTTCTGGTAGTAACAGAGGCTCTATTTGGGTGACTTTAGCCCTCAAGGTAACAGTATCATAACCCAGCTCTCTGACTAAATCAGAAAAAAACTCTACCGTTCTTTGTGGAGTAGGCAAATTTAAATCGGATAGCAGTTTCCCGACTATCGTAAAAATTTTGTTCTTGATAAGTTTCAGTGCTTCGTTAGAAACTAAGTCAATGTTCGGTTGTGCAGTTCCTTGATATCAATATCAAGCAATATCTTCTGATAAAGCATTTTTATACTTGACCCATAACTGGCGGGGGTTGGAAAGTTTACATATTCTTACCATAATCGCAAAGAGATCTCTCAGTAGTCGCTGACCGGCACAATATAGCGTCCTCCATCGTTGCGTCCTAGTGTGGCCGTAGTAGTGGCCGTCGTCTTCCAGCAATCCTATCGCCTCACACGCTTCTCGGAAAGCTGCCTTTTCTTGCCCATTGACGGTTTTGAGAACCTGAAAACTGGTGGGGCCTCGGAGTTTAGTGAGCAGCAACCGTACACAATAACATTAAAATTATGTTATGTGTACGGTATACACTCTGCCCAGAGCATCTGAGGCCTTCACACCTGGCCATCCGTCAACGGGTGCGCCTTGCACGCGCTTTCCATTCTTTCCGCGACGCATTCCACGTGTGATACCTTGGTATTTCTATGTACAACAGCGTCCGGGCAAACTCGTCTGCTAGGCACAGGTGGAAAAATGCGTTGAGGGTGGTAATAGGCGGTGTTGCAACTCGGTCTCGCAGATTTACTTCGTAAAATACACGTGTTCGCCGTTTGGGAGGTGCACAGCCAGATGGGTCACTGTTGGCTATCTTTGATGCAACGGTAAACCAAGTATTCTCCATGCCGCTTCATTAGTACCCACATATTGGCCCACCCGAAACATCTGCACCTCATTCTTTGTGTTGATCATAACGTTACTGTGCTGCCTCACGATGAAAATAGCCTGGCCATTGCCCTTATTTATGTATTACATATATATTTGATAGCCTGGACCGAGCAGCAAAAGCGGTGAATATGGAACCACCCAGCTTTTGTCCACGGACACGTTTCATATGGTGCCTCTGAAATTAACATTGACACTACGCCTGCCCTCCGCGCTCTACGTCTATATCTATACAAATAAATAAAATTGGAGTGTCTGTTTGTAATATTAAAATAACCACTTTTTACTTAATGCATATGTGTGTATACAGATACATATACCAAAAATGTAGTTAAAAAATTTTTTGTCTGTCTGTCTGTCTGTCTGTCTGTCTGTCTGTCTGTCTGTCTGTCTGTCTGTCTGTCTGTCTGTTTGTTCCGGGTAATCTCTGGAACGGCTGGACGGATTTTGACAGGACTTTCACTGGCAGGTAGCTGATAATCCGGGGAGTAACTTAGGCTACTTTTTTTAGACTAACTTTGTCCCGCGGCGTTACTCGCGGTACAACAATAACCGCGGGTAACACCGCGGGGTTCAGCTAGTACCATATATATACCATTTTCGGCGACGGCACAGCAACAATTAATCGTACCAAACGTTGCCATCAACAATTTGGCAGGCGCTTGAACATAAATATATACAAAAAGTAGTAAATATATAAGTATATAAAGTAGCCTATGTGTTATTCTGATGTATAAGCTATATTACTGTAAAGTTTCATCCAAATCCGTTCAGTAGTTTTTGCGTGAAGAAGTAACAAACATACACACTCACAAACTTTCGCCTTTATATATTAGTGTGAAGTGTGATTTATATGTTACATACTAATCCGTGTAAATTAAACTGAAAAGAAAATTGCTGTAGGTATATGAGGGATCCTTTTACCGACTTTTACTTGTCTGAGCAGGGTGGTATAGTATTATAGCAGTAGACTATTAAAAGCTGCTATAAACCTTTAAAATGAATGGAGGATAGTCGTGACCGTAAGGCAAAAGTTATATATACTAAGGACTATGAAGATAAAAGTGTATAATTCAAACAAATCTAGTCAATTCTCTCACTGGTATTATATATTCTGTCAATGTAAAATAATATATTATACATGATTAATTTTTTTTTATCTGGGCTACAGCTTATTAATAACAAATATAATGTTAGAACTAAGATACGAACGTATTTTTCCTTTTGTTTTATCTTTCAATATTACGACTAAACCTTTAAGTGCTAACTGTGGCCTGCAAAAATTCACACACGATTAAATTGTGTTATTTGTCTTGCTCTCGAAAGTTATTTTATAATAATTAAGTAATTTTAATTAAATTAGTAATTTTTATAATTATATTATTAATTTGACGTATTAAACACATTATACGTATATTTTTATCAACTATATTATACTTGTTATAGATATATTTGTGCGACTAGTTTACATCCGTAAAGGCCCTTCGTATCAATTATAACAATTTCTCCTGTTAGCAAACCATTAATTATCTTTGTGTACTTTCGTATTAGGCATACTTTTTACACCGCACCGTTCCTATAGAAGTTCCATCAAAATCATGTGTGCGTTATGATAAAACTTACTTTTATACTTAATGAATTATATTGTTGTTCAGGTGGGTACCAGTACCTTTTTTTTTATATTTAGCCCTGCCAATATGACTCTGCCTGATGGAAACCAATAGCAGAATCCAACAGTGGTGGTCACCATACTCACTGCGAATGCAGACAGTGCAACAATGGAGCATGATGACCCACATCATGGCAGGCTTGCGCTATGTTTCACCGAGTAAGTGAGGATACCGAGGGCCCATAACCCAAACCCTCTCCCCTATCTTCCCTCCCTATCCCCCAAAGGCCGTCAATGCACTTGTGACACGTCTGGTGTTTGCAGGTGTCCATGGGCGGCAGTAATCGCTTACCATCAGGCGATACGTCTGCTCGTTTGCCCGTCTATTCCATAGAAAAAAGAGCAAAAAGTGTCATTGAGTCTTTTTTTACAAGTTATTATAGTATAGTATAGAACTTTACCGTGATTCATGCCCATGCCTCGGAGAGCACAATAAGCCGTCGATACCGGTCGTGAACATCTATGGCAGTCGTTATTGGGTAGTGAGTGCTCTCAAATCTACTGAAAAGTAGTTCGATCTTTAAATCCAGTCATTCCAGCACTAAAGATACTTTGAACTAAATAGTGCAATTTGAATGGTAAAACCCATTCGACTACTGATCGTTAAACTACACTTATATTTTAGGGTATGTAGGGGACTTAGATTGGAGCAAAGTTAAATTCTGTTTTACAATATTAAGTAATTTACCTGTCGCTGTCAAAGTTGTGCTAGTCGTGTATCGAGGTCTTAAGCATCTTTAACAAACTAGAGCTTTAAGAGAAGCTTTGGTACATCTAAGACACTACGTACAAACTCAGTACTTACTACTTAAATGGGATCAATATTCAAAAGAAAGTTTTTAGATGACATGCATACTATAGCACTATTTTTATAGTATTATTTTCACTGACTACTAAATACATATATTAGAATTGATTTACTTTCAGTTTAGCCAGAATTAAGAATACGTCGCTCATTAAAACTTGTTTGTTGTTGCCTATCCGTGAATTGTAAATAGGTTTATTTGCGCGTTTTACTTAGGTGTTTCTATAACTGTAATATCTATTGTCGTTAGGCTATATTACTTCATCATCTTTCAAATATAGGTGTCCAAGATGATGGCGACAGCACATGGACATACAGATTTTCAAGTTCAATATTTAATAAAGTTCAAGTACTATTCGATGCTAATAATATCTAGGAATAAGACTTTTAAACCAAATTTGAATTCTACTAAAAGAAAGAGAGAGATCTTTGATTAAGATAATATATATTGAATTACAAGATTATCTAGCCACAACGTTGTCTTGCCAATCCCCAACCCGTACTAGCCCAGCGTGGGGATGTATAGTCTGAACCCTCTCCTGAGAGAAGATTCGAACCCAGCAGTGGGACATTATGTGTCGTTGATAATATTGAATTAAACAAATAACATGAAAATAGAATAAGTAGCACATCATTAGCTTAATCTTCCAAGCTCACTCCCTGTCTTGCATTTTTCCAGAGAATAATACAGTGTAACCTACTATTAGAGGACAAATGACTGCCTCGCCCGCGGCCGGGTCGAGCCCGTGATAAAACACGAAGTTGTAACGATGCAACAGGGAGGGAAGTTTGTCGTTCCCAATTAATTAGTATTTACCACTGGTGTTTATTGTGTACTTCAAAGCATAATATGTCTATGTGTGTTGTAGTCTTTTTAAGTTAATAGTCACTAGTAAGTAGTTAAAAGTTCATAATTAGCACACGAAATTTCTCTAATTCGATGAAGAAATTGAAATTCATAATTATCAACAGCCTTAGTATATATTATATATATTATAGTCTGTTCCTAGACATAGGTTTTAACCAACTATACCACATAAGTATAGGGTTTGTATCAAGTATTCCTTATTTTTAACCGACTTCAAAGAAAGGAGGAGGTTTCTCAATTCGACCGCATATATTTTTTTCCTTTTTTTTTATGTGTGTTCGCGTATAACTTCGTCGTTTATGAACCAATTTTGATGATTCTTTTTTTAATGGAAAGGGGATAAGTAGTACAATGATAAGGATATTCATATCTGATGATAGCATAAAAGAGAAATCGAGTCAAAACTTGAAGTCGGTTTTATTTGTTGCAGTACTATTATTAGTTTGCTCCCTTGGGTAACCAAGGGACGACACCTATGGCATGCATGGGTATGGGGGTGGTGACTTGTCATATATTTAAACTTTACCACACGAATACACGGAAATTAAAATTATTACAAAGGAAGTTTACATTATAGATGTACTACTTACATACTATTTCTAAAACTTTATAGAAGACATTTGCTTCCTCAGTACCGGTCCTAATAAAAAAAAAAAGTAGTCGAATATAAAACAGTTAAGTTATTCGACTTTTAGATCTTATTAAATTGGGTACCAAATAAAAGAGAAATACAACCACTTATGTTCACGTACGCACTTACGTGCTTTCAAAGAATTCAATATATCAATAAAGGGAGTGTTATATATTTAAAATTCCCCGGACTCATACATAATACAAACATCTAAAGTGGCTACTAGGTCCTCCATTACTTATCCAGTGCCATATCAATAAAATACGAGAAGAAACAATCAATCACACGAAGTCAAATGTCTACGTGCACAAGTTTATTCCAAATGGATTTATTTCAGACACACCTCATTTCGTTATGCGGGACGTGTTGCGACTTAGATGTGCTTCAAACTTATTTAGAAGCAAGAGTCAAATGAAACGGCAATCTTAAAGACATCCTGTTTTTAAAAACAATATGAAACTATTTTTACATAGTATATAGTATGAAATAAAGTCACGTCCGTTGTCTGTTTGCTTAGATCTTTTAAACTACTTAACGGATTTTAATGCACTTACCATCAAAAGATAGTTATTTAAGTAAAAGCTTTATATGTATGATATTATACAGTTGAGACTATCGCGTGAAAACGGACCGGGTCACTAGTTTCTTTAAAATAAATGATATTTTAACCGACTTCATAATAATTAATAAAGTATATAATTCGTTTACAAACACACTGGCCACTTTAACGAAATATTAAATTACCTTAATTACACCGCACAATATAATTATGATTATATTATAAGTAGGTATTTATTTTGAGATGGATTATGATGCCAATATTGATTTGCATATTTTATAAAGGTCAGTCTCCGTTATTAGAAAATTCTTCTGTCATAATTGAAAGTCCGACACAACAAAGACCGATTAAAGCTATATGGTATATAATTTTAGTAAAGTTCAAGTAAAGTGATCTAAATAAATTCAAAGCACAGCTTGTCCACAGGTAACGTATCGTGCGCGGTGATCTATCATTTATTTCAACGTCAGAAATCCATTACGGCGCGTCGCCTCGCGTCTGACGCCACTATCTAAGCAAATACAGTAATGTACTATGGGATTGTCGACAGCTTACTGACTAGTGTTGGATGAAAAATTGTACCTGAATAACGTGTGAAATAGGTAAGCATTTTAATATATTACTATACGGACTGTGGGCATGTTTAAGAAATTTTTGTTTTAAAAAAGAAGTTAAATCAAATATGAGCTATGTGAAAACGTTATTTTCATTCCACTTCATGGCATTTCATTACATACTAATAGTTTTATGAATTATCATAACCTTGCTATTAGATTATGAGATATTTAAAATATGTTTTTATATTTTCGTGGACAATAACACTTATTTATATTACACAAGAAAAGAATCATAAATCACTTTTTGTTTGCGAAATTACAGTGAATAAATATCTAAAAATGGCAATTTGTAATACAAACATTCCATTTATAAAGAAACGGATGTTCTGTTACTTAAATACAAAGGGCCTCCAACCGAGCTCCGTAATCGTAGCTGACAAGGTGTGGGTTATGATGGGAATTGTTTACAAATACATATAATAATAATCCATACTGACTATAATAAATATAAATAAGAGATAAACTCTGTCAATTATGCTTTCGCGACTACACCGCTTCACTGATTTTAATAAAATTCGACATGGAGATACTTTGGTTCTGGAGGAAGGATATAGACTACTCATTACCACGATAATCTTACGTACATGGTAAAATTAGTTAAACATAAAGGTGAAGGATTAATACAAAAAAACTAGCCATTTTTGCAGTAAGTAGCTGCACATGTATTTATCACAACGCCATTATTATCTATAACTTATACGAGTAATAACTAATATAAAGCTGAAGAGTTTGATTGTCTCCTTGAACGAGCTAATCTCAAGAACTACTACTCCGATTTGAAAATTCTATCTATACATATCATAAGCAATATAATACTATTTTAATTTTATTTTATTACAAGAAGGACTTATAGGCACTTTCGAAACCTTACATTAACGACTCGAGGTGCAAAATTCCAAAATGTCATTCCTTTGCAGAAGAACCGGCAAGAAACTCCATCTAGTTAATCAATTTAGTTTACAAGCTCATTAAAATTCAGACGTTTGACTAAATGTAATTAATCTTTAAATAAAAACTTAACAAATCTCTACAATCTCGTTTGCCCCCTATTCAAAAAAAAAACCTCTACCAGTGAGGTACCTTCACCTTTTTGTTTATTAGTAAAATTTTGTTAGCTACATGTAGGTAACAATAGTTTATCCTAAGCAGCAAACTATAAATTTCATCGCTACTAATCTGTGAAACGCAATTTAACTCCGCTTGTCATAGTTCAAGGGAAACAAACTTTCACTTAATAGTTTAAGCATTATAGAAAAGTTTTAGTTACATAGGTAACAATTAATAATCTATATATATATATATATATATTGTAGAAATGAATTGCCGAAATGTATGTACGAGCATGACTTCTGATCGGCACCAAATTAATGTTTTTTTTTTGTGTTCGTTAATGATAAGATAAGGTACAAAAAAAATTAAAAGATAACCTTTTACTTTTCCGTGACAGTGCACTGCCTGTGGGAAGCTGAGACATATATGTAAATATGGCGGTACAAAGTTCGCCGGCTCAGCTAGTTTTATATATAACTAACTGTGTCCGCTACTTCGTACACGTAACATTTAGATTTTCAGGTAATTTTTTATTATATTTAACCTTCCCTGGACTACGAAAAACATTTCTAAACCAAAATAAGCAAAATCGGCCCAGCCGTTCTCGAGTTTTAGCTAGACA
Source organism: Spilosoma lubricipeda (assembly GCA_905220595.1). Taxonomy (NCBI): domain Eukaryota; kingdom Metazoa; phylum Arthropoda; class Insecta; order Lepidoptera; family Erebidae; genus Spilosoma; species Spilosoma lubricipeda. The sequence goes on along the minus strand of HG992282.1, from coordinate 11,088,599 downwards.
AATAAATAGCAATTGATTTTTATATATGAGAAGATAAAAAGTATAGAAATAAAAATTTCAGAACAATGCTTATTGTATTTGTTTAAGGGAAAGCGGTGAAAGATATAATTATGAGTACAAATAAAAACTACAAGAGTCTCTTCACAGAAAGTTTGAAAATTCTGAAAATAGATTTATGATGTTTAGAGTGATACACTCGTAAAATAAACGAGGTAACTGTTGAATAGATGTTTGAAAATACTTGCAGAAAACAGCTTTGCTCTACATTGGAACAATAAGTTCCAGAGTCTGCCGTATCCGGCAATAGATGGATATCTTATCGAACACAGACACAATTGCATTGCATTGGAAAATCACAGAAGAAAAACAACAACTAGATTTAAAAACCTTCTCGTAGATAATCTAACAAGTGTTTTTCAGATGTGAGGCTTTAAAGGCTATAGTGATCTTTTTATCGCTTCAACTGTAATTATATATTAGAAAACAGAAATTCACTAAACTAAGATTTGGAGTTCCTTCCAATAATATTAAGTTTTTGAGATATCAAAGTGGGTAGGAAATGCAGACTCTGTTTATTACTTGAAAAGATCTAGAGATGACAATAACATTGCAGTGACCACACGAATGATCTAATGATTTTAGCGGTCACTACGCTGCTTTCTACGGCGTCAAGTGTTGTGAGTTCAAATCTCCTATGGAACACTTTGTGAGGTCCACAAATTGTTTTTCTGAGTCTGGGTGTTATTGGTGTACGTTTCATGTACGTTTGTAATTTTTTTGGCGACACAGAATTTATATTGTATATCTATCTATACTACGAGTAAAATATAAAGATGAAGAGTTTGTTTGTTTGAACGTGCTAATTTCAGGAACCGCTGATCCGATTTGAAAAATTATTTCAGTGTTGGATAGTACATTTATCGAGAAAGGCTATAGGCTATATATCATCATGGTAAGACTAATAGGAGTGGAGCACCAATAGAGAATGTTTCAAAAACGGGGTAAAATTTTCACGCTAAGGGCGATAGGAGACGCAAACGAGGTTGCTTGTGCCAGCTAGTTCTTAATACGAGAGTTCTCTTTTTAATGTTATCTTTTTTAATTATCTAACATAAATAACAACCGAAATGAAGATTACTTTCATCTTCATTTTCTCGGTAGGCTTTTAAAAAATGTTCGGAGTAATCATAAAAGCAATTCTCCGCATTCGAAACATCTAATTATATAAATAGCAATAGACAAGCAACTTTTGAACAACTTATGGAACCTACATCCAGTATCAAATTACCATCATACAGTTATACAATAAGATCGTTTGGCCAAATTGACAGATGTCGAACGTCAAAAGACGTCGCCATACAAAGGAATATGTTAACGATCCAATAATAGAACTGTTCGGGAAAATTTACGACTATTTTATAGAAAGGGGTGAGATATGTGGATGGACTTGTGTTATATTTTATTGCTTTTAATGTCTGTTACATTCTTTATACGGTCAATAATTTTATATACAATGTTTATTCTGCAGACTATTTCTCTTTGTATACTATTTTAACACAAAGGAAATATTAAAGAGTTGTTATCTAACTTGTTTATCTAACTTCTGACATAATTCAGTAAGTGTTATTTTACCAAACACTGTTTATGGGTTGAAGTAAAATCAAACTTAAATAGTATAAATATCAGTAGACATTAGAACTCATTCCTTCGACGCAGAATGCTTTAACAAGAATATCTACTTATACCCCTTTAAATTAAAACGTGAAGCAAAAACTTTGAACCCCTTTTTAGGGTACCGTGCCAATGGCAAGAAACGAAACCCTTACAGATTCGTCATGTCTGTCTGTCTGTCCGTCTGTCTGTCCGTCCGTATGTTAAAGTAATTTTTTTTCGGAACTATAAGAACTTCTATAAGAATTCTGTTGAAACTTGGTAAGTAGATGTATTCTGTGAACCGCATTAAGATTTTCAAACAAAAATAAAAAAAAGCAATAAATTTTGGGGGTTACTTAAAACTGAAACCTAAAAATTGTGTTTTCATTAAACCCATACCTGTTGGGTATCTATAGATAGGTCTTCAAAAATGATATTGAGGTTTCTAATATTTTTTTTTCTAAACTTAATAATTTGCGCGAGAAACACTTCCAAAAGTGGTAAAATGTGTCCCCCCTCCCCCTGTAACTTCTAAAATAAGAGACTGATAAAACTAAAAAAATATATGATGTGCATTATCATGCAAACTTCCACCGAAAATTGCTTTGAACGAGATCTAGATCTATATTGAGGTTTCTAATATTTTTTTTTCTAAACTTAATAATTTGCGCGAGAAACACTTCCAAAAGTGGTAAAATGTGTCCCCCCTCCCCCTGTAACTTCTAAAATAAGAGACTGATAAAACTAAAAAAATATATGATGTGCATTATCATGCAAACTTCCACCGAAAATTGCTTTGAACGAGATCTAGTAAGTAGTTTTTTTTTAATACATAAATCGTAAACCACAGTTTATAGATCAAAGTTACAACGAACTACAAGAACTGTTATAATTGCTGTTACGGAACCCTTCCTGTGCGAGTCCGGCTTAATATATCATGGAACGCGAAAGTTTAAAAGTTAGTGTAAAATAAAGTTTTATGTTAAGCAGTAATAATGTTGTCAAAAGTGGGATATATTTTCTAGTGAGTCACCGGAGCTAAACTCGTTTGAATTATATACGAGGCAGTGTTGTGGTAAATCGACGCTAGATACAAACAGGCAAAGCCTTTTTATGAGATTTACTGGCGGGATTTAGAGGTCGCACAGTTCTACGCCTGCCTGGTTTTATTGTGGTGCAAGCTGTAAGCGTAGCGTACAAGTTATAAGCATAATGAAATGAAAATCAGAGGCCTGAGTTAAATATTTATTGAATTACATAATGGTCAGAAAGAATATGATTTTAAACTAATATGATTTCGTAAAATGCATGTTTGCAAAGTTCCTTGAAAAAAATATTGCCAATACCAAAAAAACGTTTGAGCAGTTTTCTATAAGCTATAGCATTAAATATAACAATACACAAACGACAAACAGCTGTAAATAGTTTAATTCATCATGTTGAACTTGTGAACATTGTTAAACTGAACAAACTTGTCATGTCAGAGAGTAATGCCTGAGTTTTCTTACTTTCACATATTTAATTTTATGTAAAGTTCATTTTAAATAATAATATGACAGTGATGACAATTCGTGTTATTACTTATTATGTGACTGCCTCGGTGGCGCAGTGGCAGCGTATGCGACTACTGTGCTTGAAGTCTCGGGTTTGATTCTCGGGCCGCACCAAATGTTTGTTTCGGAGTTTGGGTGTTTTTTATGTATAATATGTATGTATTTACAAAAAATAATGATTATATATGTATTTATATCACTTGTCTAGTACCCATAATACAAGCTCTGCTTAGCTTGGGACTAGATGACGATGTGTGATGATAAATGTCCGAAATATTTATTATATTTTAAGTGATAAGTTCCTTATACTATGTTTAATTTTATAGAAAAGCTCATTACGTAGTTCAAACGTTAAGTTAAAGGTCTGGTATATAGAGTCAGATGTTCGGATAGAGCATAGGTATACATTATCTTTTTCGCAATATTTTACCAAAAGACGAGTCTGAATAAAAAAATGATCTTCTGTATAACAAAATAATAAAAATCAAACCTTTTCGGGTTTGAAAGTTATAAAGTGATTTTTGAACTATGACTAACTATAACTCAGCTGATGGCATGGTAAGCGGTTATCGATGCCCATAACACACAACTCACGAGTGCTATAATTCATAAATTACTAACACTATCATTGTACTATTTTTTTCTTTTTTTGTGCATACTTTATATGATTTGAGGCTTTTAGCGTAATAGAGGTTAAAAATTGCACTAAATTAGATCTAGTTTCCTCCAACTTCGAGTAAAATTAAAGTATCAAGACATAAATCTAACATCAAAGTGATTAAGGGATAATTTATTTATTTAAGATAGATAGATAATTGTTTATAACAAAGTAAAGTTTTAAGTAAGCTCAGCAATTTAGTACTAGCTGAACAAATCTTCTAACACAGTCTTTCTAAGAGAGATTGAGATCCTAACCGATATTGTGCTCGTTAGATGTAGCATTAACTTTTCTTCTTCGCATATGAAATGTTTACTTCTTAACGTTTGGTATTTCAAAAAAAGCATACATATCGATCTAATAGTAACGAATGCTTAGACAACAATCAACCAGGCAGTTGAAAAGTTGTACAGATTTTTAATTAAAATAAATCGGGTGTGGTTTTCCAACTGAAGAACGAATTTCCTTAACAAAAAGACCTGTCTCCTAAAACATTGCACGTCACATCAAACCACGTTTTTACGAGATCCCTTTCGTGAAAAATTCTTGAAACGACTGTACTCCGTTTACTTGGAAAGATACATAGGAATCGTATCTACAGATAGTTATTTTCGTAAACAAGATAAATAAATTATCTTGACCTAGGATTTACTCTTTCTTTTATGCCTATTTTCGTTTTCAGTATTTATTTTACAACATACATAATTTAAAAAAAAACTCGATACCTAATATTAAACCTATTACAGGCACTAGACTTTCACTAAGTTACCTGAATAAGACAGTTTTGTAAGAGTAAATAAATAGATTTATTATTAATGGTTCTTATTCATATAGCCAACGAACAAAACTTAGGGATAGACAGAAGGTTTTGAGGTCCGGTAACCTGAATTATGTAAATTGCTTATTGACATTATGTTTTGAGAGAGAATAACGCTGAAAATCTGATTCTTATTTTTCAAAAAAACCCTTACATTATTCCCTCCTAGAAATACAACCCAGGTAGTCATACAATTTGTGTATTGATACTTGCCTTACTACAGTTTTGCTGTTCTAGATCTAATAATTAAAGATGTCCGCGAGGATTTTTTCCGAATTGTTCTTAATTAAAGCTCGTGTAAAATTAATTTCTAAAACTAAAATTAGCTTCGGCCAGGGGTCGTAAATTGGGGCAACATATCTACCTACCTTAATAAATCTAATGATACCCAATTTGTCTGACCCGTCTGCACCCTTTGGTCACAATTGGTTAAATCCGATGTATTTATTTGAAATTACTAATTAACTTATGTAAACATGTGTAGTATACAAGATAACATTGCCTCTTTTTGACATTATTTAGAAGTAGTTTAATCGTGCACTCTCACAATCAATAATTCCAATTCTTATGACTATTGAAACTCTTTTAAGTTACGAGTATTTCATTAATTTATTCTTAGTATTTAATATTTACAAGAAACAACGCAACGTGTGTTATGCAATCTTGGATTAATAATACAGACTTGAAGTCAGAGTATTTATCATTATGAATAAGGAAACTGGTGATCTGACTGCTAAAGATCATCTCATATTGATATGAAGAAAGTCTACAGAAAAGTGCAGTATGTCAGTCATGATAGAACTTATTTTCGAATAAACCGCCAAAAGAGGAGGGCCCTTAGCGCAGGTGTACCCGGGTTCACTCTACACTGATTGTTGTGCGTTACAAACAGCTGTAGGCGAGGAGAGTGGCTGGCATCGGTCCTCCGCAACCTTGAGGATGAACTGAATTCAAAGGTTGAAGTAGCTTTCAGTATAGTTAAGACTTCCAAATTACAACTGCTTTAAATGTTTAGGATAACCGGGACGTGCTCTTCGAGACAAGGGCGTGAACCATCCCCAAACTTCTATTGTGCAAGCTGTTATTAAGAATTTCTTACAAGAAAAACCTAACAACAGTTTTGTCACACCCGACAATCGAATCTAAGTTCTCTTGATCAGCAGCCGCATACGCTAACTGCTAGGCCAACGAGGCAGCCATCGAGGTGGGTTTTTTCATTTATTATTTAAATGTAAACAGCTTGTGTAGTAGTTAGGTACCTAAAGAAAAAAAGAAAGTTAATAACTCAACGGCGTACTTATATTACATCATTTTCGAAGTCCGCCCCCGAAAAAAAGTAAAACTTTGAAGCACTACGTAGGTGTTGATTAAGGCTTTGAACCTGTGGCTCATCATTATTTTTCTCATTAGCGCAGAGCTGTCGGCACCGATTAAAGATGATGAGGGACTCCAAAGCTACGTACAGATAGGATAAAAAAATAGAAAAGCGAAGAAAAAATCTAAGACTGATTTGACTATCACTTGTAAGTTTATTTGTGTTATAAAGTCTACATTTATTCATTTATTAACACTTATTGCACATATTTTACAAAGGTGGACTTAAAGCCTTGAGGCATTCTCTACCAGTCGACCTTCAGGTGATGTAGAAATAAGACCTGGTAGGTGCAAAAGGATTGAATTTTGTAAATAAGAGATAAACCTACATTAAACATAAATGCTATATATACTAAAATAAATTTACTCCTACATATACTATATTAATAAATACACAATACATATGAATATAACATACATACATATAATACTATACATAAGTACATGATACACAGTCGGGTGTTTTCATATCACTTTTATTATAATTTTTTCTGTGTTATTCCAGGAATTTTCTATTTTCTACATACTTACATAGTATTTGATATATATAGGTTAATAAAATTCCTTTCATTATTTTACTAGATCCACATGCATTAATTGAAGTTAAGTAGCATCAAATACCATTAATGTATGAAATAAATATTAATTAAAAAGTAATAACAAAGCTAAGGCTGAATAGCATAAACTTCCGATAGACTGCACTAAATTGAATAATAATTTTTCTTGTGTTCGTTATTGTCAGGAGGTTTGTATGAAAAAAAAGATAATCGAAAAAAAAAATTGTTCGCGATTGTACACTTCTGTGGGAAGCCGATGTGAGCATAATTGCCAAAACAAGTTTTTCATAAATGTAGAAAAAATGTGGTGGTAAGAAGTTCGCCGGGTCAGCTAGTTTTAAATAATTACCAGTGATTGTAGCGCATAGACACATTCGAAGTTTAAGTCTTGTTAACATTGTTATAAGTTATATTTTTCGTTTTTGTTTATGGCAAGCAGTTTCCTAATTGAAAACATAAGAGCTTTCATACAATAAATATATGATATATTTATAAGTGGTATAATACAACATTCAACAATACTACAGTGTGCATTGTGTACTCACCCTAAAGTGGTGGCCTCGTTAAGAACTATCAGTCGGTGAGACAAAGCTCTTATCTACGCAGCATCGTGTTAATAGCGATAAATAGGTGCGACCCACATTTTAGTTTTTTAGAGAAATGATAGGAAAGTTTCTATGTGATATTTCATTACACTGTACAAATATTATGTATTTTATTATAGAGTCATAGGTCCTATTTTAACTTGGTATTAGACGATAGGAACAGTTGATAAAACATATTAACTTAAAAAAAGACGTGTAGCACTCGGGGACTGCCGCGGAAAAGCTATTGCATAGCATTTTTTATCAAGTTGTGCAATTATAATTATTTATTTATTTTATTTATACTTTTTTTTCAGTAGTATGCAGTATCAGCGCTGTGCCGGTCAGAGCGGGGGGTGTTAGGTTATTTCCGTTACGGAATTTCTGGATTCGGTCTCTACGCTCAAGGCCCGCGATGGAAGCTATGCAATAGCTTAAAAATCTCTTTTCAATATGGCAATTGTTCAGACGTACGGCGCGGCGTGCGGTTTTTAGTCTGCTTGAATCCGGTATAATCACCATTAAGTTTTTCGCTCAGAAAAAAAGAATAGTGCTACCTATGTAACTAGTTAACCTAAGTTTTCTTACTTCTAAAATCTTAAGGGAATCTGTATATTAGCACTAGATGGGTATAAGTTCGGGTCCATAAAATAACTAATTCATTGTAACGATTACATCAGTAGGAGTACTTCGAATAATACTAGAATTCCTCCCTTAATAGAGACTCGTATTTTCTCAAAACCGACCTCAGTAAGTGGATACATTAGCATTCAGGCGCCGTGAATACACGGATGCCATAACTAGGCGTTTCTACATTCATCCCGGGCAATAAAGTCGATGGTTGAGAAAATTTGAGTGCCTGCAAACATTATGTTTTGTTTCGAAATTGGTTCACGGTAAAACATGCAGGAAAGTAGGGCATTTTTAGATCAGTACATATTCAGCTAATTCAGGTTATAGTATAAACGCAAAGTAAGCTTTCAATTGTATACATTCCTCAAACTGCATGTTCAGATGATGCTTTGGTAAAATCATTTTGGTTTTAATTCATACTTTTTAACCGACTTAAAAAAAAATCGAATTGATAACCGAGGTCGTATTCAACTGTATTTTTTCTTGTGTTTATTACCTCATAACTTTCGGCTGGGTGAACCAATTTTTTATTATTATTTTTAATCATTTATTTCGGACAGAGATCCATATTGTATTGTTACTTATAAAAATCTTAACCTAATGTTAGTAAGAGTCAGAAAACATACAAGCAAATTAAACTTACACAACATTAAATTAGGACCCTGTATACGTATGTAAACGTACCCAGCATCCCAACATTTGACAATCCCATCTATCACGAAATACGTTCAGGATGCTGTGAGTACTGTTGCGCACTCTATGAAGTAAGGAAGCGCTTCGTTTGCGAATGATGGTATGAAAACCATCAACCCTCGCTTCCCCAAAAAATACGGAAACGGCAAAATCGTGGCAGCATCCTGAACGCATTATTGTATTGGACACACCCACAGACTGCACGTATAAAATGACATGCAGTAAGCTCTGAAAAGAGTTAGTTTTATTTGTTTTCTACACCGCGCAAATCTTCGAATCAACATACTACAACGGACAGCCAAAGGCCTGCGCTCTCTCTCCAAGTCTACATCGTCGTTTTAACAATCCGTGACCCAGTGACCAATGTATTTAAAACGTGTTACTCTCTTTAGAGGAGTATTACAGATTGTAACGTTCGGAATGATGACGTAGCATTTAGTGCCAGCCCAAAACACGAGCAACTCACTCTTCCCAGCATTGTACCTAAGCCCATACGCCACCGCATAATCTTCACACAGTTTAAGGAGCTGTCTGAGAGCGCTGATCGATGGACTCAACAACACCATATCATCAACATAACTGATATCTTTAATGCAAACGCCATCGACATGGCAACCGATATTGGTGTTACTGAGTTCAAGGATCAACCGGTGAATGTACAGGTTAAAAAGGCGCGGGGAGGTAATCCCTCCCTGTCGCACCCCACATTCCGTTCTATAAACGTCAGACACAGCACCCGCCCATCTAACATAATTCATCTGATTTTTGTACCAATATTTAAGTAAAGATATAGCTGCAGCATCGTCTGTTGTTTCCTTATGCAGCTTTTCCCACAGGACATCATACGACATCAGGTCAAATGCCTTGGACAGATCAAGGAAACACGCGTTTACCGGTGTCTTTCTGGATGTATAGTACTGTACGGTCTGCTTGAGACACAAAATGGCACTCTCAGTCGACAGTCCAGGTCTAAATCCAAATTGAGCGACATGTAGTTTTATACGGCTCGCCATGTGTGTATCAAGAAGACAGTCCAGCACTTTAGCTGTGATTGTGGCTAAAGAGAACGGTCTGTACTTACAAGGATCAGACACGTCACCAGTTCTGTTTTTTAATAATTGGTAACCCTAGTGTTTTCATTACATCATCGGATAGGTGAATCACGAATGACCCATCCACAATGTATAAAACATAGCTAGTATTCTAGGCAAGTGTACCCCTGCATACCCGAGGTGCTCGATGCCGAGGTGATCATGTCCCGGAGATGTTCCTCTAACCATATTTTTGATAAGAGTATCAATCTCCTTGGCAATAAACTTTAAATTAAGCTCCGGGGCCATATCCCCAGCATCGGACATGGACAGAGACGCCGGCGTGACTAGTTTCAATGGTGAAACAACTTTAGAATGTTACATAAACATATTGGCTACATCAGAGGGGTTACACTGCCCCGCCACACTCACTGGGAGATTCGGCTTGATATTGATTTTATTCGTCTCTTTCGAAAACTTTCCAAAATCTTTAGATTTATCACTTTCTGCTAATATATCTAGTCTAATTTGGATTTGATTATTGCAACACCATTTTAATTTAGTTTTAAATATTCTACGGATTTTGATGATTCTTTTTTATTAGAAAGCTGGTGCTTCCCGTGTGGTCCCATTTCAATTTGGTCCAAATTGAAGTCGGTTTTTTTTTTGTTAAAATTTGTAATTATTAGTATATTAAGCAAAAAATTCCTCCAAAAAAAATGAAGATTTATCAATACAGGTTGTCAATATATATTTTTCTATCTTTTGGGAACAGTATTTCCATTTGAGTAAAACTTCAATTTCATGATCAAGTATCAAAATAGTTTGAAAAAATGTATAGTATCAGTATTTTTAAATAACACAAACATACACTCTTATACGTAGCATGGGGTTACATTCGAATGTTGGCAACTTTGTAAATCATGAATATTTAATCGCCTCACTCAAATTGAATTCGACCACATTCAACTGAAGTTTATTGCCTGCTATTATGTAATGCACACACCCCAGTGGGAAAATGCATTTTTTTTTATACTAACCGATTTTGAGTAGTCCTACTATCAGGATACATCTTAGTGATATGATCATGACAGCTGTTTCCAACTACTAATTCACATGAATGGATTATTACATAATAAAATATATATTATTATCTTTAAAATAACTGAATTTTAAATAATGGAAATAACAAGTTCAAAAATTTACAACTTGCTGAATATCAGTATATTGTTGTTATATAACAACATGTTCTAAGTAAAAATACGTATGATTTAATACAACAATATAAGTAGCACCGACGAAAATAATGAGCTCTACCTAAAATATGGCATAATCCTGCCAATAAATCATGTACAAAAACACGGTGAGGAGAAAAAATAAGACATACTCCATTATAACGGTTATCTTTTAATCTTTAGCAATAAAGGAAAAGATTAGTCAAGCAATTCACACCTCTACATCGTGGGTAACAGGCTGTGTTATCGCAAAGGTCGGCCTAATGAGAAAAATAATGGTGGACCTTATCTGGGGTTGTATTGGGGCGCTTAAGACCGCTCTATCTGTTCGAGGGCGTTAATTGAGCGAAAAGTATGTGTGCTTTTATCTTTGACTTCGAAATTTGGAGTGGTTGAGTTAGGAAGGTTAAGAAAATTGTGTGTGGCACTTTATGAAGGTATTACCTAGGCATAATGGAGATTAACAATAGAAAGGAAAAGGTACCAAAATAAATAGTTGAATAGTCAAACAAAATACTAACATTTGTTGCCGCTGTTCAGTAATGGAACTTGGTGAGGAAACTTTTTTAATGACACATTGAATTCATAGAGATCAAGTGTTTACTTAAGACTTAAAGATTAATTCGTTTTAAAGATTTATTTATTGATTAGTCTATCACAGAAAAGAATAGTAATTAAAACTGCTAATAACGAAAATATTTTTTACGCGCTATCATACAAAAATATGTTTACAATAACAGATATTGATTTTTTTTTCCGATCTTATAATGACATAGCCACCTCCACAAAATTGACATCGTAATATGTTTTGCACTAATGCCTTTCGTTATTACGTTATTTTTATTTTTTTTGTTACAATCTTAATTGGAATCTCTGCTCTTCTTAGGTCTACATTTTTAAATCAGAACATCGGCGCATCAACAACATAGCATAAATTTGTTATTTTTGCGTCGATGTTATAATATCTTATTCACTTTACACTTAAGGTAGGCAGATATTTCCAAATAAATAATAATAAAATATTAAAATTTCGGACAACTGACACTCTAAGCCATCTAGTTCCAAACTAAGCAGATATTATACTATGGGTACTAGATAATGCATATACATACATTAAAATTTATTTTTGGAAAACATACAGAGTATATATAGAAAAAACCCAAACTCCTAAACAAATATTTTCATAAAGACTTTAGAAATGTAATATATCGTCATAATTATATTTATTTTATGAGAAACAAACGCCCACAGATATAGCAAATTCCATGCCATGAAAAGGACTATAACCTAATACGTAGATCACAATGAAAGAAAATGAACTCATTAGGCTCATTTTACAGCAGTTGTTTGTAATAATGTCTGGTGGTTTTTTATCAGATCGTAATGAAAAGTTTTAATTGTAACAGCAATTTTTTTAATGGAATCAATACCTTATTTTTTTTTTTCGTGTGGAAATTTTCGCAAGTCCACACCGGAGCTCAAGGTGAACTGGAATATTATAGTCAAACCGACTAAAACTAATCAGCAGGAAAGCATTCCCTGCCTAAAAAAAAAGAGTTTTGGTTACCCTGAATTTAGTGTATGAGACTCAGATAGCCATACCATTGAATGCAGAGGGTCTATTTAATTATATCAACTATTAGAGAGGTATTTTACAGATTTACTATTATTACCATACACAGTAGGAAAGCATTCTCCGCGTAAAAAATAAATTAGTAAGGTATTTTGTTACCTTGACTTTATTGCATGACCCAGGTAGCCATACCATTGAGTGTAAAGAATCCTTTTAATCCCTTAACTATTAGAGAGGTATTTTACATAATTACCATAAAATCAAAATATACAAAACACACTCATGACAGAAGATCACGTGTAAATGTGTTACGTTAATTATGAGTACTCACGCGAACATTCCCTCATCCAACACACATTCGAGTCAGTTAAAATCTCTTTTTAACCGACTTCTAAAAAGGAGGAGGTTCTATGTTCCATTGTATGTATTTATGTATGTTCCCCGATTACTGTGTCAATTGAGGACCTATTTTGAAAATTATTTATTACTTTGTATCCGAAAGGGTATGCTCCCGAGATGGTCCCATTGCCACCATATCAGGATCTGATAATGGATCCCAGGGAAACCGAGGGAAATTAAGGCACATACTATGTTTTTCGTATATTTTCTAAAGTTACTCCTGTTTTTGAGGTATGTTAGGCTGTTAGGAGTTGGAGGATAAATCTTTAAATATCATGTATATGTATGTTACCTTTAGTCCCATTCTTTCAAATTATTCAGGTAAGCTGATAAGGTAAGGCCTAGTGTGAATATGTTTCACATTGACTCGATGGTCGGTGAGCGCGTTTGGTGTGGCGATTGGTGAAGATTTCAGTATGAGTCGATCGAAAACCGAAGGTAGTCACCGCGAAGATTGATTAGACCTGATATATAGTCACACTAGACCCTCAGGACTTGACGTATCATAATCACCCAACCAAAGATTAGTTAGCAATAGTTGTATTCTCCGTTTAACATCCCCGTAGCCTTCTGATAGGATGTTGACACAGGCACTATGATAACTAACCCCTTAATTTATTTTGTTTAGTAACTCGCCTGCTTCTATTTCATCACGGCAAAACTCAGGTCATTTAAGCTAGAACATGATCCCTAATGCCCACGTTTTAAGTAACAGAAATGTTGCATCTCAACATAATTTTGGAGACCTTGGATATTTTTTTTAATTTTGATGGTCACTTAGATTTTTGTAATTTTTCATTCGTATTTTTTTTGGCTTGGCACCGACTTCAAACAAATTTTAGGTACCTAGCACACATTATAATACTACTATTTAACCGAATAAAGAATTAGGTATTGACAAGAATGGTACATAACAATTTTTGAAGAGCCAGTTTATTTTACTCTTCTTAGTGATTTTTGGCAAAGACACTAAAAAGCGTAAAGAATTGAGTAAGATTACGTAGCCCCGAACGTGGTCTTGCCCGTCCCCAACCCGCACTCGGCCAGCGTGGGGACGTATGGCGTTAACCCTCTCTTGAGAGGAGACCCAAGCCCAGCAGTGGGACGTTATAGGTTGTTGATGAGTGTTTTTTTGGCAGGGTGTTTTCGTTGAATGTATTTTGGAAGTCGGTTTTTTTTATAAAAAGTTTTTAAACTTTGTATTTGAAAGTTTATGAGACACTATCCCTGAAAATCAATTCAACACTTAGGAAGAAACCATTTTCTCTAACAATTATATTCATCAAAGGCGCATTAAGATTTCCCCGAGCTTAGCTTTATAAGCAAATAAAACAGATAGTAATGATCTTGCTAAATGTGTTTTATTTAGTGTAAAAATAATTTCTGAGGGTTATACTCACTAAGGTAGATATTCAAGAAGTCCTTATTACTTTTAGGTTCGAAATGGACTTAATCCTTGTCATAAGCCAAGTAATATCAATTGAAGTTCTTGACTTACCGCAACCGTCTGCATGGTCATTGATGTTGCAAAATCGTACGACTGATTGAAGCAACGCTTTGTACCCAATAGCCACTCAATGTGTGGCTAGGAACACTCCCTTATGGTAAATTGATATTTATTAAACGCCCCAATTAACAGCTGGGACGATGGCCCATTGAATTGTAAAACATTTCAGTTGACAGCAAAGTAATGCAGACAGACGATAAGACTGAAGTAACAGTAAATGATAACTTCACACAGTTTTAATACTACGAGTATGTCTATTTAGTTCTGAGTTTATGCATAATTTAAATGAAAATCAACAATGTAATGAAAAATAAAAGTTTTTTTTGTTGCGGTTAATGCACAAATAAATATATATAATATTTGACATTGCTTACCTACCTGTAAATAAGATCATCAATTAATTTAACTTTAGAGAACGTGCAGGCCAATTTGTTTCTGTACAAGTCATTAAATAAAGAATTAAGTATTTAAATAGAATAAATATTGTAAAACCAAGATTTCTTTAATTTCATTTTGAAACCGAAACCAAGAATTTTAATGCAAAGTCGCAAACAATTAACAAACCTACATGAACTGTGACTCTTCGTATTCTAGTAATAACATTGATGGGTTTTTGTATATCAACGTGTAACAATAAAGTTATACGTGGAATAGACTTTTAAAGAGATATATATGTTTATTTTGTTTTTGTACTTCTACATAAATCTTTTCAAGCGATACAGAAGTAGCATTGAACTGCGATCGTGTAAACATATTAACTATACCTATTGGTATTGTTAAGGAAGTATTTATCCATTATACAGATAATATTTTGCTTTTGGACATTGAATTTCTGTGCTGAGTTGGAGCATCTGAAAGTAGTAAATCTTTAAATGTCAAAGGCACTCCTCCTCTACGTAAACTTTATCTGTGCCAAATTTTAGAGAATTATAAAATGGTGATAAATTATAAAGCAAGCAATAACTTTGTACCCCTTTTTAAGAAAATTATAAAATCGGAGAAGAGGTTGCTTTTAACAAATGGTGCAAAAATGGAATTAAGAATAATAATATTTCGGACAATACCATCTTGTCCCAAATTAAGCAGAGTTTATACTATGGGCACTAAGACAACTGATATAAATACGTATATATATACTTTTTTTTAAATACACTTATAATATACATAAAAAACACCTAAACTCTGAAACAAATGTGCCGCCGAGGCAGTCGAAAATGAGAAAATAGGATGTAATGTAATCATAAGAATTTCATATATCTTATCATATAATTTGACATTCACTGATTTTACGTTACCTTTTTTTAAAAAAATATACCAATCCAGTATATGTTGTTTCGTGCCTGTATTATATATGATTTTAATAAATTGTGGTGAAACTTTTTAAGTATTTAAGAAGGTCTTTTTGAACATATTAGTATACGAATATTAATTTTATAGTTTAATTGCCGTATCCCTATAGAACTTCATGAGAATTAATCGATTTTAAATCAATATTTTTGTTTTAAAAATCCGCAAAACATTTTATGTCTAGTAACAAATTTTAAATCAAAATTGTGCAAATAAACATTTAATGCGAGAGAGCATTTAAATATTTGATGTTAATTAATATCAAAAGCTGTTCAGTGAATATTTGAATAGAATAAACCGAGTTGTAATATTTAATACAATTTGGTTAAATGTTATAAGTTTGGAATGTATCGGTCAGAAATGATTTAATTTATATTAAACCACTACCACCATGTTTACATAATGGTCTAGCATTTAGGATTGCGCTGCTTATTATAGATACCATCTGTGCACAATACACTGTGGATACCGGTTTTCACTTAGTATACTATTAATTTAAGTAAGTTTTCCTTATACTGAGCAATAAACCTACAGCTCAATTTACTTACAGAACACATTATGTTATCCTTTGAATTTTCTCTCACTTTCATCTTCAGCGAGTTGCGGTTGTTTCTGTCCCTATAAAATTAAGATGAAAATTAATGTGTGTATATAAAATTTTATCTTTTGCTAATCAATTGACATTAAATGTAATTGGACTTAATAGAAAGTTAAGGTAGTCATACTATAATTTAAAATTTTATAATAATATTTTAAGCACCATTTTAATAATTAAAAATTCAAATTAATCAAAAAGCATGACACAGTTAAACTACTCAACAATGCGGTGTATCAGCGATAAATGCACACAAATTAATACATAATATTTATGTAATTTATTTACTTACTTACTGATATGTCTTTTGTTTCTCTTTGTAAGTTTAAAAAAAACATTTTCTTTTTTCAGTGTACCCTTGACTGTTCTCCTGGTCTTATAAACCTATCTCTAACTCTTTTGATATATCATAATGAGCACACTTGTACTTGATGGGCAATTGAAGAATATAATTTTGACAGATTTCGCAATCAGGAGTTCAGAGGTGAAATAATATATTTCACTGTAAAATAGAGAGAAAAAATTTACGTACACTAGGTGAATGAATCAGTGCTTTAGAACAGTGAACTTCACTTACCTGCTAAACTTTACCGCCTGTGCATCAACTCTCATGAATAACGCAGAGTCTCAAAGCGAATCCACGTTTACTTTCACGGCTGAACGACTTATACATAGCGGCCTTTGCGTTTGCTTTTATTTATTAGTTCTTAAAGCATTTAGTTTGTTCACAGGTACTGAATGTAAATATTGAAATATTTCTAGCTTCTTTTATAGATCGTACAATCATCATTTCAAAAGTTCTGGGTATTTGGAGGAATGTGTTTAGAGAATGAATCCAAAATGTGCTGATTTCGTAATCAGGTATGTAAGTTCTAAGATAACATACTACATACAAAATAATTAAGATCCAATACATCCAATTTAACAGACTGTTGACTTTGGATATAATATATGTCACAACAGTAACGTTTATGAGGCTATGCAAACAAGTGCTTGTAAACTTTACTGAGATACACTTAATCCAATACATGTATACAATTTCATGTTTTGATTCATACTTATATGCTCTCACACTTACTACAAATTAGTGAAGTAGTATAACATAAAATCTGCTTCTGAAAATAAATTCGTACTTTCAGTCCTATCTCTATTTTTGGTTCTTATTTTATTCGACTTCAAAAAAGGAGGAGGTTGTATTTTTTATGCCAAAATATGCTATTAAGTAACTACTTAAGAACTTCCATCATTTAGGAACAAACTTGGGTAATCCTTTTATAACATTTACAGAAGTGATAACTACCTCGGTGGCGCAGTGGTAGCGTACGTGACTGCTGTTCTTGAGGTCTCGGGTTCGATTCTCGGGTCGGACCAAATGTTTGTATGATCTGCAAATATTTGTTTCGTAGTTTGGGTGTTTTCTATGTATAATTGTATGTATTTACAAAAAAATAAGTATTTATATCAGTTATCTAGTACCCATAATATAAGCTCTGCTTAGTTTGGGACTAGATGGCGTTATGTATTAGTTGTCCGAAATGTTTATTTATATTTATAAAAGACCTTGAAATGCAATTTTTTTTCAAAAGATACGTTAATACAAATACTACAATAATAGTCTAGTGAAAAAGTAAGTCTAGTTCATTTTTTTCAATCATCTAGTCTAGCCATTCCGAATCGAATGACACCTCAATCATAATTTTCGGAGACTGCTGACAAAAGTTGGCCAATAAAGCACTTGTTGACTAGACTACTAGCAATAAAATCTAAAACTAAAATTGTTAATTGAATAGATTAGACCAAGTAACTTGATAACAATTTAACTAAAAATAAATATTAATTTACTACCGTGCAGTTTCTCAGCATGATATCCGTAGACTTAAATGTGTATTGGAAATAACTAAAATTAAAATATGAGTGGTACACTCTCCATTTAACAGGTTCAAAAAATATGCTACACCTTAGCATCTAGAGATTTTAAGCTTTTCTGACCTGAACTTTTTTCTTTTAAGAAGTTGCGAAGTTGAAGCTTCACCAGTGAAAGCCGATATGAAACTACTACAAGCATTGTAGCAATATATGACCCACATTACTAGAATTTATATTAAAAACTATATGTTGTGTAAAAATAATTATAGAGTATGATCTTGTGAAATAGGTGAGTATTACTGTATCTCTACGTAACCGATATGTCAGCGAACTATCTAACCACTCTCAAACTTTGTGTTTCCAATGGATTAAATGACAAAGTTGATCAGTTTGAACTACGGCGGTTTCAACTACAGCTTAGTTAACTTGGAACTCTTAATTCCTAAAAGCTTTCAATATATATAGTTCAAAGCAACCAATACGAGTGATATTTGTTATTTTAGACTATACAGATATTTATTGCGGTGTACATAATTCACGTGTTGCAATATATTTAATACTACCGATTAATAACTTGGAGTTTTTCAGTTGTTCAGTTCATAAATATTTAAAAACTCTACAATTAATAAGTTGGCAATTCGATTTTACAATCATGTATGTGCTTTCTTTGTCCTACTAGATAACGTATCTTGGTACCAGGCAGTTGTAATACATTTAAGTAGTTTGCGATGTTGTACATTTGCGTTAAAAAAAACCTTAGGTACTTGACAGCAAAATGATGGTGATGACACCTTTTCTATAAGTACAAAAGTGACAGTGTTCTATAGTTCTTTAGAAATCGTTGTAACATACTTGACCACTCCCTAGTTTAGAAATAGTAAATAAGTTATTTAAACAAATTAAAATTTAATCTTCTATCGAAGGCAAGAGTTAAAGTAATAATTTAACATTCCAATCTAAAACAGAGACGTTTCAATTTGTTACGTAAACCATATTGAGCAGTAAGTTCCTCGTTGGGAAGCTACTTTCATAAGAAGCCATTTATATCATGAGACGCTCGACTGTATTCCGATAACGTTGATTGATTATCCTCTATAAGGTTCATTGAATGGTGAGCTAGACAAGTAGGGAGATTTAGCCCTTAGGGGCTACGATTTTTTCGTAGACTGTCTCTTAGTTTGCTGCTACAGATTACATCGATTCATTGTACTTAAAATGTTCGACTCGGTTACATTGCTAACGGTCCGAACTTTTTTTACAAGTAATATATTTAAAATTGAACCATCCAACAATTTTTTTGTCAAATTTCTAATGCCAAATAAGAACTATAACTACAAGGTATTGGTAATCTCAATTTCTATACCTGGGACCTTTACACCTACAGAGGAAATTTACATCACGAAAGAGGATAAATAGATAGGTAATTGTAAATATATATTTTATTACAAACATAGTGTTATATTTTGCTATAGTTAATATTATAATATGATAATTAAATTATTCATTTATTACAATTCAGCATCTAAATCGAGATGATAAATGTACTCGCCATGTTTCAAGCACTAAAATCGCTGGGAAAGTTTAAAATTATGTGGAAGATAATGTTCATTGTAATGGGCAATAAAAAGCAGTTAAATTTATGATTCCTTCCCGATATTTTATCTTAAACAATATTCGTTGCATAGAAAATTTATTGCCATTTTTTTATGTGAAATTAATTAGTGTTCGGGAGCTATTGATTTTTTTACAAAAACTAAAACAATATTTTATTTATTTATTACTTACTTACAGATTAAATCCAATACGATGTGACTACTAATAGATTAAAATATACTAAAATATTTATAAATTGTCTTTATCCTATCTTACGTACTTTTTATGCGTTTGGTTTTTAAAATAATTATGTAAACCAGTTCTTTATTGAAATTTGGAAAATATATCTGTATATATTTTCCAAATTTTAATTTTACCATGGAAAACTCAGACCTGAAAGTGCCTATTTTGCTGATTAAATACGTTCTTATCATCACCTTCTGCCCTCTACCCACTACCCAGAATCAGAGCACAAAATATTTCCAAGTCATATTTAAATTTTCAAGAAACTACATAAGTAAATCAATTTGTGATCGTGGCGGTGATGGAAACAGTCAAGGAGTACGACCTCTGGGATTTTACTGTTCTATTTTAAAGTTTACGCGTGCCACCGCGGCACCGGGCTGAGACAACTCACAGTATGAGAAGGTAAAGTTCAATATTTAACAATTCAGTATATTTTAAAATGGTTTTTGTTATTTAGTTGAACAATTTTTGGTGCAAATATCACGACATACAGTTTAGAATAAATAATCATTTAAAATTTATCAGTGTCAATTTCTCTCTCTCCTCTCTTCAGCCTGCTGCCGTCCACTGCTAAACAAAGGCCTCCCTCAAGAGCGCCAACCATCAGGTACTATTAGTCTCAATATACATACATAAAGACAGTACATAGGAGTATTTTTTGCTCTTATATTAATTTATTTTTTAAATAAATTGTCAATCAGTACGAATGGCGCCCTTATCCCTAAAAAGGCAATCTCTTCCAGGCAAACCTGAGACGGAAATGTACTATAAATGCTTAGTAAAATAGAAGATAAATAGTACCTTTCACCACTACCGCCGAGTCACCACAGCACCCTGGCGACCCTCAACTAAGTGAAAATTTTGACAACGAAATATATAATGTAATTTAGCAACCATAGGTTTTTTTATAAATTATCAGTGACATTTCAATATGTTAACGGTAGAAATATAACGGAATCACAAAGCTATATTAAAAGAAAGTAAAAAGTATGCGGTATGTTATGTTTACCGAAGAACGTTG
This sequence comes from Spilosoma lubricipeda, assembly GCA_905220595.1. Taxonomy (NCBI): domain Eukaryota; kingdom Metazoa; phylum Arthropoda; class Insecta; order Lepidoptera; family Erebidae; genus Spilosoma; species Spilosoma lubricipeda. The sequence continues at coordinate 11,067,664 of HG992282.1, read as the reverse complement.
ATTTACGTCCTAAGTCATAGAGATGGTGACGTATGTATCTCAGTAAGTCCATATTCCCAGGTCTCATTTTTATACTATATTTTGCTTCACGTATGTGTTCAAATAATTCTACAGTCTGCAATTTGTTATTGTTGTGTTGTACTCTTAAATGTTATGGAAGACTTTTGCATATACGACGGCAAAGATCCTTTAACGTTTCTAGTTTGTCGTGTTCATTTTTTCACTCCGGGGTTTAGATTGCCATAACATATCAAAATTTAATAAAATTATATCGAATATATTTATTTGGTGTTGTAAATTACATCCTGTATAATAATATGTATTACGATAAATATGAATGCACGCAAAAAACTACTTAACCGATCATCATGAAACTTTGTACACATATTTTTGGAGGTATTATAAGTAACATAGAATACTTTTTATTAAATGCGAGCAAAGCCGCGGGCGAAATCTATTAATATTAGTATTATATATTTAGAAGTCTATATAAAAGTATATCTGTCTTTTTTTACAGAATTTTTCATTTACATTTTGGTATTACTAGTACTTATAAGTATTATTAATTAATAATGATAAATAGTCTTGGTCCGAATCACGTGGTTTCCATACCCTTATCATACTCATAGTCGCTTCGCGAGTTTCTTAAGCTTTTGATCAGATTTATAACATAATAGAAGATATTTTTTTTGTTATTATTATGTTTAATAATTATTATTTCATACATTTTGATAAGATCCTTTATTTTCTTTGCATGAACCTGGTGTCTGCTGTGGAGAAATGTAAGTTACAGATCGCCAAACTTTTTTAGTAGTGCTAGCATAACATTTTAAAGATATGTATTGATCTATAATTTCTAATTATAATAGGTGGTGGGATATTAATAATGAAAAAAAATGTCTAGTTGCCTAACACTACTTAATATTTTGTTACTATTATAAGATCCATGTTTGAATACACATAATGGAGGGATTTTATGAGTTAAAATTTAAACATCAGGAGATTGAAATATTTTTTACTATACTCATGGTTTTATGTTCGAGTTCGAGTTTTATGTATTCAAATTAAAACCAACACACATACATTTGATGATAAGATGATTGCATACGTAGTAAACTATTTTTGATAATAAAACTCTCATACTAACACACACATAATTACGAAAGTATTCAAGGCACGAACGACATCAACTTTCTTTGTCATTAGTAGATTACTTCACTGCGGACGGACTTGCGAGACTGTTACCTATTGGAGACCAATTCACACTTACTCAATATTATAGAAATTTGGACTTTAGGTCTGTACATTTAGAGTTCGTATATGGACTTTAAAAAGTTGGTGTCGTATAGTATCAAGTAAGCAAACTTGAGTGTTTGGGACCACAAAAACAGGTGCTACAGTGGTCGCGTCTGGAGTATATTCTAGAATGGATTATGTTGTTTAACTGTGCCTATCTGTTCAACTTAGTTGAGAGTTTCTAATGTATGTGTAGAACTTCCTTTAGAGCTATTTTGTGTGGTTTCAATTATTGGATCTAGTAAATATCTTTTACAAACAAATTTTGTACAAATTTCTAACTTTCAATTTATCGTCGTTACAATAATGGCAATTGAAACCACACAAAATAGCTCTAAAAGAAGTTACCTTGTACGATAGTGATAATATAATTTTAAAGTATTACTAAGCTTCTTCTTCACTTCGCTTTTAAGTATAATTTACAAAAAAGTTGGCCTAATTTATTATTTTTTTATTTATTAACAAATGAATGAATCTGTATTATGTAGTTTCATGTACATACATATTTTAACTTAGTCTGCTATCGTCAAGCATTATTTGGTAATTAAATTAATTATTCCTCAAAACGTGTTACTGCCTCACAAAGTCCATTCATATACAATTGCACATTTGCAAGCACATTAGCAAATAACATCAAAATAGTCGACCTAATGGCACATTATTGTGGTCAGTTATCGATTGCACATCCTTTTCTGTTACCACAGCCTAAAAATTTTGATGTCGTTTAATATTTTTACTTCCAGTATGGTCACAGATATATAGGTAGAAAATAAAACTGTGTTCAAACTTTCCTACGCATCTAGGTTAGGCGTCGCAATACGTTTTTACGAGTGGCATTCGCCATGGTAACTGTTATTAGAATGGTTTCTATCGTCCGTATGTTTATTTACCTTATCGTACTATAGTTAGCTTATATTTATATATTCTGTTTGTAGAAAATATAGTTTACAAATAAAGGATACTGCAAAAGAATTTGAAATTTTTAATGTACAAAAGTACATTCTATTTTTACGTGTGGAAACCCCCTCACCCCACCGGGTTTTATGGCGAGCGGAGTGTCGGAATTGAACTGACTAAAACCACAGTGTGTTGCACTCTGCGCCTGAATAAAAGAAAGTGCATATTTACCATGACACAGCTTTCCTGCCTTATTTTAAATGTCCTGTTTTAACATAATCATATACTATGAAAACGTACGATTACCTTGTTGGTCTAGCGGTTAGCATATACGGCTGCCAATCAAGAGGTCTCGGAATCAATTCCTGGGTCGGACCAAGTGTTGTTGGGTTTTCCTAACAAGGAATTCTTTATAAAGGCTAGGAAGATGATGAAATACTATGAAAATGTATGTGTTATTTCTACGTCTCAAACTCGATTCTTTGGGTAGCAACGCATTTGTGACTTTCATGCTAGGCCTTCTTGGGCGGCGGTGATTTTTTACTATCAGGCGACCCTTTTACTCATTTAACCCTATTATCATCATCAGCCTTTAATAGTCCAATGCTTGATATCAATGGTCTCAGGCACCTTGCTCTGGGGAAGACACGGACCATGTTATTTCAGGTCCTCCGAGGAGCGACACCGCGTCGAGAGAGACTCTATCCTGGGGGAAGCCTAGACTTCCCCCTGGATTTGATGGAGAGGTTATAGGTTTTGGCCCAATGTACCACACTGACCGGACGGGTTTTATAGTGTTTGTTTCAAGTGTTCCTTCTCCTTGCAGTGATCTTGTCCTGCGTAATTTGTCCCTTAGTTGCCTCATACAATACCTAAAACCCATAAAAACTTTCACCTCAGGTAACAAGTCAATATGTTTGTTTGTCTACTTATATTAATTAAATGTTAACTCTCTCTAAAGTTCTAACGTAATAAAGCTACCATATCTATCATGTAAGCCTATTTAGTGAACTGTTGCTTCACGTGTAAACGGGGTGATTATAAACGCATAATTAAAGAGAAGTTACATTGTTCGCTAAGTTCTAAGCCTCTTGAGTGAGTGTAATTTTCTTAAGTTTTAGAGTATTTTGTTACATGATACGCTTTCTAGTTGTTATGTTTTTAACCAGCTGTACAAACCCTCCAGTCTAACCATCAATCAGGTTTTGGGGGACAAATATTGTAATTCTTTGTTTTCTGTGTGATAAATAAATAAATAATAATTAAATACGAACAGTTTTTTCATCTTCTTTATTGGCTCACCAACAATTGTTAAAACTGAATATATATATCAAAACACAATTTTTATTATTTCTATATAATTTGAAAGGTATCTTAGTCTGGTGTAACAGTCACTAACAGATAAGCACCGGATGCACCTCCATCTTAACATATTAAATACATATACATTTATGCAACATCATATCACTAATAATGCTATTGTATACGTGTACACATCTAAAATGTGATGTATTTTAAAATACTTTTGAATTGGAAACTGACTTGACACTTGACTTAGAACTCGCAAGTTAAAACCGAGGCATTATAAAACAAGCTTTATTCAAAGACTGCACACTTTAGATACTTCAAAGTTGGTTGAGTACTTAAGCACGTGATAATTTGAAATAACATTATTTAACATACACATGTAATTTGTATTTATTTAATACAATACACATATACCTGTGTATGTTGTTCACTAAAACTTTTAATTTGAGGCACGATATTGCAAATATGTGCCAAATATGATTATAGTTTTGAAGAAATTCAAACATTAATTTAAGGAATTAGTCCGTAATACTTAAAACGTAGTTCCAACTTTAGCATTATACTTCTGTGCTTTTAACAAAACATTGGCTCGATTAGCAACCTTCAGTTAAGAGAACTATTAGTTTTTTGAAGAGTTAAAATGTTAATAAACAGAAAAGCTTTTGAAACACTTGTTTCATGGTGAACGCCCTTAAAAAAAATACAAACACTTTGACCCAAATCCTGTCTATCCTTTTCAAATCCATTGATGAATACTGAATACTTAGAATAAAAATCGTAATTAATTAATTCTAAGCTACTTGCTGTAAATATTAAGGAATTTATACAGACGACATTTTGGAATACGTTACAGAAATCTTAATAAAATAAATGAATTTCAAAGAAGGTACCTAAACTACTTTTTTTTCTCGTGGTATAACTTTCACAGTTATGTCGAAAGCAGGCAGTGATAAACGACTGTCATAACTTGGGATTGTTTATTACTTGTGTTTTGGGACAAACTTGTGAAGGACTAATTGGTAAGAGGAAACGAGAAATGGTACTCGAAAATTTTGTGGCAGATAGTGCAGATGTTCTTTGTTGTATCGTGAGCTGTTTTGTTGAAATAATGAGTGAAAAATAAACTCAGATCAATTATTTAAAAGTTAAAAAGGATACATTATATTACACACATCTTTATTTATTCAGTGGCTTGTGGTCACACATAAGACCATGTCAGCCCCATCGTATCCTAGGCGCTGTGTCGTATATCTGTAAATATAGAAAAACATAATAATGGCCGCTCTACTTGAATATTAAGTGCATAAATTTTATGTAACTGAAATACAGAACAAAGCTTCGCTAAGACACGCATTCTACTCAATTTCTTGAATTATAGGTGGCAAGCGAACGAACTAAGAGGAGCTCGGCTATGCATAAAAGCGTACTTATTAGCGGAGTTTAAAGTGGAGTACAACTTTACCACTACTGGCTGCGTAGTTTTAAGTGCAGGGCTTAGAAGCGAGGAACTAAACTTACATGTTTAAGCACAGATTAGAGCAACTGTCATTAAAATCTAGGTACTTTGTTTTTATGCATAATTATTTTTATTTTATTTTAACCTTATCTACATATGTAAAGTGTGTACAGAAAACTATTCTTTTTTGTACAGGTTTGTGGCTAGGTGGTATACAAGCAGTACAATCCACCACAAGCAGGGTTCTGGGTTCAAGCAGTTACACCTATATAAATAATTAATTTTTTTACACAAGAGAGAAAGTTATGTAAAGGATATTTTGTACTCGAACTATCAGGTAATGTGGTAATGCTGTAAATTAGCTGCATATAACTACTGACATACAATCAGCCTAGCTGCATAGAGCTAATAACTCGTCACTATGTTGCATGTTTATTGTACCCACGTAAGAAATTATCTACATTAACTAAGTACTTTTACAGTAATATTAAATCAACGTATTAATAATAACATCAGTCAGGTTAGGTATTGCTGATCTGCATTGTTTATGAGACTAAACCATATACAATTTTATAAAATGTTAAGGCGAAAAATATTAATTAGAAAACAATTGTTATTTTCTTCTTATTTTACTTGATTTTAATGAAATTAACTCTCGAATTGATTTTGCACAAATCAATAAAAATACACAAATAGACTTATCAGTTGTTTGAATATTTTAGACAAGTACATAGTTTTAAAAATGCTGTGGTAGAAAATCAAAATCTAAAACAAAATAATTTGTAACTAACTCTTGAAGATATACTTACAGTAGATACTGTAAAAGTATGCACCAAGCATGAAACATATCATAATACTATTACCTTATAGTATTTTAGTCTTTATATAATTGTATCGCATTAAGTTGATTGCATTCTATGTAAGGCTATAGTTTTATTTAGTTTTTAAACAGGATTTAGTTTTGTTTATTTATAAGTTCATACACTTGAAAGTAGTACCCTACAAATATCCAATCTCAGTCAAACCATTATTGTCAGGAATCTCTAACATTAATATGTAGTAATAAAACAGGCAAACATTCCTGCACCCTATTTGGAACGACCGTACACCCCAGTAGATTAGTGCTGCCACAACTGTCACGTACAATGGCGCACTAGAACAATAAATCTGTACACGATCGGTATCAGTTACACCGTCTATTGTCCTAACAAACCTATAGTTTCAGCCCACTGAAGTGATACCAGGATCTGCGAGAGTTATTGATCTGTTGCTAAGTCAAAACGTAACGTATTGTTTTGATCCTATACCAATTCTCGGATCTATAAAGCTCGTGCAAATTGCTTTTATAGGCATGACTTATAATAGGAGATCATTTTATATGAATAAAATTTAAAGATACATAAACTAATATATTGCCTCATTTGATTGGTCTAGCGGCTAGCGTAAGCGACTGCCGATTAAGAGGTCTCGGGTTCGATTCCCGGGTCGGACTGCTGTTGGGTTTTTCTTACAAGAAATTCCTATTGGTATCTCGGAATATGGAAGTCTGTATTTCCGATCCGTAGCTAGGAGAGCAAGTTCAGCGGTCGGTCCGATCAAGCCATGAAGACACAATCGTGACTTTGAAATCATTTGATTAATCCAATTTCCCGAGTAATTTGATAAACTTGACAACTATGCCAGTGATCTCTACTAAACTATGTCCATACATCACACATATTATCGCGTACATAACATACTTAGAAATATTCGTGAGCCCAATATCCCTCGCGTTAGTTACATAGCAATAATTTGCCGTATATTAATGTCGGAACCAACTTGTAATATTACATATAGAGAATTCTCATACACAAAGGCTAATAAATAGCCGACTTAATATAGTGTTTAGACCCAAACTGTCGCAACGAATGAACTGTGATCAGCTGAAGCTGATTACCTACTATATTCTACTACCTACTATATTCTATGAGCTTGAAAGCTCATAGAACATAGTAGGTAAACCTCTAATAAACATATTTTAAGATGTGTAGAAAATATATAGTTACTACTTCGTGAACTGCTAACAATATAATTATTAATGTTTTCAGATGAGAAGTATAGTAGTCGAACTATGCAGGACCACTCCACATCTTCAACATCAGATTTATTACCAGGAGTGACGGTATACACGCTACTTACGTAATCATTTCAGGTGAACTCTTCAACTAGTAATAATCAACAAGACTTACGAAAGTTTATATTCAAATATGCGGACGTCACGTGTCCGTGTGGTGATGTATCTGGGACACACATAGTCATGGGTGTCGTAAGAAGACTAAGAAGTCGTTCCCACTTGCCGGGTGTCGGGTCAGAATATTAATCAGGTGTGGGCGCCTCTATTCACACTACGGTTAATAATCGGTTGTCGTCCAAAAACCGTACCTACAATAACAATATAACAACTCTGCTGTGCGTTTGCGCGATGCGTTTGTGTGCGATCGCAGCGAAGTATGCACAGACGGAACAAGGGGACGCTAGTTGGCTCGACATCCGACAAATGTGAACAGCGCCATTCTTACTTATAGGCGAGCGAGATCCGACACGATTTTTTTCCGGGCGTAGAAGGCTGGTAAAACACCCAACATTTATTGCCGTGGCTAACACAAAATCAGTTAACGACAAATGTGAATAGCTTCATTTAAAATGTTCTGGAATCTGGAATCACTGGAATCTCCGATTAATAACCGGATTTGACACACGACAAGTGTGAACGGGGTGTAAGGGACAAACTACGAAGGACAACTTCAAAGCAGCAAAAAGAAAACTTAAAACAAACTGTATACTAACCCGTATGGCCAGTATGGTATACAAGTAGAAGGCCAAAAACTCCTTTGAACGGAGAGACCTATGTTCAATACTAGACTGTTGACGATTCAATCGTCAACTCTATAACAATACCTAAAAATTGCTCAATGTAATATTAAGGACAAAGTTTTTCGCAAACACTCCGGATCTTATTATTCAGTTATTTACATCACAGGCCTCCAGCGTATTAGGTAAATTAAGATGAATGTGGACACTTGATTATTCCACGAGTTTAATTTCGCATTGTTTAGACCATTTGTTCAAATTAATGCCATCCGGACAAACAAGGAATCATTGCTTTTTTATACACGGAAAAAAACTTTATTATAAATCTAAGTCTTTTGCAAATTCTATCGTGAGAAGTTCTTTACCTGTGAATTTAAAAATGTATGTAGTAAAACAAATAAACGATTTGATGTTTCACATATTTTGAAACATCATATTGGCACATCATTTTTAGGGTTCCGTGCCAAAGCTAAAAAACGGAAACTTTATAGAAGCGTCATGTCTGTCTGTCTGTCCGTCTGTCCGTTCGTCCGTATGTCACAGCCACTTTTTTCCGAAACTATAAGAACTATACTGTTGAAAATTGGTAAGTAGATGTATTCTGTGAACCGCATTAAGATTTTCACACAAAAGAAAAAAGTAACAATAATTTTTAAGGGTCTACATACTTAGAACTGAAACTCAAAAATTTTTTTTCATCAAACCCATACGTGTGTAGGATGGATACCGTACCCATCCACGGATAGGTCTTCAAAAACGATATTGAGGTTTCCAATATCATTTTTTTCAAAACTTAATAGTTTGCGCGAGGGACACTTCCAAAATGGTAAAAAGTGTGTGTATATGTGTGTGTGTGTCCCCTGTAACTTCTAAAATAAGAGAATGATAAAACTAAAAAATATATTATATATAATGTGCATTACCATGCAAACTTCCACCGAAAATTGGTATGAACGAGATCTAGTAAGTAGTTTTTTTAATCTATACAATTAAATTAAATCTGTCTGTTCGTAATATTAAAATAACTACTTTTTACTATCTGCATATACGGTACATATACCAAAAATGTAGTTATTTTTTTTTTGTCTGTCTGTTTGTTTGTTCCGGGTATTCTCTGGAACGGCTGGACCGATTTTGACGGGACTTTCACTGGCAGGTAGCTGATGATCCAGGGAGTAACTAAAGTACTTTTTTTAGACTAACTTTGTCCCACGGCGTTACTCGCGGTACGACGATAACCGCGGATAGCATCGCAGGGTTCAGCTAGTATTTAAATAAAGTAGTATATTGATCTTATCACACTAATATTATAAAGGCTAAACTTTATGAGTGTGTATGTTTGTTACTTCTTCACGCGCAATCGACTGAACTTATTCGGATGAAATCTTACAGTAATATAGCTTATACATCAGAATAACACATAGGCTACTATACGCCGCGATAACCGACATACACGCGGGCGGAGCCGCGGGCAACAGCTAGTACGTCATAAATCGTAAACCGCACTTTATCGATCAAAGTAAAAACGAACTACAAGAACTGATATATTATGTTACCCTTCATGTGCGAGTCCGACTCGCACTTGGCCGCTTTTTTCTATGATTTCATTAATGTGACACATTTTACTTCTATTTAATGAGTCACATTAATTCAATGAAATTTGTAAGTTTATAATAAACTAGATGACCCGGCGAACTTTGTACTGCCATATTTACATATCTTTCTCAGTTTCCCGTCGCAGACAAAAAAATTGCTTTTACCGTTACCTTTTAATTTTTCTTGTACAAAAACCTTCTCTTAACATGACCCATGAAAGGTAAAAAAGGTAGCCTAAGTTACTCCCCGGATCATCAGCTACTTGCCAGTGAAAGTCTCGTCAAAATCAAATCAAAATAAAGAGATTACCCGGAACAAATAGACAGACAGACAGACAGACAAAACAAAATTTAACTACATTTTTGGTATATGTATCGTGTATACATTAAAAAATTAAAAAAGCGGTTATTTTAATATTACAAACAGACACTCCAATTTTATTTATTTGTATAGATAATGAAATGATTTTGACTAACATTATAGCTCCTAAACACTTTTGAATTTTAAAGAAAGGAATATACTAAGTATAGTATAGCAATAAAATGCAATTTAAGGGCCCCTAGGCAAGATTTTTATTGACAATAATAATTAATTGACATTTATTTCCTTAATATAAAAATCATAATCAATAGGTATTTATCCAATCCTAATCCTTATTATATATACCTGCCATTAAACGATGCTATTGTAATTAAATTAAATAGGTAAGTTGCTTGATTATGGACATAACATGCGATAATTATATTTATTAAAAATAGAAATACAAATCAGACATAAAACGAAAATTGCATGCGATTGATCGAACATAGAAATGTGTTCAATTTACCAAAAAACAGGTCAGTTAAGTGAAATCAAAGGTTAAAATGTTTTAAAGAGTTTAACTTTATGAAAAGTCGTTACCTAAACGTCTGAAAACGCTTTTCCTTTACCAGAAACTAAAATAAGAAGTAATATAATAATTATTACAAAAATACTAAGAAATCTATCTTTATAGATAAATAATACCCGACATTAACTGAATGTAATGACAGTTTACATAAGACTCTAGTTTAATAATATAACCCATGTCTTGAAAGTAGAAAACTCACTCATAAAGGATGAAAACAGACAACATAAATTAACATTATATTTATTTTTCATGAAACCCCAATGTTTTCAACGCAACTATATTTATTACTCCATTGATCATATCTTCCAAAAATGTCGCGCCAATATTATTTTAAAACGTCCTTTTTATTTACATTCTCTGTTCTTTATTCCTCCTCTTATCTTTCCAATAAAAGTGAGTTATCATCGACCACTGCTACGGAAACGAACTACATATTTCAAAGAGATTGTCTAATTTAAAACTGTTCCTAGACTGTTAATTTATCCAAGTCTTTTCGTATTTTGAAGTTAACAAAAGAATTAAAAGCAAGGAAAGCCTCTACTTATTCGAGTTTTGCATTTGGTTCACACCGATCGTAAAACTTTTAAATAAGTAATAACTTATTAATATTGGTAAATGTGATACATAAATAAACATACGCAGTCATAACAATATGTGGTAAATAAATTACCACACCTAGATACAGTAGAGAATTAATAACACACTGTATATCTTTATAAAATTTTGGGATATGCTTAGATTATTTCCCTGTGACATTTTTCTTGGTTTTTAGCAGAATAAGCGATTAATTTCGGGTAAAATAAAATTATATTAACTACAGGTAGTTTCTTTTTTTGCATCAGATCACGTTAGAAGCTCACTTGCATAAATTTTAAAAATATCACCAATAGAGAGCCATTTAGTAGGAGAAATTAGACAGACAGAGCCTAATTTCTAAAACCGCTTTTTTACGTAAAAGAAAACAAAAGACCCGAATGCGCGAAAAACTGTTTTTAAAATTTACGAATTGACAATTTTATTTTATAGAATTTTTAGTCAGTGCCATTTTTATAACTAAGACCAAATTAAGAACACCTAAATCGCCAAAATCCATCAAACTCTTTAGACTACCTACAGAGCGAGCTAAAGAAATATATACGACATACGTACACACACATTCAAAAAACATAATATTTCTGCCAGCACAGTCGGGTAAAAAAAAACTTAATCATAACGAAAAAAAAAATAGTTAAAAATATGTAAATGATTATACTTTTGCATTAATGAAATTAACATATCTGTAATATGGCATAAATTAGGAATTACTGACTGTAAATAGGTGTAAATACACCTATGTAAGTAATGTTACTAATGTATGTAATGTAAGTACACCTATTTACTAAGTAAGTACGTAAATACGTAATTATGGCTTTTGCCAATATTACGTATTACTGATTAAAAACCCGCAGCACTGCCATTACTTCTGATATCGAAAGCACCCTCCATCATACCATTAGGATGTCTGACCAGTGCCCCTGCTTGACCAACGCTTTCACTATTCTCTGGCAACATCACAATCTTGTGACCTCGATCCTTTAAATAGCTTATAGTTTCTGTACTGAACCGGGATTCCAATTTTAAAGTATCATCTGGATCTCCAGAAACTCTTCCATAAACCCATCTTGGTGCTGTAATAGATGTTTGTAAATCGACACCCTGAACCACATATCTATGAAAAATAGCTGCTTGAGTTTGAGATTGACCATCACCGCCTCTGGTGCCATAAATGAGAACACGACCATCTTGTAAACGCGCTGCGGCAGGATTTAAAGTATGAAAAGGTTTCTTTCCAGGTTTTATGGACAATATATGATCCTTTTCTAAAGTAAAAGATATACCTCTGTTGTGCCATAATATACCTGTCTTCGGCAGTACTATACCGCTTCCACAATTGTGATAAATACTTTGAATGAAGGATACTGAAAACCCTTTATTATCCATTGCTCCCATCCAAACCGTATCTCCAGGACCTTTCCCTTGTCCAACGCATGAAGCTTGATCAAAATTAACCTCTTTTGCCATTTTAAGTAACATTTGGTGTGATAACAATGATTTGGGATCGACACGCATATAACAAGGGTCGGTTATATACTGATCTCGCATTTGAAAAGCTTGTTTAGTTGCTTCAACTGTAGTATGAATAAATTGACCCTCATGTTGACCATCAATTCCTAACTTATCTAAAATGCCAAGAATGGCCATCGAAACTAAACCCTGTGTCGGCGGAGGAGTGTTGAAAATCTCACCGTGATTATGCAATAATCGTAAAGGAACTTTCCTAACCGGAGAGTAGTTTGCAAGATCTGATCCTGTGATAGGCAACCCTAATGAGGCCATATCTTCAGCCATCAATTTTGCTAATTCACCTTTATAGAAACTATTCAGACCATTTTCAGCTAGTATCTTCAGAGTTTTAGCGAGTTGCTTTTGATAAACCCTTTCTCCAACATCTGGTATTCTACCATCTGGAAAAAACACATCTGAAAACTCTTTTGAGACATTCTCTGTACTTTGAAATTTTTTGAAATTTACATGATTGTAATGAGACATTGGATAACCATCTTCAGCGTACCTTATAGAGTCGGCTAATAATTTTGATATAGATATTCTTTGATATCCACATTCGGTAACGTACTTCAAAGCTTCTTCCCAGCCTCCTACGGTTCCCGCTACTGTTATGGCAGATTTAGGGCCTCTATATGGTATTTTACCTAAACCCGAAAAGAAATCTGGTGTAGCTAATGACCCAAGAGTACCACAGGCCTCTATTACTATAGGTTCTTCGTGAGGAGGTATGATAAGCCAAAATCCGTCTCCACCAATACTATTCATATGAGGATAGATCACTGCTATTGTGGCTGCAGCGGAAACCATTGCTTCTATAGCAGTTCCGCCATCTTTAAGAATTGCAAGAGCGCTCTGTGTTGCTAAGTGATGAGGCGTCACCACCATCCCTTCTGGTGCAATGTTGGACTGCATTGTATTTTTAAAATGAAATTCTGTTTTACCCTTAGTATGGTTACGTTGAGATTCTTCTCTGTAAAAAAACAAGAAAAAAATTGTTTCAGTGATGGAAATAAATATTTAAAGGCATAAAAAGATTGAAACCATATTTGCCTTAAACACACTCAGTAGTTGAGTCTCGTGCTTATCTACTGCTGAGACTTGTATTAAGTTTGTTTCCTTAGTTTACATAATCTTAGAGACTTAATAGGCTTATAATTTTACGAGCATAAAAATGTAGAGCATGCAGGATACAATGATTCAGGTCTTGGCAGCTATTAGTCAAAACTCCAAACCTTCACAGTTTGGCGAGAAGGTTTTAAACGCCGATTTGCATAAACATACAATAACCTGCTGATAAAAAACTACTATAAGAACTAAAATCGTAGGTATGGACGTCTATAATATAAATTTTAATGTCCTGATAGCTGTAAGCCTTGCCCTCGTAAATAGCAACAGGGTTATTACAAAATTACACCCCTAGGATACACGACGCCATAAAACGATGTCGATACTCTCATATAATACATTGTAATAAAGATTAGAACGACGTAATAGATTGCTGCATCTGTATTAATATGCCATCAGGGTGCAATACGTTTCGATTTGCTTGTAAAGGTTGTGCCATAGGGTACTTCTTTTTCGTGAATGTAAGGTTTCATATATTTCTAAAGTAGTCTTAAACTACATTGGTCAAACGTAATTTTCTTCCTCTCTAAACATTCCTTTTGTGTATTACTATATTATCTATATCTATACAAATAAATAAAATTGGAGTGTCTGTTTATAATATTAAAATAACCGCTTTTTATTAAATGATATTGATGAAAATTTACTAACAAAATTTAAGTGGGTGATATGGTAAATTGGTATATTAGTTTTTATATTTATGTTTAAATGACTTTATTCGTTTTTTAATCTAATACCTTAAAACTCTTGTATCATAAATATATAATCTGAATCTCGGAAAAGTTTAGCTACAAATGTTGTATGCAAAAATGAAAATAAATATGTCGGAATGCGGGCATCCGAATAATAAAAATATTACAAACATGTGCCACTATCGAGTAATGCCCTCTCACAGAAGACCAACCTAAAATCCAATAGTATTATCGTCGTAATTACACTCGTCATTAGAAACATATTTTTAAATATTCAACAGTTTAAGACTTATACAAAACTTGATCAGTTTTAGATAGAAGATAGATAGATAGAAAACTCTTTATTTGTACACCGCATTACAGATTTACAAGAGAGTACAGATATTGACAAATATATAATGTACAAAGGGCGGCCTTATTGCCGAAAGCAATCTCTTCCAGGCAACCTTACGATGAATCAAAATGTTTCGGAGGCAGTAGCAGTTGACGCGATGACGGTGCATTGTGTTTTGAAGAATTATAATTTTCTGATGAATATAACTATTTTACTAATGAATATAGTTTTCTAAAGCTAAAGCTAAGCTAAGCTAAAGCTAAGCTAAGCTAAAGCTAAGCTAAGCTAAAGCTAAGCTAAGCTAAGCTTTCTAAAGCTATGTGTGTGTGTATTTGTCTGAACAATGGTTGGGAAGATGGCCATGGAGAGTGTACCTATTCAATTAAATGTAATCAGCAACTTAAACATTATCAACTCCTACTAGTAATTAATACAAAAAACTAGCAAACTAGAAAAAACAGAAAAAATGAAACTAAAAAAATATTAAACAAAACTATATTTACTTGCAACTGTCACGTCTCAAACTCTATATCAAATATACGTAAAAATGACCGAATTAGGTCATCCCTACATCTAAAGCGATAGTCAAACCATAAACCATACTGAACCCTTCCCGATCTCAAGACGCATAAAATATGTTTTAGAACCGTATCTAACCCGAACATATTGCCGGTCAACGAGCCGGCAAGATATTGAAAGTGAAGTTTTTTTACATACATTGAAGGGTTTAAGGACGGGTTGTGACGATATAATGATGTAAGACGGGTGGCCAGTCATGTTAAACTTATGAGTATGTTTGACTTTTGCCTATTTATTCACTATGTTTATTAGCTTGTTTTCTTGCTTATTTATTTGATGCTGCTACGACTACGAGTATGCAAATGCCTATTCGTAGTCAATTTTAGAAAGTAACATCGTTATAAGACATGAAAAAATAACAGATATACACACAGACTATCAGTTCCCTCGAGATTTGGCATCCCGAAATCCTCGTTGATTGTTTTAGGATCCGTTCACATCACACAGACCAACTCGGAGAGGAGGCTTTACTAGTTTTCGCCGTAATCGGGTAAAAACAAAAATTGGCTTTAATTTTTTTACCGTATACCTTAACTAATAGGCTCAGAGACCCTTTCAATAAACTAGCTCTAGTCTTAATTTAGAGTGGTAAACCAAGTGCAGTTATCAATTGCCTCATAAATAAAATGCATTTGATGGTATTTAAAAAAAATGAACACGAAATACTATTACTGAGTAAAATGAGTTAAAATAACCATAAATAATAACGACAAGAATTAAAACTACCCAACAACTTATAATGTGAAAACACATTTCCATTTAGATTGTACAACGAAAACCAGGATCAGTGTTATCTCGACGCGGAATAACAGAAACTGCAAACTTTATAGTTCAACCTTTGTACAAAGAAACTTGGTGCTCGGAGACGAACAAATTCGATTTATTTACTCGAGCCAAACCGCACTAGCTCCTTGCTACACCACTGACCTTTTTATAGACTTGTCTAATAACTATTATGACTTTAGGAGAGTTGGTATGTGACTTGAGCAGTGTGTTACTTGGATTTGGGTTGCGACCGACTAAGTTTTAATACATTTTAAATAGTATATTTATATTAAAAATCGGTACTTTCACGCTAATAATATATTTTCGAAAGTAGCTCTGTCTGTCCGTCTGTCTGATACGCTTTGATAGCTAAACTGCTACACTGATTTCAATGAAATTTTGCATATAGATACTTTGACTCTGGAAGATAATAATAATAATAATAAAAATAATAAAAATCTTTATTGATACAAAAACCTTTGAATTTGATTAAATCTAGGATACATAAAATGATAAAAACTTAAGGTAATGCGGATAAGGTAAACCCTGACTCCCAAACTAGGTAATCCTGTGACTTGGGAGTCAGTGTTCTGCTGTCATTGTGATACAAAAAATCTTTCAATGTTGTGTCTCATCGTTACAAAGGTAGTCTTTGACGCAACAAACCACGAGGTATGTGCCAGGTTTAAAATCAATAAAGAAAGAAGATGAATGTAGATTTACCACGATAACCGACCACACGCGGGCTGATTCGCAAGCAAAAGCTAGTTAAATATGCATATATTTCAGATACAAAATGGCAATAACATTTAGACAGTAAAATACTGAAGTGAGTTGTAGGCTTGCCAATATTACTCTATTTTAAATTTAAAACACATAAGGACAGTTATGCACATTCATCGTCTATGCATCTCACTCTTTGCAGATTAACACATAAAAGGTGTTTCTCAAACTTACCCAATTTTTAGAACAATTAATGCCATTTAACTTGCCTTAAAATTGAATGACATCAAAGGCAAAAAAAGAATAATCTATAAATTCGAAAAAATACTAAAAATTTAACTAAACCTTCAAAACATTAAAAGAAAAACGTAGCACGTTCAGTAGTTCAGATGATATTCTAATTTATTTATTTTGTTTAGTTTTGTTTCCCCAGTTTTGTTCCTATTGTTTCCCCATTCAGGCAAATTTTAAAACGACCACACTAATTTAGATGTATTTGTGTATTACCAATTTGTTACCGAGTATAAAGTGTAAAAAGAAAAAAAAAACACAAAATATTTTTACATGCATTTCTGAATTTGTGAATATGAACATTTTACATAACTTCCCTAAAGAATGGGGTTAAGTTATAAAAGAACTTCATTAATTTAGGTGAAGCGTACTCACCATACTCTTATGAGTATGGTGAGTATGGTGACACTAATGAACTAACTGGTATTAAAACGTGGGTGCCAAACATGAACTTAATACTTAAACTAATATATATACCTAAACGAAAAACTTATAAAATACGTTATTAAACATGCGACAGTAAATACCCATCATGCCATAGCGCTCAACCGACTTTTAATTTAGTAAAGAGAGTGGTAGAGATAGACTTCAAATGTGGTAGCATATTTTTCTCTAGTTAATATTGATAGTAGAATCAATCTAAACGTAGTTGTGCCATATTCAAATACAGTTAAAGTTTGACACTAAGCTGAATTGTATAGTAATTGAAAATCGGTGTTACGATACTAACATTATAAGGCAAGGCATATTCAGAACATAAACAAAGGCATTAATAAATTTCCACAAATGTTTTTTTTTGGAAGAATGGAAGCGATTGTAGTGAAACAAGTACTAATTTAAAATAGTGGAATGGAACAAGTACAACGTAAACTAAATTTAAAGATATCTAAAAATCCATATAATCTAATAGCATTTTATAATCAAAAACGAGTAACTTTTATATCACAAGAACGATTTAAAGGCTAAAAGTCGTCAAGTTTTACTACCTATTGACATGTTAACATGGAGATCGCTGACCGCTGTTAGCTGAATATCGGGAATAGGCTGAACATTTTTTCTTTTTCAATATTGAGAAAGACGATTTTATGGGCCATAAAACGAAAAGATACAATTGATAGAACGCTGCACAGTTGTCTAATTTTCTAAAAGCGTCTATTACATTTTATGGAATGAAGTTTTCCCGTTTGAAATCCGTTTCTTTTTTCATAGGTTAGAATTCACTTACTAAATACAATGACTTGGTATTGATTTACGAGTCCCTAAATTATGCAGCTCAATTTTCTACTGTACTGACGATTTTTGTGAGCTGGGTCAGTACTAAATTAATTTACTTCTAACTTTTTCACAGACTTTTATCAATATCTATTATTTCTTTTTTGTTGCTTAAATTCTTGTGCAAAACTTTTGAATTTCTCAAAATCACATACGAGTGTTACAATGGGAACGGTGAAGAAACGATAGGCCAATTTGAAATATTTAAAATTTTCTGTTACATAAATGCATTTAATATAACTGGCACATCAGCAATTGAATTCACCAATTAATATCTTCTTCTTCAATACCTCAAGGCGGAATTCTGTCTCCTCTTTTCATCTCTCTGTTTATCAATCTCTCCCAAAACGAAAGCTCCCACTTGAAATCAGGATAGATAGATAGAAAACTCTTTATTTGTACACCATTTTACATATTTACAAGAGAGTACATAAAATGACCAATATATCATATAATGTACAAAGGGCGGCCTTATTGGCAAGAGCAATCTCTTCCAAGCAACCTTCGAGGATTACTTAGATAATTATGTATATATTTGCGTATGTGTGTATGTTTATATTAATATGCATATTTGTATTTGTTTTAGAATATCAATTGTATCGATTTCTGATTAACCTTGCTGCACCATCTCTACACCCCCTGAAGGCTGGCTGGTAGAGAATGCCTTTCGCATTAAGTCCGCCGATGTACACAAGTGCATGAAGTTGTAAAATAAAATAAATGAAAAATAAATATCTTAATAATCCTAAACTAAAAATGTAAAAAACCCCCTACGCAGCATCAGGTCGAAGTTAGCAATTAATTGTCTATATCGATTATATTGGCTTGCGGAGCACTTAATCGAGTAATCATACGCCAAAAATGCCTTACATCATTTTGGAAAAGAGCTGATACTCTTACACTGCTGGACTGATATTAACCAAACATAGCTAAGTACCATCTCAATGAAACTGCCTTTCGAATGAACCGCATCGAAATCAGTCCATCCGTTTTAGAGCTAGTACGATGCCACAGACACACACACACAGACAGACAGACAGACATCGACGTCAAACTTATAACACCCCTCTTTTTGCGTCGGGGGTTAAAAATAACTAGCTGTGCCCACTTCTTCGTACACGTGACATTTGGACTTTTAAGCTATTTTAAATTTTTCACCGTTTAAACCTTTCCTGGACTACGACAAACATTTCGAAAGCAAAATCTAATAAATCGGCCCAGCCGTTCTCGAGCCGTTATCGAGAGAATCAAAAAATTAACAGTAACAGACTAAGTTGTATTTATTACACTACTTGAAATTTTATTATCATATCTTTAATCATAGAACCTACAGTAAATAAACGATCAAATTTTCCTGTCCGACAAGGTTCATTTCATAATCATTTGGTCAAAATGCAATAAATGCAAAAAGAAATAAAAGGGACTCTGAAAGTCTATTCCAAAAGTCCACTTAAGGCGTTTATTGAATTTTATTATGGAAATCTTGAAAGCGATACCTACTCCCGTGCTCTAAGCCGGTTGATTTTCCGCCGTTCTATGCACTTAACATGCCAGCTTCTACGAAATATTGAATGTACTACTATACATAATATAGCTCTTTCTAGTTAGTAATAGAATTTCTAAACAACTCTGGAGATTGAAAAATCACTACAAAATTTTATAGCAAATTCGGTGGGAAAAATTCTTAATATAAAAAAATACTTTTGAATGATTATATGTATAACTATATTTTAACTTTTATTTTGTAATGATCAGTGATTGAACATTTTTTCCGTATAAAATAATAAAGCTGCCTACTTTTTTAATTAACTTCAAAAAAAGGAGGAGGTTACTCAATTCGACCGTGTTATTTTTTTTTTACTTTTTTTATGTGTGTTCGCAGAAAACTTCGTCGTTTATGAACCGATTTTGATGATTCTTTTTTTTAATGGGAAGGAGATGTCTGATGATGGCATCCAAGAGAAATCGAGTCGAACCTTGAAGTCGGTTTTATTTTGTTAAAATTGTACTTGTTACTCTCTTAAATTACCTGAAAAAATATTTATGGATTTGTACTACTAATATTATAAACGCGAAAGTTTGTAAGTATGGATGGATGTTTGTTACTCTTTCACACAAAAACTACTGAACGGATTTGGATGATACTTTACTGTAATACAGCTTATACATCAGAATAAAACATAGGCTACTATTTGCCGGGATAACCGACAAACACGTGGGCGGAGCCACGGGCAAAAACTGGTATTAAAATATTTCTCTTTAATAGTCTTGAAATGTCCTTAGTTAATTATCATCTAGGGGCTTCCACACATAACTGCGAATTCACAACGCATCGCAAATATCTGCGAGCTCGCACGAATGCAACGAAAAGAACTTCACGACGCATCGCATCGCAATTATGTGTGGGAGTCCAATTTTTGAATACGGAAGTCGTCGTATACACACATGAAATACAATACAGAGAAGAGAATAGTACTATGTGATATCAATAGAGGGGAAATTCATTTGCGGTCAGTTCCTGTGATTATAAACTGTAAGGGTAAAGAAATGAGGTTGCAAATACGCTGGGAGAGCAGTTTTACAACATTTTGCAGCTAGAAGTGAAATAGTAACGTGCATTTGTTTATACTCGCGACCACAATGGTGAATGCACTAACGAACTTATTATTCTGAATTCACATTGAAACCGCAAACAATATAGGTATAGATGCTGCTGCAATGTATAGATGTATTGAACTATGAACGTAGCAGGGACTAAGAGAATAGGATATACTGACACAATTGGTGATAGAATATAAATGTACAAATTACTAAGAACTACATTACCTACTAAGGTTCCTAATGATGTGATTTGAATTAGAATAAATGTTCTAAATATTTTTTTACGAAGTATTATCACTTAACATAATTTTTTAACGACTCAAACAAGGAGGTTCTTAACTCGACCGTATATACCTATGTATATATATATTTTATGTGTGTTCGCGGATAATTTCGTCGTTTATGAACCGATTTTGGTGATTCTTCTTTTGGTGGAAAGGAGATGTCTCGACGGTGCTACCATGACAAGGAAACTAGGATCTGATGATGGCATCCCAGGGAAATTGAGGGGAACCCTCATTCTTTTCAGGCACATGCTACGTTTTTCGTATATTTTCCGAAAATACTCTTATATTTGCGTCTGGTAGTCATCATTTAGCGATGATGAGCTGATGATGTAAGGTACAACTCCTTAACGGTTAAGAGTTGGCGGATAAATCTTTAAATGTAATATGTGTGTATGTTACTTTTAGTCGTATTCTTTCAAGTTATTTAGGTAAGCTGATGATGGAAGGTACAACTCCTCAACGGTTAGGAGTTGGAGGATAATTCTTTCAATTTCATACGTATCTATAGACCTTAAGTTGTATACTGTCAAGTTTTGAAGTGTATTCGAAAGGGTATGCTTCCGAAATGGTCCCATTGCCACCATATCAGGATCTGATGATGGGATGCCTGGGAAATGGAGGGAATCTCTCATTTTCTTAGGCACGTACTATAAATTATATGAAATAGTTCAACTTACTGATAACCTACGATTGCTTGCACTAAAAATGGAAAAATATTTTTTTTTATAAAAAAACCGACTTCCAAAAAGCATCATAAGTTCATTAATAATACTACTATTTAAATTAACTAAGAATTAGGTATAAACAAGAATTGGCATGCAATTTATAAAGAGCCAGTTTATTTTAAGCTTTTTAGTGTTTTTTGGCAGGGAGTTTTCGTTGGATGCTTTTTGGAAGTCGGTTTTTTTTATATATTTCTTTTATTTGGTCGTTTTTGTAGTCGGTTATTTTTTTGTTAAAATTTTACTTGTTCTTATAGTGATCAATCGTGATTTCCTTTGCAATGTCTACTTACATTACCCTTTCTATGCGAGATTAACGCACTTGACCGATTTTTTTCGTTCCCTATATTGACGTAGGTAGGTACATCAATAACTGTACGTGCCTATCGATTTATATTAATAACTAGCAGAACCCCTCGGTGTAACCCGCGGTTATTGTTGTACCGCGAGTAACGCCGCGGGACAAACTTAGTCTAAAAAAAAGTAGCCTAAGTTACTCCCTGGATCATCAGCTACCTGTCAGTGAAAGTCCCGTCAAAATCGGTAAAGCCGTACCAGAGACTACCCGGAACTAACAGACAGACAAAAAAATTTTTTTTTACTAAATTTTTATATGTACCGTGTATACATATATAATATGCATTTAGTAAAAATTGGTTATTTTAATATTACAAACAGACACTCCGAATTTTATTTATTTGTATAGATGTCTCATTAAAACTTACACAGTGATTTCGCGTCCTATTTAGTCTAATATGTCTTATTTGAATATTACCAAAAATGATAATGATGTGTATATATTTTTGCATTAACAAAACAGAATAATCTAGCCCAAAAAGCGGTCAAAATTGTGAAATAAAAAATTATAAATAATCTTTTTGGATCATATCACTCCCTCAATAGTCTTCAAAATTTTCGTCCTTTTCACACTTAAGTACTACTTTCTCAATCCCTGCTCCTTCCCCTTCTTGACTATGCTGATGTCTCTTTTCTCGACACTACCTAAGAATTCTCGGACAAACTAGAACGAATGCAAAACGTATGTATCCAATTTATATTCGGCTTGCGAAAGTTCGATCATGTCACAGAACTTCGAAGAAAACTAAACTGGCTACCTATCCGGTGGCGTCGAGATGTCTTTATCCTTTCCTTATTCTTTTCGACGCTATATAATACTAAGTTTCTATCATAACTTCGTAAGCGTTTCGAGCACTTCGTTCCTAGGAGTAACCTCTGACGCTCTTCAACTTCTCTTCTCCTTAGAACTCCTTCCCATAGGACAAGTCGCTATACATACCAGTCGTTCTCTGGATGTCTTTATGAGGAGGACCAGAGATTATAATCTCTCCCTTGAATGATCAGGCCCTAAATATGTATATGTATTATATTTCTGCTGTCGAAATAATATTTTTGTAGTTTGAATTAAGTGTTTTATCTTCTGTTTATTTATTAGTACGAGTACACATGACCTCGCCCTAACATTCTTCACTATCCTCTAATCAGTCTAAGGTTAGCTGGAAGATAACTCATGTTTGGGTCAATCAAGCCCTTGAACATGTTATTACATTGTTACTTAAATGTTTTTCCATTTGTGTATAATAAAGTATAAATAAATTAATAGTTACATTTTAGATTCCTGTAAAAAGCTACTCTAACTTAGGTAATATGAAATTGCTTGTAACCAGTCTTGCAATTTTATTGTAATAGGTAAAACATCTCTCTGTAAACTATTAAGTTAATACTGAGTGAAAGTTTCGTTCCAAGATAATAATTTATAAAACCAAAAGAATTTTTTTATAAATTTTCAAATAAGTAAATGAAATCTTGCTAGTTTTTTAGTCATAGAATCACACATTTCGTTAGAATGTTTGTAAGCGTCATCTAGGCCGAAAGTAGTGTAGCTTTGAGAACAGAATTTATATGTCTACGAGTTTATTTTTTCTAACAGCAGTTATGTCAAGGAACTTAAAGCTTTACTATAAGTTCCTTGAGTTAAGTACTATAACAAATTCTTGAGATTTATATAAAGAGATATATTATGATTGTAGGCATAAAAAAATTACTTGTATTTTTTCTAATTCAATAAATCGAAATAAATACATTATTCCTCTCCTCAGTAAGCACGCATTTAATAGGATCATTTAGGGTTCCAGGAAACCGTCAGTAAGAAAGTATGGTTAGTAGGGGTAAAAAGAACTGTCTCATTTATAAGGAAGTTGAAAAAATGTTCAGTAACAGGAAATAATATTTCTAAAACCTGCCAAACTGGCCTAATGTCTAAAGGAATTGGCAGATTACAGCAGTTACAGACGGAGTCAAGTTTGGCGAATGAAAATATCAAAATTACAAAATGTATGAAAATTACTAATCTTTAAAAAAATCCTAATGCTACTGTACCGACTTCACGACACTTTCCACACACATACGGATTTACTTACTATTGTACAAAGAATAAAAAAGAATATTGTTTTAAAAGAAAATTCAAAGTAAAAAAAAAATCTATTCGCTTATTCATGGCTTATCCTATTGCAATACATTTTCTATGGTATTTTTTTGCTCTCTAAAATTATCTTCATTTTTGTAGTTTTCAATGCAAAGCAAAGTACTCAATAGAGATGAGCCGGAGCACAGACAGAAGAATAAGTTAAGAAACATTTAATCGATACTACAGGGAATGCTTGGAACAAGAATCGATGCACAAATCTCGATTGGAGAGCGATAAAACGTATAGAAAATTTTCAGAACTCGAATATTCACACAACTAAATTGATGAAGAAATATTAAAAATATTTGTTTCCAAACTTACTATGATGTACAATGATATATTTTCAAACAACAGTTTAATTTAATTAAAGTAACAAACGATTTAAAAAAAATGTTAATAATAACTGCCCTGGCAATATTTTATAATGGTGTTCAAATGCATACGTGAATGAAACAAATATTTTAACAGTCCTCAGTGGCACGTACATGTACGATTATTGGATAAAAAATTAATATAGGTACACATGCAAATTTGTGTTCTTCAAGTCAAATGGATTAAAAGAAATAATACCTTGAAAATATACAACTTTTTTGGATGTTCGTCAAGAAAGGACCATGGCATGAATACAACACAACAATCACAGTCACAATAGAGTGTAAACATATCAAACATAACAAGACAGGAGGTAGGGATGTTAAATTCAATCAATGTGAAGATCGATTCAAAAGAAACAATACATCGATGTTTCAAAATATCGATGCTATCAGTGGCTATTCTATCTTTACATATATAATTCTTCTGTGAGTGTGTATGTCACTGAACTACTCTCAAACGACTGGACCGATTTTGATGAATTTTTTTGTGTGTGTTCAAGGGGAATGGTTTAGATTCACAATTTTGTCCGCTGGACAATTTTTTTTTAATTAATTTTTAATTTATTAGTAGTTATGGCAAAACGACGTTTGCCGGGACAGCTAGTTTATTATATTGCTTTAATGTTAATGAAAACACAGTATAAAAATTAACATTCCCGGCGTTTATATTCTATAACCCCGCGGTGTTACCCGTGGTTACTGTCATACCTCGGGAAACGCCGCGGGACATAGCTAGTCTAAAAAAGTAGCCTAAGTGTTTCCTTAGATCATCAGCTATCTGCCAGTGAAAGTCCCCACAAACTTTGTCTAGCCGTTTCAGAGATTACAAGAAGAAGAACAGAAAGATAGACAAGCCGACAGACAGACAAATATTGTAAAAAACGTTATTTTGGTACATACATTGTGTATAAATGCACATGCATTTATTTCAAGCAGTTATTTTAATATTACAAACGGACACTCCAAAAATGAACGTAAAATGACAGCGTGCTGTCGTGTTCGTTCGTGAGTACTAGGCCCAACGATGCAAAAGCATCACTAGGCCGCCATGGTGTGGGTCACCATGCTGCATTGTTGCATTGTCTGCTTACGCAATGAGTATAGAGACTACCTCGATAACATCGACATGTCGATGTTATCGAGGTCAAAACTTCCAAATGTTTCTACTAAGCATCGATATTTTATTCAACATCGATGAATATCGACTGTACATCCCTAACAGGAGGTAATGTTTTCTTTTATAGAGGAGTAGAGGAGGAAATCTGAGAGCTGGCTTACTTTATTTAAGAATTTCAAAATGGATTGATGACCATATTTTTTCTTAATAATATATCTTTTGAAAAAAGTGAATAACTCAAAAATAAAAATAAGTCGTTGCTTCATTTTATATATGTGATCTAAATAAGTTACTCTATTTACTGCCAAGAAATACATCACTAATACGTCAAAATTTTGCGAAAAAAGTTTGCACAGTGCGGCTAAATTAAAGAGTGCAAGTATTTTATGGTTAACGAATAAACAAAAGAGCATTTAAATATTTCGAGGTATACATAGCCGGGCGGGCTGTTGCGATCATGAGCACTGTGCGTGTTTAACAAAAATAGATTTTGTTACATTTTTATGTATAGTGACGTGTTATCAAGGCAAACGCACTTTATACAATAGTTACCGAGTTTAACATTACAGTAGTAAAACCAGAAAATTGTGCTGTGACTTAAAAAAAACACTGTAATGTTTAAATCTTTGTTGAATACTGTATTAACTCAGGCCAGCTGTCAAGAGGTGGGTAAGTTTTTAACCACAATAAATCGGTTCAAAACCAAATATTATTGATTATGCACAAAAATCTAGTTAATTTTTAACTGTATGCCCTTGATTCGTCCGCCCTTCAAGTCCTTACATACGTCACTTCGTTCAGACAACCATAGAACTTACTGAACTTTCAAGTTTATGCATGTTGTTTTTTTATTACTTAAAGGTTATTATTTTACATCAAGACTATGTTAGATAACCCTTATAACCTCTAACATTTTAACACCAAATAAAATACGTTAAAACATTTCATGCAGACAAGTACTTACCTAATGAATTGTAATTAAATCAAACCATAAAATAAAGTAAAAAAAATAATAGAGATGTGCTTAAAAATAATTTTAGTGAGTTATTTCAAACAAAATATACTCACAATATATGTCAGTCTTGTAAGAAGAAATCAACATGTAATGATAAGAGGATGTGAATATTCTATATTGCTTGAGTACACATGATAATGGACTCTTATCTATTACGTCAATACATTAGTTCCCATCACTTCAGTTTGATACAAATCTTCACAACAAAATGACAGGCCGCCGGGTAATTCTTTTTAAACAATTTTGTTTATCATAAGTTTCAATTCTATAGTTCTAAATTCAATTGTGCTTGTGGAATGTGTTTTTAGTGATTCATGTGTTATTAATATAAAGAAATGTGAACTTCAGAGAATATGGTTTTTAATGAGTTTTTATTCTCTATTTAAAAGTAAAGTAATTGTAAATATTTTTAGTCATAAAAGTTATTGATAATGAGGTTAAGTATAAACAACCTTCTTGTTTCAAGTCATTGATTTCTGTTATCTCTTAAAAGAAGAATGAATTTGTGTTAATGCATACTCATTAAAAAGATTACTAAACAATTTCTTAAACATAATGTCAGTGACTGTTGAATGTTCTCCTCTAAAAACCCTTCAATAAGTGATTGTTAATTATTATTTTATGCTGATATTAAAATTATATTTATAACATTAAAAAACACTTATAAGTACAAATGGCACTACAGAGTCATTCGTTCAAGCACCTGTTATAAGTTATTTATCACTTAATGTCCTATTAAAATTATAACTATAATCCAACTTGTTTAGTCATTTAATAATTTTGGAACTAAATAATTCTAAAAATAAGAAAAGCATCTAATCAAAACACAACTGCAGTTGTCTAATAAATCAATGGCATTCTAGTTTGTGTCACAATGATTGTCAACTGTAACAATCAATAATCAAAATAATGTGCTACTTCCGGCGTATAATTGAGTTATCTCGGCAAATAGTAGCTTATGTGTTATACTGATGTATAAGTTATATTACTCTGAAGTTTCCTCCAAATCCACTCAGTAGCTTTTGTGTGAAAGAGTTACAAACATCCATCCATCCATTCATCCATACTTACAAACTTTTGTGTTTATAATTTTAGTGTAGATGTGAAAGTTTGTAAGGATGTGTGTTTATTGCTCTTTCAGGCTAAAACTACTGAACGGATATGAATGGAACTTTACAATAATATAGCTTATTCATCAGATTAATATTGTTAATTGCATTAACATAATTGACATAAACACGGGTGGAGCCGCTGGCTAGCTACACAGCTAGTATTCTATAATGAGTAGTCTACTAATATAAAAGAATACTCATTATGGAATATAAATATCTGAATTATATAAATTATATTTATATCAAATATGCCATATTTGTGTCATGTTTAAATATATACATTGAAACTTGTTGCATTGTTATAAGTGTTAAGAATTCTATAACAAAAATAAATTAATAGAACAAACATTTTTTTTTAAATCAAAACTAAAATATTGACATCATTAGTCTTTATTACGATAACTAAAACACATTGCTACATCATATTTTTCACTTATCATCACTTATATTATCTTTATTTATAATATACAGCTGAATTTTCAGTCACTATAGTTGAACCTACTTCTATGGTAAATTTTCCAATATTACCAGACCGCTCATGCTTCAAGCGGAAATCAAAGAAGGATTTCCTCTACTAGAAAATGTATTTATTTTACAAATAAACCTTTGTATTTTAAAAGATTAAAAGCGGACCGAAACAAATAGTGACTGGATTTTATACTATTAAGAATATAAGAAATGAACCTTTGTATTTTAAAAGATTTCAAGCGGACCGAAACAAATAGTGACTGCATTTTATACTAATAAGAATATAAGAAATTACATTTTGGTATTTTGTGATGTGGGTAACCCACATCCATAAATACCAAAATCAACTGCAAATAGGACTAAAATTTTAGCTGTGTAAAAGTTTTATTCATAAGACGAGATATAAAAAGTGAGTAAAACTAATTTTTGTTTTACTAAGCATTAAAAAATAAAAATATAGGTATAGCTTAGAAATAAAAATATAAAACAATAAACATGAAATATGACTTTCAACAACATTTATTAAATAAAGTTGTGTTTATATTACACCAGTCCAGTTCTCAGTCCGTCTGTACCAGGCTGTATCTCATAAACTGTGATAGTTAGACATTACTTGAAATTTTCACAGACTAATACTAAAAAACAGAAAAAAATAAATATTTAAGAGGCTCCGATACAACAAACGTGATTTGTTAATGGTACGGAACCCTTCGAGTCCAACTCGCACTTGACAGGTTTTTTCAGGTTAAAATCCTACTATCCTACTTCCTACTAATATTATAAATGCGAAAGTTTGTAAGGAAGGATGGATGTTTGGATGGATGTTTGTTACTCTTTCACGCAAAAACTACTGAACGGATTTGGATGAAACTTTACAGTAATATAGC
The DNA here is from genome assembly GCA_905220595.1 of Spilosoma lubricipeda. Taxonomy (NCBI): domain Eukaryota; kingdom Metazoa; phylum Arthropoda; class Insecta; order Lepidoptera; family Erebidae; genus Spilosoma; species Spilosoma lubricipeda. The sequence continues at coordinate 11,038,417 of HG992282.1, read as the reverse complement.
TTATACATCAGAATAACACATAGGCTACTATTTGCCGCGATAACCGACATATACGCGGGCGGAGTCGCGGGCAACAATTAGTATACAAATAATAAGGCTTTCTATTAAAAGTATTTAGTAAAAGATTTTTTTTAATTGCTTATATAGATCCAGAGATTTCCCCTTCTGTAACCTCACAAACTTTACCTCTTTATAATATTGGTATAGATTGGTATACGAGTAGATAACTCAAAAATTCCCTGTCAGCCTGTAATCGTTTAGCAATTTTGCAAGACTATAATGTGAATAGCTAGAAATAAAGTCCGCCTTTATAAATGTACTCTTTCCTACATTACAATTTTCTAGTTCAAGGTCAATCGTTTAAGTACGTTGCCAATCTCACTTACCCATAACTACACAAAATAAAAGGTTTTATTACATAATCTATTGTTGAACGGAACATTTACAATTTACGTAAATTGAAGATAAGGATATCATAATGATTCTGTAACACTCAATATCGATATTTTCTACTAGGTAGGTATATCGGTTCCATTGTCGATTTTCTTGCATCATATAAATATTGTCATAAATGAGATAAGGAAGTATTCATTTTAATAATATGTCTCAGAAATTTAAAATAAGTAACCGTTATATACGTATAACTTAAAACTCACCTATTATCCACCATCATTTGTTTAATTGACATGAAAATGACACAATCCACAAGAAGCACATGAAAAAAAACCGCGTAATGAATGTTCCTTCGTTGATATAGGGTCGGTATAAAACTGAGTGTAACATACATATATTATTATGAATATATATGAATGTAGTTTTACTTTAAAGGATCATCATCTTGTTTAACCACCCTTGAAATATATTTGTTTACCGTCACATATATCTTCAGCATAAATGCCACTAAACTACCTTTTGTTTACTACATTTGCGTTGCTACAAAACGTATTATATCCTAACTACTTTCTGCACATTTTGTTTCTCACTCAAACCTGCATAAATCGCACGCACCGCATTAACCTTAAGAACAATTGGCGTGGGACTTAGAATTGCGAATTGGTGGCTCGCAACTAAGTTTTTTTTTAAGTTATTAAACCCTAGATTGTTATACCTCGTTGGATAGCTGATAAAACGTAGATATTCTTAATTAAGCACGTCTGCAAAACAGACACCATTATATTTTTTTAGATATACATTGAAGAAAAATAAACTTTTAAAATATTATAATTATTTTTTAGTTTAATCGTCTACAACAACTTATTTATTCATTTTATTTACATAATTGGTTTCTTAAGGTAATAAAGCATCCTATTTTACATGTAAAAATCAAATAATAGTAATAATAAGACTAACACATTTCAAAATATCTAAGCTGACAGTCTAAATTCGGGATTTTTTTGTAAAACCATAATCTCCCCACCCTTGTCCCAAATTTATTTGGGTTGGTGCAATGAGTTTCCTCCTCCATTCTCTTCTATCAGTCGTTAGTTCATTGCTTACTCCCTTCCTGGACATGTCCTCTTTTATGCAGTCCATTCATTTTTTTCTTTGGTCGTCCTCTACTCTCATAACCGTCAATTTCCATACTGAACACTTTCTTAACTACATTTTGCTCATCTCTACGCATCACATGTCCATACCAGGCTAACCTGTTGCTTCTCAACTTTTCATTCACCGGTGCTACTTTCAGGCTCCCTCCAATGCATTCATTCTTCACCTTATCCATTCAAGTCGCACCACACATGCATCTCAACATTCGCATTCTGCTACATGCAGGCGTCTCTCATCCGTTTACTTTATTGGCCAACGGCAGTTCTGATGATCTTTTTATATATTTGTCCCTTTAACGTTAAAGGGAACTTGGGATCGCAAATAGTTCCTGTTACCTGCCGCCACTTCATCCATCCTGCATTAATTCGATGCTGCACACACCTATCCATTTCGCCATTATTTTGTAACAGCGAACTGGGGTACTTGAAATCGGTGCAGATCGGAATCGCTGTTCCATTCAGTGACACGGCAGCAAGACCGGAGAGACCGCCGAAATCGCAGAACATGTATTCAGTTTTAGTTCTGCTGATTTTCAAGCCAACATTCTCCAGTCTCGCGTTTTTTTCTTCTTCGACTTCGCACTGCAGGTTCACATCTAACTTGAGGCGCATACGCACTAATAATGTTCAGAATCCGACTCTCCCTACTACTGCTTTCTACTTTCATTAATATTATTCTATCGTTAACTCTCTTTACATCCGTCACGCACTCTTTACACGCACGATTAAAATCAAGAAGAAAAAACTTAGTTGCAATAACAGAAGATCTCAAAAGATTAAATAAAAAAAAGAGGCCAAGTGCGAGCCGGACTCACCCATGAAGGGTTCCATAGCAGCAAGTAACATAATATAAAAGTTCTTGTAGTTCGTTGTAACTTTGATCGATGTTTTAATAATAGTGTATTCTTTTGCGGTTTTTGACGTACTAAAAAAAACTAGATCTCGTTCAAACCAATTTTTTGGTGGAAGTTTGCATGGTAATGTACATCATATTTTTTTTTAGTTTCATCATTCTATTAATTTAGAAGTTATAGGCGAGAGGGGGGGGGGAATTACAAAGTATCCAGTTTATGTGTTATTCTGATATATAAACTATATTACTGTAAAGCTGCATCAAAATCCGTCCAGTAGTTTTTGCGTGAAGAAGTAACAAACATACACACTCACAAACTTTTGCCTTTATATATTAGTTGGTATATGAAAAAAGACAGTAACAGTTTTCTTCACGAGTGTACATGTGTACACTAAAGTTCGCAGAGCCTATGTTCAGACTCTCCAAGATAGGTTGGCCGTAGTGTACTAAGTATTTATCAAACATACTGGTCTTTTATTTGCCAGAAATTAAAAATCAGACTAGTAACCTGGAAACTTGATCCAATATAAGATTCTATACGGGGTGTTTCTATGGAGAATACTAGCTGTTGCCTATACATGTATTTAATTAAAACTATGTATAAGTTTGTAAAAATACTTTTAAAATATATTTATCAATAGCCCAGTTAAAAGAACTTCCATACAAACTTTCAACCCCTATTTCACCCCCTTAGGGGTAGAATATCCAGAAACGCTTAAATAGGTAGCCCAAAAATTAAGTTTCATGGATCGACGTATTAGGTTGAAACTACATTCGGCCCATCCCTAATTAAGTATTTATTTAAAAAACACAACATGGTTTTAAATGGCATACCTACCTAGTTAATGAAATGAGAATGGTTGATACAACTAAACTTAAAAGCTCATTTTAAACTTAAATTTTTTGGTCTGACACTAATTTCACTACTCGGTAGGTAACTATATAAAGACTGGTAGACAGGGTAGATATAGCCCAGTCCAGTTTTATCCATATCTTATTGTAAGACGAGAAGCGGACATCATAGCAAAAGCGGATGTACCTATTGAAATCCAAGAACAATTGAGCTAAATTGCACAGCTCGTGTAGGTACGAAGGTTTACAATATACCTATTGTAAGTGATAAGCCGACGATGCATATCTACTTCACTTGACTTTTGTCACTTTATCTAATCAAATTACATCTAAATTAGTTTATCACTAAGTTTTATTTAATAAATGGCTGTCAATAACAAAACATCAAAGTATAATAAATTCGTGAAAATAAAAAATTAAAAATCGTAAACAAAACAAGTGTGAATAGTGCAGTGAATAATTCACAAAATTTAAGCAAAAATAGACACAACAGCAAACAAAATTAGGTAAAAAAGTTTATCGTTGTACGATATGTAACAAAGATACCAAGTTTAATTTACAACTGCTTTGCGCTTTCTAATGAGTAATCTACAAAATGCATCTATAACATCTACTAAGTCGATAAGTAATTTATTTTTTAAAAGCAAGGTATGGAAGTGTTTAGATTTTGTAATACATAGTAGTCGCTGGGTACATTCTTGAGGTAAAGTTTCTTCTACTCGCCTTTGCCTAAATAAAAGTTATAGAATTATTCCTACAAGTCGATCAGACAGAAAAAGTAGAAATCATAACTACACTACCTAGTTAGTAAGAAAAAATATTGAAAATATCTATTGGACATTTACATTGATGAAAAATTACGAATATTTTTACATAAAACAAGATTTCAATCTAACGCGTTTTGAATAAAGTTTAGATTTGATTAAAATGTTTTGGCTTAAAATAGTAGGCTCTTATCATGTGCTATCAAATTTCTGCACGAGGTTATAAAAGTGAACATTAAGATGTAAACTTCAATAATGCGTGAAGTAACCGGTTTACGTTAACCTTGCCTGTCCTTATCTATCGTTCTTGATGTTATTTCTTTCATACCGTTCTCAGAGATGAGGATTGTGTGTTCTTGTTTTCTGGGACTCCATAGTCTAGTACTTTAGAAATGTTGGAATAAAACTGACTTTTTATGTAAGTTTTAGTATTTATATGTACATGTACCTAACATAATTTCTTTGTTTTATTTTAATGATACGACAATTTTAATCAAATAATATAATTATCTAAGAAAATGAGGATATTACCGTTGTTGCTGTATTATGTATAGCAAATAATTTCCAACACAAAAGCAATAGGACTGGAGTTTTAGATGAACAAAAGGGCATTAGTTGCGTACACACGTTTCATTATATATATGCGGCGAAGCGTGTCAAGCACTATAACCATAGGCATTGTTCGATAAATATTGTTTGGTTTAGATATCTAGTCAACATTAAGTAGCCATGTGTGATTACTAAAAACAACGTAGCGAAGAAACGTTTATGGGGAGTTTTTACCCTCATATCCGTGTGTAAGCTGTTTAGAGGTTATATGCCATCAAAATCTTTCTGTACCCTCAAGCTATATCTATCTATATACACCTTGAAGGGGACAACAACTGAGCTCAGAATTTAGTTCCGAATTAACAGTCATCGATAAACTTTTATCGGAAAACATCCTTTGTCCGAAGTCGGTTCTAAAAATCATAGTTCACTGATTAACTAACTGTTCACCGAAAACCCTTTCGTGTGTAGTCTACAACTTTATAGTTAACAAATGAACGTTTCGTGAAAAAAGTTGTAAAAAGGTTCGACTACATCCTTCATCCATCGCGTTTACGATAACTCCTAATTGAAAAACTGTAATTAAAGTTTAGCAAAACATTGAAAGACTTTTTATTATTACATATTATTACTAATTATTACATATGGAACTGTTTCCACGTAAATACAAATACGCCTGTCACCGTAGAGATATTTTGTTTCTTATTATGTAAACTTTCAGGGCCTAATCTCTACTTTTACGTTTACGTTACTTTAAAAAGGTAATTTAATGAACTATTTTTGAAATGAAAGGGAACTAATTTTAGAAAAAAATTTCGATTAGGTGTTATCTCTCGAAAAATCAATAGAAAATCAAACTTGACCTTCCGTGTGTTTTGCAGAATAAAATAATGTGAAGACTTATAATTTATTTTTTATTTCTCTCAAAAATTATTAAAACAAGCAACAAAACGGACTTAATTATCAATCAGCTCGAAAATTCTCAAATAACCTTTTCGTTTCTTTTCAGGGGGCTGGTTATTTAAAAAGGGCAGACACAGACCGATTACATGAAATATTCTTGAAGTACGCTACTGCTGAGAAGAACGGAGAGAAATGCATCACAAGTGAAGATTTTGTTCGAAAGTTCCTAGGATTATTTAGTGAAGGTACGTTTCCTAAACAAGACAGTATACTTCGATATTTGTAATTTCGTGCTTGATATTCTTAAATGATTCATAATCATTTTGCGTGTAGGCGACGTGATCAATGAGTGTAAGAATGATAAATTTAATAACCATATAACACAAAGTTTGATAACAATCCTACAAAATGATAAACATAATCATCGCAATTTATGGTTAGTAGTTTATTGTCACCTGCTTTTATGTTTACTACTCCGCTCCTGAGGATCGTAGCGTTATGGCACATTGCCTTTCACCTTCCTTTATTAATCTTGTATTCTAATATAAAATTATTCTTCAAACTTCAGTTATGTTTAGCAATAGAACATAACACTAAATCGCTGGCTCACATGTTTATATGTAATCAGATAAAGTATAAAAAATACGAGTTTTTATCAATGGATTAAGTAATCTCTTTTGATAAGACACAACACTTCCTACCAGCAACTGGAATCGCGCTCGTGAAACTCCACTTTCAAAAGCACTAGACGTCACTTACGTCATTTACGAAGATAAAATCGTTGCTTGAATGATAACCAACAAACCCATGTCATTGAGAACTTTGAAGAACTTAGAATCTTATCTCAACGATTTTTTTCTCGATTTATAAGACACAATTCTTAAATATAAAATAATCTATTAAGAGTTCCTCCCTGCTAGTATTTTTTTTAAATTCTATTTCATAATTTAAATCATTTTTAAAGAACAATGCAAATAGCTATATTTTCTTATTATTATTGTATATTTTGTCACATTTATGTTTAAAGAGGCGCGAGTGGGTGAGTTTTAGAACCAGGAAGTCTGATATTTTATGTAAAACACAAAACTTAAGTAATAAAGAAATCTCAATAAATGTTCCCTTTCAATAAAACCGCTAAAATGTTCACCGCGTTATGAATAATAACTCGTTGATCGTGAATAAAAAACCACCATAGATAGTTTACGGTACGCTTTTCGTCAGATACAGTTACAAAAGAGCATAATCACGCAACTTCCTCAATCATTTGTTTTATAATGAGCTAAAAATAAGAGCTCTTGTAGAGGTATAATGATATCTGTAGTAAACAAATATTTCAAGTAAACATTCAACTTAAATCTTGATTTAAGATGTTATATGTTTATTGAAATATGACATTACAGATTACTGATCTTTTCAAAAATCCAAAAAAAAAATATTTACGAACAAGTTTCTTAAACTTTACATATGTAATTTTCAGATGACTACAACAAGGAATCTGTGGAGCTCATCGCGGGCATTGTGGACATGGACAAAGACGGGTTCATCTCGTTCTCCGAGTTCCAGGCCTTCGAGGGGCTGCTGTGTGTTCCGGACGCACTGTACAAGACCGCCTTCCAGCTCTTTGACACAAATGGCAATGGACTTGTTGCTTTTGGTAAGTTTTTTTAATGGTCTTGATGTTTAGTCTATTGCTATACTTCCTCTCATAGCTAAGATTCTAGATGTTAAGCCGAGTCTCCACCGAACCAAACTTGGCAACTTTTATGTTGTCAATACGTGTAGGTGACAAAAGTTTCTGTAATTTCGTTGGCAACAAAAATTGACAACAAATGTGGGCAACCGTGTTTCTGTTTTTGGCGGTAAACATGAAAGGAATACGCTTGTTGCAGATATTTTTGGGATCATTGGAGACGCTTAGTTGAAATGTTTTTCAAATTGTTGGCGACTCGGTGTAGACACAATGGAAACAAAAGTTGGCGATTTTTTTAAGAGTTGCCAGCAATTGGAAACACTGCAATTGCCAACAATTTCATTGGAGACGCGCTTTAAGATTTCAAAAGATCCTCATCATATAGCTTAAACGTTGTAACATATCTCTGCCCATGAAACGATAATTTTGCTCTAAACCATGGGACTCATCACTCAATAAAAATAACTTGTCTGCATTCGCAATGAGTATGGTGACCATTCTTGGATTCTGTTCATGCTTTCCATCAGGCAGAGTAGTCTCTTTGAAGGGTTTAAACGTAAAATAAAGAAGTTTTCGCTTCAAAAATATAATATAATATTACGGGATTGCGATCTTAGCCATTACAATCGTTAGTGTACATAGCAGAGAGATATACGTCATTAAATAGAAGTATGGCAAATGTATTAAAATTTCTTTTACTATTTTCCAGACGAATTCGCAGAAGTTATGCGTAAAACTGCATTGCACAAGAAACTCCCATTCAATATGGAGAGCACCTTCGTCCGTCTGTACTTCGGCAAAGACAAGAAGCGTCTTGTAACATATCCAGAGTTCAGTCAGTTCCTTCACGACTTCCACGAGGAGTATGGACTAGAAGCCTTTAAGAGATGTGACAATGATGGAACTGGATTTATCAGTGCAGGCGATTTCAGGGATATTATGCTGTCGGTCAAGAAACATCTATTAACGAAGGAGTTGATGACGAAAGTGCTCAATGTAAGTTACTCATTATTATTATTTCAGTGGTCTAAGCTATACACAGCATAAAATAGATTGTAACAGGCTGTCATATAAGTATACGTTAGACAATTGACAGTTAGCTAATTAGCATAATGAACTAAAATTGTGTATTTTTCTTTCTAGGCTTCTGGATTCCAAGGCGAACGTAAAATCAGCTTTCCTTACTACATGGCTTTTAATTCCTTATTAAACAACATGGAACTGATTAAACGAGTATACCTTAACGCAACGAACGGACATCGAACCCACGAAGTAACGAAGGAAGAGTTTTTGCATTCGGCGCAGATGATGTCACAAATCACACCACTTGAAGTTGACATTCTGTTTGCTTTATGTGACACAATTCATCATACAAATGGGTGAGTTCATATACAGGTTTATTTTGTTGTGAATCCAGAACGCTAAGAAATGTTAAAAACTACGATATCTTTGTAAAATATGTATAGTCACAAATACTAAATGAAGAACATATCAAGCTATATAAAAGCTTGTAAAAAATAAGGCTTCACAAAGCAAGCATCAAGCAAAATAACAGCACTTTTTTGTTTTCGAAGTGTTAAAATAGAGTATTAGAAATCGAGGAAAATTTGTGACTCAGACCCAGTATCCTCCAGAATATTATCTGTTTGAATGAAATTTTCTGTTTGCATGACGATGAAAACTTAAAATACAAATGTAATCTAAAGAACATTTATCAGGTTGAATTTAAATTGTTACTGAATTAGTTTCTTCGCCGCAGCTCTAAACGTCGGCGCTGACCTTAATACATATTGACACGAAAGTATTGAAGTGAAAATGAAAAAAATATAAATGTCTTGTGAGAAAGTTAGCATTAAAAATAAACAATTGAGTCATCATAATTGTGATACTCACAGAAGTGTATCAGGGACAAAATCTATACTAATATATAAAGCTGAAGAGTTTGTTTGTTTGTTTGAACACGCTAATCTGAGGAACTGCTGGTCCGATTTGAAAAATTCTTTCGGTGTTGGATAGTACATTTATCGAGGAAGGCTATAGGGTATATATCATCACGCTACTACTAATAGGAGCGGAGCAACAATGAAGAATGTTTCAAAAACGGGGGAAATTTTCACGCTACGGGCAATATAAGGCGCAAACGAGGTTGCGTGGATCAGCTAGTAATTTGTAAAATGAAATATTTTTTGTGTCAAGATTTTTTACCGCAATATTGTACTCTTACCATGTTTGATTTTTTTCAATATTAGCCATAGTTACATTGCATTAGCTACGTGCATTGACCTCAAATGTTTCTCAATGTCAAACTATAAATAAAAGAGTAAATATTACACGCAGTTGTCAACAGTTATCACGTTACATGCTAAACACGTGTTGCTTGTGTAGGTAGTAGATAAAAAAACAAAATATCTGGTTAGGTCCAGATATTGGTATATTTTGTTTATGAATAGTCTCACACATTCTTCTTTATGTGTGAATTTACTCGATAAGATCACGACTAAATTGTGACAATGTGCCAATTTTCTGTGATAATGTTATAAATTACCCATGATTGTTAGCGATTTCACACTCCGATGCGTACTATAAATTTGATAACGGCACTTTAAAGTAAAGTTCCGTCGCGTGAAATACTATCTTTTTAGGACTTATTACACATATAAAAAACTAACCTTATCACTGTACTAGCTTTTGCCCGCGGCTCCGACCGCCCGTTTATCTGTTATCGCAGTAAAATTTAATTAAAATTACTACACCGATTTCAATAAAATTTGCCAGAACCGTGACAGACAGACACACAGAGTGACTTTCGAATTTATAATATTAGTATGGATTCAAACCACAATTTATAAAATAATGTTGGTGCCTAACGAGCAGACAACCGTCAATTGACTGCCTCGTTGGTTTAGCGGTTGTCGTGTGCGACTGCTGATTATGAGGACTCGGGTTCGATTCCCGGGTCGAACTAAATGTTTGTATGATCTACATATATTTGTTTCGGAGTTTGGGTGTATTCTATGTATAATATGTATGTATTTACAAAAAAAAAGTATATATTGTATTTCTATCAGTTGTCTAGTACCTATAACACAAGCTCTGCTTAGCTTGGGACTAGATGGCGTTGTGTGTTAGATGTCCGAAATATTTATTTATTATTATTTATTATTATTAATTAGTGGCAAGCGACTACCGCCACCGCAGCACAAAAGACAAGTGGTTTTGAGTGCTCACCTGCTTCCACATAAAGGACGTTTGTAAGGCCTCCGATTAATTCACTGACTCAGTGAAAGCAAAGAAAGAATTGTGTAACACTGCCTTCTGTATGACCGCGGTACTCCGGACGGGTTAACGTTGATTAAATGACAAACTGATCATACCTAACCATGAAAATAGCCTGTCAAGCTCTTATCTGGCAACAAAAACAAACTTATAAACACAGATGCACTGACAACAGCTCACTGCATGGTTTGCATTGATTTATTCCTGTCTGTTAAGGGCTTAAGTTATACTACACATGTTCTATTCCATTTAAAATAGAACACAAAAGGAACAAACACACACCCCTAAAGATTCAAACAAACTCATGTGACTTTGTGACTGTAAAAGCTGAGGTAGCTCAGAATGGTCCGACTTATTCCTGATTTTCTTTTTATTTTCAGACGAATCATTTATAAAGATTTAATTTCAATCACACCAGAGCAATACTTCAAGCACGTCAAACGCTACGTCACAGAAATTAAAGCAGTCTCCGTGAGTAATCTATCTCTTTCACACCCATATATGTAACAGTAGGTCTGAACTAAAGCATACGCAGGAGCAGCCTATGTATTGTATGTTTAGTGTATTTTAGACTGTATATGCAAATAGCCGGAACGCAATCAGGCGGTTCGCATCTTTAACATGTTAAGAATAAAAATCTATAAATCATTGTATGTGTCTTGTCTATTTAAAGATTCTTAGATAATTTTACAAAAAAAGATTATGAAAAAAGATAATTCTAGATCATTATTCATTGTATATTGTACATGGATAACTTTTAAATATTATTTAGAATCGTTACTATTCAAAAATATTACTTTTAATTTTTGTATATTAATATAGCGACATATAAGTTTGTTATTATTAATTTGTTATAATTGGCGACCACCACTTTTGGATTCTACTCATGCTTTCCATCAGGCAGAGTAGTCATTTTGACAGCCACTTCATGCATAAAAAAACACGCATTCTTATTCCAATATATGCATAAACAAATACAATTATTTGAATGCTAATAAAATAGAAACAACTTCTGTGAAATTGAATTGCGAACCGCCATTTTGCTTAAGCGATTAGCTTAAGTTTTGTTTAGTTTGGAAACATCACTAACTGAAAGGTATAATATTTCTCTTTCTTCATGCACAAAAGGACGAGGTAAATATGATAAAGACTTGTCGAATTGTTACCATTTTGGATCTCATCTTGGTAAGTAAGGTTACAGAGTTTATGATGTTTCTGTTCTTTTTTTAATGAAAGTGAGGTTTTCGTCAGCTAGCACTGTAGTAGTGAAAACGCATTAGCTTCTCATTATTTTGTATAGAGATAAAGAGTATGTTGTTAATACATAATCAATAAACAATTCTGTAAAACGAACTACAGTTTAAATAGATATACTTATATATTAATTATTACAAATTGACTTTTTCGAGTTTTATGGCAAAATACTGATTATTCAACTTAGTTTATAATTGAATTCACCATATTATTCACATATTTGCTTATTTATCATCACATATCGACACATAATATTTCTAGAGCTTGCTGACTGAACACCATCACACTTGTTTTGACGTATTCAAATACAGCATCATAGATCACATTTAAGAAAAAAGGTAGTTACAATCTATACTCATGCCTGGGTCAACTAGTATATTATAATAGCTGACCCACGCAACAATGTCTCTTGCAAAATTTCAAATCCGACCAGCGGCTCCCGAGATTAGCGCGTTCAAACAAACAAACTCTTCAGCTTTATAACAATGGTATAGATTTAAGATTTTGGCAGTCTAGTAACCCTACTGAATTTTTTGGGGGTTCTGACCCAATCACATGGTGTGACTAGGAGTCAGTGTTTGCTTAGACTACTGATCTCTTTCTGTTCTCTATGTTCTATCTTTCTGTTCTATCATCAACTGCCCTTGTTGGCGAAATTGAGCTATATATAGACCAGAGACCATCTTCTACAGAACGAAAGTGCTTTCCAAAGCTAATGTAAAGAAACTGCATCAGTCAGAATAATAGGGTCCCGTGCTGCCACTTCTTTCTACCAAAGATAAGCGATGATATGATTTCTGGCACTGGAAATATGGCACATTATAGAGATCTTAGGGCTAGTTTTCAGTTCTTCATATTTCGCCTACTGGCTGGCCGACTGGTTTTGCATATAATAATTTTCATGTCTATATTTGATTGAATAAAGGGAAGGTTTATTTTTAAGATATACCCTTTAAGTATACACAGTTTTGAACTATAGAATATTGAATATTACTAACGTCGAAAATTAATAATATCATTATATTTATAACTCCCACAGTTACTTCTCCTTGTCGCGGGTTCCATATGCAATAGTTTTCCGTGTGGAATCCTCAATAATTGATCTAATTGAGAAGGTAAAATTTGTAATATTTACAGACAGATATAGAAATTCTCTTACTTGTTATCTGTATTTCGAAAGCTTAGCTTGATTTAAAAAATATATAGCAATATTAATTCATTAGTTACGATGCGAAAGACTATAATAAATCTGTTGACTGTGTGTTTGTTACAGAGCCCAGAAGAGCGAGGTGTGTTTATTCAGATATTGGAGAGCACATACAGATTCACATTGGGTTCTATTGCTGGTGGTACGTAATACAGTTTTTTTTTTTTTGATATTTTCTAAATCGAGCTGCATTGAAATTAAGATTTAAATGTTATTCATTTGCTGTAACTATTGTTCCCTAAATTAAAATTAAGTAGCGGTAGACTTTAAATTAGCGAATTAATGTTTTATTCATATTAAGCCTAATAAATAATTATTTAGTATGTAGGTAGTTAATTATTCTACTCTTTTAAATCATGTTATACGATAAATTTTATTTTTATACTAGCTGAACCCCGCGGTGTTACCCGCGGTTATCGCCATACCGCGAGAAACGCCGCGGGACAAAGTTAGTCTAAAAAAGTAGCCTATGTTACTCCCTGGATCATCAGCTACCTGCCAGTGAAAGTCCCGTCAAAATCGGTCCAGTCGTTCCATAGATTACCCGTAACAAACATACTGACAGACAAAATATTTGTGAACTACATTTTTGCTATATATACCGTGTATACATTCATATGCATTTAGTAAAAAGCGGTTATTTTAATATTACAAACAGACACTCCAATTTTATACATGTCTAAAACTTTTAATAGCTATATTTACCTACTACTTACTATATTTAAAAACCGCAACCTAATACACTTTTTTGTTGCAGCCGTGGGTGCTTCGGCTGTGTACCCGATCGACTTAGTGAAGACCCGCATGCAGAATCAGCGCACCGGCTCATTCATCGGTGAAGTGGCTTATAGGAATTCATGGGATTGCTTCAAGAAAGTAATCCGACACGAAGGGTTCTTTGGTTTATACAGAGGACTGGTGCCGCAATTAATTGGTGTTGCACCAGAAAAGGCTATTAAATTGACGGTTAGTACTATGATTTTAATTAAACCTCATTTATTTCAGTAGGAAATAGGGGTACTATGGTGGAACATAAATACTTAGACTACCATTTCATTATACTTCATTTTGCCTTCGACGTAGTCTTTTACAAAAAGATATATAACTTTTTATTACTTTTGTGAGATTGAGATTTAATTGGAACTGAACTGATAGCAGTTTTTATTACAAGTAAATTTCCCTACAGAACTCAGATAAATAAAAAACAACAAATAAAGAAATATAAGGCCAAACATGTATTTAATTGTGTTGGTAAAGGTAATGTGTCTTACGAGTGTACCTTAACGTAATAGAGAATATGCATGTTTTTTTATCGAATAATCTGATCATTTACGTCTCTATAACATAGAAAAAAATATAAATAGGCTTGAAAATAGTAAAACCAATTTTCAAAGTGTAATTTAAAACACTGACTAAATATAAGCTACTCGCTAAGCGCTATTGACATGACCAATGACGTCATTGGCATTTCGTATTTACTTACTTTATACATATTAACAATTTTGAAAAAATGGTTATTCTCTTCCGATGATTGTAGTAACCGCTCTTAACGCGTGATAATCAGATGACTTTAAAATATACTGTTAAAAAAATAGCAAAATGAAATTGTTCTTGTTAATTTTTTGTAGAATTTTAACTGCAATTTATTATGGATAAAATTTATATTAAAATTAAACATGGTCATTATTACCGTTTCTTATTTCTATTTTATAGAAAGCGGTTATTAAGTATTATTGAGAACTATTTGAATACCGCGGTGTTACCCGCGCTTATTGCTGTACCGCAGATAACGTCGCGGGACAAAGTTAGTCTAAAATTAGCCTAAGTTACTCCTTAGATCATCAGCTACCTGTCAGTGAAAGTCCCGTCAAAATCGGCCCAGCCGTTCCCGAGATTACCCGGAAAAAACAGACAGACAGACAGACCGACAGAAAGACAGAGAAAAATGGAAAAAATGTTATTTTGGTACATGTAACGTGTATACATACATATGCATTTATTCAAAAGCGATTATTTTAATGTTACAAACAGACACTCCAATTTTATTTATTTGTATAGATATAAGTTGGGGAACGTCAGTTCTTAAACAGCTAATGTAACATGAACTCTTAATATAAAACAAAAGCACAATTGCATTAAAAATACTTACAAGAAATCCGCTATTATTTTGGTCTTTACGGTACACTGATCCTACATGTAGATCCAAATACATATATAAGCTTCCTTTTTTGGCTTCGTGGCAATCGGACAGTTATCGTCTTTACATCTTTTGTCTTACTGTTTTTGTTTGACCCTCATTCATTATTTCATTACCATTCTTTCTAAATAAGGTAAACTGACCTACTATTTTAATTGTGGTGGGAAAAACAAATGCCATTGTTAATGCGTAAAATTTTATTATTTTGATAGTTGTGTCTAATAAGAGTTTCTTGTTACCAGGTAAACGACCTCGTCCGAGACAAATTCACAGACAAAAAAGGCAATATATCGTTATATGCAGAAATATTGGCCGGTGGTTGTGTAAGTACATTGTTCAAGTGATTTTTAGACAAAAAAATAGAAAAAAGTTATCTATAAAAATAGTTACCATATGCTACTATCGATTAAGAAATCTCGGGGCTGGTTAAAAAGAGGTTTTTAATATAAGAAATTATTAATAACAGTCCGGAGTATAGAAGTTTGACAATACTTCTCTCCCTTACTTCGGAAAGCCGTCGATCCCGGTTGTCATGAACATTATGGCAATCGTTATTGGAAAGTAGTGTTCTATAAAAAAAAAAAAACTAAAAAAAATATATACGGTCGAATTGAGAAACCTCCTCCTTTTTTTGAAGTCGGTTAAAATATACCAACAACTACTTTATGTTCTCGTTGTTGCGCAGGTAATAGAACTAGTGGCAAATAATATTGGAAATAAAAAAGGTTAGGAAGGTATATTTATATAGGTAAACATATTATAAGAGAGGTTCAAAACGAACATCCAAGCATATAATAGAGAAACAAACCAAACTTATTTTCTTTTCCAGGCTGGTGGCTCTCAAGTAGTATTTACAAATCCATTAGAAATAGTCAAAATCCGTCTACAAGTGGCAGGTGAAATTGCTGGTGCACAAAAAGTACGTGCCTGGTCCGTAGTGAAAGACTTAGGACTGTTCGGGTTGTACAAAGGTGCTAAGGCATGCCTGTTAAGGGATGTTCCCTTTAGTGCTATTTACTTCCCGGCCTACGCTCATGTTAAGGTATGTATAGTAGTTATGTTACATACGATATTTTTGTGAGAATATTATTGGTAGTTTTCCGAGTATAATATTACATCATTTGTTATATTAGCTTTGAGGACTATTCTAGTGAAACGTATACACATATAAGCCATCTCTTGTATTACTTTTAGTTTTTATTGATACCTATGTAGAAACAAGAATAACTTTTGCATTTACTTCAATGTACTTAACTTAAAATAAACAAAAAAAAAAGAAATGTTTTTTTATGTACCTCTGTTATGCAAGTTTTTTTTTCAAAGGTAGAATTAAACTTTCATTGGTAATTCCTTTCTCGTTTTTTGAGTACATAATTAATATTTTAAAGTTACTATCGATAACTGAAGAGCCAATTTGTTATCAGGCTAAATTCGCGGACGAGAACGGTTACAACCACCCGCTAACTCTACTGGCTGCGGGAGCTATCGCGGGTATTCCCGCTGCCTCCCTCGTCACACCTGCTGACGTCATCAAGACTAGGCTACAGGTATGTACACCACTTACCATGTACAGAAACTAAATCGAATTGAATTTACATGTAAACTTTCTCTCTTCAATATTAAAAGGAAAATCCTGGAAATGTGTCAGGGGAATTAACAAAATAACATTTATGAATGAATCACAAAGTGTTGTGCCCCTTGTAGGAGGCATGATTTTAGTAGCACTTTAATTTCTCACTGCTCTATCTTTATATTATAAAACATTCAATAACCATTAAAAAGTAAAACAACATACACACATCTATGGTTAAAGTCAATGTTCAGTTAAATTTATATTCTAAAATGACTTTGGTATAACTTTTTTTTTAAATACTCATATGCTTTACCAGGTGGTAGCGCGATCAGGCCAAACAACGTATAATGGAGTAATAGACGCCACTAGAAAGATATACGCCGAGGAGGGTGCTAGAGCTTTTTGGAAAGGAGCCTTGGGTAAGATATAATTATACTTATACGTGAGTCTATGCCCACGTTTATATTTTTGGCCACAGTTGTTTGCTGATCTGATTACTTAAATGGGAAATTGGTGTATAATGCCTATGACTATGCCGTTTGTGCCAATTCAGTAAAAGCATAACATACCGTACTTAAATAAAGTTGTTCCCCATCTGAAACTAAACCGAGTTATCAATTTTCAGCGCGTGTGTTCCGATCTTCACCACAATTCGGTGTGACCCTTCTAACTTATGAAGTATTACAGCGTCTATTCTATGTGGACTTCGGTGGAACGTGAGTATATGGATTTAGTATAATCCTGTTTTTATTAAGAGAAATAAAGTAATCTAAAATTAATTAGATATTTACATACAAAATACGTATGTAGGCGATAGTAACATTTCCACACATGCACAGAATACTGAATACAAAGACACTAACATACGAAGATATATTTAAAAAGTATGAAAACTAACTCTATTGTAATTGCACAGCAAAATTTAAAAAAATATGTGAGTAGTAAAAAATATATGACGTATTATATAAATCATCATACTACTTTCATTTGCATTGAGTGAAAAGCTGTTAATATGAAATTACAAACGGACACTTCAATTTTATTTATTTGTATAGATAAATGTCGTTTTAGTAACAACGTAGGCCTTCTTAAAAGGCCGGCAACGCGCTTGTGAAGCTTCTGGTGTTGCGGGTGTCCACTGGCGGCGGTAATCGCTTACCATCAGGCAATACATCTGTTCGTTTGCTACTATTATATGAAGAAAAATGGCAGCATAAGGACTGCCGATGAAAGTAAAACTTATAACTTAGAATGTTATTTGTAAAATTAGAAATTTTATATTGTTTAAATTAAAATAATCAACATCAAACATTAGGATGTCGGTGACGCTAACCCATAAGAATTTTTCCTACCAAAAAAGATTCCGTCACATACATACGGGACAAGCTAACAAAAGCATGTAAAAAAGTGTTCAACGCGGCCAAAGAAGTTTTGTGACGTCAGCATGTCGGTGACGTGATGGCGCAAATTCATAAGATTTTCTGCTACTAAGAAGCGCTAGACGCGGCTAAAGAAGTTTTCACTTCAAAATAACGTATGGATGTAGCTAAGACAGACAAACGTGTTCGCAGGCGGCCGAGCGGGTCCGAGCTGCACGTGGCCACGAGCGTGGAGGAGGCGCCGGCCAAGCCGCAGCACATCGGCGGCTACCAGGTCGCGCTGCCCGTGCTCACCGGCCTCGAGACCAAGTTCGGCATCTCCCTGCCGCGCTGGTCCAGCGGCAAGCCCCTGCCGCAGCCGCAGCCGCAGCCGCAGCCGCACTAAACCACCCCCACCTACCTACCATGTACCATGTACGTGCCTCCACTTGATAATTCCTCGCAACATTATCTTAAGTTTTAGTAAAGCATAAGCAGAATCCAAGAGTGGTGGTTTTCATATTCATTGCGAATGCAGACAATGCAAGAAGGCAGCATGATCTACACCATGGCGGCCTAGTGCTTGCTAGGCCCATTGCAGCTATATTGTCAAAGCCGGTAAAAATAAAACGGTAAATTGTTAATCGACTTCGTTTTTCTTTTTATTTTACTAAACAAATTAACTAATGGTTACGTTATTTTTTTTCTTTAAAACTTAAGTATTTGCTATTAAAACAAAAAAAATATAACCCTAACCTATTAAAATATCAATAGTGAAATTGTAATATCACGGTTTTGACAATATACTTGAGCATTCATCAACAACCTTTAACAGTCCATTGGAGGAGGCCTCAACTTTAAAATCATTTATACAATAAGACGCCAAGTGACATTTATGAACGTTACATTGAAGCTACAGTTAAAAAAAACATAGATTGACACAAACAGACCCCACAGCAAGTGCTAGATTGTCAAGAAAAATTTGTTGAAAACACCAAAATCTACTGCCCGTATGTGGTGATTTATAACTTCCAGTTTACAAAATGCGTAGAGCCTTATGAGAAGTATACTGGCAAAGAAACACGAGATTATGTGTATACATACAGTACACACAACAGCCTTTAAAATTCTACTGCAGGAGGCTTTAGCCTACCAGTACCACTAGCCAGACGGGTTGGTATAGAGTTTGTTTCAAGTTATCCTGCAGTGATGTAGTCTTGCATACTTTGCTCCCTTAGTCATCCCTTACGACACTCATGGGATGAATAGGACCGACTACAGTCACCATACGTTATGTAACACGGTAATGTATAGGTTGCAGATATTCGACTACCTCTGGCGTTCCAGTAGAAGTTGACCACATCCGTCGTCGCGTGTTTCAAATAAAGGCGCTCAGTGAGGTCTGAGGGCTATGTATAATAAAAATATGTTTTATATATTTTATTCACGACACAAAATCTATGTAAATAATTGTATGTCTGTGTATAACCGTGCTGTAGAACAGTACTGGGAATATTTTAAAACTAGATAGCTCTTTGTGTTTTAATTTAGAATCAAATTTGAAAACGAAAGTTGTGATAACTAAAAATCAAAATTTTCAAATATATATAATATAAATAGAAACTGTTATTATTACATACACGAGTTGTTGCTTAAACTGATTGTATTGAGGAGCGCAAGCGACTTCAATGCTCAACTCGAAAACCTTTTGTGACTCTGTTCAAGATATCTATCATTACAAACAAGAATTCTATAGAAATCGTGCAATCTTCACATTATAATTTGTGATAAATTATTATTTTGATCGTAAATTTAATTGTAAGTTGAGTATAATGGTGGTCTTTTAGGTTATTATTAATCACTACACATTAAAAATATGAAAGGTTGTTTTAACGTGAACTGATTGGAAACTGATTACTCGAAAGTATCGTCATAAAAACGTGAGTTAATTACCAACTGAACGACGACTGCAAATAGGACCTATATATATTAAATACCGATCGTGTTGTGTTGAGTTATTAGATAAAGTTTGAAGAAGAAAGAAAAAAAGAAAAATATTTGATTAATCGTCTCGATTGTGTTCAATACGTGTTGTTTCCTAATTGCAGGTGCAATGTTATATTTATTTTGCTCAGAGTATTCTAAAAGCAATCCCACTTACATTTCATATTAAGTTAAAAACTTAAACAATACGTGATGATGCATAGAATGCAACTGCCATCGGGGTTACCAGGAGAGGGGGGGTGATACGTAAGAGCAGCAGACTCCTTGGCTTTTGTAATAATAGTTAAGTTTAAATTTTTGATAAGGCCCAAAAGACTGTCAAAAAGAAATATTGCCTTACCCTCGGTCAAAAGCTAGATACGATAGTGATCGTCACTGTGCATATAACTTTAACTAAATGTATGAATGTCTACATAATTATAATTTAGGATATCTGACGGACAATGTAGGCACCATTACTGATAATAAAAGCCGCGATAACTAGATACGCTGTGTAAAAATTTCATAAAACACGCAATAAGGCCTCGTCATTACGACTAAAGAAGGAATGTGGCCTCGGTGGCGCAGTGGTAGCGTACGCGACTGCTGTTCTTGAGGTCTCGGGTTCGATTCCCGGGTCGGACAAAATGTTTGTATGATCTGCAAATGTTTGTTTCGGAGTTTGGGTGTTTTCTATGTATAATATGTATGTATTTACAAAAAAAAAGTATATAAGTATTTATATCAGTTGTCTAGTACCCATAATACAAGCTCTGCTTAGTTTGGGACTAGATGGCGTTGTGTGTTAAGTGTCCGAAATATTTATTTATTTATTTATTTAAATGTAGGCATTCATACATTGTAGTAAAGTAAAGATAAAATTGTAGCCTAAATATCTTAAAAAAATAATTTAAAATAATTATAAAGTTATTTCGGCATCGTATGTGTTACAGATGTCATATTTTATAGTAATTTTAAAAATAACTGTTTATATAATTTATTTCTTATTGCAGACATTTTGAATTTTGAAAATTTTTTACACTGCCATTGCTGTATTTGTAAATGCAACTATCAAATGAGAAACTAAGTGTATTATATATTTTACAAAGTTATTTTTGTAATTAGCTACGTTCAATGAAAGCACCCGATAACTGTAACATGGGATAATGCCTTTAGTTTTAAGTGTAACGGAAATCAAAGCATTTTTTTATACATATTATGGTATTAAAAAACATTTGAATTTTATAAAACAAGCAAGACACGTTTTTGTTTCAGCAATAAATAAATATTGATATTGTTTATCACATTTGTCCATATTTCACATATATAAAGTATAATATACTCAAATGTTATGTATTTAAAACCTATATTATGCCTACATTATATATAAATATATAATGTAGGCATATATGTAGGTATATATATATAAATTATATATATTTCCTCTGATATATTTTTAAATTTATTTAAATATATAAAAGTATATAAGTAAAATATTATTTGGTAGTATTTCTTGCAAGAAAGATATTTAAACAAAATTCAAAGAAAGATAGAGTATATTAAATCGACGAATTGATTAGGTACATTTTTTATAAAAGACAGAAATGTACATACACATAATTGTTGCTTTTCAGAGTTTTCGAAAGTTTCTCAAGACCTCAGAAAAAGGATAAAACTTTGTAATTTCATTTAACACCGCTATTCTTATCGGGTTTTGCGGCTAATACTTACTTCATGCAATTCATACTTTATACAATGGTGTTACATTTTAATAATTAATAACGTAAATGGTTTTTTTTGCAATTCTGAAAAGCAATATTCGTTGTGTACGTATTGTATAGTGTTAAAGACTTCAATATTAACGCTTTTCCACCTAAAACTGAGATTATAATTACAATGAATGCTTTGTTTTGACAAACCTTGAGTACTTGCATTAAACAAAGCTAGCTAAGACACATCTTGTGTGGAGTTAATTTCTTTTTCTTTAAGAATTAATAAGCTGTGTATACGCTTACGTGTAAGTTATTGCTAATTAGTTCAATAGAATTTAAAAGCAAAAATATATTTTATTCCAATCAAAATTTGCTGTGAAACAGCTATAATACACTGGTTCCTTTGCAAGTAGATGTCTAGCTAGAGTAAATCGCGTAAGACTAAAATAAGTTCTCATAATGACGAGGAACGTTATTTTATCAGATAAGAAACGTGCTTGTTAAAATACCACGTGCCATTAACGTTTTTATTAATACGGGAGTACATAATAAATTAATGTCTTATTTTGTCTCAAGAAACATGTTTTCCACGTTTTGATTTGTGATATACTTACTATCTATTAGGTACATATAAATGAAAAGTAGTCGCAGTAATGATGGTCTTACACTTACAATAGTAATTACCTAGCTAAAACTTAAAACGTTCTTATCAAAACTTTCACTTATGTACGTTACGACTACACATATTTATATCAGAACAAACAAATACATATCTTACAAATTAATAGAAATATAATCCTGTTTGAGATTTCTAAAGTATCATTATAAAAAAGCTTTGTACCTATACACTTTTGCTTTGAAATTCTAAATAAACACAATGGATCTATCAATTTGAATTTGCACAATTTTGTTATCACGATTGTAAGAGTAACTTTGTTGTATGACAACATGTATAAAGTGGATCATAGTGTAAAGAGAGGTGATAGAAAGCTGATGTGACTATATTTATTGAGATTGTACAATTGTGTTAAAATAAATCGAATAAAATATCTGTTGTTTTATTTTTCACTGCATCAAATATTTAAGACTAATTGCTGTTATACTAACAGCAGTCTCTTTAGACTTCAGACAAAACATTTTTGTGAAAAAAGCTATGTACCTGTTTTTAAGTGTACGGGTACTTTTATTCAGTTTGATATGCCTCCTCTACACGTTGGCAGATGCGTCCGCAGATGTCGGTTGAGTCCAAACATAAGGTAGCTACTGTAAACCGTTAAGGAGTTCCCTTAACTGTTCTTCGTCTTCATTATCAGACCGCTAATGACGGTTACAACCCTCCTAGGTGTAAAGTTCTCATCAATATCAATTAAACAAGCCCGAATCTAAGGTAAATACTGTAAATCGTTGAGAAATTTCCACGACTACCTTTCGGCTGCATCATCAGATCGACTATAGACCTCCAATAAATTGAAGTACTTTAAAATACTTCATATTTTTTTTTAACAAATGCACTAATCGCCCCTTCGAATTTCGATGGTTCCTCTCGATTTATCTGGGATGGCATTATTAGATCCTGGTTTCCTTATCATGGTATCATCCTTGGGATATCTCATCTCCAATAAAATAGAGTCATGAAAATCGGCTCAAACGACGAAGTTATCACACACACACATAAAAAACATAAATACGGTATAATGGAAACCTCCTTTTTCGAAGTCGGTTAAAATTTAATAGCAGTGTCAATATTTTATCTCGATACCGCGCGGGTATCATTTAGCTACAGTCATATATCTAACTTATATATTAATAACTACCTGACCCGGCTCGCTTCGTACCGCCTGCCATGTTTTATGTAAATAATATAGGTATATGTCTGATCTGTCTCAGCTTCCCACAGGCAGTGTACAGTCGTGGACAGTATCAGTGTCCTAATATCAGATTATGTAATCTGAGGTCCTAAAAATAACGAACATAAAAAAAATGGGTGCAGCCGATCGGAAGTTATGCGCGTACATACATTTCGGCGATTCATTTTTATTTAGATAAGATATTCAATTTTTTTTTTAAATTTAACCATTTTATCACAAAGTTCATGTGCTGCCACAGTTCCCCGCAACATTTACTAGAACGTTGGAACAACTTATATGGTGCCTGCCCACGCATCCGGTACGTAGTCGCCTCTCCAAAACCCTTCAGCTTATCAGCGAGCAATGTGTTTCGCCCACTGCCACTTAGTTTGGGAGTGCTCGGGCCTTTGGTCAATAATTAATCATCTCTGGCAACATAAGCTAGTCAAAAACTTTCATCTTGAGATACCGGTATTTGGGACGAAAGAAAAACAAAATATGTAATTTATCAAATTTTATTTCTGCCATTTTGAGCATTATTTCACAATTTACAAGTCATGTTGCACTGCTTGGGCGATTTACACTAAATTAAAATACATGCTTTATGTACTTGTTAGTGCTTTTCTCGTCGCCATTATTTTCTATAAAACACATCATTTCACTGATAATAATCTAGGGAAAAGTTAAAGGTAAACTAATGATTCCTAATTTATTAAAAACTAGAATGTTGCAACATCATCAAAATCATCATGTAAATTTAATAATATCGTCATTTTAATTAAATGTTACATTTAATTAGACTATACTTATTCAAAATCCAACAACTTTGAAAATTTAAATATACCTAGGTACTTATTTGAAAATATTAAAACTATAAATAGAGAAGAATTATTGTCTAATGTGAAAAGTAGCAGTCGGTAATCAGGTCAACAAACAAGAACACTTGCAGCGTTAAACTCATTGAAATTATTCATAAATAAAGTACCAGTGATGTTTAAATTCCAATCCCAAAACGAAGCCAAAGTAGGTATAAAAGAAATCGCGTCTTATCGTAATTACTCTATCACCACAAATCTTTCTCAATCTCTATTAGTTCAATTAAAACTATAAAAATATATGTACAACAATATATGAACTAGGTAACAAACCATAATAGACTGAGATCCAAATCACCCCAGATTTACGTCATTTTAGGAGAGATGAATTTTTTTGGATCGGTAGTCTAACATATACTCAGAAAGAAATGGATACTCGCTAAGCTGAAAGCGGGGCCGTTTTACAGTTAGTAGGTATTTAAGGTGGAAAGAAACCATGAAAAATAATGTCATTTTAGGTAGCCTAAATTTTATATCATTAAGTACAATGTTAAAAAAATATTTTCCAAACAGCTAGACTAATATGGGAAGCTATTTTTTCTCCCAGGCTCGTTTTAAGTTTATTGCTAACGCCTTATTATTATTAACGCGTCTGCTATTTAAGGCAGACATACGCGTCATATATATTGCTATATAAGTTAGCGTAGGCGTTCATACTTCTCGGTCCGGGGGTGGTAATAACAGCAGTTCCCGGATCCCTCCCGTCTCAGGCGCAGAGTGGTACACCGTGTGGTTTTAGTCGGTTCGATTCCGACACACCATTCCGCCGCATACGGTGGGGTGACGGCCCGAGGGGGTTTCCAGACGGAAATAAAAAAAAGGCGTTCATACTTCTCAACAGTGTAGACCAAAAACTAACAACACACTAAGTGTATTGTTAGTTTTTAGCCTATATTAGACTACTGATCCTAAAAAAATCACGTTTCCTGAAATGATGTAAGTCTGGGCAGACTGGGATCTTTGACTATAAGTAATTACTTAAAAATCATTGTCATGAAGTATTAAAAAAAGGTGCGATTGATTTAATGAGGTAGGTCTGTCTATTGGATTTATTTCTGTGAGGTTCTTTCTATATTTAATACAAGTCAGAATATGTCCCATATTTATATAATGCTGTGTGATAATAATAACTAACATAACTAAATCCAATTCATCTTTCTATGCAGGTCAATTGTTATAATTCGCATAAACATTTAAGACTTCTCTAACTACTTTGATAACGTTCTCACCAACTTATCTCAGGTCTATTTTTCGACTAGGTTATATTTAGTAGCTCTATTAGCTTAGAGCTATTAGCTCTATAGGTTGGTTAGAACTCTAGCAAAATAACAAATATTAACAGTGCTTTTACAAATTTAAATTTATCCGGTATAATGTATGCTGTAAAATTGATACCAAACAAGTTAAATTTTAACAAAATAAAAACCGACTTCAAGGTTCGACTCGATTTCTCTTTGATGCCATAATCAGATCTTAGTGTCATTATCATAATCAATGCCTAAGCGACGAAGTTATCCGCGAACACACATAAAAAACATATACGATCGAATTGAGAACCTCCTCCTTTTTGAAGTCGGTTAAAAATAATAATTAATTATTAATCTGTGGTCAGAGTGGCAAGATTTATTATTATTCTAATGTTGTTGTATCAATTTAAATATATTTAATAATTTATATTTATTGAGGTTGGTGATAATGTAAAAAACATTATTTAACTATAATTAATTTAAACAGTTTTTAAAGATATTGATTTGATTTTAAATAATTTACAAATATCTTCAGCTTCTCCATAAAGAAATTTTCGTTTAATACAATTATGTAATAATAAAATTTACTATAACTTAATTTTAAAGTTCCGAATGTGAGAAAGGGCTCAGAAATTGAGAAAGCTTAGCAAAACTAATCTATGGTTGTGTCCACTCCATCCTGGGACTATTACCACGATAAATAAATCTCTCGAAACAAAAGTATTTACTGTGCCTGACTTACTAACATAATTCTAATAAAAAAATAAAGGGTTGCACTCCGGGAGTGACGGCAGAAGTAAAAACTTGAACATTAACGTTGTGCATTTTTGTTTTTTTTTATTTCCTCTAAGTATTAAATACAATTAACGATGCTATACGAATCTGCCTTGCTTTGCCTTTAATATTCCTTGAGAACCGTTAACTACAGAAATGCTTATTGTGATGTTATAAAAATAAATATATATGTAGACTCGTGCTATACAGTATAAGAATATTACCCGGGCGAAGCCGGGTTTACACACATGTACACTCAGGCAAGCGCCCTGCGCCGCTTAAACAAAACAGCAGGAGCAGGCATACATTTTCGCCGCACGGTAGAAAGAGAGGGGGATATTACTTCCTTTCCTACGTCACGCCTCCGTCTTACGAATATTCGATCAGGTCGCGTGTCCTGACGCGAGTTTAAGGATCTGTTCACACATACCGGCTCGGAGTGCATCGACCCGTATTATTCTTCTCGCACAGACCGGATCGTATACGCTTGGAATTGACCGAAGCGGAGCCTGAGCGCCACATAGACTTACCGGACGAGAGGGGCGCGAGTGCGAACGAGAAAGAACACGCGATCGGAGCCAGTCGGCTCCTCTTATTATTTCACACGAAGCGCGTTTAAGCATTCTTATTGACAAACGAAGTGCACATGCAAAAAAATACCTTACTACAATTACTCAAAATTCTGTTTCTAATGTGATAAAATGTGCTCTCCTCTCCGAGCCGGTCTGTGTGAACGGACCCTTAATATTTTTTACCCATCCCAAATAAGTGCACAACGCCGATAAGTTTTTACTCCAAAAATCAGATGAATTCTGTGTATTATTTAGTACATTCAATGAAATCTAGGTAACAACAACATAACATTTTTTATTATTTTAACTATTTACTCAGTTAAAGTTTTTGACTGCTGGATATCATAACAAAAGAAGAAAAATCTCTAGCAGTCTGCATGTTAAAGCTAAGCTAAGACAGCAGACAATCCATGGCGGTGCATATTTAACAGAGCCAGCAGTACGTTATCACTCTAATGGGCCATGCATTCACGACGAATGCCACCCGTCAAATTGGCTGTTTACTAATCTATGGTGACGATACCGACTACGATAAAAATAAAAACAATTCGATCAAACGATCGCGAAAACATGTGTATTACTGTTTTATTGTCAACATCTGCAAAACAAGAGTAAACACAACCAACTAATACATATAATATACAAAAAAAATTCATTCGCTAGACTTCTCCAAAATTCGTGTGTTTCGTTTCTTTAGCGTGTTTTTGAGCCTCCGCTTGTCCTGTTAAAAACTTGTTACATACCATACATTTCAGTGTAAACTTGTTCAAGTCGGTAAATTGTCGGGAAGATTTCGCTTCATGAGCAATTTGCTCCGCTTCTCTGTATATTTCCATATCCTCGGCGGCGAATATTGTTTGTATGCCACCCTGGAAACATGAATTATTAGTTAAAACAATATTCGAATAAATGAGGAGATATCCATACTCCATACTAATATTATAAATTCAAAAGTAGCTCTGTTTGTTATACTACATTGACATACAAGGTTTATTTTAGAAACCAAAAAATAACAAGAGACAATAGAATATGGTTGATAATGGCTGCTATAGTAAAAACTGTGTTGCAGCCACTAACGCCCACCTCAGGAAAACAAAAACAAGTACTTAGTTTAGTAGTTACATAAACATTAAGATCTTAAACTTGCTTGCTGTATATAACACTAAATTACAACCTAAATTAAATCAAAACAGTAACTTTAACAAAAGTACAAGACTATTTTGGTACATAAGAGTGTATAAGTGTGTTTGTTATGTATGAGTGTGTCAATTAATGAAAAACATTTGTAACTTACATCCGATTCTTCTAAATACAGCGGATCATAGTGTACACCATCAAACAATAGAAATACCCTTTGTCCATAATTCTTATCCTCTCCAAATCTATTTATGATTGCATTCAATGTGTCAACAACGGCCATTTCGAGGCCATAAAAACGAGACAAGATTGCAACCTGGAACAAATAAACTGTGTGTTAGTTGCTCCCACACAAAACTACGACGCTGCATCGTAGGAATTTGCGATGCGAATTGCTACGATACGAATTCGTGCGGCAAAGCATTCGTTCATGTGACCATACTTTCGAACACAAAGACGAGATGCACTAATGAAATTTTTGTATGAAACAATGCCTGACAATGAAAAAAATTTACTGTTTAACAAATATTTTGTTTATATTCTTCAGTATTTGATTTCAGCAAATTATGCGTAGCGTATAGTTACCTAGTTAGGTACCTGGTTGAGGTTGCCTGGGTCAGCTAGTATATTATACTAGCTGACCCAGGCAACCTCGTTAACGTCTTATTGCCCGTAGCGTGATAATTTTCACCGGTTTATGTAAAATACTTCATTGGAGTTCCGCTCCTATTGGTATTAGCGTGATCATATATAGCCTATAGCCTTCCTCGATAAATGTACTGAAAGATTTTTTCAAATCGGACTAGCGGTTCCTGAGATTAGCGCGTTCAAACAAACAAACAAACTCCTTAGCTTTATATATTAGTATAGATAAACGGTCAAATTGAGAAACCTTCTTTTTTTAAAAGGTTGTACTTATTCTTTTAAAGACTATGCAAAGACGTTGCTAGTACCTAATCTAAACAATTTTAAAAGCAAACTACAAAATATATTTTTTAGTTCTTTATATAGATGTATAGATAACATCAAGGAATCTAAAAATACCTCAATAGCACCACCCCATGAGCTTGGTTGTTGAATCCACACACAGTAGTCAGGATTGGGTTTGCCGAGCATTGCTTCATTATATGTTTCCTGATCACTTGCTACTTCCATTGCTATAATTTCTCTCATAAGCGTGTGCACTGAAGTATCTACACTCCCATTTAATACAAAGCCTGAAATACAAAAAAAAAAAGTTAACTTACTGGTAATTTATCATTTTTTAAAGACTAAAAGAGCATTAAGAAATTTGTGTTAGCTATTTAAATTTAAAAAAAGTATTATTCTATCAGTCAATCTAGATTTTATAGTACAAGCTCTGCTCAATTTGAGGCTAGATGTTGTGTGACAGGTGTCCAAATATTTATTATCTATCTATACTAATATATAAAGCTGAAGAGTTTGTTTGTTTGTTTGTTTGAACACGCTAATCTCAGAAACCACTGGTCCGATTTGAAAAATTCTTTCGGTGTTGGATAGTCCATTTATCGAGGAAGGCTATAGGGTATATATCATCACGCTAATAGGAGCGGAGCAACAATGAAGAATGTTTAAAAAACTGGGGAAATTTTCACGCTACGGGCAATATAAGACGCAAACGACGTTGCAGCCTTAGAATCATATGCAAAACCAGATATTTTTCCAAGAGCACAAATTAATTTCTGATTTATTTTTATTATATTTAGCTGTAGCTGCCCTATTAATATGGCGGTTGGCCCTCTCCTAACTCATAAATAATGGTTATATATTGGAATATTGATAAGTACACCCGCCATATTGCTGTCAATGTGGTGATTGTTATGTGTTTTTTGTACTTGGAGCACCTCCATATTTCCGACCCGCCGAAACTGGCCGAAACCGCAACCGAATCTTCGGTCGGTCACTACGTATTATTTAATTAGATACCTACCTACACGAAAGGATAAATTGTACATTGATTCTAAACATTCGTCTAGATAGATTATTGATTGTTTTTATTATTCTATAATTTTTTCCTTTCATTATATATTTATAACTAGCAGCCCGTCCCGGCTTCGCACGGGGTAGACAATTATTTATTTTTGGAAATTTGGATATAAAAACAGTTTTTCACAAATATTTTTATTAATTAAAAAAATATTATTTATTAATTATATATTTAAAAAAACCCCACAGTTATATTTGTATGTAAGTCTATTTATGTTCAATTTCTTTGATGGTTTAATTGGCGGGCATTTAAATAAGTAATATTTACATAGGATATTATATACATTTTTACTATGTTTTTTTAAGTAATTAGAATAAAAGCAGAGTCGAATAAAATATATACAGTCTAAATTAAACGTTGACAACTTTCAACTAAAAATGTATCTACCTATACATCTAGGTATTTCAAAGAAATTTTTGTTCGTGTCGATAGAAACTTGCCTATCATTATTTAGTATTTTCCTTACAATTTTTTTTTGTTTGGTTTTGTTTTTTTGTGCTTTTTATTTTGGTTTTATATATTTTTTTGTTTTTTATTTTTGATTAAAAAAGGGTTTGTCATTAATCATTTTCATTCTTATTATTACTTAATAATTTACATTTTTAGTATTTTTTATTTTACAGGTTTACTTTTACATTATTTACAGATATAGATTTAAGGTAGATTTACGTTTTTTACTTTTATATTTGTCAGTTTTTATCTTAAAGCTTCACTGTAAACTACGTTGGCAGTGGTATTTGTAGATGGCAACAAAATATATTGATTTTCAGGAGATCCCACTCGAGAAAGGGCAACATATAGTTGTCCATGAGAAAAGCATTCTTTTCTTAGGTCGATGCCAACCATCGAAAATGTTTGACCCTGGGACTTATTTATTGTGAGGGCAAATGATGTTTTAGAGGAAACTGTAACCTCTTAAAAGATATAGGCAAGTCCGTAGGAATCATGGGGATCCGCGGTATGTGGGCGAGCTGTCCGGCCGCGGCCCCGGTGATTATAGTGGCTACTATGACGTTCTCCCGCAATTCCTTCACCAGAAGTCTCGTGCCATTGCACATGCTGGGAGGGCATAGGTTCCTCAGCAGCATTACGGGAGTGCCTACCTTTAATTGTAGTTCGTGGGGCGGCAAGCCGGAAGGATACAGGGAATTTAAAAATTCTTGTGGATAGTGCACTGTATCTTCGATGTTGCATACTGTGTCAATAGATTTGTAAGATTTAAATTCACCGGGTACTTTTTCCATAATAATTTTGTTAATCTCATTTACCGATTCATTTCGCGGGGATACTATCGCTCTCGAACAGAGCCAATTGAAATTTCTCTCCGTAAGATTTTGTATGTCCGGATATATTGTGTCCACAAGAATTTCTAGACTCTGAACGATTTGACCCAAGTCGTTATCCAACAATACCTGGGGACTGTTTGCAACCGGAGACGGTAATTTTCCGTCTCCAAGTTTTAGAAGTTTTTGTGAGAAATTATTATGTCATTGTCACTTAAATGTGCTCTCATATTTGTGTGCAGATTAAGAGTTTCAATCGATTGCCATAAAGTTGATGATTTAAGGCAAGCTCGAATAACGTCAGCTCGAGTACCTTTTGTTATAACTGGTAATGTTTGACGAAAGTCTCCA
The DNA here is from genome assembly GCA_905220595.1 of Spilosoma lubricipeda. Classification (NCBI taxonomy): domain Eukaryota; kingdom Metazoa; phylum Arthropoda; class Insecta; order Lepidoptera; family Erebidae; genus Spilosoma; species Spilosoma lubricipeda. The sequence continues at coordinate 11,006,605 of HG992282.1, read as the reverse complement.
GCTAAAACAAACGTCACGCCCCCCATTATACGGTCTGAGCTTCGGATGTCTCTCAGCGTGCGCTCCACGGCTTCCACGTGCGCCCTGTGGCTCATGGTGCACTTGTCCCAGATGACCAGCGAAGTGTCTTGTAAGAGCTCGAGCACACAGATTGTTGTTCCAAAGACACAGCCAATGGTAATTTAAATGTAAAGTGAGCAGTCTTTCCATCATTTAATAGGGTTGCAGCAATTCCGGACGATGCCACTGCGACAGCTTTTTTTCCAGATTGACGTACTTTTGCCAACACTAAATTGGCAAGGAAGGTTTTGCCTGTTCCACCGGGCGCTTCCAAAAAAAACAGTTTACCGCTGTGATTTTCAACACTCTGTACTATAGCATCGAATGCTATTTTTTGATCTGCCACCGGCGCTATGGCGGTTTTGTTTACTGTTTGAATTTTTTAATTCGTAATATCTTTTGAATGGAAAGTCCAATTTAAATAATTTAAAAACTATTTTATAGGTAGTTAAATGGTCTTGACCATAAAATAATTTATTTGGATAAGGATTAATATAAACACATAAATAGCATGATTTGGATTTGGTTAGCATTTTCATTAATGTTTAAAATGAAAAAAGTTGTTGTAGTAACATAACTACAATAGTTGGACATATGCTACCGCGGAGTTTTTTGTAGACATTATGATGTTCTTCAATATTGTTGTACATTATTTTGTTCTATCGCTAATAGTTTCGGCAGCGCATTCGACGAAAGACATTTTAAGACTCATTTTTCTACACCTTCGGTTACATTGTTCAAATTTTACCAAGGATCCCTAATTTTTTTCAAAATGAAATATAGCCTATGTCAAATTGGAAGAATGTAGCATTCTGTTGGTGAAAAAATTTTTTAAATCGGCCCAGTACTTTTTGAGCCTATTCATTACAAACATACAAACATAGGTACAAATCTTTCCTCTTTATAATATTAGTGTAGATTAAAACTTCGAATTAAAAATTATGTGCAAATAACTCACTAATACACGCGTAGATTGTCGCGGGCGGCCGTTAGTACATAATAATAAAATAATTATGAAAATTTAGTAGTAGTAAACAAACTTTGGTCGGTAATCTGAAGCAGTTTAGTAGTTTATTGAAATATCCTTGTACTTGTAGTAGATTCTTAGGAGACAAAAATAATTTAATGTGCATAGATGTGCAGTGCATAAAGGATTCAGTAATGATTAATTGATTAGTTTTGATATCTAATGACTAACCACACATTTTACGTGTTTACGATACGATTTTAACAGTTTTTAAACGTTGCATTGCGGAAGGAGTATTTCCTAGTGTTTGGCGGTGCGGTAATATTCGTATAATACCAAAACACGGCGATAAGCCGCCGGACGATCCTGGGTCCTATCGACCTATAACATGTTGCCATCGCTAGGAAAGCTTTTAGAACGTCTTGTAGTGCCTCGACTTCTACCGGGTGGAGTTAAATTTCATGATAGACAATTCGGATTTACGTTGGGAAAATCAACAACAGATGCGGTCATATCTGTAAGGAAAACTGTCACCGAGTCAAGGTTTCAATACGTCTTAGGTATCTTCTTAGATATATCTGGCGCCTTCGACAACGCGTGGTGGCCCATGTTATTGCTAAAATTAAAATCAAGAGGATGCTTTAAAAATATTTATTCCCTAATCTTCTCATACTTCACACAAGGCACAACAAAATTAAGACTTGGGCATCATTCTGTGTCGAAGGCGCTTACGATGGGGTGTCCTCAGGGCTCGGTGCTAGGTCCATACTTGTGGAATATAGGCTTCGACGATTTTCTTACAATACCTATACCACCCGGATGTACTCTAAACGCGTATGCGGACGACGGTTTGTTACTGGTGGAATCTGATACTAGAGCGGGGCTTAAGAGTCTGGCTAATAGATGTTTGAACTTAGTATCTCTATGGGGTGTACGTAATCGCTTGACTTTTGCACCAAACAAAACCTTCCAGCTACTTCTGAAAGGTAACCTCAAATCACCGCCGTGTATTAAATTTCAAAATGTTACTGTTAAAAATAAAACCTCGGTTTGCTATTTGGGATTAGTTTTAGAAAGAAATTTTTCATTTATCGAACATATTAGAACAGTTAATGAAAAGTCTAAAAAAAGTTTCTTTGCTCTGACGAGAATATCAACTGCCACATGGGGTCTTTCATTTAATACATTAAAAATTATATATGGAGCTACTTATTTGGGTGCTGTTTGCTATGGTGCTCCCGTATGGGCCGATAGAGCGACTGTAGGTGCTGTCCGTCGCAAACTGCTACAAGGCCAACGACTTGCATTAATCTTCTTATGCAAAGCATATAGGACGGTTAGTACTGAGGCTTTACCGGTATTGGCGGGTGTTCTTCCGGTCGATCTCGAGGTGCAAAGACGTGCAGCCATGTACTATTCTACAAAACAAAACATGGAATGCGATTTTTTGGGCGTACGAGACCGCGATAAAATCATAAGATTGTTTCAACAGCAATCCAATGTCTATGACGACCTAATGGATGAATGGCAACAACGATGGGACGAATCATCTAAGGGGCGCCACCTCTACCAGTTCTTTCCATCTGTTCGCGAACGGATGTCGAGGACATGGCTCGAGGTAGATCACTGTGTCGCTCAATTTCTTACGGGCCACGGTAACTTTAAGAGCAAACTACACTCATTTAAATTAGTCGATTCACCATTGTGTCAATGCTCAACACCCGATACTAGCTGTGAACAATCGGCTCATCATGTTCTCTGGGAGTGTAGTCTTTGGTACAATGAACGTAACACAATGCTAAATAGCTTACAAATGACATCTGGGGCGGTATACTATGGGGATCTTGTGTCAACTGCGGTGAATTTCCGTGCGTTTAGGCGATTCTGCCATACATACTATAGTAATCAAATATAGCTCACTTAGGACCCCTAATACTTTATCCGTGGTGCTTCCCGGTTTAAAAAAAGGTGTCTGCCTATTTTGACTTCATTTTGTCTCCCGCTTTGCTAAGGAGGGAAGTGGACTTATCATATTTCCAACTCCTCCTGTTTTTCTTCTGATTAATTTCGTTGCGGGTTCCAAGACAGTTAATATTTTTTCCTGGGACTTCCCGAGTGTCATAACTCGGTGTGTTCGTGGGTCACTGCTGTTGATCCTGGTGTACAGGAGTTACAGCGGTGGGCGTGTGGGTGGGATTAGCCCCAATAACCACACATTTTAATAATGTTTGAAAGTTGAAACCATGCTATTTAAAACTGATGTCACCATTTTATTTAATATAAACCAATTTTAGTAAGCATGTTTTTAAACTACAGTGAATTTCATTAATAATGACCTTTATTGTAGTGACTTTTTGGTTATAGCGAAGTCAAACTTACGTCCCTAGAATTTAAAGCATACTTTTGTGGGAAATTAATTTGGTAATAGCAACAATAGTGATTTCAGATATAGCATCAATTTCGGGTATAGGGACTTGTTTTTATGAACTATGTATTTATGTCAGATTCCTAGAAATCCATTGGAGATATTGCAACTGAGTTTGGCAAAGGCACAAAGACTCTTTCATAAAACTATTAAGCTTTCTTATCCTTTGTTTACATTCACAGATGGTCAAACGAATGCTTTGTTTGTATGTAGGACTACTTAGCACATGTAAGAAGTTAAAGTTATGAATCAGTTACATAGCAATTTCGATTCTCACATTGTAAATTTTCATCATTAAATATAACTGATGACCATTCTGATTTGCCGTTGGCGAGCTTATAAGCAACATTTACGGATTTTGAACTTATGTGAATATTGATGATCAAGTTATGAGTAAGTACTGATAACTTGATTGATATTGAAATTATTGAGTCTGAGCTTCAAACACAATAAAAGGAGGATGAAGAAGACGAAGAAGACTGCAATCTAAATGAGATTCCAACTACTAGAGATGCATTATGTGCTATAACAACTCTCAAAACATGCTCTTGATTTAGTTAAGGCTAAAATAATTTAGATGTAGAAGGAATTATGAAAATGGAATGCACCTTACAGCTTGCACGAAAAACGAAACTTAAACAGTGCACTGTAACACATGTTTTCTTGTAGCTAATTAAATAAATGATAGTTAAATACATATGTATAGGTGATGTTTTATTATTACAGATATAGAGAATTACGGATATTGCTAGAACATTAGTGGTCCCTTTGCCATCATTATAAACAAAATTCACTGTACCTTTAAACATTTTTTTATCCTTAGTTAACAAAATTAATATTTTTATATTTATTTATACCATAGAAGATAAATCTGTTTATTACTAACATAAAACTCAAAGCAATCAATGCATTGTAATAAAGTTGATTATGAAACATAAGTTACACAATTAACTAACTACCAACAACAAACTTACAAATGTAACAGGACACCATAATTTATATTTCATTAATTACTATATTGTTGTTGTTGATATTATTACATTACTATATTGACTTTATGACATTGTTGAGATATGTACTATAATTAGCTAGCAAGAGTTGACCTTTGTGCAACCAATCAGAAACATTAATGGTGCTTACTAGATTATACTATTGTTAGTTCTACACCTACTACATAGATTACATTTAAATTTAGAAATAACTCACCTATACTAGTGAATAAACAAGAATTATCAGAGGGCACAACTTTTTTCATTAGAATACCAGGTCTGCAGGGTCCTATAGTCTCATGAGATACAATGCCATTTTCTATAGGTTTTGCCATTGGTGTTTCCGGAGGCGTTTTTTGTGGAGTGGGTGGTAAAGCTTTTTCTTCTACTATAAGAGTCTCACCAGTTTTCAAACCAATTTCACTGATTTTTTTACTGTCATTACTTATGTCTAATGGCTTTGGTGGATATCCACACAATACACAAACCCGCTCGATGCTAATCTCCGATATACTTGACAAAAACATCTTCAATTCACCCACAGTACTATCAGAGGTCAATTCCTTTAATATTTGCTGACCGTTTTTGCTTTTCACTTTAAACGCTAAGGCTGTCATCTTACTAAAATATTGACTCGTAGAAATCTAATACGTATTCAGTTTAAGTTTGTCGTAATTAGGTCAAAAGACGCCACAAAAGATGAAATAAATAAATTAAAGTTGACTTTTACTGAAGTAACAAAAGTGACAAAACAATTCTTCTTGACGTTTTCTCAAATGTTACCAACATTAGGAATGTGAACTTGACAGTTACAATTCCTATGTAGTCTCCACCATGGACCTACTACCCAAACAGGACTGAGTACTTCGATACAAAAATGTGCGGTACAGGCATCACCTACCAGAGTATTACATCTCTCTCTATGTAGGGTGACCATATATTAATATTTAATTGGGTCATTAAATCAAGTATCCAAGAACTTAAAACTAAACCGGTCAAATATGCTTTGTTTTATTAATACAAGGTGTTTTATTGAAACAAAGCATATCTAATATTAACAAATATAAAGGGGGCCCCAAGGTTACATTGGCACCATTCCTTAATGGATTACTAGTCGTCAACCGGCGGCTTCGCTCGCATAGATTCGGTTACCTATATAGCGTAACACCCGGGAACATGATACCGATATAAAAAGTATCCTATCTCCTTTCTCCCGGTCTAGACAATGGGGAACGTCCACACAGATCAAGCTGCCTCGCGCGGTAACTGCCGTCGAATCGCGAGGCTTCTCGGTCTGTGTGGACGCGCCCATTGACTAAATCAATGTATTGTATTAAATATATAAAAGGTATTAAAAGAATAATGAAACACCATATTTTCATGTATAGTTTTACTTTTAATCAATGTAAATAGGTGACAATGTAAATGACAATGCCTATGAAAGTGTTTAACCCTAAACATTACTAAACAGTATTGTTTTATGCAGCTTTTGTCTTAGGCCTAGTTTTGTTCCTAAATTTTTAAGAGATATAGTTTTAGCATAATGCGCCATACGCAGATTGAAAAATTTTGATGCTACAGCTTTGACCAATTGCATTTCGTGATTATCTTCTATTGCAAAACATTGCAAAGGATGTTGCAGATTGAATTGATGTATGTTTGAAGTGAAATGTTCAATGGTCAAAGCCATAAGTTTATTTTTACTTATATCTTTTTTGGATTCTGATGACAATGTTAGCAAAAAAAACTTTTCGGCAAAAACGACTACTTGAAACGGGAATTTCGAAACATATTTCAAGCCACCTCTGTCGACAAATGTCGTAAATGCTAAAAAATTGTTTAGGTCAATAGAATATGCGTGATCATTTTCTTTTCTTTTTGTTAATAATGACATCCGGCAGTGGTCACAATCGATTTTTTCCAGAAGATTATTGACAATCGCGCCTGCAATGTAATATAAAATATTCAATTTAAATTCAGAAACAGTTACATTGCCTAAATTATAAAAAAGAACATCAATTTGTTTTCCTTCCAGAACTTTATCATTTTCTTGTCGTGCCAAAAGTCGTCTTTTTTTACTACGAAATTCCACAATTGGTGACAATTCAAAGGATTCATCTGCACAATTGGCACGGATACTGGGTTTTATGCTATTTTGAAATAACAATTTCCTTAATGTATACCGAAGCTGCAGGACGTTGGGGTTATCATTACAACCACCTCGAGCCCTGATACAAGAAAAAAACATTTCCAGGTGGTCCTGGGAACATTTATACGTCAGGAAATATTTATATACACCATCATTCAAAAGATCTAGGGCCAAGCCGTGAAAACTAAACGTATTCACAATTAAACCAAGTGCAGGCATTTTGCGACGATGAGTCACTATAGGTTCGCCAGATACTTTAAGTGAATATAAATACTCTCTTGTGTCCTTTAAAACATTCTCCCAGATGTTTTTATTCTCCATCATCATGGGAGATTTGAATCCAGTGCCGCTTGGGTCTTTGCAATGCGTCCACCCATTTAGCACGCAAAAGTTCATCTTTTGGAAAACTGAAAAATGAAATGAAATAAATAAGTAACAAAATTAAAAGTTTTGAAATAACTCACGACATGAACGTGAGACAGAGAGACTTGAATATAAATATCTCAATTTGAAATACAGGTAACAAGTTTTATTCATCGATTCTACCAAATTGATGAATAAAACTTGGTACCTGTAAGTATTAGTAGTATGCCCCTTAATATAACTAAAAATAAATTTATTTCTAGTGGCGGCGCTTGTGTGTTCATCGTCCCCCCTTAAACCAACACTCCCGACTGATTAACCTTTAAAACGTAAAATGTTAAAATTCGTTTTAGATAGACGATGCCGGCCAAGACATACACCATTATAATACATTAAAAGTGGAAACATTCCTTAATAAATTTTGAATGACACATATCAGAATTATGTATATAAAACATTCACACGCACAAGGGTCATATTTATAACACCCTCTTTTTTGGTCGGGGGTTAAAAATACAGAGCCGTGCTCTTATCGTAAGCAATATTGACTTTATCCAGTGTCTCGGAGTCTCTGGTACTTAATAAAAAAAATCCGTCTTTTTTCGAAGACAATGTCACTCTATTCCAAATTCTACAGGTTTTTATCAAAAAGTAATAAATAAGGCCTTACCTGTGAAAAGACATTCCACAGTTAGCATAGCTTTCACTGCTGCAACCTTTTACACAACAATTTTTCACCATATCTTCACTTTTAAAAGCAATTTTTACAAAATACAACGAAACTGCATCTGCATCCTCTTTTGAACCCACGCTAAACCGCCATTTGCAATCGGCTGGGATACCAGTTTAGTAAAATCATGTGATCAAAATCAAATAACAAAATATAATTTCTTATTCCAAACATTACTCGTTAAATTTATTAATGACTGAATATTGATAATTTAACACAAATGCAATTTCTACAATTTTTTGTTTTAAGCTAAAGCGTTGTGATACAAATATGATTTCAATAGACTTAACATCATTCTTAGAAATTTTTTCGTGTGCCCACACTGTGTGAGCGAAACACACGCCACTGGTTCGTCGGTCTCGCTCATCCCGGTTTCTCTACTTTGATTAGATCAAAAGAATGTGTACCTTATTGCAACGAAAAACAGTTGAATTTTTTTTAATAAGTTTTTGGAAGTACTCAGTCCTGTTTGGGTAGTAGGTCCATGGTCTCCACTCTATGTCTCCACCTCAGATAAAGAATACCCTCCACACTAATCGCGAAGTTGAACGAGGTTAGGCGAATTCGAGTGTCTTAGAGTATATAAAACTAGAGAGGCGAAGGGGTGGCAAGCGTGATTGGAGTAGAGAGAGACTGAGTTTGGGTAGTGTCTGTATCTCTAAACCGAGTCTCTCTTTCTCTACTCTGATCACGCTTTCAGCCCGTTCAGCTGTCTCTTCAGACCCATATGTTATAAGACTTTCCCGAGAACTTCGTCGAATAACTTCGCGAGAAGTCTTTGTTTTATGAAGTGTTGTCGCGTTTTTGGAATGTTGCCACTAAGTTCTATCGGTTGTTTATTTGATCTGTTGTTATTGTAAAGTAGCATTTCAAATCACCCAAATCCTTAAAAAAGTCATTCCTCAATGATGTTAAATTGCTAGCATTCGTAGCAGCCTCTGTCATAAAACAATAAATAAAGATAACACCTGTAGTAACAAAGTAATAAAAACGTTTTAACAAACATGATAATCTTGTCTACGTAACATACTACTCGTACTATGTGTTTTTTCAGTTTATTTATATAATACACTGAGAAAAACAAGCTGAATTACAATCTTTGTCCCCCAAAATCTGAGCGATGGTTTGACTGGGGAACCGAGCCTCCGTACAATTATGAACTTATAAAACCGAATCAAAGAAACTAACAATTTGGAAAACAAAACTTACAACTGCTTAATTTTTTTTTTAACTGCAGGTACCTACTGTAATTGTTGTCTAATAGCAGAATAAGTGATTAAAGTCATAAAGGTAGGTACGAAAACTTAGTTTTTTAGAGTTTTGTCACCATAATAATTTTGCTTTCTTCGAACAATATATCTGCCGTCATCGCGTCACCAAGCGAGAGATTTTTGTGTTGGCAATGCATGTCTGTCTTAACATGTTTTTAAACAACTAATTAAATAATTTTATTGCTAAGTAACTACAAACATAATAATAAGTTCGTTTCGTAGTAATTTTTGCAGTAAGGACGCCCACACAAAACTACGACACGATGCGACGCCGCCTCATCGTAGGAACTTGCGATGCGAATTGCTACGATACGAATTCGTGCGGAAAGTGTTGGTTTATGTGACCATACTTTCGACCACAAAGAGTCGTATGAAAAGGATGATGAAAAATATAATAAAATTTCTGGATACAAATAAATAAGAAAATAGTTTTGTAAAAGTTTTAAAAGAAAAAATATTGTTTAACAAATATTTTGTTTATATTCTTCAGTATTGGAACCAAATAAAATAACATCTCAGATCCTGCAACTTATGCATAGCGTATAGTTACCTAGTTGGATAACCTTACACTATATATACATATGTATAAAATAATAATACATATTTAGGACATCTAACACACAACGCTATCTAGTAAAGGTAAAGTAAAGAAAAAAGAAAGAGAGAAATAAAGTAGTGCCGTTTAGTAAAGTCTCAGAGTGGACCAAAACTGTTGTCAACAAGTGTGACGAAACATCGCATGAATGCACGATGCGAATTACATCGAACGTTCTTGTAGTGCGAGCTCGCAAGAACGTGCGAGTAAATACTCAGGTTTACTGTCCCTTGGACCTGTGAAAAAATCAAACTTTTAAGCCAATGCAATCAAAAGATACAGCCTTATATACTGCAAATTTCGACACTCGCAAGGGAATCAAAACACACAGGGTAGGTGGGTAACTCAAAATTTTGAATGTGAGTGCGAGACCGGAGGCCCAATGATGCACAAGCATTACTAGCCCGCCATGGTGTGGGTGACCATGCTGCAGCAATGCAGTATTGTCTACATTCGTAGTATGGAGACCACCACTCTTGGATTCTGCTTATGTTTTCCATCAGGCAGAGTAGAGTCATTTTGGCAAGGCCAACATAAAAAAAATAACAGTTATTCTATATGGATATAGAATTACTGTTATTTTTATAGTAATTCTAGTGTAGTGTAATATAAGTAATCTATATCTATAAAAGTAATATATGTATCTATAAACATGTGCAAAAAATTAAGCAAAATATTATTTCTGCTAAGCAATATCCTCCTCCCTAATTGCATGCCACACATAGTTCGATGCTCGGTTTTAATTGAAGACGCTTAAGTCCAGCAGAGCAGTTAACTGCGATGGGCTGATTATGATAATTCTATCTATTATTTGGTTTGATCCACTTACAAATGAAGTACCCACTACTCATATGCTAATAGATAACTTATCAAAGGTGATTTTATTCAATACTAGTTGTTGCCCGCGGCTCCGCCCGCGTTTATGTCAGTTATCGCGGCAAATAGTACTATGTGTTATTCTGATGTGTAAGTGATATTACTGTAAAGTTTCATCCAAATACTTCAGTAGTTTTTGCGTGAAAGAGTAACAAACATCCATCCATCCATACTTACAAACTTTCGCGTATATAATATTAGTAGGATTTATTTATTTAAATAACACAGCTTTGTCTGCGGCCCCACACACGGTTATCGCTATAAATACTCTATTATGTGCTTCTCCAAGGTCAAATCTAGCTTTTATCTTTACCGAAATTCATCTAAGTCGGTTTAGCAGTTTACTTGAGAGCGTTATTGACCGACAGAATTACTTTCGAACTTATAAAATTAAATCATATTCATTGTAAGATTTTTAGGTGATTAGTAATATAAATTAAAATACAGTGACATTTCTTTGCATTTTAATAAAAATAACATTCCTACGTATAAATATCCATAATTAAGTTACAAAATACTAACCTATTTTACACTATGGCATTATGTTTATCTAAGTATCCCACTAAAATATTGGCACAATAATAAATTGTACTACTTAATAATGTAAACCACTTTGATTACAACTTTGCTACGTAAAGAGTTTTGATTTTAACACAAAATGATTTGGGCGATTAGTTTCGCTTGTGAACTGTTTAACTATTAAGTACAATATAAAGTTACTAAAATACTAACATAGTTTTCCTTTTTTATTTGGTGTATGTTGGTAATGTTTAACGAGTATTAATTTTGACATTGTAAACTCTACAAAATAAGTTTGCAAATCAGTATTATGCTTATAAGTAAGTTATAATATACAATACGAGTATTCGAATATTGATATGAGTTGAACACCTAAATAACTCTTTACATCCTAAATTACTCTTAAATTTACATATTGTCTCAAATTCTATTCCTAATAAGTTGTAATAAACTTATTATATAAACGCATGTAAATGGCAAAAATGATTCTATGTGCGCTTAATAAGTATCTATTGTTTTTTGTTTGTAAAAATATCAAAAAACAATATAAATTTTAACTTAGACTTACGCATAATAATCTATCACTGAAAATAATAAACCTAGATTTCTTTGGTTTTACAAGCTTCTATAATATGTAATTATTATGCGAAATTAACACGTCTTACGAGTGTTATAATGGTAACCGCTATTTTAAGTAATAGACCTAAGTTAGACTAGGATTATCAATTTATTTACATTTTTGTTCAGTCGTACAAAATAAGGTTATGACATTCTTGGAGTACCTAAGTTTTAAGAACATATATCCGCATCATTCCTAAGTAACTGTCAAACTATTCTCCTACAACGATGACACAATGAGTACAATATTGTATCTAGTAACTTTACTATCTCATAGTGATAACCGTTTCTATGAAGGTGCCGGTTTAAACAAGACTAACAGTTAATGTACTATTGCAAAAACTAAAATCAAAATGTTTTTTTTGAAAAACTTTCCAGTTTACATTACATTCGGCTGTTGCGGTGTGGTCTGCGATGTCTCGGGTGTCGAGGTAGTGGCCAGCGTCACGTGGGACGACGAACGAACCGCGGTACATTCGCGCGGAGTCCTCGTCTGCCTACCACCAATGGTGGCATTCTTTCATCTTCTTCTTCCTCATAATCAACACCTTCCACACTGTCTTCTTCACTCCAGACCGGTTTCACCATCTGGTATGATGCTGAAAATCCTTTGAAGACTAGGGAGTCATCGGTTCTGAATCTTATGAGTAATGCTTCGGCTGTTGATACTATTTCTGGTGGCATCTGGAGCATTTAAAATATGTAAATAATTTATATATAGAACACTTTTAGTCTGTTTAACAAAAAGTAGATTAAGGAACCTCGTAGGATTACTCGTAGATAAATACTAAAGATAGTAGCTGAAATTTTATCATCAGTTGTCTACTAGATATTTTCATTCATTGACTATTTAAGAATTTAAGCACAAAATCATACTATTAATACATATCAATTACAGTATCTACAATGACAATTGCAATTGTTCACCTTTGTTCCACAAAACGTTCCGTAATTCCCTCCACTGCCGTCGAGCCCCCCAAACACCTGCACGAAATCATATCTGCAGTTGGCTTCAGGTTCCAATTCGAAGGTCAGGAAGGTGAGTTTGACAAAGTGGTTCCTCGGTGCTTCTATGTTCCAGTCGCAGTTAGCGCGGGATTCATACGCGTTGTCTCCGTAACGTGCATGTGAGTACAAGTGTTGAACTGCGTCCGTTGCAGCGAGGTAACCACCGCAAGCTGTGAACAAAATGATTAGCAGCAAAACTTTTTTGCAATGAGAAATTCATAGAAATCCTTTTCGAAAAATCTATGGCACAAATACTCGTTAGTAGGACAATATTTTGCCTATTCATTACTATTCTAGCCTGTTGGTTTTACTGCGGGTCGACCTTAGAAAATATGAAGCTTTGCTTTTTTCCATACATTTTCTTGTTTCGCATATTCCCACGTATAATAATTTAGCATATTAAGCGTGCATTGGCGTACTCATGGGTTGTCGTACGGTGTAGTTGCTTGTGCTAGATAGAACTACAAATATTTTGTTAAAGGAATAGGCAAGTAAAGGATTTCGGCTTACCAGTGGAATGATTAGCTAGGAACCCGCTTCTCTGCACCGAGCCATCCGATTTAAATACAACGTACATCTGGTTTTGCGATGCGACTATGGGATGTGGGAGTCTATTGCCACAGAATAGCCCCAATGTCTTCTCTTCTGCTGATGCTCCATCATATATCGTAACATAATCATATGCGCATTCCTGAAAGTTAAATACAAAATTAAATGACTGCCTCTTTGGTCTAGCGGATGGCGTGTGCGACTGCTGATCATGAGGTCTCGGGTTCGATTCCCGGGTCGGACCAAATGTTTGTATGATCTACAAATATTTGTTTCGGAGTTTGGGTGTTTTCTATATATTATATGTATGTATTTACAAAAAAAAGTATATATGTATTTATATCAGTTGTCTGTACCCATGACACCAGCTCTGCTTAGCTTGGACTAGATGGCATCATGTGTTAGATGTCCGAAATATTTATTTACTTATTTAAATCTTCAAAATTATTATTTATAAGTCGTAGTAAAAAGGCAAATATATTTTTCACTATAGGGTAAACATAATTTTAATTAGTGAAATACTTACGGGATGTGGTTCTAATTCAAATCTCTGGAAGATAAGTTTGATGCGATGTCCTGGAGTTGTAGAAAATTGCCAAACGCAGTCTTTCCTTGGTGGATAGGTCGCTGGGTAGTTAGGACTGGGTAGAAGAAAGCAATTTGAAGGTGGTAAATCATGTTTGCTTTTTTTAAAACACCTATGTTGTTTCGCAAATTTTTGTAACTGTATCATTTTTGGCTGCCTTCATTCAAATCGATTTCCTTATCACTCTTTCAGTAAATTGTTATAATTTAGGAAAAGAGCTCTATAATGCGCTCTCATTGAAAGTAACTAAGTACTAGTTCAATTTTCGAATTTAGTTCACCCTCAGGTTTGCAAAGGTCCATGTCAGTCGCTCCGTGGAAAAACTGATATTCAGGTAAAACCGGTTGAACTGTAGCGGACCCCAATAATATTGGGAATAACAAAGGCTGGGAAGATGTTGATGAAAATAACTACTATGCTTTTTCTGTTGAATTGAAAGAGATACGCTGAAAAAAGCCTTATAAATCTGCGGATAATAAATAATAGTCGGGAATCGACGTACTTTTGGAGTCAAGGAAAATTTGTAAATAAATACCTACATAGTCTGACTGCCAGCCAGTCAATGTAGGTATATATTTTTGATGTTGATGAAAATAACTACTATGCTTTTTCTGCTCAAGAGAAAGAGATACGCTCAGTAAAGCCTTATTAATCTGCGGATAGTAAATAATAGTCGGGAATCAACGTACTTTTGGAGTCAAGGAAAATTTATAAATATGTGTATATAATGTAGGATAGTAGATATAGGTAAATAGATTTTGTGGTATAAATACTTACCTCTTTATAGTGCCAAAGGGTAAAGTGACGTCATGCTTACATCCACCTTCCTTGCAGTCGTGGTTGTTAGGGTGCAGCATGAACCCACTGTAACAGGCGCACTCGTAACCGCCGAGGGTGTTGCGACACTCGTGTTGGCACCCGCCATTGTTTTCGGCACATTCATCCACGTCGATGTAGTAGGCCGCCGCGAAACCGGATCGGTGGACTGAACCGTCTGAAGTGAACTGTAATGCGATGTCAAATTTATTTTTTCTTTATAAAATATTGGTCATTGTTTTTCCGTGGGTGGATATAAGTACGTAAGTGACAACATTGAAAATATTAATTACTGAAATTTTAGTAGTAATTACTGTAGAACGGTTTAATTCTACCATTAAATTAGAGGTAGTCCATCAAGAGCACCCGCTCGATTGGATGGAATGGCTATGGCATTTGCATACATTTAAAGAAGTGGAGAAGCCATTATTCGATATTTCAACCTACTTTTAAACGTCGTGTTATAATAAATAGTCGTATATTTACTGTCTTTTCTAACGCTCTGACAGTATTTACTAGTTAAAACTAGTGGACAGTAAAATTAATTAAAACAATTGAAATGCAAATACCTGAACTCTCAGTACAGATCCATCCGAAGTGACAGGAGGTGGAAGTGCTGATCCGCAGAATACTCCATGTCTTCTTAACACATCAGCTCCTAACTTCGAATGTACCGTAACGCTGTCATATTCACACTCCTGTTAATTTTCATGAATGTTAATAACAAAAAAACTATTATGAAACTAAAAATTAAAATAAGTAATTAAAAATTATACCCTAGACAAAATCTATCGATCGGTAGTTATAATAAGAATTTGTATAGTTCATTTTAATATTACATTATTTTTTTATTTGCCGCAATGTTCTTAATGTATAGTGTATTCATTTACTTTAGAAATTTTGAATATATTGGCAATTTTTCGTTAAATGAACTTTGTTAGGCACACTCAAAAATCAAGCACTTTTTCTTTGGAGACTGAATGCTGAATAAAAATACCTGTTGGTACATGTTGTTTCCTTCTAAATCAAAGTGGGTGAAATTGAGCGTAATCCTGTGTTGTGGTGGTGCGACTATCTCCCACAAGCAGTTCTTCGAAGGCGGGTAGAGATCAGGGAATGATGGTGATGTGATAGTTCCGTTTGGTGCGTATAAAGAACCTCCACAAGCATCTGTAGAGGAATAAAATGTAGGCACTGAATGTGGTCATTGGGGTTTCATTTACTTTAATTAATATAATTTTAATTTTATGAACTTGTGGTTGGTATGGTGTGTGCATCACAATTATTCTTATTATTGTGATTTCGTAAACTGTCAAATCAGTCTTGAAAATATTTTTATTCCAGTTATCTTGACATATTACTATAAACTCTAATAAGTAAAAATCAATTATCAGCGTAGGTAGGTACTTTTACTGTCGTATACGGCTTTCTTTTGTATGCAATTCTATCAGATCGTATAATTATAGATATATGAGGTTGACTTTATTTTGCCGATCTTAATACAGGACAGAATAGTTACGGTACGTGAGCAGTTGTACGGTGTGTGTGTACTAAATAATAGAGAGCTCGGTGCTCAACCAGCGGGCAGGTCACGTTATCACTGAATACTACAGGAATACGGCTCAGTAACTTACTTTCACATTTCTTCCCATCGGAGTGTAGTTCGTATCCAATATCGCAGGCACACTCGTACCCTCCAAGTGTATTGACACAAGAATGGCTGCAGCCATGCTCAATAGACGCGCATTCATCGAACTCTTTCATAAATGTTGCTGAGAAGCCCGCTTTTTGTACCGTGCTGTCAGATTCGAAGATCACCAGTAGTTTGTTTGATGTAGACCTGAAACGATTAGATTATTTTTAGCAGATTACCTACTTTTAGTTTTGAATAGCTAAACCGGGTAACGTCGCGGGGCTAAGTTAGTCTTAAAAAAGTAGCCTTAGTTCCTCCTTATTTCATCAGTTACTTATCAGTCCCGTCCCATTCAGCCGTTCCAAAGAGTCGCCGGAACAAACAGACAGACAGAAAAACAAACAAAAATAAAAATATTGTTTATCCATGTAAGTATCGTAAATATTTTACTTATTATATTTGCATTTAGTGAAAAGCTGTTAATTTAAAATTTTAAATTACTTCAATTTTATTTATTTGTATAGATTAATCCAAAATATTTAGGTGCAGAATTTACTGTTCTAGTAGGTATATTTATTAGTAACGTAACTAACTAACCTGATATCAGGAGGTATCTTGTGTCCACAAAACATGCCGATGAGTGGACTGTCCATAGAGTCACCGTCTCTCACTTTCACCTTATCGTAGGAGCAGGTGTCATGGTTCTCTACTTCGAAAGAGTGAAATCTTAAGGCTACTTGATAGTCCTGTAATTCAATTTATAATTACTATTCGCTTTATTTTTATATCGTTCTGGAACACTTAGATACTTTTGTTTTTTCTGACCATGCGTATATCAGATGTAGTAGGTTATAATTAGGTTACTATTAGGTAGATAATAGTTAAACTAAAAAAAAACCTTAAAGTTTTTGGTAGTTTAGCGCATTTATGTTATCTTGTTAGATCGGTAATCCTATATGAAGCTATGATTCTTTTTTGACTAGTATATCGAGCAATAAAACTCAGTACTAGAAAGTACCTACCGTATTAAGCCATAGCTTACAGCTATTGCCAAAGTAATCTAAATTGATTTTCGTTATAAATTTTCTATACGGTTTTGTTTAGTTAGATTTATCTTTTAACTTTACCTGCGGTACAGACAGTCTCCAAACACAAAGTTTATTCGGTTGGTAGTCGTCAGGATAATTTGGTGACTCCAAATGTCCGGTGCTGTCGACCTCTATATCACCACCACAGACGGCTAAAGAAAAAATAATTTTATAGAATGGTAAATATATAAAAACTGTTATGATGCGGTTGCAAGCTCTAATATTTCAACTTGCATAGAATTGTTGAATGAAATTCACTAATAATAAAATAAGACGACCCATATGACACTATCGTCGAAACCACAAATACGATTTGATACTGCTTAGTGCAAATATTGACATGGCTTTCTATTCGCATGTTCAATAAAAGTTCTGTTTTCTACATTCACTTTAATATTATGGTGTTAAGTTGTTGTGTCTCATTTGACGCTATTTACTGCTTACAAAGACGTTGTTGTTTATTCTTTATAAAGAGTACCAACCTTCATAGAATGCTCTGAAACCTCTATGTGGTTTTGGCCTTGGACCGGGTTGATATACAACTGTCAACCTAGAACCAGTGGACCGCATCATTGGACCTTTGCCTGATCCGCATATTCTGCCAAGAACTGGAGCATCTGGCATGTAACCGTCTCGGACTTCAACCCATTCCGACCGGCATTCTTCAGACTTGTGGATGTCGATTTCTGAAAACAGACGAATTCAGAAAATAGTGAAAAGGGTAGGTAATCTTAATTCTTCCACGTCTTTAATTTATCTCGTCTCAATTAATTTTATAACTACCTAAATTTAAAAAGAAAGACAAAAGACTGATTGAAAATTTTGGTACACTGCTTATTTGATCAAACAACGACGCTAAGTAACTAAGTATCGAAGTCACTAAAAAAATTAAAACGATGAATATAATAAATTAATAACTGCATTGCTTGTATTTGTCTTATCACTTTCAGGCAGAACCCGAGAGCAATACATTCAAAAAGCTAACGGACAGATTTTCATACGGCTTTCGCACATAGATCTCTATCTACAAAATTTTGTATAAATTTGTGAAGAAGAAGACAAGGATATTGCGTTATATTTTTTGACATGCGTGGTCTATACCTAGCTATACTAATAAAGTTACATGAAAATAATGTATTACTGAACTAAAACTCTTTAAGAAAAACCGTGTTAACTATTAGAGAAAAAGTTTATTTACTTTCTTATCGTTTCTGTACACCTGTAGAAGTTAATCTTAAAAAGATTAAAACCCTCAGTTATTTTGTTGTTACTTTATAATTATTTACCTGAAAAACTATTATATTTTGTCAGGCCCTTGTTTCTCAATTGGCAGTAACGTATGCTGATCATAACACAAATGGCAGCATGGATTGCAAAAAAATAGTTAACCGGGACATTGCATTTTACTATTCATTCTGCTAACTATTCAAAGAGTATATTTTTTGAAAACTTATGTAGAGAAATTGATGAACGATGATAGAAATGAATATTTTTATCAAAAACCTAATAATACTATCACCAAAAGCTAATAATATTTTCAAAATAGACGTGCAATACGGAATACTAAAGTGGTTACTTTGTTCCTATTTAACTACAACAAAATTTAATATACGTTTTGTGAAATCATAACAGTTTCGCAAATATTCTACTCATCAATACAATCTTCAAATTCGATTCGCTAATTCAAATAAAACCGTACTTGAACCTTTTGCGATTCTGTATGATGTATTTATTCACAAACTAGTAAATTAAGAGCAAAAGTGGTCCAACCACAATCATACACTAAGCTTGTAGTGACCAGACAGAATTTACAAGCTCCTGTCTTTATAAAGCCATTCATGGTGGACCTTTAAATCTACTTTAATTAAAGATATCGTATAGGACTTTAGAGAACATTTTGAGGTACAATAGATCTTACTACATTGGAAAGTTTGCTCGGAACAGGATTCCAAAACTGGCCACTAAACGTTGCGAACTGAAGTGGAAACTTATTGCTTTTGATGGCTTTAGTCAGAATTTCGTACTTTATATCTAAAGTTGGTATTTATTAAGACTTCGACAATGCTTTGGGAACTTAAACTAGATATATGTATACCTACATGTTTAATATGAAGTTATATTTCTTAGAATATTAAAGTAAGTCAACTGAAGGGTGACTTTAAACTTTGTGCTGAAATAAGTTTCCTTTTAATATTGTATCTTGAATTTCTCTTTTGAATTGTTAGAAATTATTGTGAATATTCGGAAAAGTAATTTATTCAAAACTCGCCGCTCCTCGCAGTTTCACTTACTTTTGTTATCAGTGCTTCACACCTAAAAGCGTCCAAATTGTTATTCAATATAGTATCAACATCTTATTAAATGTATTTTTTTTAAGTAATAATCAAACACGTCAGCTGCTTAAAATCCTTTCTTTAAATAAAAAGTTCAACCAACTTTATAGAATACCAATGAAATAAAAATAAGTGGATTCCAGTGGATACCTACTACTCTGAATGAAGTCGGTGCTAAAGCCGATGCAGAATAAGTAATTTTTGTGGTCGATGTCAGCTTACATACATGCATGAAAAATATACATCCGAATTGAGAAACTCTTCCTTTTTGAAGTTGGTTTATAATAAACATTGAGCAGTTCAACGGAAATTTCACAATTTGTATGTATCATATTGAAGAAGGCTTATGTTCAGCAGTGGATGTCTTTCAGCTGAGATAAATAACAAAATTTAAAATACATATAAATAAATAAATCGTCTCGTTCATCCAATAACATCAACGTTTGTTGCAGGGTTTTCAAATATTTTCTCAAAGTCAGTCTACCCTTTCCATTTTGACCCTCTGACTGATGGAGCGAACAATCAATCAACTGGCCAGCTCATCAGTTAATTACTAGCCAAATAGCTGAAGTGGAGATGTGGCTATGACTATGAATCTCTAGAATATTGTAGGTGATTTACTTTTGTGGCTTAGCTGTGAATACCGATGTTATTAGTTTGTTAATTGCTATGGTCAAAATTAAAGGGCAGAGTTCAAAATTATAATTGAGCTAATCATTTATTAAAATATAATTTTGTTTTTCTTAATAGCCACACTTCATAATCAGCAGTTGTATAAAAGAATTTCGATATATGACGAATTATTTTTGGTATTTATAGTAAATGAAAACTTGAATATCTCTTATTGGGTTTGCGACGGATTGAATAGACTGGTATTTGTTTTTATATTTATTATATTATTTTTTTTAGTTGAATTTACCATTTTTAACGGTGCAGCATTATTGTTACACACAGTTCACACCTATAGACAATTGTAAACTATGCAAACTACATGTGGGAAACATAAAGTGAATAAATATTAGTCACTCAATTCATCTTACTATAAATCTCAACGTCTGGTGGGTGTTTTTTCTGTATTTCTCACTTAAGGTTCAGTCTAATGGGTTTGTTTTTGTCTACTGTCTGGCTTCTGCTGAAAATTGCTGCGTCTAGAGACAGATATGAGATGCTAAATGGCGTGTCTGTTCCTTTTTGTGACTCAACACTTACCGTGATTTTCAGCGAATTTACTAAATGCGATTTAATTACGATAAAGAACTACTATTTAATCGGATTTAAGGATTTAAATGAGACCATTTAAAGGTAAAATTTTATTATAGAAACCTTAAAATACAAACGATAAATATAACATTTAGTAATTAAGGTTAGTTAATTTTTCACAAGGAAGTGTTTTCGTGAAGGACGACCTATCTGCCGGTTTTGAGCATCCGATCCAATTCACGTATTCACTGAAGCGATCATGCCCAGAGAGTAGCTGTGTCAATCAATTGGAGACAACCTCCTTTCATATCTGTTCACGGGGGTATGTATTGACATAATGAGTAGATATAATACTTAGCGATATCGATTTACTTTACATATTTCAAGTGATGTTGTTTTTATTTTTTATGCAACTAAGTATAAATAAATAAATATTTCGGACATCTATCACACAACGCCATCTAGTCCCAAGCTAAGCAGAGCTTGTGTTATGGGTACTAGACAACTGATACAAATACATATATACTTTTTTTTGTAAATACATACATATTATACATAGAAAACACCCAAACTCCGAATCAAATATTTGTAGATCATACAAACATTTGGTCCGACCCGGGAATCAAACCCGAGACCTCACGATCAGCAGCTGCACACGCCAACCGCGAGACCAACGAGGCAGTCAGTATAGTCTGACGTAATGGATAATGATATTCACATTTCATACATTGCCGGTTTCATAGATTGAAGGCTACAAGTACACACTAAGTGTTCCGTTTAGTATCACAATATAACTGAACTTTATATTTTAACAATCTCAAAGTTATTTCTTAAAATAAATATATTTGCCCAAATCTGAAATACTTAGTTACAAATAAAAATCAATATTAATAAAAAAGAAAAGTAAACGGTCGAATTGAGAAACCTTTTTTTAAGTCGGTTAAAAAATAGTCGCACATGAATGTCGGATTAAAAGAATGGAGTAGGATCAACATCTACTTAAGAATGCACAGTAGAAATACTACATAATTTACCTACTGAATTCAACAGATTGAATTGATTGTACTAGATATAGAGATATCAAGTACAAGCAATTCAATTTAATTCAAATAATCAAGTAAAATCAATAGAATCTTTTAAATTCAGTTGGTAAGTTATGTAGTTTGGCTGTATTTACTTGTATTACATAAACAATTATAGTGACTTGCATATTGATTAGTTTCCTATTGGTTATCATAATACATACCTTTTAGATACCTACAATAATAATCAACATTTTACCTAAACATAATAGCCCACAGAATATTTGGATGAAATTCCTCACCTTTAATATTTTGTTACAAAGAAAAATGGAGGTAGGGCTACATTTTTTGAGCACCAATTTCTTAAATATTTAAGGACAAATACCCGATAAATATTTGTAGTAAAATATAAAACCTGAGAGGTTTGAAACATTCCTAATCATGTGCTGTGAAATAAGAATTATATACACTTACATTATATAGAGAATGTAAGGTCCCAATACATGCAAATAAAACCATTTCTTTTATCCGTTACGAAAATAAATGGATTCCAACGAATTAATGAATTTATTGCACAGCTTTTATTTTAAGTGGCCTATGGATGTCAGTTGGGACGATAAATCTTTGTGTCCAAGAGAAACGGGTGGTCTGTTGGCATTATCTTTTTAGGTGTTTTCGAACATGAAGGTATACGTGCACGTAATGTATCTTTGCTGTAAAAGAACATGACGAAAAGTTAAGCAGGGAGGGATAGTGTTCAGTTTTTTCTGGAACTCCTAGGCAGGGGATATAAAAGCTCATCCGCCATGAAAGCTTTTAATTTCCATGCTTTTGGAGAGAATTGAGTAAGGGCATTGATGAATGGGTGCTTTTATTAGTAGATAGGGGATCAGTAAACAAAAGAGTAAATATTTAACTTCTTTTACTTAGGAATATTATACAAATGAGTACATTTTAAGGGGCCTAAGTCTTTTCTCAGACTTTAGACTGTATGTGTACCAAATCCCATTTAAATCGGTTCAGCATTTTTAGCGTGAAAGCGCGACAGACAGACAGACAGAGTTACTTTCGCATTTATAATATTAGTAACGCTTTAAATCACAATATCTGAATAAAAAAAAAAGTTTATTGATTTCGGGTTGCGCAAAATGTGAATTGGAATTATCCTACTATATTAAGGATATCGTAAACGTGTACGTTAAATAAAAAGGACTCTATTATCTAATTCTATAATTCCATATTTGTACACGACACATGAAAATTATATCTATCATGAACCCGTCTTTCGCGTCGAAACATTGCTAGCCATAAACTGACACGATCATACATAAATCACAGAAGTCGGGGCATCTGATAGAGGCCTGATAACGAGTGTCCCATTTCGATCATGTTCACTGAGTCAGAAATGTGACGAACTTACAGATATATCGAAAGTAACGATGACATGGACATTCGTCCACGTTCATGGTCCCTATACATTTATATATGGGATATTTAAACTATTATTGATTTTACGATATGATTAACCATACTAATATTATAAATTACAAAGTAACTTTTTCTGTCTGTTACTGACTTTCACGGCTAAGTTGCTGTATCGATTTCAATGAAATTTGGCATGGAGATACTTTGATTCTTGAGAAACGGCATAGGCTACTCTTAACCGCGATAACGATTTCTAATGCTCCAATTAAAGAATTCAGTTACCTTATTCCTTAGTTTATTTTTACGTTCAAAAAGAATCAGTGATCGTTAAAGATTTACATTCGTATTTTGTCGAAACAGTAGGTATCAAATTTTCTTTTAATAAACTTAGACGCGAGGGAAGTAGGTTATAAATCATTTTGAAATCTTCGCCTTCAGATATTTTTTTAATCACATTTTATTGCTCTGATATTGGAAGTAAGAATTATTAGTAGGTAGCCGATTTAAAACGATTCTTATTTTATTTTATGTTCAGCAATGACTTTGGAATTCATAGTAGTAGTTCTAATATATTCTAATAAAAAAACCGACTTCCAAAAAGCATCCAACGAAAACTCCCTGGCAAAAAATACTAAAAACCTTAAAATAAACTGGCTCTTCATAAATTGCTATGCCAATTCTTGTTTATACCTAATTCTTTGTTCATTTAAATAGTAGTATTATTATGTGTGCTAGGTACCTAAAACCTGTTTGAAGTCGGCGCCAAGCTAAATGTAGTAGTAGGTACCACACTCGCTATATTTCGAGACGACGTTAGCCCGCGCGTGTCTGCCCGCTTGGGTTGTTTTGTGCTATACGAGGAGTAGCTATCCGGTAGCGGCGAGTGCGGTATTTCCTATTACATTTTGGCTGATCATCATTAAATGATGACTACCAGATGCAAATTCAAGAGTACTTTCAGAAAATATACGAAAAGCGTAGTATGTGCCTGAAAAAAATATAGGTTCTCCTCGATTTCCCTGGAATGCCATCATCAGATCCTAGTTTCCTTGTCATGGTACCTTCGTCGGAACATCTCCTTTCCAACAAAAGAAGAATCATCAAAATCGGTTCATAAACGACGAAGATATCCGCGAACACACATAAAAATATATATATATATATATATATATACGGTCGAATTGAGAAACCTCCTTTTTTTGAAGTCGGTTGAAAACAATGAAATATTTATGTTCGAATAAAAAATGACCAGAAGTCAATGTACTTAAATCCTCGTAAACTTATCTCCTAGCCTTCCTGAGACAGGGGCTTACTAACAATATGAAGTGGATTAGATCGCTTGCCCAAATACCCATTTGTCTCCTAGATAAAGCTTAACAAGATGCCGCCGTCAAAAGATATTTCTATAAGCATAAAGGATTATTGTGGAGACACAATTTGTCGATATAAATGAAGGTTTCCGTCACAAGGGTAGCTTAGTGCCGCGACAAGTGAAACGGAAATTATAGACACGACGTAATGGTTTATCGATTTGCTCTTGGCACATCACTAAAAAAATTGGTACTTTCTTCTATTAAATAGGTATTAGGCACCGTTCTTTTTTGTTCTCATATGACCGTTGTGTAGTTCTGAAAGCACTAGTTTTCCTCCCAGCCTTTTTTCTAAATTAGGTAGGTTGAAAGTCTACTTACTAGGAAACGGCTAAATTTTAAGCGAGTCTGAGTAGTTAACCCCACAACTTAAGTACTAGGCGATATCGAAATTCTTAAATAAAAATATTTTCCAACTTTTTGGGCTTCAACTACTCATAACGATTGATTTATTTTCAAAATGCAATAGTGAATCTTCGAACAACAGAACACTGGGGTGTTTTTAACCCGTATAATTTCGACAAACCCCCTTGTCGGTCTAAAATTATGGTTCGATTTCTAATTAAGGGCTCCCACATATAACTGCGATGCGATGCGATGTGGCGTGAAGTTCATTGCGGTGTATTCGTGCGAGCTCGCAGATATTTGCGATGCGTTGCGAATTAGCAGTTATGTGTGGAAGCCCTATACATATAATATGACACAATAAGGGACTTTAAAAAATACGTGCAAAAAATATCTATCCATTATTTACAATTTCTTATAGGTATTTACATTCAAGTGAAAAATGCGTGTTCGGTAACAATCTGGGGACGTTTGCAGAGAGCTCTTGTAAGAAATTCGGGAGCAGAAGCTCTCTGCAAACACTCCACTTTCTTACAGAGTCTTTTATACATGTATTTCAGTAAATATATTGTGTTCAAGATATTAAGTGCTGTTAAAATGAATAGGGATGCTCTGGAAATCGGAAAAGATATGTTGGTTAATATTTTCAGCTCTTTCATGGCCATCATAATGTTCGACTTCAGTGTTTAACTCATTTTAGAAGGGCGTGTATGATTGATTAATAAATGAACTACGTGTATGATTCATTAATAAATAACCACAAAGAAATTATTATTATAAGAGGAATTTATCGCAGTCTGCCATTATTTAATGGTATATGGCTGGGTTTCCGCAACTCTACGTCTTCAATGCACCTATTTTGCGTATCTTTTAATAGTATCTACTTACTATACTCACTACTACCCTTTGAACTATCTGTTTAGTAGATTTCTCTTGTATACCTTCTAGTTACTTTACGTAGTTTTACTTGCATGTAGAAGGAGTAGTAATATATACATCATAGGATTTTTAGAGCATAATCAACTTACCTGTAATATTGAGGACCACCCTCTCTCCATGTGTGGCCACAATCCGCCATTCGCATCGTTCGCTGGTCGCTGGGGGTGTCTCTGTACCCCAACCGGGTGAGTTGAACCACCCCGAGTTGCCCAGTAGCGTCCTACCGCATTCTGTTTACATATTAAATCATAATTATTCCCTATAAACGTTGGTTTTTGGCTTGTGATTTAGTACGGTTCATGTACCTTTAATCTAAGGGTTCTACGTTAATCGTTTTTCGGAATGGACAGGTTACCAACATAATGTATAACGCGGAGTCGCGGAATAAATATGATGGTAAAAAAATGTATGTTTTTGTATGTGGCAAGGAGGATGAATGTAATAGGTATGTGTGTGGGAAATCCAAATAATATAAATAGTGGCGTAGCAGTTTTTCACGATTACAATAAAGAAAAAATGTACTAGTGCATGTACCTATAAGAAAGAGACAACTTCTTTATTTTTGGTTTACGGCTAACGTTGGGTAAAAAAAACTATTACTAATAAAGCCGGAAACAAACAGGCCAACAGTCAAAGTGGTGGTATAGTATTCCTACTCTTAAATGGGCCAATAGTAAGGCCGATTTCGGCTGATATTCATATTAAATTAAACAGATCTACTTCAGAAAAAGACTACTAATGATAATAATAGTCAGGGTTGTAGAAAAATATTGTATATATTTATTACTTACTTGCACATTTATACAACAAGTTAGTTTGTGCGATATCACTAGCACTCAGTCGTACTCTCTGTCCAATCTCCGGCCTCTTCTTCCCATGTACTTCTAGTGGCAGTATAGTGTCTAGATATGTCCCTTTACTGAACGTGTTTCTCGCGTAGTGCATAATAGAGTCGTAGTCATATGTCTGTCCCAAGGAGTTTACTTCTTCTTCTGTTAACTTGTTGAAGTTGTATTCTTGACCTAAAATAAATATTTTTTTTAAATACATAAAATTTTATAAGTATTCGCCCCCTAATAAAGAACGACGACATAAAATTGAATCTCTTTTTAAAATCATTTTAGTCATCAAGCTGTCAATTAATGCTCTTTTAGGGACTGTCTCCATAGCCGAGAGAATCGAGACGATATTATAGTCGTGCTGCGTATTTCTATACACTAGGCGTGATACTAAAGGAATCACTCGTTCGTGGAGATTACCCAGTGTTGAAAGTGCGGATCTGTCGCGATTCTCTCCCGCGTGTAAACGGCCACAGAGAGTAAAAAAAAATGTTGCCCTTTCGTACATTTCAATAGGTACATCTTAATTAGTTTCGTTAAACGCATGTAATACTGATATAGGTACTGTAAACATATTGTAGTCAATAACAATATATGTCAATATAATATTTTCTCTCAAATTTGTAGTGCCTGAAAAAGACTACTAAGTTGAGACAAACTTAATTTCAAGATCACAAAATGTAGATACACTTAGTAAGCAATAAATATTTTTGATTTTGAACATTAAATAAAAATGAAAATCTTAAATACACTATTATACAGTGAAAGCCTGATTTTAAGCCTTGTTTTAATTAGTTTAAAATATATTTTGCTTCTAGATGGTCTGGAAATTTAGTCTGTAAAATCGCAGAAATACAACATTTTCAGAGCATACATTGTTAGGAGATTCTATGCAAATAGCTATCACAAAACATGCCAACGATACACTTCAAATTGAAGATGGAAGAACTTTAACTATTTGAAAACCCATAAGCAGGATTTAAATTGTTAGATACTAAACTGTGTGTTATTCACTTTAAAGTGCAATTTTGTTTGTCTGATCCAACTTTGCTAGATTTAATTAAATCTCAACTATAGCTCAGTTATTCTACAGTTTAGTTTTCATTGTAACTATTACAAAGATGCCGGTGAAATGTCTAAGATTTTGGCAAGTTTACTTGGTATTTTAGTTGTCTATGCTTCAGTTTGGCTGGTTTAAGGAACCTAACTTAGAAGCTGTTAAAACAATTCTTACATAAAACGTTAAAGGTATTTACTAGAGAGCAATATTTATCGTTTGTAGGCAATTTCATAATTCAATTTGCTTGTTATTTTATGTTTTTTAAGTATGTACTAATTTAATTATAATCTAATATTCGATGTGGAGCTAATGAGCTAATGAAGCTATAACGATCTATGATTTTTAAAGTAAGTTTTGAGAAGATGTAGGAGTACTTTCCATTAACTAAGTGCAACACTTTAAAATTGAAGCAAAAATTTATTCGAAGTAAGAAATTCGTTTATTTATAAAAGTTTTATCAAATTCAAATTCAAATTCAAATTCCTTTATTTACTCTTTCACAAAGGTATGTACAGATCAGGTTTATACAATCAGGTTAACATAATGTGTAACCATAATTCCTTTGTGAGAGACTGGTGTCTATATTAGGAAAGCCTGTGCTACAGATCACCAGGCATCTCTCATAATCAATTTAGTTTATTCACATTTAAGTATTTTAGCACTAATTTAATAAATTCTAATGTTTTCTCTATGTTAGACGCTTGCACGGTTTACTCTTCAGTTAATCATATATTATAAATGCGAAAGTAACTCAGTCTGTCTGTCTGTAAGGCTTACGCTTCTAAACCACTGCACCGATTTCGATGAAATTTGGCATGGTTGATAGTTTAATTCTTGAGAAAAAACATGGGTTGTTCTTTACCTTGACAATCCGGTACATTCCGTGGCATCTGTTTGTGTTGATGTATGATTTTTAAGTGTAGTTTCAATATAACGTTTATAAATGTCACTCAGTGTCTTAACAGTATAAATGATTTCGAATTTGAATTTACCGCGACAAAGGCGTCGTAGTCGTGCGCAAAAGCCAGTTTTATATAAACTTTATATATCATTATTAAAAACAAAAACATTTTTAAGGGCACACATAAGATTATTAAAGAATAAGATTATTATAAGATTATTAAAGTACATTTGATTCAGTTAAAATTTGCTGCTCTTGAAGAGTGTTTAGTTTGAGAACCAAGGTGTCGTTCGCTGTCGGTAATGCGTTCGGGTCCACAAAAATCTCTCAGTTACAAAGCTTAGTAAATACCTTGGGACATTTAAAAGGATACAATGGTATTAAAGCATTATCCTCTAATTGGAACAGTAGAGGATTTCGCTATAAACGCTACAACCCTACATATTTGGGAAGTGAGGCACATAGTTTAGATTATGTAATTGGGTAATGGCCATAACGCCCGGTCGCTTATACTATGATAGTCCAGTTGATAACGCGATTACTGTGCTATTTCGAATTGTGAAATTAGAGAAACGACCTATTACCCGGAGAGTATAACAAGAATATTACACGTAACTTATTTAGAGAAATTAAATTCCACTGTTAAATATCTATTTGCTTTGTCAATAGTGAAATTTAATCAGAAATAATATAACAATTTTTAATGATTTTGTTTTCATTTTGGTATATTTTTATTATGGAAAATATATTTATACTATAAAAAAATTGATTTGTTTCCAGGCTAAGAAACATCTCAGCTAATAAAAAAAAATGAAAAAAATAGTAATATCAATTACTTCAGAATTTTGTTTGTTATTGAAACTTTTTAGTAAACTCTTAGTCTATAAAATGATTACTCCTATGATTTTCCTTCAATTGTTATTCTTTCGATAGATTTTTTTTTATTACCATACAAAAACAGGAAATTACGGCTTCTTTGACTGTACACAATGTCGCCTAAATGAATTTCGTTCAGGAAAACTATGAGTTTACTCATTTTCATGTGACTATTAATATTTATAAATACACACATGAAACCACCAAAGAGACTGTACATTAAAGAATATGCGTTATTGTAAACATGCCTAAAATGTTTTAATAAAGGACTAATCTATACTAATATATATGAAGCTGAAGAGTTTGTTTGTTTGAACGCGCTAATCTCGGGAATTACTGGTCCGATTTGAAAAGTTATTTCAGTGTTAGATAGCCCATTTATCGAGGAAGTTTATAAGCTATATATCATCACGCTAAGTGAGGAGCGGAGCACCAATGAAGAATGCTACAAAAACGGGGGAAAATTATCACGCTACGGGCAATAGGTTGCGTAGGTCGGCTAGTGTTATATATATGTATTCATATAATGAATAAAATAACTAAAACCACCAAAGTTTGGAATTTAAAAGTAAAATTTTCCGGTATTGCCAACTAATGAAAATCCCCTAAAATAGTTGATCTTAGTTACCAGTAGTACCAACTACAATAATTTCAATAGTATTCATAAAATACATTTGAATGAAGTTTGAATTATGGTGCTCTTGTAATGGTAGTTTTACAAATGTATACATATCCTATTTCCTATCCTATTCCTATTTCTGGACCTGTAGCTCCTGTGCCACCTGTTTAATTGTAGTTGTAGTCGACTGTTAAAAACTTACAAAAAAATATAATCTGTAAATATTTTTTATTTATTTTTATATATTTGTCATAATTGAGAATGAAGTCGCAAATTTAAAAGCTCACTTCTTAAAGTAACTTAAAAAACTGTTAAGTTTTTAAATAGGCTTACGCAGGAAAGCAGAAAGGCTTTCATCATAAAATATCTCATAGTTCTCTATAAGATTTTATAATAAGCACATTTCTCAGTCATTTGCTGTCAAGGTATCGTGCTGCATTTGTTACGATTTACGTAGTTTATGAACATATTTGATTGGACAATATTTCAGCTTGTTAGTGTTAGTTAGAAATATTACTATCTACTACCAGTTTTATCCAGTCAGATCTTATGTAAGTAAGGCCAGGGGGGCTTGAATCAAAACTTTTAGACACCACTTCTTTTATGGTAGAGGTAAAACTACTTTTGTGAAGTAATTACAAGTTAAATCAGAAATTATTTGCTTTTGGATATTGATATTGTTCATTACTTGTTGGATGAAAAAAAAAACCAAGAATTTGGTCATAACAAAACTATGGATCAACAGTTACAGTTGAGAAGCAGACATTAAATTTAAAATCAGTTAGATTGTGCTTTGTTCCATGCTTACCTAGTTTTATTGCTAACCGGATACTGATAATAATGGACATTGACCTTATTATATAAAGAAACATCAAAGAGTTAGAGACTTACAGATATGATAATAAACAGGAAGTAAGATCATATTTTTATTCCGGTGCGGGCTGATTATGCGTCAGATGGCGCTGTGACGTGACGTTCTGAATATAGGACATGTAAGTCATTGTCATTGGGAATGTTGTCACACCGAAGCGTAAAGCTGTTGGCAGCCAGATTTGTTATTAAAAATCAATCATCGGATATTTGCTCCAAAATTATATAGTATGTTTTTTATGATAGAAATCTTCGTCTAGTAGTTAGTGTCTCTGGTTGTACGAGTATTTCAAAATATTTGACAGTATTCTGGTTTATATAGCATACCAAAGTTCTGCCTAGTTAGATATCAGATTGCAGTATGCGATGTGTTATGTTTTTCATGGTAATACGAAATTTTGTACCCGTAATGGACTGTCATCTATACAAATAAATAAAATAGGAGTGTCTGTTTGTAATATTAAAATAACCGCTTTTTACTTAATGCATATGTATGTATACACGATACATTTACCAAAAATGTAGTTAAAAAATTTTTTGTCTGTCTGTCTGTCTGTCTGTCTGTTTGTTCCGGGTAATCTCTGGAACGGCTGGACACATTTTGACGGGACTTTCACTGGCAGGTAGCTGATGACCCGGGGAGTAACTTAGGCTACATTTTTAGACTAACTTTGTCCCGCGGCGTTACTCGCGGTACAACAATAACCGCGGGTAAAACCGCGGGGTTCAGCTAGTCATTGGAATATAAATTGACGGTTTGTTTCTTTATCTTACGCAATTGTGTGACAGGCTCTTATTAAGATTTGAAGGAAGACAGGCTATGGATTTAGGTCAAGTACGTACTCTTACAGTAACATTTACGCATTTAATGTGTTATAAGCACTAAGTAATAAATAGAGCAATGTGTGTGTCAACTACAAAATATCAACTAAAAACTTTTAGTTGCAAGATGATGAAAAGTTTTACATCGGCACAGAAGAATGAAGGAAGATGGCACAACGACTGTTATTTATTTTACAAAATTATTAAACAGGTGCTAACATTTGTCACTGTTTACGTTAATGTTTGAACGTTTTAGTTGTAGGATGTTGTGGGAAAGAGGTAATTAAAAAAAAGAATATTGGCAGTCGTAAGGACTGCCGATAGAAGTGATAACTTATAAACAGAAAGTTATTTGTAAAATGTATATATAAAATTAGAAATTTCAAAATGTTTATATTAAATTATCATGTCCGTGACGCGGTGACACGATCTCATAAGATTTTCCCCTACCAAAAAGTGCTCTACGCGGCCAACGAAGTTTAGTGACGTCATCGTGGCGGCGATGCGGTGACGCGAACTCATAAGATTTTCCCCTACCTTAAAGTGCTAAGCGCAGCTAAAGAGGTTTATACTTCAAAAAGTTGTTCTATTCTATAGAAATACACTAAAGGTAACGCAAACTTCAATTCACTTCAACAATGAAAATTATTATTCTCATAGGAATAATAAATATAGTTATAGAGTTTATGTATTTGTAGAATTTGCATATTAACTCAAAGCTATATGTAATGCTGTGTAATGTATATTTTAGTTAAGTACGAAACCTATGTGCACCTACCTAACAAAATTTCTACACCACCCTAATGTTGACTGGTGGAGAATGCCCTGGACATTAAGTCCGCCGATGTACAGAAGTGCATAAAGTTATAATTAAATTACTAACTAAAAATGCTAAGCAAGAACCAATTCTAAGAGTTTCAGTAGGGTATTCAAGTTTTGCGAAGACCCAATCTGATCATTGTATTTTTGTTGTTTTAATCGGTGCGGTTGTGCAATTGATATTAAACACTTTTAAGCACCATCTTTGGAATAATTCATTTTACTCAAACGAATAATAATGCAGGTATATGTAGTATATATTTTTTAATTTATCAATATTCAAACGTCACATAATAAAACGAAACAACTTGTCACTCACCGAGCATAATGTTGTCCCTTATGATTTGTACGTGTCGGTCCCGATCCGGTCTTGTGTGTTCATGCCAGAAGCCGACCACGTGACCCAGCTCGTGGACAACTATGCCGAATTTGTCACAGTTTTTCCCAATGGAGATAGCTTGGGCACCATTGCCTCGTTTTCCAACGAAAGAGCAGCACCTTAGGAAAATTTATATAACACACCATAATACAGAAAGCTTAGGTCAACTTCAAAAGCTTAACGTGTATTTTATTTGAATTGGGAAAAAGATAATATAAAATTTTCGAATTATAAATATATATTTTTTGTTAATCTTTAATTTCACAATATAATGTTGGCAAGAGATGTTTATGTGACAGTTAACCTTAATAGTAACAGAGGACGTTCCGTCCTAAATAACTGCCATTTCTCGCTAGCTTCACGGAATAC
Organism: Spilosoma lubricipeda; assembly: GCA_905220595.1. Lineage (NCBI taxonomy): Eukaryota > Metazoa > Arthropoda > Insecta > Lepidoptera > Erebidae > Spilosoma > Spilosoma lubricipeda. The sequence continues at coordinate 10,973,175 of HG992282.1, read as the reverse complement.
CTAACCTAGAATCACGGGAACAATCACATCGTCCATATTTGTTAGAGTATCTGACATCACATTGCCTCGAATTCAGGTAGCGTTGGTTTGTTAGATAGGTGACGACATTCTCGTGTCAGTCAAATTGCTGGATGTGGGTGAAATTATTTGGGAAATATGTGTCAAGGTGTCATAGTGCTCTTAGGATAGAAACAGAAAAAGAACCAGTTTATTATTTGCAGCACGCTAAAGACCATTTTGTTTTTACAGTGCTAACGTTCAAGTACTGTTTAAATATGTAATTTAAAAGGCAAATATAGTGTTAGTTACTTTTATTTTTTATTAAAAATAGAAAGCGTAGTCTATACTACTGATGTAGATCAGAAACCACCTTACTAAGGAGACGCCTATGCTCAGTATTGGATTTTTAAAGCCTGTAGATGGTTGATAAAGTCACGTACGTCAATTATTAGCTTAGCGTACTATTAAAATCTGTTGATGAAACATGCAACGTATGCAATTTTTAACTTACCCACAAGGTCTTTCGGTAAATACTATATAGTCTCTATGCAAATCCGCATCTCTTTCTACAAACTTGACACACGTGAAGTTCTCCCAATGTCTCATAGCTTGTTTGAACAAGGACTTGTGAGCGCCACTGAAGTTCCCGTCTATCTCATACGGTATCACTCCGTTCTCCCATATTCTTTCTTTACGATTGGTAGCTGCACGTATGGACCGGTGCTTCTTGGTCTATGAATGGATAAAATGTATTTGTTGAATTTTGATCATGTTATGCAATGCAATTAATATATTTACTCACAATGAAATAGTAGGTAAAACGCTAGAACTTTGAAAACTAGGTAATTAGAGATTTAAGTTATTATGCAGATGGCTCAAATGAGAACGCCTTTAAGTTAGGACTCCAATTACCGGATTAACATAATGGACGGTAATTGATATAATCGCTGACAAAGCGGCGACAAGTCCAAATTGGAATATCTCAGTCCTCTACATTCAGTGTAATTACTATTAAATTGATTAGGATGTCGACTTAATAAGGCTTTGTTTGAAATTGATTTAATTTATTCTATTTATTTATCTGTTTATCTTACATCAAATAATAATATGTTTCACCTGGTACATTACAGGGTAAATTTTTGCATTGATGTTTGCTCGAAGCAGCGTTACTCAATCCCTCAAAAGTGCAATATGGCGTCTAGCCTATTTTTATAATAAATAAATATTTTTTTATGAATATTTCGGACGTCTATCACACAACGCCATCTAGTCCCAAGCTAAGCAGAGCTTGTGTTATGGGTACTAGACAACTGATATAAATACATATATACTTTTTTTTTGTAAATACATACATATTATACATAGAAAACACCCAAACTCCGAAACAAATATTTGTAGATCATACAAACATTTGGTCCGACCCGGGAATCGAACCCGAGACCTCACGAACAGCAGTCGCACACGCCAACCGCAAGACCAACGAGGCAGTTATTTGAACTATAGTTGTGCTATGTAGGATTACGAGTACTCGTATCGCTTTCACTTAGATAATAATTTGATTTTTGACCGTCAAAATTACAAAAAACTGAAAAATATGATGCGATTTTCTGATGTAATTGCAATTCAACTGTGGTGACTTTGTCAGCGTAGAAAATTGATCTAATTTATATGGTGTTGTAAAACAAATTGGGCACCAATGCTAATAATGAGAGCACAGATATTTTATACGTTGACAACAGTTTCAAACTAACCAGAGCTTGTACTATGAAACCTAGATAGATTGATAGAATACTTATGTACATTTTGTAACTACATACATATTATACATAAAATTATGTTTCTCTTTCTAAAAAAATATTTACGGATCATTCTAACATTTTGTCAGACCCGGGAATCGAACTTGAGTTCATAGCACAGCAGTCACATGCGTTACCATGTAACACCTATGCTGTCAATGATACTATTTGAATAGAAAACCTGTAACATAGCTGATGCTTATATATATAGATTATGTAAATATCTAGTAGGTATTATAATAGTGCTCACCTCTGTGCTATTATAATAATTGGCTTCAACTGCATCCAAATCTTCTACGTCATCACGAAAAAACCAGTCATTGAAATTCTGAGATTCTGTTTCATTCAAATTATTTTTAGGAGGAGCTTTTAGTTCGAATCTTTCCTCGAACTCATGTTCAGGTATTTCGATTTTTTTTTCTGTTCTATGCTCTGCGCTGTTGTGTTTCTTATGATGACGAAAAAACTTCTTCCTCACGAAATGAGAATCCGTTTTATTCTCTGATGAACTGAGTTTATTTTCTTTTGTCCGTTCACTTGAATGTATATTTCTTAATCTAAAAAATGTAATTTGATAGTATGGAATTTCAATAACATTTTAGGGTTGCTTAGTAAGCACCGGTGTAAAAACTGTAAAGGATTACAGACACGAGTATAATATTTCGTTTGATTGTTATTATTTTGCTATGCTCTTTTATATTCAGGCATACTATTTGTGTGATGATATGGATGTTGTTACGATACTGTTGTAAATACTAACTAATCAAGTAAACTACAGGATAACAGAACACTGAAAGGGTAAAAAAAACTTGAAACAAGCACAGTACCAACCTGTCTGAACAGTGTAGCATAATAGGCCTAGAAGGTAAGGTCAAACAGTGAAATATGTAAGAGTATTATGATATGTATTATTTAGCTGAATATGACCAAACATTACAAATAGACGGTCTTGATCCGTTGAGAAAGTTGTTTCAAAATCCTGGCCGAATTACTCAAACAAATATTTGATTTGTTGAAAAGTTTGTCTGTTTTATCTAAATGGGATTTTTAAAAGCTTCTGTTAAAATAAATCTCGAAAAGTTTGGATTTTATCGAACATTCCTTGGAATGTAATCTCAATAAATACAATGTAAATAGACGACCTTGCAGTCTATGTATAATAGGGTAGTCATTACATTCTCAAATAATTGTTTTATGCAGTTTGAGGTTTGCAGAATAGGTCGTATTTGCAAATATACATATATTATCTTGACAGAACAATTTGTTATGAATCTATGCTTTTCGAAATCAAAGCTACTAAATGTATGAACTTATGTTGATTTAGGTATTTCTTTATGACCATTTGATTTACTTTTTTTTGTTATAGAAAAATTGAAAAAATGTACAGAAGAATAATGGTTGACGTAATTCAACGTCGCTTTTTTTATTTATATCAATGAATTTTTTGTTGTATTAAATCATTAAAACAATATTGACACAGATTATGAATACATAATTTTTTCCTTTTCAATTTAAAATGCAGTTGTAGATCTCCTCATAACAAAGTCGAAGTCGCAAAGGAAGCTTAAGCCAGTGCAATTACGGAACGTGGCTTATTTATAAGCTTCAATAGTGCCGATCCTTTGGCTCAATTTTTAAGTAAAAAGTGCGCAGTGAACTCGGGTAGAAACTAATGAATTTTTTTTTAAAATACTTTTATAAAAAATTGCAATAAACGGACTACTTTATTCCCTTTGTTTATTTTGTAAAGTGTGTGTTTGTTTATGTGGTATTGTTTTATAGTTCAAGATGTAACTGAATTTTATGTTAGTTAAGTATGGAACACTTTACTTCAGACCTAACCTTAGGTCTTTCCGAATTTATCAGTTTTAAAAATTAACCATTATGCTTAGTTGTAAGATATTGTTTATTTTCAGTACTTTGACCACTATCCACTTGATAGTTATTATTGATTTGTAGAATGCTTAATGTGTAACTTGCCATACTCGATGTAAGTAGGAAATAAGATGATATAACAGAATTATATATTATCCACCATTAAAAATATATGAATCCATACCTTCTTCCATTACCGTGTCTCCGTCTTCTCCGACGAGCGTTTCGTCTAGCAGGGCCTTCCATCAAATTTTGAAGACTTTCTGTAGGCTGTAAAAAGTTTGGTTCCACTAATTTTCCTTCAGCTTCTAAGTCTGTCTTGTTTATCAACTTATCGTCATCTTGATCACTTGTTGATAAAAATCCATTTGTTGGAGCAGGTGCTATAGTTATATTTTCTGGTAAGCCTTTTAATTTTAGATTATTATTTGAATCTCCGGTTATTTCTCTACTGTTACTTTGGATTTTATTAGTGATTTCATCCATTTTGCTTGAGGTATTAGATATTTGAATATTAGGATACAACTCATCTAAGTTTAAAATGTTATCAGTGGATCCTTTAACTACTAAAACACCGTCTTGCTCTAAACTTTCAGATTCGGTGAGATTATCCTGTATCGTAGTATGGTTTTCATTAACCGAGGTGTTTGTGAAAATATCTAACATCTCTTCTGCGGGTAGTTTACCATTTTTTAATAGCAGAGATTTATCAAACCCTGAAGGTAAAACCTGCAACGGAAAATTGATTCATATTTTAAATTGGAGCATAGGTGGTTATTATATAAAGTAACTGCTAGCGACAAATGATTGACATATTTGAATACTTTTTTGACAACTTTCAGCTTCAGGGTTCCTATCAAAGTGTGTGACGGGCGGAAGTTTGTTTAAATGAAAACTTTGACGCTTCATATCAAAGTCACCTTTTAAATAGGAAAATTATCTTTCAGATTTATTTATTTGTTTATATTTGTGATAATGTTACAAAATTTGTAGTGCGTGGTCTAACCATTTATATTAGTAAATTTATGGTGAAAATCAACATTAATGTTTGCATAAAAATGTGAACAAAATATGTAAAATAAATCTATGTCTTAAAACCGTTCCCTTGGAGTTAATAAGTTTTTTCAGAAAATTAACGTTTTATATAAAAAAGTATAAAAAAAATTTACTTGCTTAGTGGTAGGCAGTTAATGACGCCACAATAGATAATACCAATGGTATCAGTATGAAATACATACCCCCATGGGTAGCACTTTTTTCAACTGATAAATCTTATGACTACACTTTCGTAGCCTTTTTTTACCAAAGTAAATACAACACTATAATCCTGGAGGTATGTACACCTAATAAATTTACACTCTTATTTAATCTCACACAGGCAGAGTCTGTATTATGATAACTATTTATGTCGACAATCATAATAAAAACACATTTTACATTTAAAAAAATTATACCCGGACACACAACAAATGATCGTCAACAAATCTAACCACTGTAAAAATAGGACGATAGAAATGATTTGTCATATGGTTTGAGCTGCTAAACCTTGCCTACCTTCGACATTAACACAGCATCGTTGTACTTCTTTGGTTTATCCTGAGACAATGGTAGCGGTTGCTTCGTTCTCTTTCTCAGAATGTCAGGTAATCCCTCTTCTTCTACTTGCAGTCCTTCCAGTAGCACTTCTTTTTTAAGTCTCTCTACCTCTTCTTGGAGCGATTTGTTGATTTTTGTAACTTGGGCGCTATTTGGAGGTTTTCTGTAGTCTACACTGGGTATTGCGATATCACCTTGGAAGTTATCTGTAAAGAAAATGAACTCTTAGAATTGTTATTCTATATAATTACAGAAGAGCAGGTAAAAGAATTGTTGTTCTTAAAATTGTAGCGAATGTCTACTGAAGGGAAGTTACTTAAGAATAACTAAACTGTAAAGTGCCTCAAAAATATAAGAAGAATATCGAACAAAAAATACATCGTTGGTCTCGGTTGGCGTGAGTGACTGCCGATCATGAGGTCTCGGGTTCGATTCCCGGGTCGGACCAAATGTTTGTATGATCTACAAATATTTGTTTCGGAGTTTGGGTGTGTTCTATTTATAATATGTATGTATTTACAAAAAAAAAGTATATAGTTGTCTAGTACCCGTAACACAAGCTCTGCTTAGCTTGGGACTAGATGTCGTTGTGTGTTTAGGTGTCCGAAATATTTATTTATTATTATTATCTACGTAGGAGTGGTGTGCAGAGGCCTCAGCCCAGCAGCGGACTGCGACAGGCTGATAATGATGATACATAACCAATTTAATCATTCAAATTTGATTCGACGAACAAAATCAGAGTCGACTTGACCGCACGATTGGCCTAGTGGCTTAAACGGTCACCATGCCGCTTTTTACTGCACCAAGTGTTGTAGGCTCAAATTCCACCCTTGATGTGATGTATTATGTGATCCACAAATTGTTGTCCTGAGTCTGGGTGTTATTTGTGTCCGTTTCATGTATTTTCGTAAAGTCCCCCTCGGTTCAGGATGTAAGGATGTATATTCCTTATCCTTTTAAAAAGAAAAAAAAAAGAAAGGAACCTATTAAAATCGTAGACAATTTTAAATCAGTACAGAATCGCTATTCGTTATTCAAGCTTTCACGCACTATCTATTTTTTTGTATCCCAATACACCTTTTTTAGTCAATCTAAATCGAGCTAAGACTCCTTGGAATGCTATACACACTCAGACGATCAGGAATACGATTGGCCAATCACTAAAATTTTAACAAAAAAAAACAACTTTAAGAATTAGACCAAATTGAATTGGACCACAAGGGAAGCACCAGTTTTTAAATAAAAAATAATAAACAACGGTTAACCCAGTCGAAAGTTCTGAGGTAACAAACATAAAAAAGTACAGTGGAATTAAGAACTACCTTCTTTTCTGAAGTCGGTTAAAAGGTAAGAAATTATTTAAATATAAAGTTAGATAATACAGTACAAGCGGATTCTAGGGTATTTTATATACTACTAGACTTAAAAACAAAAAGTTATCTATTCTCAAGGTATGAAAATTATGCAGAATTATTCACAGTGCTGTCACAGCTTGTACGAAGTAATTGGATCGGAACCCGCAACCAGAACTGCATTGCTACCAATGGTGTAATATAATAGTCATATCATAGTGTAATAGAATGTCACGTACCAACGTACTTGTACGTATCTATAAAGTGATTGTTATCGATACCCTACCATAGCTTTGTTGTATTTCACAGTATGATAAACTGTTAATTGCCAATTTAATATTAGTTAATTAGGTCTAACAAGTAGACATGTTTTCATAAAGAAATATAAATGAAAAAAAAAACAATTATTTTTTAAGTTCATATAATATGTTTATCACTTTCTAATAGAAAGCAAACTATATTTAATTTTATTACTTTTCAAAACTTTGATTTAGTTTTTGCTCTTTTAGATAGTTAATACTTTTCAAACTTTTTTTTTCCTCATGCCAATCAGAGATATGTAATGCCTTTTAAAAAGTGATCGCGTTAATTCTCGTAAAATTAATTGATAAGTTAATACTTTCGAAATTATAAAAATAGAGAATTTCACTATTTGCCTTAATATTTCTCCAGAATAAGTAAATATGATGCACACTCAAGGACCACCACTCTTGGATTCTGCTTATGCTTTCCATCAGGCAGAGCAGAATCATTTTGGCAGAGCAAAATATATAAAAAAAAACCTTTTGGGCAGATAGAACCAAGAATGAATGTATAACGACTTAGAAAACTTTGCTAGTTTAAGAGTTATAAGAGTTATATAAGCCTAACTTGTAAAATACGCTTAAAAAATTTCTTACAAAAATAGCGAAATGATAAGTAATAATAACAAAAGGTGGCCTAACACATTCTCAGTTTTTTCTTGTACGAGTAAATAGAAGCGCATTTGCGATAAAATTCTCGATATGTACCATACAGCGCCATCGACTGAACCACCCCCGTGTAGAGATGTCGCGTTGTGACGCTGGCTCCGCCCAAAAGTCGCCCAAGGGCAGAGGTAGCGTCGACCAGCTTCGGACCAAGCTGTCGGTGACAAGCAAGTGCTCGTCGAAGAGCCACCTACCGTCAAGGATCAGGGCCAGAAACTTTATCTGGGCCCGAACCGGTACCAGGACCGAGTAGACCACTATGGAGGCGCCGGGGGGCGGCCTACGACGGGGCCCATGAATCAATAGGGCCTCCGTCTTGTCCAGGGCCACCCGTAAAGCCCAGCGCCTCAATGCGCCCGACCACCAGAGAAACACCAATGGCGGCCAGGCGTGCCGCCTCCTGAAAATTTGCTCCCGGGGCTGTGACCAATGTGTCATCGGCGTAACAAATTAAGTCCAGCCCGGGGGGAGAGACGCTCCCGAAGGACCCAGTCGTAACCCACGTTCCACAGGAGTGGTCCAAGGACAGACCCTAAACGCCGCACGACATAGGTCGCCGTCTCAAGGAGCCCTCTCATTTTTGTACCGCGAGTAACGTCGCGAGAGAAAGTTACTTTTAAAAAAAGTAGCTAAGTTACTCCTTGAATCATCAGCTACCGGCCAATAAAGAAGTCCCGTCAAAATCGGTCCAGCCGTTCCAGAGATTACCCGAAACAAACAGACAGACATTTTTTTTAACTACGTTTTTGGTATATGTACCGTATACATATATAGTAAAAAGTAAAAAAAAACTTGTGATGTTAATTTCCAAGAAAACAAGAAATGTCGTAAAAAGTATCGTTTCCATTGTTATGGATGCAAAACACTGCATTCAAATTTTGAACGACATTTGAAATTCCGGCAAACGCGTCTCGGATGCATGTGGCCATTAACAAGCCCGTACATCTGGCGCGATCATAAAATTTAATCGACGGTCTATGTCCCAGATGTTGCCTAACGCTGGTTGGCAATTAATTAATTGCGTTTGTATGCTTACACGACGCGTATTGGACATGACGGTTTACGATAGTACCGTTCCATGAATATTCAATAGTGTGGCTTGTGTGGCCCTGTTTGGATTGGATTTAATTACATGTTTATGCCCAACTGGGTTTCATTCTTCGGGAGGTTCTTATATTAGTGTTGTTAATAAAAAGCTAATATAATTATCTAACACTAACTAAATTACCGTAATTATGTCATTTAAATAATCACCAACATTTTATTATAATTGTGGTGACTTAAACATAAAGTACTACCCTCGCACAGAAAATCAACGTAAAATGACAGCAACCATGCTGTCGTGTTTCGTTGGATTCTGCTTATGCTTTCCATCAGGCAGAGGAGAGTCATTTTGGCAGGGCCAAATATAAAAAAAAAAAAAAAAGTGTAATAGAAACATACTTGAGTATTACTATACTAACGAAAACAATTAAACTAAGAACTGTTAAGCCTCTATCGCAGTATAAAAAGTTCTCGTGTCGAACTTCTCAACATCAAGCGTTGGGTCGTTGTCCATGCTTGATCACGTCACCTGGTCTGACCATCCTAGATTTGTTTTGAAGAGGCTTTATATCCATTCCTCTACATTTTTTTTTCAATTATGCCTAATTCTCTAATTCCTTGTTATTAATATGCTGAGCACCTATTAGGTAAGTAGAAGCGGTATGCACTATATGTAGCCTAATGTAGAGGTGTGTATAATTTACGTTTAATAAATGATGGGATTTGGTTAAATTTAGAAACAACAAACATTGATTAAAACACATTATTGTCTTATCGTGTACTGCATGCCTACTTGCTACGAAAGGTAGATAGGATTAAAATGCTACGAAAGCTTTTTATTTCGTAGCACAAAATAACACGTATCGGCGTAATCGGCGGCGGCGTAGTTTAGGCGTTATGGTGGAACGAAAAAACAAACTTCAACTGCCAAAAATATTACTCTTTCTTTAGGCTTTGCCGTAGTCGGGTAAAGACGATGAATTAATTGTTACTAGTGTGAAAGCAATCGATGTCAAAGTTTAAATATGTTTATATCGATGTTTTGCAAAATAATACATAACTAAAATAAATCTTTATATATATAATTCTTCTGTGAGTGTGTATGTCACTGAACTACTCTCAAAGGACTGGACCGATTTTGATGAAATTTTTTGTGTGTGTTCAAGGGGATCTGGGAATGGTTTAAATTCACAATTTTGTCCGCTGGACAATGTTTTTTTAATTAATTTTTAATTTATTAGTAGTTATGGCAAAACGACGTTTGCCGGGACAGCTAGTCTTATATAAATTTAAAATACCTGGAAAAATCCAACAGTGATGAAAAATAAAATTCAATAAACCATTGGAATTTCTGGTGCACTTTAAAAATATGTCAATACGATAGATATTTATTTCGAATTGCTGGAGGCATACCACCCGTTTCAAGTGGTGCAGGAGTTATTCAAATGTAAATGTCTATTTTCATTTCATTTCGAATACAATTTTTCATTTAAATTCAGTTTTAAGCTTAAAAACGGATTAAAATATTTTTGTGAAAATTACGGTGAAATTAAATACGAAATAAAAGATATCAAATTGCGAGGTTTTGCAGATTGCTAATGAACTCAGTTTTTAAAATGGTTAATGCATTTGAAATATATTTAATATTCTAACTATGTTATTATCATCGTGGACATAAATCTCTCCTATTGCACCATGTAACCAAACTTTGTAGGTACTTGGTTTAGAATTTAATCAGGACTTTCACATTCTAAATTTCAACGTGAAAAACATTTCTTTTTATAACCTTTACCTATTCATATCTTTGAAGTCGGTGCTAAGTAAAAATGTAATAGTAGGTTACCCACTCGCTATATGTAGTATATTTCGACCATCAATGTCATCAGCCCGCGCGTGTCTACCCGCTTGGCTTGGCACCAGCTTCAAATCTATGAGTAGGTAGCACATATAAATAATAGTGTTTCATCAATATTAAAGGTTTGTAATTAAATCTTAATTAATTTATTTTACACTTTTTAGTTTTTGAAGCCAGATTTTTTAAACGAACTTTTTTTTGTACATACATAGTATTTCTTAATACATACAAAAATATCCTAACCTTAACAGGTAACTGCGAATTAGCTTGATAGGTATGACAATCTGGTTTTTTATTTTCTACATTGTCATACTATTTAAAAACCAACAAGCTCGAGTGGGATTCACCTACCGAGGGCTCTATATAAACTTTTCTAGTTCTTCAAATCTTAGGATGTGACATTAGCTGGGTTAACTCAAAGATTTTGAGTTTTATTCCTTTACATGCCTCGATATACATTGGGCGACTCAATCGATTTCCTAACAAAATCATACAAGAAAACTGGTGTTAAAAATATGTTAGTTGATTTTTAATAAGAGAGAAGTTTAGGCGTATAATAAAGTGTCTCATCTATACTTATAAAATAGTAAGTCCTGACTGACTGACTGACTGATTCATCATCGCCGAGCGTAAACTATGATAGTTAGGGCTATGAAATTTGATGAATAGAATCCTTTTATTGAGTAAACACGCACTAAGAAAGGAATTTTGGAATTTCTACCCCTAGGGGGGTGAAATAGGGGTTGAAAGTTTGTATGGAAGTCCGTCATTTTTTAAGTTAGAAACCTGAAACTTTACTTTTGGGCTGCTGATCAAAAATGAGTAAACACGTATTTCAGCGTTTTTTAATATTCAACCCCTAAGGGGTGAAATAGGGGTTGAAATTTCGTACATAGGTTAGTCTGGAAGTCCGTCATTTTTGAAGTCTGAAACATGAAACTTTATTTATGTGTTACTAATTTAAAAAGAGTAGAGACGTATTTGAGCGTTTCTGAATAATCTACTCCTAAGGGGTGAAATAGGGGTTGAAAGTTTGTATGGAAGTTCGTCATTTTTTAAGTTAGAAACATGTAACTTTATTCATATGCTAAGGACTAAAAATGAGTTAATACGTATTTAAGCGTTTCTTGGTATTCTACCCCTAAGGGGGTGAAATAGGGGTTGAAAGTTTGTATGGAAGTTCGTCATTTTTTAAGTTAGAAACATGTAACTTTATTCATACGCTAAGGACTAAAAATCAGTTAATACGTATTTAAGCGTTTCTTGGTATTCTACCCCTAAGGGGGTGAAATAGGGGTTGAAAGTTTGTATGGAAGTTCGGCATTTTTTAAGTAAGAAGCATGAAACTTTATTTTTGGGCTACTGATTAAAAATGAGTAGATACCTATTTAAGCGTTTATGAATATTCTACCCCTAACGGGTGAAATAGGGGCTGACATTTCGCATATAGGTTAGTCTGGAAGTCTGTCATTTTTGAAGTTCGAAACATGAAACTTTGTGTTCGGGCTACTGACTGAAAATGAGGTAATACGTTTTTAAGCGTTTCTTGATATTCTACCCCTAAGGGGTGAAATGGGGGTTAAAAGTTTATATGGCAGTTCGCCATTTTTTAAGTTAGAAACATGTTACTTTATTCACGTGCTAAGGACTAAAAATGAGTTAAGACGTATTTAAGCGTTTCTTGGTATTCTACCCCTAAGGGGGTGAAATAGGGGTTGAAAGTTTGTATGGAAGTTCGTCATTTTTTAAGTTAGAAACATGTTACTTTATTCATGTGCTAAGGACTAAAAATGAGTTAATACGTATTTAAGAGTTTTTGGTTATTCTACCCTTAAGGGGGTGAAATAGGGATTGAAAGTTTGTATGGAAGCTCATCATTTTTTAAGTTAGAAACATTAAACTATATTTTTGGGCTACTGATTAAAAATGAGTAGATACCTGTTAAAGGTTTCTGGATATTCTACCCTTAAGGGGTGAAATAGGGGTTGCAAGATTGCATGGAAGTCTGTCATTTTTTGAGTTAGAAACATAAAATATTATTTTTGGGTTACTAATTAAAAACGAGAATATGCATATTTAAGCGTTTCTGGATATTCTACCCCTAAGGGGAGAAATAGTCATTGGTATTTCATGTATTTGTTAGTTTGGAAATCCGTCATTTTTTTTAATTTAGCAGCCTAACAACTTTCGTTTTCATGTTTCTGATTACAAATAGATGAATACTTATATCAGTATTTATTCGAATTCTGCTCCTAAAGGGGTTGAAATATGGGTCGAATGTTTGTATGAAAGTTCTTTTAAATGGGATAATGATCAAAAATAAATAAATAAATACGTTTAAAACATGAATAAATTACTGATACATTATTTTACACAGTTTTAATTAAATGCATATGATCAACTTCCACGCGAGCAAAGCCGCGGGCAACAGCTAGTTAGTTATAAAGTAACGGTGGCCTCTTAGCATTGGACGATCCGTTTTCTCGTATGCTCATGACTATCTAAAAAATAATTTGTGATTTGTTTGCAGAGAAATGGCATATTTGTAAATAAAGAAGTAATTAAATAGGTTCGACGATACGGTTTTAAAGCGTTAAAATTGGTTGAAATTCATAATTTAAATGGCTCAATAATAGTCCGTCCATAAATAGTAATAGATAATAATAGTTTGTCAACAGCAAATTAGAAATAAACAATTTGAATTTGTATACGATTGAAATGTATTTTAGCTACCAGACTACAGTGTAAGTGCAGTTTATTTGTCATATCACAAATTATAATGTTTCATAAAGCTAAATGCGGAGTCCAGTATTCGCGTACAAACTAAAAAGGTACCTTTTCATGAGATGCAAAATTTTACTGAATGTTTGTGGGTTTCTTGGATACGTAGTACTGTTTGCAACGGGAGCAATAAGAATACGTTCAACTGATAGTATGTCATCATACCATCAATACATACAAATAAATAAAATTGGAATGTCTGTTTGTAATATTAAAATAACCGTTTTTTACTAAATGCATATGTATGTATATATGGTACATATACCAAAAAGTTATTTAAAAAAAAATTTTCAAGGTAGTAGAGCCACGCTGATTTCAGCACGAACGGGCCGGCTCGACCGGGGTGGTACTACCCTCGCACAGAAAATCAACGTAAAATGACAGCGATCATGCTGTCGTGTTTCGTTGGTGAGTGCGAGACCGGAGGCCCAATAATGCGAAAGATCACTAGCCCGCCATGGTGTGGGTCACCATGCTGCATTGTTGCATTGTCTGCGTTCGCAGTATGGTGACCATCACTCTTGGATTCTGCTTATGCTTTCCATCAGGCAGAGTAGAGTCATTATGGCAGGGTCAAACATAAAAAAAAAAAAAAAAAAAAAATGTCTGTCTGTCTGTTCCGGGTAATCTCTGGAACGGCTGGACCGATTTTGACGGGACTTTCACTGATAGGTTTCCAATGATTTAATGAGTAACTTAGGCTACTTGTTTTAGACAAGCTTCGCCCCGTGATGACCCCCCCGGTGCGACGTTAACCGCGGAGTTCAGTTAGTTGATGTATATAACCAATAAAGGCATTTCAAGCTAAAATAGCAGAGTTTAAGTGTATAGAGACTCTGTGATTCAGTAGTTATGATTCATATCTATGAAATGAAATCAGTGGCTAATTGTAATTTTGTTGAGGCTTGTTATCAACAATTGCTGAACAAGACCATATTGTTACATTAATAATCTCCTTCTTATTTCTGCAACGTAGAAGAAAAAAACATTTTATCCTGGACACTTCTGTGACAAGGGTGCTAAAAATAACAACCACTATTACAATGATCTTTGTCATACATCAAATAGGTTTTCATTCATCAATGTTCACTGTCCAAAGGAAAGTGGGGACCGAGACGGTTCTATGTACATCTTAAGTGAAAACATTTTTAAAAGAAACTATTATCTTAATACTTGTTGCGTAATCCCGATAAAATAGTTCACATTTGATCTTATTTCTTATTTTTTCACACAAAATGGGAAAATAATTTGATATGTTAGCATATCTTGCACACACAAGGAAAATGATCTCCGAAAAGTTTATCCCATTAAAAACATGAATGGGAAATAAGAGCCAAGTTCAACAATATGATGTATGCCTTGGTTATTCACTTCAACGACAAAAAAAGTGAGATTATTATAATTTTGATTATTTAAAACAACAAAATGTTTTATAACAACTTATATTCGTATATCATTTCTTCTTAGAACTTAGGATAATATATTAAAGCCTATAATTTTTATTTTATGTTTAAGCATACCAAAGCGACTCTGCTCTGTCTAACAGAAAGCATGAGCAGAATCCAAGAGCGGTGGACACCATACTCGTTGCGAATGTAGACAATACAACAATGCAGCATAGCAACCCACACTTTGGCGGGTTATTGAGCTGTTTAGCTCACGCACACCCATTCCCCAACGAAACGACAGCAGGAATATTGTCATTTTAGGTTGATTATCTGTGCCAGGGTAGTGCCGCTTTAATCACCCCGGCCCGTTCTACTACTAATTCTGTAACCTTCAATAGCACCGGTTATAGAATTACCAGCATTAATGTTAGGTACTTATAATCAATCCTTCTCTCTGAACCCATTATTGGCTGTAGTCTTTTTAATTTACATTTATTAAAAGAAATGCTTGCAATGTATGCTGACTGTACATTGAAAACTTAAGAACAGCGCTGTCTAAAAAAGTTATAACGTGCATTATTCAACTTTGTACAGAACTTGGCAGATCTATACACTTTGCCGACTTTTTGAGTACGTAAAATGGTTTTGTAACTGTATTATTTTTCTAGTTTTTTGACAAACTGATACACATTTGTATTAGAAGTTTTATAAACTTTTGTCCAATGGTATCTTCTTTATCAAAAACTTATTTGAACTTGAATATTTTAAAGTCAAATACACTTATTGATAACTTAGTTATACCATTAAATATGAGTTATTTCAGTTATTTGTTTACATGTTAATCTGATCACTGTAAATAGTATCATTACTCAGGCTGAGTGCCTACCTACAAATTAGATTGGCTAAGGTTCATTAGGCGGGATAAAGTAGTCTATACAAATAAATAAAATTGGAGTTTCTGTTTGTAATATTAAAATAACAGCTTTTTAATAAATGCATATGAATGTATACACGATACATATACATAATAAGTAACATTTTTTTGCGCGAGATCCACTTGCAAAGTGGTAAAATGTGTCCCCCAAAAACTAATAAAAGATCACAGTAAACACGCTTAAATGCATTCTAGTGATAAAATACTACTCTATTGATATCTAAGTTAGGGTACTTCTTGAAGTACTAGAAAGCTGAAATTTGGTATGTGAAGTAAGTTTAGTATACTAACAACAAAAAATCATAAACCTATTACAACGTCCCACAACCCCCAAACTTGGGGGGGTGAAAGTTTGTATGAGACTTTCACAATTTTTTTTCTAGATGTTTTATTTTTGGTATACGGACTTTTTCGAAAGAAAAAAGCAGATGTAATGTTTCCAAGATGACTGCATAATGCTTAATCTGTGAAAAAGATATCAGAGCTTCTGAATCTACACGCCGTAATGACTTGGCTGTTTCTTTACTTCAGAAACTAAATATTTGCATAACACATTACTTCCAAAACTAGATATTAACAAAAGGCTTTCGTTTCGCCTACGTGACGGTAGCGAAACCGCGAAGCCATGCATTTTTACAAGATATAGAGTTTGTGAAGTTAGGGTGGTAGGTACATAAGATCTGAAATCTTTTTTACAGGATAAGCCATTATGCAGTCGTCTTGGCAACATTTACATGAAAATGTTTTTGTTCGGATTCAATATTCCATACCATTTTCATTAAATGATAATGAGCATGCTGTCTTGTTTAATATATTTATTTTATGTGAACGAGAGATTTTTTTATAAGTTGTAAATACGGTGTATTTCTAATTTATACTTAATTTCAGAGTCATAATTAAAAATTATTTATTCAATAAATGCTGATACGTAATAACCAAACGACACGAACCGCAAATATGGGTTGCGTCAAGGTACCTAATTAAAAATTTACATTTAATTAACATTTCAGAAATTACACGTGTGAAATAGGCTTCAATTTGAGGTGAGCTGATGTTTGTTGTTTATTTTGTTTTCTAATTTGCTGAGTCACCCTTTTAAGCTGTTACTGAACCTTTTGAATTACATTTTGTATTTATTTATTGTCAGTATGGCAATATGCAGTAGCAATGCAATTGCCTAGCGTCTTATAGATCGCCTCTTCTTTAAAATAAAAAAAAATTATAATACACTCGAATAGCCACGTTCTTCGACAAAATAACAAAGTACCCAGCATTCTATCTCTATTTATGTCAGTGCAATTTTTACTCGGCGGCGCACGTCACTCATTGTGAACATACTATAATCAACATACAAGAGTAGACGCGTGCGAACAAAGCCACTGTCTGCACCCGGCCGTGGCTTTGTATTGCGTTGGAAGGATACACCTCCACTATTCTATATCTACGTAGTTCAGTCTGCAGTTTATGTTTTAAAGTGAAATTATCTAATCGAATCTAATAAATTTATGATAAGAAAATTATGATAGTTTTAAACCGATTTACCTTAGATCAATTTTTTTTTTACTCACTTTACACAAAATAGCATTACTTCGGCAGGCTCATACAGCCTGCCAAAGTGATGCTACTAGAACGATAAAATATAATATGAATATATAAAATCTGAAAGTCATTAATATATTAAAATATGCTAACCAATTTGTCAAAAAGTATCGTTGATTGACAGTAATCCAGTTTTATCCGGATCAGACGATAATTGTCCCAAATTTGTTTCAAATTATCAGTAAACGTGCTTTCGATCTAAATATTTTTGTCATTTGATGCGTATAAAGCGTTCGAAATTGAATTCAGGGACAAAATTTCATTGGGCTGGAAATAAATTATCTGTCAGTTAAGTATGTTTGGTGAATTCGATATTATTGCCTTATGAATTGTAATATAATAGCAAATATTTTTCACTTTGTTCAGAATTCTTTTGTTTATTTAATGCTACAAATGGATAAATAATATTGACACATAGTTAAGTTACTACTGATAAACATATAATTTTTTTGGAAGATATAATGTATTATTTATTAATAATGTATTTTTTTTGTTTCGGCAAATTAAGACCGGTGTTAAGTAATTATTTCCTTTCTTTTAAGTGAGTACCTCAGCTCAAACCTCTTACCTACGTACCTCTTTGATGACCCGAAACTGAGGCAAGTTCACATTATACAAACATAAACAAATTTGATAAACAAAATTGTAGCTTAGCTGGCTGTTAGACGTATGTTCTTCTATACCATAGAAAATATTAACCTGGTATGAAATATTATGAGTCTTTAAATTGCAAAGAGTTGCCTGGCCTAGCCTCATTGAGCAGCAACTCAAGGAGGTCGGGGTTGTGGTCTGTGTTCTAAAAGGCCACTAGCACAGGGACATTCACTGGCCCAGGTTTATGAAATCACAATTCTGAGATACAATATGGTAATAAAAATGATGTCATTTATACGATAAGCTCGGTGTAAGAACACGAAAAGGAAAACACTTTTATATTAGCCGATGAAACATAAAACATTTGGACGTATTTGACAAAATTTATACTTATTTTTCATTGGAAAAATATACATTATAAGGGTATGTCGATTTGAGAAGGACGCATGTTTTGAAAAGGAGAAAAAAGACAACGTAATTATGATACAGGAATTAATAACAATAACTTACTCAAGTTGATATTTAGAGCGAAACAAAGTATGTTTATAGACTCGAAAAAGACTGATGACCCGCAACTGCTATTTGTGGAATATTCAGTCCTCTAAGTTGCTTCAAGTTATATGTTACAAAGCGATAGTTGGTCAGTACTAAATAGTCTTACAGCACGATTAATAATGTTATAACTTAACGTTCAATCAATTTACAACCATAGAAAGACGGTAGAAACACCAATTTAACCCAAACTTCAAGTGACAGAGCTGCAAAAAAAACCGTAATATTTAGGATATAAAATTTTGTAAATTATTCGCGCTCTTTTTGTTTAGGGTAAAATACCTACACGTTTATTTCACGTTCATACATTTTCAAGTTAACCGCAGATAGAATTCGTTTTTGTTTTGCCAGTGACAATTTCTTGGTAATAAACCCCGAGTACTTTGAAATATACATAGGGAAATAAACATGAGATTGTGGCAATCTAAGCCATTTTATTGATACCTATCGTATCTTGTTTATCGAATCCTTAAGGCTGTTGACGGACAAAAATAGAACAGCGCTGTAATTGCCCGTGGGGACCGTCATGGAGTGGGTGTATTAAAAAAGGTCAAAGTGATTATTTATTTAAAGTGATATTACTGGAAAATAGCTATTCCTAAAAGATTTGGTGGATTCATTAAAACATACTTTAATGATGACATGATTGCGTCACAAAACTCTTAAGTAAATTTTTGGTCTTAATAGAAAAAAAATTAACAAATGTATTAAGATTAAAAAATTGTATTAGATTAATAGTTGTATTTTTTTATTTTTTATTTAAAATATGTCGGACATCTATCACACAACGCCATCTAATCCCAAACTAAGCAGAGCTTGTGTTATGGATACTAGACAACTGATACAAATACATATATACTTTTTTTTGTAAATACATACATATTATACATAGAAAACACCCAAACTCCGAAACAAATATTTGTAGATCATACAAACATTTGGTCCGACCCGGGCATCGAACCCGAGACCTCACGATCAGCAGTCGCAAACGCCAACCGCAAGACCAACGAGGCAGTCAAGTTTAACCTATGTCAGTGTTTGAGGGCCTAACTCTACTGTGACACAATAAGGTTGAGTCACACTTATCTTGTACCCTCCTATAATGGGATAAATCAAAGCTACCTAGCAAAATGCCGAACATAGAGAATTCAAAACTTTTTGAAAATTGCAGAAGTAATACTAAGTAAATTTAATTTCATTTAAAATTAAATATTTATACTTTATGAAGAAGTGTTCTAATGCCGTTGTGTGATTTGAGGGAGCCAAATTGATAGACAGCTCTTATCGATTCTAAAGATTTGTAAAGACCGGGATAATTAAGTACTTATTTATTTTAAAAACGAATAAAAGTCATTCAAGAAGACTTTCAGGTATATTTTTAATTATAACATTTGATCACATGAATGTACTAATCCAGAATTTTACGAATATAATTATAGACTACAAATACATACCGTAGAGTAGAGACAAGTGTGTAGGGGTATTCCTAGACCTACAGAAGGCATTCGATACCGTTTCGATACCAATCCTCCTAACTCGTTTAGAGAACTTAGGTATTAGGGGGAATGCGCTTTTGTGGTTTAGGGACTACCTAACTGATAGGCACCAGTGTGTAAGAGTCGGAAATCATGCCAGTGATTTCAGTGTGGGATCCCACGGGGTGCCGCAGGGCAGTACGCTGGCTCCTTCCCTATTTTTGGCATACATTAACGACCTATGTAAACAGCAAATTAAAGGTGCTGAAATACAAATGTTCGCCGATGACACGGTTATATTATTTTATAGCAATACGTGGGAGAACGTACGAGAATTGACTGAACAAGGCATGTCTTTTATTACTGCATGGCTCGAGGACAGTCTGCTAACTTTAAATGTCAATAAAAGCAAGTTTCTTTGTTTTAGTAAGACCATGGTATCCAATCCAAATAATTTTCAGCTCCGCACACATTGCTACCCTTGCAATCGATCAGGGGGTGTGTTTCCTTCATGCTGTGATTGTCCCATTCTAACAAGAACTACAGAAATCAAATATTTAGGAGTAAATATAGATGATAAACTAAAATGGAAGAAACATATAACTATCGTTAGCAATCGATTAAGGAAACTTATTTACATTTTTAAGGAATTACGGATAATACCAGACACTACCTTGCTGATACAAATATACAAAGCTCTAGCCGAATGTGTAATTACCTGCTGCATCTGCTCGTGGGGCTCATCGGCTAAAACACATATACTTGGACTCGAAAGAGCACAGCGAGCGGTGCTCAAAGTATTACTACGTCTACGATTTCGACATCCTACAAATTTACTTTATGAGAGAGCGGATGTTCTAACAGTACAAAAGTTGTTTATCTACCAGTGTATTCGTAAGTATCACAAAACCATTATACCCTTTATTCACGACTCAGGTAAAAGAAAGGATAAGTGCCCAGTACCAAGAGCCCGAAGCACATTTGCCCAACAACATTATAATAATGTTGCACCTAGACTGTACAACAAACTTAATCTAGTATACAAAACGAAACATCTATCTAATTATCAAATTAAAAACACGATTAAAATATGGCTTAAAGATTTAAATTACAATGAGGTGGAAAATTTATTACTTATTATAAAATGAAACTAACTGCTATAAAAAAAAAAAAAAGAACTGTAGTTTTATAAACGCACGCAAAAACATGCACAGTCTCTCCTCACACACGTACTCACACACACACACGCACACACGCACACACGCACACACACACACACACACACACACACACACACACACACACACACACTCATTCATACACACACAGAAGGTAAATATATCACTCAGAAGTATTATTATATTATTGTTAATGCTAGATCTAATGTATGAATCTACTGCTTATATTTGAACCACTTTGCAACAAACATATTTGTAACTGTGTAATTTATACTTGGGAAGATACTGGCTCCCAACATACAGCTCACGCTAGTTTGGGAGTCAGGGCTTATATTTATATTGTTGAATGTAATTTGCTGCAATAAAGAATTTATTATTATTATTATTATACCTATAAATAATACAACTTTAGGTTCAATTTGTTGTCTTTACCCTTGTAATCCGTTAGTATAGTCAACTGTCCTATTCAACTTTATTGAAGTGTAAAATGTTACACAACGTTTCTATTAACACAATAATAGCCAGTTTACGAATGAGGTCCCCACCTTCCATTCATAACTGGACCCTTTAGTAAACCGTATTATGTACCTATATATAGTATACGTAACGATGCATAGGTGTATTAAAGGCGAGGATTGAATTGGATAACGTTTCTTGTGGAAAATTAGGGATGTCCGGGGACCTACCATTATTAGCAGTGAACGTGTTTTTGTTGAGATGAAATTGAATTATATCAATATTTTTCGGGTTTAGGGACGACTCCTGTCCTTTATTTGATTTGTTACTCTGAATAGGTAACAATCCTAACTAAGGTTAGTAATGTTAATGTCAGTTGTTTGTTATGACTTTGCCCTAAGACCATGAAATTTTGCATGCACGTTTCAGTAGTATAAAAACCGACACAATGTACATTTCATTTGTAAATTATAGATTTCTAACTTTTAAGAAACGAAGCCATAGACAAAAAAAATTGTTCATGTGACACTACATAGTAATTATCTAATATATAAAATTCTCGTGTCACAGTTTTCGTTGCCATACTCCTCCGAAACGGCTTGACCGATTTTGATGAAATTTTTTGTGCTTATCCGATATCTATGAGAATCGGCCATCTTTTTCTTCATCCCCCTAAATGGTAAGGGTGACCCATCATTAAAAAAAAATTATGGCAAAACGACGTTTGCCGGGGCAGCTAGTAACGTATATAATGACTATTTAGTGTCCCATGAACGTAATAACGGACTGCACGGCTGGCCTAGTGGTTTCAATGATTGCCACGCCGCTTGCTACTGCGCCAAGTGTCGTGTGTTCAAATCCCACGCGGTATAACACTTTATGTGATCCACAAATTGTTGTCCTGAGTCTGGGTGTTCTCTGTGTCCGTTTCATGTATGTTTGTAAAGTCCCCCGCGACACAGGATGTTAATTCCTAATGCGGGATTTTTAACTAAAAAAAAAATACTAAGTACATTATATTACAATATTAGTATTACTTATTAGTTTACATAATTTGCGATTTGAAAATTCATCAATTCTAACAAATCGACGATTTTTTCTAATATCTATATCCCCTGTGTTCTGTCAATGTTTTACAGAGCAAAAATATTCCAATCCAAATAGAAATGTCGTCCGTATGTTGACGGATTAGAAGTACTGAGTGCCACCACCCCTATTCATCCTGTGGGTGACGTAAGACTAAGAGATACCGCAAAGGACATTATCAGTGTAAAATGAGGAAAGACTTAAAACAAACCCTTTTTTTAACGTGTGGAATCCCGCCGGCGTTTGCGGCGGGGCGGTGTGTCGGAATCAAACCGACTTAAACCACACGGTGTGCCACTCTGCACCCGAGAAGGGAGAGATCCGGGAACTGCTGTTATTAAGACCTCCGGATCCCTCCCAGACCTCCGAACCCCTCCCAGACTTATAACAAACCCTATTCCAAGGGCAAGATCTGTAGCCCAAGCCGAAAATTTGTATTGTACTTTATGTATATTGTGTGTAGATATTTACACGCTTCACATTTTTAAGATCTAGTTCTATACTATTTTATCAAAAGCACACTTCACCATTAATGTTTGAATCACCTTATTTTGTGTGCAATATACTAATCTTATAATACCAAGTTTCAGACTACTGAAAAACGTTAATGATTATATTATCAATTCCTATGGTAATGGATTACACCAGACAGTATGGCGTTACACATTCAGAAACTACGATGAACGAATGTCATGGCAATCATAAGAAAAAATCTGAATGCAACCAAATCCGACTCATAACTATTAGATGTAAATAATATAGATTGTTATTATTTTCTTAATAAAACTATAGTAAAGAAAAGGAATCCAGAAATGGGCTGTTACGATGAAATATCGATTGAAACCCAACACTATAAAAGCACATTGAGAAGCGGAATGATAGCCCATCCTGAGGTAGATACAATATCGATAAATGAGGCACATGCTTGCGTAGCTATGTCCATATTTAAGGGGTATTGTATCTTGAGAACATTATTGCAATACACCTAAACACACCTTTACTACTTCGACTAAAAGTTCAAAATTCCTTACATCTACTGCTTGTTAACCACAAAGCACCAATTTATTTACGCTGCCAACGAGTGCTTTGTGATCGTACAATACGGTTCAATTTTATGTGAAGCCCGTGGATAGTTTGTTACCAGCATGTCAACAGACTTGTAACAGCCAGTATTTGAAGATCTCCGCTGTAGAATCAGTTTTAGATGCAATATAGAATAGCTTACTGTAAGCATGTGTTTCGGCGCTTGTTTATTCAGACATGGGATAGTAAATTATTGAAACAATTCGACATCTACATAGATTAATTTAATGTTTTGATTCGCATTGATTTTTTTAGGAAGTATTTAAAGAAAGTAGACTTTTATCTCTATATGCATAATGTGACGGCGAAAACGATTGTCTCTTACGCGTTGCATAAATAATGGAACCATTTTCCTTATTTATAGTGGATGAAAGATCACACGTCAGGCACAATTTATACGTCTAGTTAATGTTGATTTACAAAATGATGAGTTGCACCAATTATCGTTTCTACTATCTGGGAAAGCAAAGAGCAAATCGGAAAGAAATCAAAATCATTTTTTTTCTAGTTGTCTATTCAAGTGATGGATTGGCAACATATAATTGGTATTGATAGAATATTTATGAGTATGTTATAATTTTAGACAGTTTTAGTTTACAATACTCATATAGATCTATGCTTATATAAGACATGAATAAATAATATAAATATGAAGTCATTTGTTTGTTTGCGTAAACCTCGGGAACGATTGGTTAGATTCAAATGATTCTTTTTGTAGAGATGAAAATAGAATATTCTTTGAGTGATAATAATAATATACGATATCATAATCAAATTAACTTAGTGACGTGTTGTGTGGCAGTGGGAACACATCACGAAAGTTATGAAGCGCTTGTTAGACATAACTTGATCTAGACAGGTAGGATGTCTAGTTAACATATTGCTGTAGTACAAGACAGCCATTGTTAGGAAAGTTTTAAATGGGTGGGGGGGGGGGGGGTTCTGGTCTAAACTAACATTAAATGTGTTTATTAAATATTTTAGTTACGTCTCCGGAGAAAAGCTACTCCAGAATATAAGCAATGGCGAGGCATAACTATTTACTGTATTTCGTTTAACCCTTGTCTCTTGTCACATATAAAGGAATGTTGAAATAAATAAAAATAACTAAATAAAGACCGGGAACTCAAACAAAGCCTTGTAATTTTATTAAAAAGGCTTTTTAGGAGAAATATTCCGGGCCATAATTTTTAGGTACAGACAGAGATGTGGGATGTACGGTTATCCCTTTGAGTTTGGAGAATGAAATATGTGAACCGCCTTGCAATAATTTTTGCTTAGGTCTAATTAGTGGGTGCAATTATAAGCACGCAATAAAGATATATTATTGTGGTAGTAATGAATTGCTTTTGTTCTGAGAATGTTAGTTTGTCTGGTTATTAAGTAGTAGGTAAGTTATATTATTAAGTAGTAAGATGACGAACTATGTGTCGCAGCAGTAATGCATTCGAACTCAAGGTTGAAAGTGACGCAATAATTCCCACTTAGACCTATTATTTGTATATCCTCTGTATCTTTGGATTTGACCATTCTAGGCTAAACTAGTCATTTCAAGTTTTATATTTGAAAGATAAACAAATAATTGAATAACCTTGTAACCAGTGACTGGATTACAATTACGTTGTCGCTCTTTGAGTTGGAAGTTCGCTCTTTCCTTAAAGGTTAACTATGTAATTCATCTAATGCAGCATTAGTATACTCCATACTAATGACCATTATTTACACTAATATTAAAAATTTGTAAGAGACTGTCTGTCTGATTTTAATAAAGCTAGGCATGAATACTTTAATTCTTGATGGAATAAATATGCTATTTTTATGATATAACCGACATAAATGCGGACAGAGTTGCAGAGGTGTAATATAGAAAACACGCGTACTAGAATATAAGCATATAAACGTTATTTTAAAAATATGGTCAATCACTTCAAGAATGAGATCTTATCAATATAAACACGTAGACAAAAGTATTTAATAAGGTTAACGACCGAGTGAAATGGTCCATATAATTTTTACTTTACAATTATTCTTTTTTTCTTATCAATACAAAGAAACCTTGACATTTAATAAAAATAATAGATATTAATATCATGTTATTCACAAACATGAGTAATATTATTATTTATTGATGCAACAACAGTTACTCTTATCATTGAGACAAACAAGATAATTAAAAGCAACATAATTAATAAAATAATAATTATGACTTTTATTTAAAATAAAATTATGCGCATGAGGTACTAAATTATATTTGGTTGTGGAGTTTCGAATCTATGGTAATATTATAAAGAGGTAAAGTTTGTGAGATTGTAGGGTAATCTCTTTTTAACCGATTTTGAAAATTATATAACTGATAGAATACCACATTATTTGTGCTTTTTATTAACTGGAAAAATGATTACCGCGATATCCGACATACGCTTGGGCTTAGCCGCAGGGTTCAATATAAGGAATCATTGTCTTTTGTTTTTACCTACTACTAGCACAAAACGCGGGCGAGGCGGGCAGAAACGATATCTCAAAACAGAACTTAGAAGGCTAATC
This sequence comes from Spilosoma lubricipeda, assembly GCA_905220595.1. Classification (NCBI taxonomy): domain Eukaryota; kingdom Metazoa; phylum Arthropoda; class Insecta; order Lepidoptera; family Erebidae; genus Spilosoma; species Spilosoma lubricipeda. Next base: position 10,947,016 of record HG992282.1, on the reverse strand, counting down.
ATAATGAGAGCTTATAATGCGATTTGATAACGTAATTATCAAAGATAGATAAATAAGTTGAACAATTTTTAGCTACTAACAACTTGATGACTCTTTTAAAAAATATTCTTAAGATAAGTAGTGACCTCGTGTTAGAAACCCTCACTTATCAGTGTAGTACGTACTAAAAATATGTATTTAACTCGATCAGCCATCTCTCTCTGAACAGGAAAACAGCGAATGGCCAGCGTGACTATAGATAAGATTTACTAGACTATAGACAAGGACATTGCGGTGTTCGTACACTCTGAGTGTGAAAGACACGAACTGCACCAAGGTTCTTCCAACGATGCGTGTCGTTTTATTCAGGTTTTGAGTTTTAAACTGTTTCGTTTTTCCTAGAAAAGTGAAACAAGGTAAAATGAGCTGGCTGCGAATCTGTCTGCTTTTGTTTTAATATTATAATTTCTAACATATTTGAGATCATCTGGTGGATGAAGTTGAATGTAATTAATTGTTTTTACTCTTACTATAAAAAGAAACAACAAACAAGTGGTGGTCACCGTACTCATTGCGAATGCAGACAATGCAACAATACAGCATGGGGACCCACACCATGTTATGTTTCTGCACCATTAGGCCTCTGGTCTCGCACTCAGCAACGAAACACGGCAGCACGAACGCTGTCATTTTACGTTGATTTTCTCTACGAGGGTAGTACCGCCCCGGTCGAGCTGACACGTTCGCGCTGAAATCAGCGTGGCTCTACTACCTCATTCAGTCATTATGTATTATGTATGTATTCTGAACAGGTGTCACTTATGTTTTTGTTAGTTCATTAGTTGTTTTGCACATATATTAGAGGCAAATGTTGATTCAAAATTTTAGCTTACACATCTCTAAACTTTAAGTTTACAGTATAAAATGTTTTGATTAAACCTAATAAAATTAGACATTAGTTATATTTAGTTTATCGGTTGTTAGTAAAATTATTATGAAAATACTAATCTATGAACGGCAGTTAAAATCAAATGAAGCGTTAACTTCGGTCGTTTATCATGCACTCCGAGTCAGACGCGGGGGGTTAACAAATGGCTCGCACTAATCAGGCTTAGAAAGACTCACCTTTTAATCTTGAATATAGAACTAAGTTAGTTTTCTTAATATTTTATGAGGTACAATCCTCTTAGGTTCTGACACTAATCATCTAACTAATAGTAAAAGATACATTCTAACTTAAATTTTCTAACTTTGTTTAAGAACTATAATGACTAACTTTTTGAGATTCAAAATATTCTAAGATTTGATTGAAGATAATGAAGATGTGGTCAGAGTGTTTATCAAAATTAATTGTTTTACTTTGATAATTTTAGAGGAAGAGCAGTATTTTTATAAAAAGCAGAATATAAGAATTATATCGTACTATGCATGTTGTAACAATCAAGAAAAAGTAAACTCATGGCCTAACTAAACCTAATCTAAACTTCTTTTCATCTGTGTTTCTTTAACATAATACAAAATCAGGACCTATAATATAGTAAAGTAGACAAGGGAGCAAAAAAATATATGCGTTTTGTTAACCCGGCCGTTGTTACGTGCCGAGATGTCTGTTTAGCATTTCTCTACTCTGAAATGTGGGTTGCCAGAATAATATGCACACTGTAACACGAAACGTCAAACTTGTTTGCCAACATGTTGACTTTTTAGTTTTATAATCTTGAAATTAGTATTTACGTCAGTACTTAATACTGCAGTTAAACTTATTTTCACTACTTGATCAGTAATAATTGAATATTGTCAAAATACGACTTGTCTATTGAGAGTAAAATTATATTCTTTCAACATTATATAATGCACTAAGATGTATCTTAAACGACCACATTTTATAATTGTGCAAATTTATAATCATTTTTTTTATAGTATGCAATCGCACATATTTGAAGTTTGAAATAATGAAAGCTAATATGAACTTCATACTTAAACGCGTTCTTGGCAAAAAAGTAAAAAAATATCTTTGAGGCACAGAACCCTAAAAAGATAGGAGGTTTTAATTCTAATTCATCTTCATTTTGGTGAATGATATGATAACAATCGCTTTAAACACACTTTTAATAGCTTCGCGTGTTTATTTGTAACCAACTTCTGTAAGTGTGTTTTTTAGTTTTGAAACTATTTTTATTATATTACTTTTGCTATTGAACCTGAAACTTTGTCTATTAATAAATAATTTAAGAAATAAAGCTATATTTAGTATTATCAAAATAAAACAATATTTAAAAATAAATATTTGTTAAAATGACCACAATGAATCTACGAGTAGAATTTCCGTAAAATGACATTGAGATGTTAATAAATTTATTAGATGGGAATTACTACTTAAAGTGGTTATTAATAAATTATATTGACTGTCCTTATGTGCAGTGTGTTTAATATTTATGTGGCATTTGAAAGGAACTCATATCCTGAGCAGGAGTAGTATGTGTGTCGTTCCGCTGCAAAGGGAGAGGGCGATGGCGGATGTTATTACTTTTAAATGCTTGTCTTATCAATCATTAATGGATAGTCAATGTAAAATTTTAGTTCCTCTGTTAACAAATTATACATCTTTAGAGTGACAGTGGTTGTGACCAATTAAGTTTAATTCAAAGTAATTTTATCATAATATTTTTATCCTAAGTTTCTACACAACGCCAATTTTTTTAAGAAACATTAAATATTTGTGATAAGGATGCTTATTCTGTTGTACAAAAATTCTCTGAACTAGACTAAAATTAAGATGTGTCCTATCAAACGACATTCTAAACTAAAATAAGATATTTCACACTAAAAACAGACGTCACCTAAATATATAGAGGGTTACTGGTTAAGTCGACCTATTCCCGTTAAGGGAAGTCCCGTGTAGTTTACATCGTTTCTGACTGATTTCACTATGAAACAGCATATCCTAAATGTAACCATTTTTAAGATATTTGTATTGATACATCTGCTTGTTTGCCCCTATACCATAAAAAAGCATACTGAATCTTAAAATCAAGGAGGCAACAAAAACATCTGCACGTCGCTTCGTTCGGTTCGAGTAGTCTGTGCACCGCAGGCCTAGAATTTTTAATTATTCGATTTGATTCTAGTCGCGTACAAAAGTTTTTCTTTTGTTTCCTCTTAGCTGTACTTGACAGTCGGATTATGGATGAATGAAATTATGAAATATAGCAAAAATAGAGCAAAATTTAGGGTATTTATTTATTTTTATATTATAACATATACGAATGTATATATTAATATACATTCGTATATGTTAGTAAATAAGGTTAGCCATTAATAACAATATAGACTCAATAGCGGATTTGTAGAGCTGTGAAGAAAAGTGAAAATCAAATTATCATAACACTGGCAGTTACAAAAGAAACAGCTGCAAATTAAAAAACAATAATCCAGTTAAAACTCGTTTACTCACTCTTATATTTAGAATTCTTTGCTTCACTGCGTCAAAGAAACTATTTAATAAACTTAATATATTTATGATTATAATATTGAAAAGCACTAACCTTATTTGAATTTAACTTTCAACAAGTTTGTTATTATATTGAGAAACGTGTTAACTATGCGCGAATCAGGTGAAACGAACGGTTAAACGTGTCAGTTTTAGTGATACGGCAACAATTGAATTTGAAATGAAGTTAGTTAACTAAAAAATAAAATACTGAGACGTTATCGTACAGAAGATTCTACCAAATATTTACATAATATAAAGTACGATAATACTTTATATTATGTAAATATTTGGTAAAATCTTCTGTCGTACATCTTTTTCTTACAAATACACGTCCAAAGACTTTTCTACAGACTCTTAATTTTTATACATCTGTTCCATTCGGTTAAAATTGTAATAGTCTGTACCAAAAGATTAAAGGGGAGTCACGTTTGCAATAACAGCTATAAATAATAATTTGAGACCTCTAAAATGCAATGTCGTAACTACTACTACTTGTTTGTTTGAACGCGCTAATAACAGGTACCGTTTGTCCGATTAGAAAAAAAAATTCAGTGTTAGATACCCCATTTATCGAGAAAGGCTACAGGCTATTTATCATCACGCTAAGGCCAATAGGAGCGGAGCACCAACGAACAATGTTTCAAAAACGGGGGAAAATGTTCACGCTACGGGCAATAGAAGACGCAAACGAGGTTGCGTGGGTCAGCTAGTAAATAATATAAGACAGGAAACTATATTTGCATTTCTATTTTAAATAGGTACTGCAGAGGTAAAAGCGCAGTATTTAAGTCCAATATAGTAGAAATAGTGCTTTTGAATGGCCTTACTCCACGGGTCGCCGGACAACACTTTGCGAGCCGGATAATCTTCCCTTTTCCGTCGGACGCAAGTAAACGTCTTTTCCGAAACCTCTGTAAGACTGTATTAGCCTCGTTCACTGTCAGAACTAAAGTATGTGTAAATATAACAGAAAGGATCTAACATTCCATTATTACGCTAGATAGCCTATTAGAAATCACGTTACTTTTGAGAACTGTTTATTTTTGAATACTATTAAATACGTATCTTTTAATCAAAGATTATTTTAAAGTTTCAGAAAATTTCTGCTTATTTAAAAAATATTACACTGAAGAAATTTACGAGAACAGAAAAATATGGTTATGGAGAATAAATAAAGCTTATTCTACCTTCAATAAAATCACACAAAAATAAATAAGCAACCAGTTATAATTTTAAAATTATAAATTCCTGTGATAATCATTAATTTATCTATACTAACATATAAAGCTGAAGAGTTTGTTTGTTTGTTTGTTTGAACACGCTAATCTCAGGAACTGCTGGTCCGACAAAATTATTTCAGTGTTAGATAGTCCATTTATTGAGGAAGGCTATAGGCTCTATATCATCACGCTAGGACCAATAGGAGCGGAGCACCAATGAAAAATGTTGCGAAAACGGGGGAAAATTATCACGCTACGGGCAATAGAAGACGCAAACGAGGTTGCGTGGGTCGGCTAGTTAGAGTATAAACCAACTTATTTCAACATAAATATTAAACCAATTTGTACTTTTATTCATATATTTACTTCTATCATAATGACATTTATTTTGAGGAAACACGCAGTTCTAAAAATAGCTCAGCTACTCAATATTGGTACTCGTTTTGCAGTGATTGCTTCAGCAGCAACCAGATACTCCCTTTTCACCTCTTAATGTAACCTACGTTCACCATGACGTGGTTTAACGAGACCAAAACCCACACAGTCAAATAAGCTTATCTAAATGGTAAGCTTCTTTAAGTGCGGTTAACTAGACTCTAACAGATTAAACTTAAGGTTGATTTGACCTTTGTGGGACGGACCTTTGGGCTAGTGATTACTAATCCTGATTAATAAGCCAGAAAACGTGGGTTCAAGTCCCACACAGTACAAATATAACTGTTTCATGAACCATATTATTTATTTCTGTACCTGAGTGTAACTTATCTTAAATGTTTACTACTTATCTTAAATATGTACTTAGAATGTATATGAATAGTATGTTCATCAACAGTTTGACTAGCAATCTCTGTCTGGGTAAGACCCAGACCAACATTGCTATAATTCCATATCTTGCATTGCTATAATTCCATATCAGTATGGAATGTATGAAGTTCTTATTTTTATAGGTTCGATTTCAGGCACTACCTCACAGGGCATCTACAAAGCGTGAAAGTTAATAGCAAGACTAGATAGTCTTGATGGCTTGCCAGACTTCTATCAGTACCAGGTGAATACATAATGATACCTAGGTACGTAATGTCATATACGTATATGTAGGTATATACATGTATAACATAAGGCACGGTCGTAAAAGAGGAAGATTAATTTGTTTCCGTACATTACGTCGTCGCCGCCATTTGTGTTTACGTTATTTTTATTGCTTACGTACTTTGCGGCACTGCTCGGATTTCTCCAAATTAGTTATAGCGGTATAATATTTTTGCCTTCATTGTAATTATAACTGTGAATCGTCTGCACTAATATTTTTCTATGTTAAACAAAGATTGTGCTAAAATTTCCTCACAGCAATTCACATAACATATTAAATGTATAAATGTAAACTATATGATACCGATTCATTTCGATTAACAACACGAAAGTGCTTTGTAGTTTGCTTTTCTATTGCTAGCTTACACACACGCAATATTTTGAACATTGTACTTGTACATGCAAGTAGTTATGCGTTCGGACCCCATACAGTAAACACTGCTGATATTAACAACCTCATAACATAAGATCTATCTTGATGGTACACTTCTTTACTTTTCTTTAATAGAGAGTAGTCGGGTGTGGTTCAAGTGATTATAAAATTATCAATAGTACTTAATAGGAATAAAAACAAATGACAAACAGAGGAGAAAAAGTACGGAAATTGTCATTAACTGTTTCTGATAGATTATATCATCGGTTTTTTTATGTCATTCTGTTTATAGTGTAAGTGTACTTAATTAACTCAATAACGAGACTGTTGTCTACAGACGCAGATCGTAATATGACAAACACAATCAAGGATATCCAAACTGGTAATTATTTCACTATATAGGTTATACAAATATACCTAAAGATAAATCATTAGACTGTGTAAGCATCACAAATTGGATACTGCTTAGTAAAGTTTAATTCAAATAATTTCATTTAATAAAGGGAACAAAACACTTAATCTAAATAACAACTTTATAAAATGATTAATGTGCTTGAAGACTAAAAAGTCTAATTTTAATTGAAAAAAGACATGAAGCTTTCTTAATGGTATGTGAGGCAAATTAGTAAACTAATGACAAATCATGACCTGCACCTTCAAGTTTTCTTTAGAATTTCATAATTCAGAATTATTTTATTCCCCCGGTTACGTAACTGACTCAGTGAAAGGTATAAGGTATAAAGCCGTGGTATTGTGATATACGCCTGTTATCAATTAAACACGGATACACAACAACTCCAAATATGTTCCGGATCATGGTTCTCTCACGATAAATTAGCCTAGAATGCTCAATATCATTTTATAAGCAGACTACAGACTGCAACGGAATCACATTCCCGTCAAATAAATATATATTTATTTATATAGTTTTTTTTAGGGAATAGGCGGGCAAACAAGCAGACGTATCGCCTGATGGTAAACGATTATCGCCACCCATGGACACCTGCAAACACCAAAGGCGTCACAACCTTTGGGGGATAGGGAGGGGAGATAGTGGAGAGGGTTTGGGTTATGGGCCTCCGGTATCCTCACTCACTCGGGGAAACACAGCGCAAGCACTATTTCACACCGGTTTTCTGTGAGGCCGTGGTATCACTCCGGTCGAGTCGGCCCATTCATGCCGAAGCGTGACTCTCCCACGTCAAATAAAAATAAATATAAAATATTATGCCAGATACTTAAAACTAAATAAATACTTCTACGTAAATAAATAACTGCATCTTTGCTTTACTTTAAAAAGCAATGTGTATTTCAGTGGCGGTAACAGTTTCGTGGCGTAACGAGCACGTCACGAAGCCTTTTTTCAGCCCTTGACAAATTCAATTACATGCAAACATGTTAATACAATTTGTAAAGTGTTTGGTAACGATACGGAATGAATAAGGGTCGGGATAATAAAGTGTTGAATGTCACATGACTATGTTACTTTTAAAGTGCTATACGTATGATTTACTCTTAATGAATTTGGATTGCGGAAGTTTACAAGTACAATCTTTAATGAGACTTTATATTTTTAACTGAACATCAGCACTTTGCAACTGCCTTACTACTTAATTAAGTGAGCCATAATAAAAGTCGTTGCTACAAATAGGCAGCTTACAAAAATTCCCCAATCGATTTACCGAGTTTGAATAATATATATGATTGAATACATGATCATAATTATGTACAACATGTATTGAAGAACCACAAAAATACACTATTTTTGCTAAAATATTATAATTAAAAGTCAATTTAATTTAAAAACAAGTAGTTATATTGCACATACACAAGTGTAATTATACCTTACATAAAAAAAACACTATAAAAGTTAAACCGACTCATAAACTATTACATTTATAAGTTTTTCAAACACTTCATAAGGCACTCTTTAAAGTAAAATTATAAGCAACTAGCTGACCCACGCAACCTCGTTTGCGTCTCCTATTGCCCGTAGCCTGATAATTTTACCCCGTTTTTTAAACATTCTCCATTCGTGCTCCGTTCCTATTGGTCTAAGCGTGATGATATATATCCTATAGCCTTTCTCGATAAATGTACTATCCAACACTTAAAGAGTTTTATATTCGCCGTTCAAACAAATTATTCAGCTTTATATGTTAGTACAGATTATAAGGTATATTATAATTTGTATTGAAATCACAACAAACCCTGCAGCTTCGCTTGTGGGCGCGCCACCGACCAACCGACTTCAAGACCGAAATGATAAAAACAGGTAAAATTAATAGCATAGCAAAAGCTTTGTCCCACAATATCTTGTGTTTGTTGGGTCTTCATTCACTGCAGTTTACAAACTCGGGTTTCCACGCTAATGGATAAGGGATTGGAAGTTTTGGGGTACGGTAAACGGGCGTTTTAGATAATTTAATGACGATCTTGGGGCTTATATTCAAAGAACCTGGGTACTCATATTAAGGATAACTTATTGCATGGAATTTCCTTTCATAAGACAAAATTGTTTTACCTTACTCATGCCTTTGGAAAAGGATTTATAAAGAGATGCATGCGGCGTTTTGTAAGTTCCGAAAACATCGGACAAAAAGTTATTTCTTCGAAGAGCTTATTAGTTAATGATTCAAACCTTTCAGTTTAGCTGCTAGTTACCTAGTTATCTTACTAGTTAGCTAGTCGAACCTACCTTTGAGTGATGTACTTTTAAGTTTTTTTAAGCAATTTTAATCACATCGCATCACAGTCTTGAACAGTTCCCTGCTGAAACACACACAAAGAATACCCATACTTAGAACAATATTTTGTGGATCACACAAAGTATTGTCCCATGTAGGATTTGAGCCCACTATACTTAGCGCAATAGAATACGGCGCGGTTGCGACCACTCAAACCACTTTTTCTTTTACCTGAGGAATCCCCCTCGGGCTGTTACCCCGCCGGGATTTGCGGCGGGGCTGTGTGTCGGAATCGAACCGACTAAAACCACATGGTGTGCCACTCTACACCTGAGATGGGAGGGATCCGGGAACTGTTGCTATTAACACATCCGCACCCCTCCTAGCGCTTGCCTGCACTGAAGCGGGCACCGTCTGATGGTTAAACTCTCAATTTGGGCGACGTACGGCACACGCGTACGCCGCCCCCGGGTGGCCACTAAAGCAGATCGAGAGGAAAACCCGTCCCGACCATCCGCTGCCGATCGGATCCGAGTGGATATCATCCTTCCGGGCCTTCTCCGCTGCCTCCTTCTGCGAGATTACATCTTCGCAGAAGGAGGCAGCTGCGACCGGGGTAAAACTGCTGTCGCTACCGGCCATGGAGCGTATGACGGCCGCCCATGCGGGGCAAACCACCAGCGTGCGCTGGGCCGAGTCCTCACTGCAGTCGCAGTGGTGGCAGGCGGGACTCAGTTCCCTCCTGGCGACCGAGTGCAGGTACTTCCCGAAGCAACCGTGCCCGGAAACTTTCGCATTTATAATATTAGTAGGATTTGTACGTTAAAACGTCAGCTGGCATTGCATAGTTTAAAACGAGTATCGCATAACGATTGACTTCTACACAAACTCACATATGCTCACATATCCGCCAGACAGGTAATTCCTATTACCTTTCGATAGAATTCTGTTGTCAGCATTTGCCACCACATAAAAAACACTCTTTGATTCTTAATTGAATTTAAAAAACAAGTTCGAAGTTACCTATAAATTGTTGAGGAATATCTCCTCCCAACAAGAAAGTATTATTATATTTTATAAAGCAAAATTCCGCTTTCAATTTGCCAAAAAAAAACAAAAATAAAAAAAAACCGTCGCAAATACCGGTAACATTTGCACGTGGCACTGGCAACAGAATTAAAAAAAATACAAAAAAAACAATTTTCGCCACTGGATGTAAAAACCGGCATTGTGTCGATTTTTACGGTTCGCTTGATGAGGGGTCGCTTTATTGACACCGAAGGTTTATAAAGTGCCAGATTCCAATTTAGTAGCGCGCGACCGTTACGTACCGATAAAATTTGACGGTTTTCCATCAGTTGGCTAGTAACCTGTTAATTGTTTATTTTAATTTAAAACGCTAAGGGAGATTCAATCTATTCATTCAATGCTTCGTGCACGAGTTGAAATCAAGCTTGTGATCAGAAAATTCGGTACACTATCTACAGTGCTTTTTCTATACTACAAAACGTAATTTTATAGTAGAGAAGATTACCTTTTACTTATATATTTAATGTCTATACGTATTCTTTCAAATAAACGGCCGGCAGGCGGGCGTCACTGGTTCTTAGTTATTTCCTATACTAGAACTCTGACTAGTCTAGCTTCTATCGGCTTTAATAGGCCGTAATTACTAGGTAGTTTTTCCCAATTTCTGGTGAAAAACATGGTTTAAAACTATTGATTAAATTTTATAGTAATATGTTTATAAATGTATGTTAAAACCCAATTAAATTACGTCTACAACTAAAATTTATCTTGAACTATTTACATGTGATTGTTTGCGCATTTCTACCGATAATGTGTATATTTAGATAACATCATTTAATGTAGTTACTTTGCGGATACTGAATCAACACGTGCTAGATTATACAGGAACTAAGTATAAATATATTGACATTAGCTATTGCCCGCGGCTCACAGAGATGCTCGCAATAAAGTGTATGTGTCCTTCCTCATGAGACAAAGAATCTTCATGTCAAATTACATTGAAATCGGTGCAGTGATTTAGCCGATAACAGACTGATGGACAGAGTTACTTCCGTGTTTATAATATTAATTATGGATTAACGATCAATATAACTAAGAGTTACCTACATCTTCTGTGATCTTTAAAATCGTTAAATCTATTCATACTTATAAATGACATGCTTATTGAAGTTATGTTCCTATATGTTAAAGTTGTATTTACGACATTGTTTCAGCACACTATAAATATTAAAATATGTGAAGATTTAAAGACAAAGAAATATTTGAAGTCCTTATTATATAAGCAACCAAATAATAAAAGAGATAAATATCACTAAACGTTTATGTAAATAAATTTGTAACTAATGTAACAGCCCCTAGCATCTGTCTCTACCTATACATTGTTTGTTTGAAATAGATAATGACGATCGTTTGAAGATCGCTTGCAGCCTAAGTGTTGCCTAAGTTTCTAGACAACGCCAATTTTTTTTAAGAAACACTGAATATTTGTGATAAGGATGCTTATTCTGTTGTACAAAAATTCTCTGAACTAGACTAAAATTAAGACGTGTCCTATCAAACGACATTCTAAACTAAAATAAGATATTTCACACTAAAAACAGACGTCATCTATACTAATATATAAAGCTGAAGAGTTTGTTTGTTTGTTTGAACACGCTAATCTCAGGAACCGCTGGTCCGATTTGAAAAATTCTTTCAGTGTTAGATAGTCCATTTATCGAGGAAGGCTATAGGGTATATATCATCATGCTACTACTAATAGGAGCGGAGCAACAATGAACAATGTTTCAAAAACGGGGGAAATTTTCACGCCACGGGCAATATAAGGCGCAAACGAAGTTGCGTGGGTCAGCTAGTTAGATTATAAAAGTACCTAACCATTAAATCAAAACACATGTACAGGTACATACTATAATACAGTTATGTGTCAGTACAGTATAATATTATGTGTCAAAAAAGCTTTAATCGTAAATAAAAAAACGGTCCTAGTAGAAATTTTCAAGAATAATAAATACAAACGTATAATGAAATTTTCCAACTGTTCCATAAAGACTGTTAAAACTATTTTGGGGACTACAAGCGGACAATGTAGGGTATTTAAATCTCGGCCGGGAGGTACCATTAAAAAGTGCTAAAACAGAAATCAGCGGCGCGACCGATAAAAACCGACCCTCTCGGGCTGGTATTTTAAATAGGCAACAAGTGTTGAGATGTAGCGGGAAACACAAGTATTATATTATATATAATAGTAATATATATAAACATAGTAAATATGTATACTATTAATATTAAGGAGTATATCAATATTTACTGAACAAAACAAAAACGTCTTGTGGAAAGTAATAAGATGCTTTCTTTAACCATTTAGGACCCTAAGATATTAGTCCTACTACTCTACTTATATTTAGAACTAAATAAGATATTTTATTTTCATTTTTTACCCGACTACGGAGAAATCAAAAGGAAGGGTAAGTTTTGGCAGTCTATGTATGTTCCACCGTAGTGCTAGGAATAATTATATTCGTAAAACACAGGTTTTTCAAGAAAGGAATAAGAAAACTCTATATTTAAGTAAGTATTATGACGAACGGGCCGGGTCGATGGTGCGGTCCTACCCTCGCACATAAGATCAACGTAAAATTTCGATGAATACGTAAAATTACAGCGTCCATGCTGTCGTGTTTCGTTGGTGAGTGTGAGATCGGAGACCCAATGATGCAGAAGCATCAGTAGGCCGCCATAGTGTGGGTCACCATGCTGCATTGTTCCATTGTCTGCATTCGCAATGAGTAGTGTCTGAAACCGAGTCTGTATGACGTATACCTTGTGTTAAACTAAATTAATAATGAAAATCAAGTGATATTTGTTGTGTGTTTTGGCGTGTAATGAAAATAACGTGAATTTTTCACGTGAATGTACATTTCATAAACAAATAAACTAGTATCAGCGTGAAGTTTGTTTAATTAATATCATTGCTGTGAAATTTACAGCGAGCATTTACGAGCTTTTATTTGTTGTCTCTTTTCAATTTAATTTAAATAGTATTTATTAGGATTAAATTAACAATTCGAATGAAAACGAAGTTTTGATGAGTTAGAAGTTAAATTCAGTTTAAATTTCAAACATACTTAATGTTTAAAATTTCTAGTTTAATGAGTTTATGTAAATTATTACTTAAATAATGCAAAGTTAATTACTACTTAATACAAAAGTTATTACTTAAGAATATAATACCACTAGGAATAAATGAGGAATATTTATCTAACTATGTATACTACGTATTTCGGAGGTGCATAAAAGGGAAATAAGTGTAATTTTAAAGCGAGGCAAGTCATAGACTAAACCTTATGTGGTATCGTTTATTGCACGGATGTAGTGATTTCGAAATGGTTGTTCAGCGTCTGGGTGTTCTTTGTGTGCGTTTCATGTATGAATAAAGTTCCCCGCGACACTGGATTTAGTCCTGGAGTTATCTTTTATATTATTTATGTCTTTAAAAAAACTTTTTTGTTAATATATCAAATAATTGTTCTCCGTGGGAGAGCCACGCTTCGGCATGAATGGGAAGGCTCGACCGGAGTGATACCACGACCTCAAATAAAACCGGTTTCACTGAGTGAGTGAGGATACCGGAGGCCCGTACCCTAACCAGTAGGTGCATTTTTATTATGTTATTCGTTAACTGCTACCACTTGTACTCCACATAATACCGAGTTGAAATTGTATCAAATTCCGTACGGACGTAATCAACAAGAATTATAAGCTGCCCATGACGAAAATCCGACCTATCTGCCTCTGGCCCTTTCACGCTTTGTTTGTCCCAATGGCCTGTTTCGCGACGCCATATTGTTCACCAAACGAAATGGTACAGCCATGGAAACGAATTGGCGAGCGATAATAAAGACGATTTAATTATGCTTGAAAGTTTTCTGCGTGTTTTAATGGAATGTTGACCTAACCGTAACCTAAATACTGAATTGTATCTATTGTTTTATGTTTCTATGGGTTAATTTGTCAATAGCATATCTCATTCCCTTTAGTCAGGTTCATCCTTTATGTAGTGTCACCATATCTATATACTTCGTTTACAGCTTATTCCGGGTACAATTTCTACACGAGGAGTTGTAAATACCAAAGATTTTCTTTCTATGTTGCATCTGGTTTCTTTCTGCCTCAGTTAATTTGAGCCAATTTGGAATCTTAATAATTACTTACATTTCTGTGTTACAAAGCTATATCCTGAGAATAAGAAATTAATCAGAATTGCTGTTGAGATATCCCAGTTTAGATTTATACTTCGACTTTCAAAAATCCCATTCAAAATTCCAAAAGAAAATCCAATAGCTCCTATTTTTAATTCCAGCTTTCGCTTCACTAAATTATAAGAATATTAATCTAATAAATTGTTTTCTACCGCGTTATAAATAAGTTTCTAACTTTCATGCAGTCTTCGCAGCCTCGTTTTGTTCACGCAAAATGACAGCATTAAGTGTATTTCCAGCTGATATCTGTCATCCAGTACTTTAAGTACTTTATTTATATGTGACAGGAAAATGAAGATTGAGACAATAAATTAGGGAATAGAACATTATTTTAATGGAACTGAATTTTATTGAGTAGATATGTATATGAACTACCTATATATATAACTAAATCAATGTGATGTAAAAGGGAGAATAAAGTATTCTATAAAATGTTTTTCATTTTTTATTATTATACACACCACCAGACACCCGCAACACCAGAGGCGTCACAAGTGCGTTGCCGATCCTTGGGGGATGGGGGAAAGGATGCAGGGAGAGTTTGGGGTATGGGCCTCCGGTATCCTCACTCACTCGGTGAAACACAGCGCAAGCGCTATTTCACACCAGTTTTCTGCGAGGCCGTGGTATCACTTCTGTCGAGCCGGCTTATTCATGCCGAAGCGTGGCTCTTCCACGTTACAACTAAGGAAGTTTTTTTCTTAAATAAAAATGATAATTAAAAAAACTAAAGAAAACACGCTTACAAAAGTCAGTCACAAAGAAACATGCAGGTGAAACTAATAAAATCGTATAAAAAAGTTTTAGGAATATCTCTAAATAGTTGATCTGTAATCTGTGTAGAAAATATTATTATTTAATAGTACGAATTCTGATTCTTTGATAGTAAAACCATAATAGAGCCACGCTGATTTTAGCACGAACGGGCCGACTCGACCGGGGCGCTACTACCCTCTCACGGAAGACCAGCGATTAAAAATAACAGCCTTCGTGCTGTCGTGTTTCGTTGAGTGTGAGACCGCTCAATGATGTGGAAGCATCTTAATAAGCCGTGATTATAAGGGTTATCATGTTAAATTGTCTATATTCGCAATAAGTATGGTGACCACTACTATTGTATGTACTCATGTTTTTCATCAGGCAGAGTAGAGTCGCTTTGGCAAGTTTATAAACAAATAAAATATTGTCCTACGAAGACCTCGATTTTTTTTCTATCTTACTTCTGACGCTTTGAAATGTTCACAACTTAAGTAAACTTAAATAGTGTTTGTTAATTATAAATTATAGATCATAAAACTGGAGTTTCCGAATATACAACCGACCGTTGTCGTTATATGTACTTGTTTCGTGAACCTTCTGTCTGTCTTTGTGTAATGGCGGCAGCCTTATTAATTGCCGCGATCGTCGCGTTATGATTTGGTTTTGAAAATTGGTGGATGATACATATTTGTAGCTCTCACCGCATTGATTCGGAATAATTTGGTTTGTTGTCGATTTGTAAGCCTAGAAAGGCACGACGTTGAGTAAAATTGTTAACCGCATGGCTTCTGTTGAATTTCTAACGTGAAACTAACGTATTGATGCAAAAAACTATTGAGTTGTTAGGAATTATATGAATTATAACCCTTATTGGTAGCGAGAGTTGTTGGCGCACGGGATTATGTGAAATATCTTGTGAAATAAGCCTTTTGTGATAAAAACTAAGTGAGAACCTCGCTAACACCTCGTGGATTGCAGAAGAGACTGGTTGCGGAAGATTGACAGGTTACTTTAGATTAAACCAATCACTGCGCAGTCGTAATAGTTCTTATTGTATCTTGAACCTTAACCATGATTAATTTTCAGCTGGCTCCTCCTCTGACCTAAAAGTTTAGCACCGTGTCCAGTCCATTATGTTCAATACTAGCCTAAACCTTACAGTACGCTTCCACTTTAAATAATAAAATACGGGGATAGGACACCTTGTATTAAATAGTATTAATAATAAAAGTTATAAGATACTTAAATGAAAATATTTTAATACTCACCAGCTTTACAAGGATCCATTCCTAGATCACCAGAGTCTTTTGGCTCGAAACTCGTTGATAACAGTTCCTCTATTGTGTACTTATGAGATTCATCTCTCACCTCCACCGAACTGACTCCAAGGAAACCATTTAATAATATAGTCAGAATAATGGTCACCCACGCGGGTGTTTGTCTATGGCGTACGGCCATAGTGAACTTGTTTTACACTTTATGCAGCACTATGTCATAGTATTTTGTTTCTAAATGTATCTGAAACAAAGAAAAAGTGATTATGAAAATATGTACGTCAGTGGTATCAATGCTATAATGTATATATTCTATTGATTAATTAACTGCCTCGGTGGCGCAGTGGTAGCGTACGCGACTGCTGTTCTTGAGGTCTCGGGTTCGATTCCCGGGTCGGAACAAATGTTTGTATGATCTGCAAATATTTGTTTCGGAGTTTGGGTGTTTTCTATGTATAATATGTATGTATTTACAAAAAAAAAAGTATATAAGTATTCATATCAGTTGTCTAGTACCCATAATACAAGCTCTGCTTAGTTTGGGACTAGATGGCGTTGTGTGTTAGATGTCCAAAATATTTATTTATTATTTATTTATTTATTATATTGTTGTATGAAAATTTGAAAGTGTTTAAACGAAAACAATCAATTAACAAATATCAAAAGCAAGTTTAATATTAAGTTATAATAAATTAGATTCTAAGACAAAGGGACATATAGGTACTAGTAATCCTTTTCTAGCGTTGTTTTTTTCTAAGTTCATTTAGTTGCTAATGTAAGCATTCTTCTTGAGTGGGTGATGTTTTGACATCTCGATTAAAAAATAACGTTCATTGTATTTGATAGGATAAAGGGTTTCAAGTAGTTTGAGACCATAAAATAGGCAGTTTAAGTACAGAGACACTTGACCAGACGCTATGAGTGGCAATATCGGAGGGTCACTAGCCTTATAAAAGCATCGTTCGTAGAAATTTATGTAACAAGGATTTTTTAAGTATGTACTATATATATATTTTTAAGTATACCAATATAGGCCATTTTCTTCGTTACAGAGATATTTAACAGACACTATTATTGGCGATGTACGAGGGCCAGTGCTTTCACGTGTAGCTCTTGACCCTATGAGAGACAAAGGAATTACGTGGCGTATGGGTACAGATGATACTTGTCTAGATATGTTGTGATAGCTTGTATGTACTAGTTTAAACCATTGTACTACTTGGAATTACGTTGAATAAATACAATAGAGGTGTAGACACTAAACGAAAATGAAAAAAAAGCTGGTAATATTTAACAATACATACTATTACCGATACACACACTTTTGTGCTTATTTAATATTATTGTTATTTTTTAATATTATTTTAATTAATTAACAAAAAACTAATATTTGAATCATCAGAAGGCACGACTCCGGCGAAGGTCACCTACGTGTTGGACTGACTAGATCAAGTCTGCTGTGAGAGGTTCGGTAAACGAGTGCAACAGGATGGCTTCGAACAGACAGCGCTAGCGAGGCGTCGTGAAACGCATCACATATCCTAACACTTCTGCTACATAACGTTCACGACCGCTCTGTCAAGAGCGTACCGGATGAGAAGAAGAAGTACTGTAAAGCTGATGAGTTTATTTGATGGCATGCGCTAATCTTTAGAACTGCAAGTTTTAATTTAAAATGATATTTTATTTTTTCTTCGTGTAACCAAACGTTTGCAGGAACGCGGAAAGTTTTACACACATGTGACAGTAATAGTAAATAAATAGCTTATTAACAGAGTACTTATTAAATATATATACATGATGAGTATCGTTAGCATTTATTTTTAATTCAACCAGTTTTAATATTGTAGAAAAATTATACAAGACTAATTTGCGTGCCCATAACACAAATATTTAATCTTGAATAGGAATCGAACCTGCTGCCTCTGTATAGGGTTACTAACCGTTAGTCTAAGTAACTATATTAGTCAGTATGCTTACCATTCTTCTGATAGCTGTAATAATACTGCCGTAACCATAATCATAATATGTTTTTTTTAAATAATACGCACTTATTTTTAAATTTCATTAATATACAAAATAATAAATTATTTTCAATCATTGGATTAATAGACTCCACAATATTTAAGTTACCATTTATATTTCCAACAATTACATGTATTTATATTGACATTTTCGTTCTAAAATTGATACAGATACAAAACAGCTGCCAATTAATTAAGAAATAGCTTTGAAACAATAGTTTTAGTTCACCGAACACGATAAAATCATTTTAATGGAAAATCCAAAGTTTGCTGCTAAATCATTCCGCAAATACAATTCTAAATTAAATTTCAATTAGAAATTGGTTGTTACTAGCGACAAATATGGCACCGGTGATTCGTAAACACGGAAATGTAATTAAACAATTTAATTCACGCCTTTAATTAATTCGAATCGATATAAAATTTCTGTTGATGGTGGAGATAATGTTTGAGGAAAATAAAACAATATTACTACACGTAGTGTTACGATCGTTTTCAATAACCGTCTCTAGTTGAAACTGGAGATAGTCCATCTAATTTTTCCATTTCTTTTTAAATATGATTGATTCAATACGTTCATCATTGCAGGATCATTTTTTTTACAACAAAATCACAAAGCAGCCAGGAGGACTTTCAGCAGAAGTGAAAACTCAAAACTAAAAACAAACAGTTGTTTAAGCTTACCTGAAATGAGCCTCTTTGCTCTTTAAATAAAATTCGCAATAAAGAGAAGTTAAAAATATAACTCATGGAAAGATGGAAAGCGTTCGGTGACGATGACGCGAGTTCCATGATTATTTTCTGTTCACCCAAAAAGTGCTCAACACACCTAAAACGCTTTCACTTCAAAAAATTACGAAGACGTACTGTTTTTAATAACCTATCTTTTTTACATGGAATATGGAAAAGGGATTTCCACAGGTAAAAAAATTGGGCCTCCGGTATCCTCACTCACTCGGTGAAACACAGCGCAAGCGCTATTTTACACCGGTTTTCTGTGAGACCGTGGTATCACTCCGGTCGAGCCAGCCCATTCATGCCGCAGCGTGGCTCTCCCACGGTAATGGTCTCTATTTAAAACTCTAGATAGGCAATTGAAAACAGTCATTACTCTATACGTTTACCGGATTAATATTGCTTCTTAGTTCTTAATTAGCCGTAACAACAGGTATATATTGTAGATTAGGTGTTCTTTGCATTCGTTTCACATACGATTGTAAACTGCACGACACACGATATAACCGTAGTAATGAAGTTGTTTTCAAAAAATATTTAAATGTAATGAACAAAACAGTGATATCCCAAAAAATATGTACGGTTTCTTTTCGAGAGTGACGCTATTCCGAAGGAACACACGAGAAAATCAAGTCCGTTAATAAATCGGAAACTTAAAATTCTCCAAGGCTACTTCCCTAAAGCTTTAGGTTCTTTCCATTACAGTGCTTAAAGGTATGTACCTACTATAATCTAGTAATGCAGGCTACGATCAATCTGTTAAAAAGGCTTTTAGTAGCCTCAATAAATAGCCCTACTTATTGCGTTACCTGAAGCTAAGTAATTTCTCCTGTAACGCTATAAGCTTAATTTAAGCTTTCACTAGATTTTAAAAGATAAAAATTTGTATAGACCGAAGACTAGGGCCCGGAAAGAGTCTAAGATTTATTTTGTAATGAACGCTGTTAATGACTAACATAGCATTAATATACAGAAGAAGCACACAGCCTGGTGGGATGGCAATGGCCTCAATATCATTTTTTTTTTATAGAATAAGGGGCAAACGAGCAGACGTATCACCTGATGGTAAGTAATTAACGCCGCCCATGAACACCCGCAACACTAGAGGCGTCACAAGTGCGTTGCCAACCTTTGGATGATAAGTAGGGGGGTGGGGAGTGCGATGGGGATGGGGTTGAGGAGTGGGATGGGGTTGGTTGTATGGGCCTCCGTTATTCTCACTCACTCGGTGAAACACAGCGCAAGCGCTATTTCATACCGGTTTTCAGAGAGGCCGTGGTGTCACTCCTGTCGAACCGGCCTTTCGTGCTGAAGCGTGGCTCTCCCACGGAAGGTAGTAGCAGACTCCTAGCATGAGCATGCTCCTGTTTGTGATTTTCGTTGGTTTGATTGCGACTATTTGCGACGTATCACTTTATCGCTCGCTACAGTGGGATTTCATTGTGTACGAATCTACACATGATCCGTACACGATGATATCCAACGAATCTCCACGGATCATGTAAAGATTCGTACTCAACGAAAAAAAAGCATTTACTAAGCTTAAAGCTTTTAATGAATAAGTGTCCTAATTACTAACCATTACAAGAAATTATAGCCTCGTTCTCTTCAAATTGTTATGACTAATAACATCAAGATAATATCAAACGAAAACTTTCTGCCTAGGTACGCTAAATAAACTAGCTCTCCTTAAATTACTATGTGGCAATTCTTGTGTATGTAAAAAGAAGTTAGGTCCACAAGTGACGGACTAATCGGTGAACATATATAAAAAATACATGGTTTAGTAGATATATGAAAACCTAGTACGTAGCTAAATATTTTGAGGATTCCCTCGATTTCCTTGAGACCCCATCATCAGATCTTGATATTGAGTCGGCGAACATACAAAAAAATGTACAGTGGAACATAGAATCTTCTCCTTTTCAGTTCTCTTACACGATGTTTTTTCATTCTTCTTTAATGTTAAATTTATTGTAAAGTTTATTCGTGCGTGAAACGGCACCGCTAACTTACTACACCGTTAACGAAAATATACAAATGTACACCTATTTTCTTTTATTTATTTTTATGTGCAATGGTTCGTTTTTTTTAGCTGTGTATCTGGTTGTACTAATGTTAAATAGACTTTTTACAAGAAGCAGAATAACCGCAGAAGCCGCTCTGAAAATATTGGTTTTTCTAGTTTGCTTTTACTTTGAGTTGTGCTTCCAATCTGCACAAAGTAGAAACAGACTAGCGACCAGACAAACAGTAAAGGAATACTTTTCTAGTTAATTTATGTAGGTTCTTTGAGACATAGTACGATTCAACTAAATAATCATCCATTCAGGAATTGATTGCAACAGTTTTGTTCAACTAAGGAATCTTGCAGCTAACTATAATTATGATAATGTTAGTTACTTTAAAGCTCATACTTAAATTATCTTATATATCAAAAAAAAAATATTGTGCCTAATTTTTGGTCCTAACATAAAACCTAATTTAATCTGTCAAAACCTTCTTATAAGTTGTAATAAGTAATATATTCATTAAATAATAAGTAAATATTACATCTTATTTCAACTTTAAATATGTTTTCGATATAGGTACTTGGATTTAGATTGATTTTAAACTTGAAGTTAACCGAATATTGATTAGACCCTTTCAACGATTTGAAACCTTCTTAACGCATTCATTCCTTTCCGATTTAGAAGTTTTACAAATTAAGATTCATTACGTACTTACATTTAGCAAGATTTGAAACGGGACTTGATGTATACAAGTAAGTATAATAAAATTTGTGGCAATTGAAAAGTAATCCTCTCAAAGAAATTAAATTACAGTAATGTATTATGTTAAAGTTAATTGAAGTAGCGCCCGTTGATGTCCCTGTTTTAGAGCGGCATCTACCAATTCAGGACGAGCATACGGATATGACCTCGGAAACCTTAAATCTGTGCTGTCACAATCCTGTTTTCTTATCTTAGACTCTTTTGAAATATATTACAACTGGCTGACCCAAGCCACTTCGTCTGCAGTGCTTTTCAATAATGTTTGACTCCCATTGGTCTAAGCGTGATGTTAAATATCCTGTCTTAGGCACACCAGCAAAACACAAATTTAAAAATACGAGGTCAGATTGTTCCGGATTTCATTGTGAGCTTCAAGGTGACACGAGAATTAATATATCTATACAAATAGTGCCTGTTTGTAATTTCAAATTCACAACTTTTCACTAAATGCGTATGTATATTATATACGCTACCAACATCGAGAAATCAATTTTAAAAAAACTGTCTATCTGTCCATCTCTTCGTTTGTTCTAGTTTATCTCTAAAACAGTTGGACTGATTTGGAGGGGAATTTCACTGGCAGATAGCAAATTATATAAATAGTAACTTGGTACTTCTATTTTAATCTAGCGCCCAGCTGTGTTACTCGCGGTTGTTGACATAAAGGGACAATAAAAATGACACATTCATGTAAGATCACAATCGTCCTAAGCTACTAATATTTTTCGACGCTATTCCCATGAACATGTTTCTACCGTCATTGTACTAACAAATATGTAACACAACATCGCTCCTTTACAGAGCTTAGCGACAGTAAACTACTTCGTTAAGTTGGAAACTTACAACCGAGTTTGTTAAGTGTGTCTTAAATAGTTCAAAGCTTTGTTGTGGTTCGTATTTTTTAAAGGCAGATAGAAGGTCTGTAAGGTAGTAGGTAGGTGGTAGGCATATTATGGCTTCAAAACATAGGATAAGTTATTCAATATATAGATATATATATATATGTTTTTGTTACCGTAGTTACTAAATAGTTTGTGCTGTAAAAATATTAATATAATTACAGTAAATATATGAAAAGACAATAAATGTTTTCATACAAACACTCTTTACCATTTCACAAATCTTTGACAATAATAAACAGTCACTGACGGAATAATTAAAGTAGCAATAATAAAAATTATTAATTATTTTGAATAAATTTCCCAAATATTATTCAATTAATTCTATATTTGTAAACTCATTTACGATAGAGATAAATTTGTAACAAGAAGATATATAAAAAATATAAAATGGATATCCCTCTTAGGTATAGATAATAAGAAAATACGGAAAAGTTTAAACAAATTAAATACAATTTTTAAACGTAATTGTAACTAACATTGAATTAAACTTTGTTTTTTCATTAGTAAAAAATAAATTTAACAATGTTACAGTTAAAATTAAGATACATAAAACATCAAATGAATACAGCCGTTTCTTTTGTGTATAAGCTTTAAAGAAAATGTTCAGTACCCAAATTCTAATACATACTTAAGAACTAAATGAATTTATCAGGAACTCTAAGGAACAAAAACTGTTCATACTTGTACAAAGAATGTTTTGAACTTTGGCCTTAACATGGGGTCCAGCAGACCATTCACAAAAAAACAAATATTTTTTATTTAAATAATATTTTAGTTGCAATGTATACGTATTTTGTTACACAGCTATCAATTTCAATACTAAAAGAACAGTGATCAGTGAATTTGAAGTAAGCCAAATGTTTGTGCCTAGCAATATCTGAAACTCGAATATAATTTAATGGTATTTAAATGTAAACACACATAGTTATAAGCTTGTGTTGACAATATATAGATAAGAAAACTTAACAATAATTTCCAATGACCACAGGACTTTGTGTCCATATGCTGACCTATGTATCATTGAACATGTTCTGCGAGAACAAAAAGAAAGTAACTTGAAGTTCAAAAATAATGACATAAAATGTTTTATTTAATAAGTTTCATTTTTCATTAATCTTTACCGTTACTTATTCATTTATTACCATTGAAAGGAAATCAGTCAATTTCCCTTTTCATCACGTTCTTGTAATGTTTATTAACATATTTTTGTCAGAAGGTACATTTACACCAACACTTACCAATGTTTCGACCAGATTTAACTTACTACGGTTAAAGTTTTGTGAAATGTAGTTAGGCAATTATGCATCATAAGAACATATGTTTTGTATCATTATATTATCATGTTCGTGATTCTAACTACATTTTTACAGTTTTTTTAAAGAAATAAAACTAATAATATGATTAAACTACTATCAAAGTAAAACGCTGCGCCACAAATACATTATCATTGAAATACCACGTCCTAAGTACTGACAATCGGCGCGCCTAATCAGGCAATGTTCTTTGACCCTTACATCAATACTCATTCAGACATATGAACAAAACGTTCACTCCAAAATCAACCTTATGTAACATAACAACGGTGGATTTTTATACACAAGCTATTATTAGTTAGACCGTTGTTTTATGCACATTTGTGAGGAGCATTGGTCACTGTTATCAAAGGGTGATAAGAACGATACATTCCAATAATAATGTGGATGCTTTCTTTGTACTCTGGTATTTAGCGAGATTGGAAATAATTTTGTTGCGGTATTTTGAGAAAGTATTTATGTATTAAATTAAATGTTTAACTTTGTTATTGTGATTTCTAGAACTTTCAAAAATATAAGGGTATAAAAAGGACTACAGCCGTAGTAGAGTCCATAAAGTATTTACGAGATTCGGTGAATTTTACGACATAATTCAATAACCCGGAAAAGAATCGGATGCTCCAATTTACCACTCCTATTTTGAGAAGATAATAAAACGATTAGGTACATATCACACTCCTGTCAGATTGATATAGTCTTGAAACAGACTATATCAATCTTACTGTTCCATGTTAGAGTGTAGGTAAGTAACAATAACAAGAATTATAAAAGTATAGGCACCAGCACGTTACTTGGCCAGATTTCGGCGTAGTGGGAGTAAGTTCGAACATATTACACTTAGTGCAACAAATCAAAACAAACGAAATCGAAGTGTAGTCGACTGAAGCTCCAATCGCTTGCTCGAAACGGTGCTACTGCAATCCCGTGCCCATCCATCGTCAAAGGAACCTAAAAACGACTTTCTGCGATACGATATCTAACGAATCTGGCTAAGTTACGTGACGGTATCTATATCTCCCACTTTAAAGACACGTCTCGTCATGAAGTGAGGGTATAGTTAGTTCGTCGTAAATAAGATGTTCGTAATTAATCAATTAACATGCAAGAGACAAAGAGGAAGCCCGCTTGTCACTCGTCAACTGTCAGATGACTTGGTAGAACAGCTGGGAGGAAGCATTTATGCAACAATTAAAATTAAGCTTTAAATAAGCGAAGATTCATATTTCAAAATCTCGATTTATGTGATTTATTTTTCTTCTTGCGCTATATCAACATTTAAGAAAACCATTATAAGTTATTATTAACTATTATGACCGAAAAATAATAAGATAACATTAATATTTAAAAAGAGGAACTATTTTTTTTTGTTTCGTTTCTGTTGGTGTTTTCTTGGTTACTTTACTACTAGCTTATCAAAGAAACATATTTACTACTTAACTAGCTGAACCTGTCTGAAAAATTACTCCTTCATCTTGTAGCTATTTGCCTGTGAAAGTCCTGTCGAAATCGGTCCAGTTGTTCCAGAAATTAGTAGTGTTCCAGAAATGTATGTACCGTGGATAATAAAAAGCGGTTCTTTTATTTAATATTACAAACAGAAACTCCAATTTTATTTATTTGTATAGATGTATGTATAATATCAAGAGTTTCTGCGTTCGTGTATTGTGTGTTTTTTACAATTTTGTGTTATGATGATGATGATGATAAACATTTCTAATAAAAAAATGATATTTCTTTTTTACCTTTTTCATTACCACAAAATAGTCATAGGTAAAAATGATGTTTAATAGTATTGTTTTTGCATTAATGGATGAAATATGTAAAACAATATAACAAGGAACTAAAAATAGTCACGTGTCTTTCATGGTTCGGTTTTATTATTTTATAAGTTCACTTAAATGCAAAGGTACCCATTCGATTTCAATAGTAGTAATATGAATTGCAGTAACAGAAAAATAATAGGATACTTACTTCAATTTCTCTATTTAACATCATTAATTTTTAAAATCACATTAGATGCAAGTAATAGCAGTGAATCAGCAACGATAAGTAAGCGGAGTGATCAGTGATCACTTATATAATATAATATCTATCTGTAAAGAATTTGTAAAGATATCCTCATCTACACTTACACTACTTATTTTTATAATAAATCAAGAATATAGTATTGTATATTTTTACAACATATAAGTGTTTTTTTTTCTTTCCTTAAGCCTACGGCCTGACCTTATCTCTAACATTTTTTTATTTACGCAGGGAATGTTTATACATCTAATGTTTTTAAAATGAATCCAATCATAAAATTATTATAAATAGCACACATCAGTCTATGACCATCGTCTGACCTCCTTCAGTATCGGTCACGTGCGTTTTGTGTGCGTAAGTCATTGTTATGTCTGATTATAAAGTAATCACAATAATCGACAGTATTCAGTTTACATATAATGTATAAGTCGCATTGTGAAACGTTCTCATTATCTACTTTGAACTTAGTGTCATATCTTCTGGCTATATTACAATATTAAAATCGAACTAATTTCCTTATTGGATATAGTGCCAAATTGATTACCTATTTTCGTTAAAAATTATTTTCTATTTAAGAAGCAAAAGAAATGGAACTGAAAGTAATTAACTTTTTTAATCTTAGTAAATAGGAGTAGCCAAGTTTTACCCTAGCCTTTTACCCTCATCAAATCGTGAAATGAGAGCCTTAAAGCTAGGTAAAACAAAGCTATGTGAGTGTTAGACCAAAATAAGCTTAAAACGCGTCATCCATTGGACTTACTTTGCAGATCTATTTGCAACTTTTCAATGGCAGTACAAATAAAATATACACATTTGAAGGTTCAAAATTGAGTTTAATTAATAAGATAAGTACACTCCCGTACAGATACAAATTACATTTGAGCGTCCTAACGTGACAGTTTAATTTACGTTTTGTCAAAATTAATACAAATATCTACGAGCTTGATGGCGTCACATTAAATGTATGACGTAACACATTTAACGCGAACGCTATTAATATGACACATGACAATCTGTCCCTAATGTTTTGGAAAATGTTTTGTGTACCTATTATTTTCTGCTGTTTTAACAGAATAAAATGTTGAATTTACTAATATATTCAAGTCAGACTTTTCTGACTGTTGCCTTTAAATGAATACTCATGGTGGGATCTGGAATCTCATGCAGACACTTTTTACAAAATAGACACATAGAAGATACTCAAGAAGAAAGTAAAATAGTTTTTCATAGAGAAACAACGAAGGGCATTCTGAGCTACAAAGATTTTTGAATCCTTTTTGAGAAAATTGTAATTATAGTAATAAAAAGGAACTCGAAAATATTTAGGTACATCTATTTGTATACATTCTCTGATCAGTTGTCATTTAAAAGAGATTTTTAAATAAACCTGATTTGAGACGTCCAGAACTTTATTGTGCTTAAGCTTAAATGTGTAGGTATTACAAATAAACATAACAATTATTCTGTGTCCTTTAATTAAGCAATTAATCAAATAACATTCAACAGTAGTAACTACTAACTGGCAGTTATATACTACGTACAAAGCTCCTAGTTGGAAAAGATCTTAACTGCAGTATGGTATTAATAAGTTGCCACTTTGAAAAGGGAAAACATAAGTGTTTTCTCTTTTCAAAGTGGCACAATGCGCTGAACTTTTAGATAAAGGATTAAATCTAACAATTAGAGTTCCTCACGTAGGATAAGGATTAAAGTGTACCAACTGAATTAAATTTGGCATGATCTTGTAATAGTGTATATTAATGTTATATGTGTAAACTAGAAGAAATTTTACCCGTTCTGTAGTAAAAGAAAGAAACTTGGTGTCCCACGATACCAGATAGGAACGAAGTTCCTTATCATAAAATATTATAAAGCATGCAACTTACAGATGCCGGCTAGGGTATACAGATGGTGCTATACTCAATTTTAAAATAATACACTTTTTAGGTTAACGTTTTAACGGTTAACGGTTACGCATTAACGGTTATTTATTCTTTACGTTACGTTACGGACGCTTTTTGCAGGCTAGGGTACCCCTCCGCAACGCCCCATAAGGAACTTCGTTCCTAAAACCACAATGTTTTTATTACCAGATGGGCATACGTTTGTGTTTCTTATCCGAGATCTTTAATCTGTTTTCCTTATTATCTCTTTACCTTCAACTTTGTTTTATTTGGAACCGATTACATACTCAAAAGAATTTTGAAGTTTTACGTCCAGTCTACCACGTCTATAAAACAAACTAGAAAAAAACCCTTTGCACTGTCACACATAGGATGATGATGACGTAGTAGACTTGCATGCATACTTCCAAGTTGGATATAGTGTGTAGTCAAACTTATTTATAAGCCTTTATTCAGACAATATTTTACAATGTTTTTCTCCTAGTTAAAAATTGCTGTGAAATCTAGTGAATCTTCGACCGGTCGTCTTGTCTTCCTCGTTTTGTTTTAGCGTTTCTTGGATACTAGTTTAAGATGCTTTTACAAACTTACTTTACACTAAAGAAGTTGTAGCAACAAATAACTGTTGTTAATAAATTGCAATTTCTCGAGAGTCTAAAGAAAGTTTACTCCTTGTTTAACCGATTTAAAAAAAAAGGAGGAGGTTTCTCTATTCCACCGTATATATTTTTTTCTTTTTTTTTATGTGTGTTCGCGGATAACTTCGTCGTTTATGAACCGATTTTGATGCTTCTTTTTTTAATGGAAAGCAGATGTCCCAACGGTGGTACCATGATAAGGACATTAATATCTGATCATGGCACTTGGATGCCATGATCAGATATTAATGAGAATGAAATCGAGTCGAACCTTGAAGTCGGTTTTATTTTTGTAAAAAATTTATTTATTACAGTTTCAAGATTAAATTCGTTTAATAATAAGACGCGGACAATGGTGAAGATACAATGATTGCAATTAGATTTTCATCAGGTTCATAGTCCATTTGTAATATTACAAATTTGAAAGTTACTCTATCTGTTTGTCTGTCTATTACACTTTCACGGCTAAGCCGCAGCAAAGATTTTAATGAAATTTGGCATGGAGATACTTTGATTCTTGAGGAAACACATAGGCTTTTCTTTACCGCGATACGCGTGGGCAGAACCGTGGGTAAAAGCTGGTAGTAGTATATTTTTTTTATCTTAAGCGGTAATGAGTCACACGAATTATTCCTATTCCTATTCATAAGTCAATTAGGTAATATATATACCTCCAGAACTTATTTCAGTTTATATGTCCAAGTGAAACCAGACATGAAATGAGAAAGCAAACATTGCTTATAATGGTTAAAATGATAGGGACTTCTAAAATAAAACATAATATACAAATAGCAGTGAACTGTTAAAGGTTATTGATGTTAATGATATGTTTATTATACAAACGTAACATTTGAGTAAATATATCGCTTACTACATAATCGAGTTCTTGATTTGCGGGGAACTTTTAATGAGCAACATAGGTTGTTAACGAAATGGGCTAGCTAAGTCTTATTTGTTTTTATTTTATTTTACTTATAAACCCACGGTAATAGGGTAAAAATAAAAGTTGCATACTTATACAACACTCTTATATTAAACTACAATAGATCCTAAAATCAAAGCAAAGGTCTTACGATTGCACAATAACAAAATCACATACAAGTTCACTTTTATTTTATTGTTCTAAAGTATATAACAACTAATTGGAGTATTTATTAATTTCAAAGATATTATTAAAGGGCCTAAAACACTGACTAACCAATTAACAGTCTTATAATGAATAACTTCATGTTAAATTAATTGTTGTGCAAATAATCCTTGTCATGTAGAAAATACGATAAGATGTAATTTATACGGTCCCGTCTCTAAACATTATGTTTACTTCTAATTAAATCGAGAAAATGCCAGCATTTGTGTGCGCGGTTTTACATTTGTAGATACCACAGAAAAAGTTTTCATATCGTTGAGAAATATAGCTTAACTCCTCTTAATAAAGTAATAATTGCATTGAGGATATAAAAGTCACGAGTGCAAGGCAAATCTCGGCCGTATGGTCTAGTTGGAACGCTTTGACAGAGTCAGGTCATTTTTTTGTTGCAGAACTTTAATAGTGTAAGTAATGAAAATGACATAATGCTTAATTTGAGTAATTTACCTTTTGACTAGTCATCGAAGTTAAGCTAAGAAGTTTACTTTATCAAGAAGTAGACTTGGTGAAGCACTCATTTTCAATACATAATTTAATAACGTTCTTTTTTGTATGAGACAATTACCACAAACCTATGTCATAATTAGAACAGCAGGGGTGAATACAAGAACTACCTAAAGAGTTATCCTTTGGGGTTATTATGTCATCTATACAAATAAATAAAATTGGAGTGTCTGTTTGTAATATTAAAATAACCGCTTTTTACTTAATGCATATGTATGTATACACGATACATATACCAAAAATGAAGTTAAAAATTTTTTGTCTGTCTGTCTGTCTGTCTGTCTGTTTGTTCCGGGTAATCTCTGGAACGGCTGGACGGATTTTGACGGGACTTTCACTGGCAGGTAGCTGATGACTCGGGGCAAAACTTAGGCTACTTCTTTTAGACTAACTTTGTCCCGCGGCGTTACTCGCGGTACAACAAAAACCGCGGGTAACACCGCGGGGTTCAGCTAGTCCAATATATAAAAAATCGGTCATGTGCAAGTCAGACTCGTGCACCGAATGTTCCGTACAAACCTGCAGGTATAGTATACTTGTATGATGTAATTAAAAATGTATGGTTTTCGT
Organism: Spilosoma lubricipeda; assembly: GCA_905220595.1. NCBI lineage: Eukaryota > Metazoa > Arthropoda > Insecta > Lepidoptera > Erebidae > Spilosoma > Spilosoma lubricipeda. Next base: position 10,916,315 of record HG992282.1, on the reverse strand, counting down.
AATTTTTCCGTTATCTGCTATAAGAAGTTGCTTCGTACTTCGTACCTTGTAGGTTTTGATTCTTTTGCGAGTGTTGAAAATTTGCAGCATAAACGACTGTATCTTTTGATTGCGTTGGCTTAGAAGTTTGATAGATGATTTGATTTCTTCACAACTCTAAAAGACAGTAAACCCGAGTATTTGACATGAATTTCAGCTTGATACCTTTACGCGTTCCTGAGAAAAAGAGTCTTGACAGACAGACGTACAACAAAGTGATCCTATAGAGGTTCCTTTTTTCTTTTAAGGTATAGGTGCCGGCATCTAACTTGGGCAAACTTCGACCTAGTGGGGGTAAGTTCGCGCATAGTTCACTAATGCAACAAATCAAAACCAAGGATATCGAAGTGTAGTCGACTTACGCACCAATCGCTTGCTCGGAACGTCCAATAGCTTGCTTGGAACGGTGCTACTACAATCCCCACGTGCCTCTATCACCAAAGGGACCTTTAAAACGACTTTCTGCTCATGGCCAAGTAAGCTGCCGGCACCTATACGAAATTTTAAAAAGAAATAAGCCAGTAGCCGCTGCTTATGAAAAGAAGTACGATAATATTTTTAACACAAAATTTGTAGTTCTCACTTTAAAACAAACATAGTAGTATCATTCATACTGAAGTGATTATTGAGAGATTAAGTTTTATTTTGAATATTCACCCGAAGAGTATTATAGATTTATTTTTAAGTGATTTAAAGCAAAAATTAAAACAATAAATAGGTCATAAAGTTTGTAGGAAACGGAGTCACAAAGAACAGATTATTAAAGAGCAAGCCAAAATTCAAACATTATCCAGTCTATACCACTCTGCCGTGGTTATGAACAGTTTTATTAGCATAATAATGGTAGTGGGTCTTTAGTGAAAAATTGGTTGGGCATAGTTCCAAGCAATGAAGAATCAAATAACTAATGGCGTTTGCTAGCAGAGAAAATATTTTTATTTTATACTTATTCTTCTATTAAATATGGTTAGTTATAGTTTGGTTTTTAATTTTTTCTTATTTGTATTCGGTTATTATTATTAGTATGATAGGTACCTAATTATTTACCAAATGCAAAAACGGAACTAAAAAAATAAGTGCAAAATTGGGCCAATTATGGTTTTGGGTAACACAGTAATCTTAATAGTCTCAATGACTCCTTTCTAAAAGCAAGAAGACCTACTGTTTTAGCATCTCTATGTTGTAGTAGTGCCTGGAGAAATCTTAGCTGAATAAATTGGTTATTCAGCTATTATTGTATATAGGCAAGGTTTTAAACCAGGTCTCCTCCATGTACCATCACAGTACATATCTTCGACATTTTATAGTTCAATTAATGAATTATTTTTATACATTTACTCTAGGCGTAGTGAATTTTATGTACATATTGCTAATAATAGTTATGTATAAGAACTGTATTCTAAAATTAAATTTTGATCGTTTCTTGAGAAACTTAGTTTTACATGTTAAAAAATAATTTTAACAACAATAAAACCGACTTCAAGGTTCAACTAGATTTCTCTTGGATGCCATGATCAGATATTAATGTTATCATGGTACCACCGTTGAAACATCTCCTTTCCATTAAAAAAAGAATCATCAAAATCGGTTCATAAACGACGAAGTTATCCGCAAACACACATAAAAAAATTTATATATATGGTCGAATTGAGAAACCTCCTCCTTTTTTTTAAGTAGGTTTAAAATGAAATGTATAATGTCAAGTAGAATTGAATAATATTTTCAATAAAAATACATTCCAACATTATTTATTATTATATTACGTACACAAATAATTAATACATTTAAATCTTAAAATGATTAAAGTATTTCAATATTTGTAGACATTTTAGTTTTAACAGAATTAACCTACAATAACATGAAAATAATTTTGGTTATAAATATAAACACAAACTTACATTACACATTAAAACATTAGTTTGACGTACTTAACTACCTAACGATTTCATAAAAACAAATACAACAAAACACCACACAAACATTTGAATTTACAATAACAATGAAGTGATATAAATTAACTATGTATGCATAACTATACTAACAGAGTAATGTCAATGATAAATTAATATATTCGCTAATGAATGTTTGCTTCGTTTGTTTTGATGGGTTAATGACATATAAAAATTTGTGATCAGGTAAATGTAAACTGCGGCAAAATTCAGCAGAGACCCAATATTAATGTCTCTCCTGAATTTTTTAGCTATAATTTTATCTCGCAACTATAATTTTTTATTTCAACCATAGTTAGAAAAACAGCTTTTCATTTATAATTGTGGAACATGTGATACCTAACCAACTACAGGTTTTAGTTCAAAAACCCATCTCTAAAATCTGAACAAAATAATAAGTTGAATAATTCTCTTATTTATAAAGACATTTTTTATTTAAATAAACGCTTAATACGTAAGGTCTCTAACACTGAACTGTCACTACTGAGTTCTAAATATCTCATTAATTAATTCATTATTTGATAGCCTTACTTTATTTTGCTTCTTGGCTATATGCCTCATCTTTAGATGTTTGGATACTTGCCAGTTGTAAGTATTATGAGCTAAGTACTTAATCATGGCGAGACCAGTGATTGCTTGATGATGATGAGTTTACTCTTGATTGTCCTTACTAATTCCGTATTACCTATGTTAAATTTATTAACCGCTCTCCACACTGAACTATTATTACTCTCTACTGTATGTGTTCTGTTTGAAAGGGTTTGACTAGAAAAATGTCTCAAATCTTTTAAAAATTTGAACAAGACACGTGAAATTCCTTCCCTATGCTTTAATTACCTTTAAGAAAGACGTCGCCAGTGTAGCCCAGTCTGGTTCTGAGTCACACTCTGTCTGATGTTCGTTTTGAGATCCAAATTGACAGGACTAGCAATTTTAGTGCTATGATTTAATGACAACAGTGATTCATAAAGTTATGGTAATCGCTAATCATTTGCTACACACACAGTCTTAAAACAGAAAAAAAAGTCGAGTGGTCTCGTGGGACACCAGATAGAAATGAAGTTCCTTTTCGTAAAATAGAATAATATATGCAACTTACAGATGGCACCATATGATTTTTTTAAATTTTTACCCTTTTAGTTCCTTATGATGAAATATAATAATATATGCAACTTAAAGTGGCGCTAAACTAAATTTTAAAAATCTTACGCTTTTTTATTTAACGTTACGGACGTTTTTGCCGGCTATGGTATACAGATGGCGCTATACTATTTTTTTTTAAATCTTACTCTTTTAAATTTAACGTTAGGTTACCTCTCCGCAACTTACGTTTCATATTGACTGCCTCGTTGGTCTAGCGGTTGGCGTGAGCGACTGCTGATCATGAGGTCTCGGGTTCGATTCCCGGGTCGGACCAAATGTTTGTATGATGTACAGATATTTGTTTCGGAGTTTGGGTGTGTTCTATCTATGATATGTATGTATTTACAAAAAAAAAAGTATATATGTATTTGTATCAGTTGTCTAGTACCCCATAACACAAGCTCTGCTTATCTTGGGACTAGATGGCGTTGTGTGTTTAGATGTCCGAAATATTTATTATTTATTTATTTATTTATATTCTTTGTCAGTTCATTTTACAATTTTTTTCACGACATTCATTTAATAAAAAGGCAAGTAGCATGGAGTAATACTACACCACATGACGGTAGTAACTCGTTATAGTAACCTATTTCCACCGGTTTGGTAGCGCGGGAACTGACCACCTGTACTCAATGGGAGTATTTTGAAATGTTGAACATGTTTATATCCTGAATATTTTTGTAATTTATTAATTCTTTTTACAGTTCTACTCTTCTTAAGATAAAGAAAGAAAAACAGATGTCGTTTGTTGTTGTATTACCAAACTTTTAGCAATTACAAACTTATATTTTGCGCTTGTAAAATCATGTATCACATAAGTTGATATTTGAAGGAATATTTGTAGAACGGCAGAGTAAACTTTGTTTCAGACAAACCGAAATATTTAAGTATTTTCTTTAGTAAGAATTGTAAGTACCTCATGGGAATATTTCAATGCATACATTTTATGCCTTAATTTATTGATTTTTTCATCTGAAAGATTAAAAAAAATAAAAAGCAAAACAAAATAAAATAAATACCCACCACTATAAAATCACAGAGCACTACCACTTGCACTCGCAACGAACTCACTTGTCACTTCACACAGACACACGACTACGTCGAGCTCCCGAGGGCGACTGAACAACTAAAGAGTATTGTACCAAATGGGACGGACAAACGGGAGACTCGTGAATCAGAATGAATCGTGTACAGATAGTAACAGAAGTCTTAAGATACAAACACGAAGTACTACACGAAGTAGTACAAGTATTTGGGTATATGCGCGCATACTACGGAAAACAAATCTGATAGCACCTTCATTTAGAAAATATTGAAACGTTTATAATGCGCAAAACTATGATTCGTATAATTATAACATACATGATAACACTTTGATAACTTTTGAACTTATATACGTCAAACAATTTTAATTATGGTAAACTGAGAACGGAATGATTCAAAGTTCTCTTATTCCATGTTGGTACACAGGGCTCGTTTTAAAATAAACAGTTCGGGCATCGATAACCAGATGGAATGTTAATTGTAGGTTGACAATCATGGTGCTATAAGTCCCCAGTCCCTACTCAAATTGATTACGTCATCTTAGGATTTGACGTTTAAATTAATTTACACACTGAAAGTTGCCTTATGCTTTCGATTCATTATTTTATCTATCTAGTAAAATGGGATCTACTACCTGAAAACACTTTTCGCTGGTACTAAAAGTACAACACGTAGTGATTATATTCTATATAAATCTCTATAAATCTATATAAATAGAAGAGGAAGATGCCTGACATACCCAGACATCAACGCACAACCTAAACCGCTTAACCTATCCTGAAAGTTTGTGTGTAGGTTCTTTATATTAAGTAATTGAGCATCAACAAAGGAGTTTTTGAAATTTCACCCCTAAACGGGTAAATCAGGGAATGAAAGTCTGCGTAAATGTAGAAGACGCGTGCAAAAGCTAGTTTCTTATAATTGTTTAAGATGAGAAAATACTTCCTCGGTTGGTTCCTAATTTCATAGAAATGTCTGTCTATTGATCACAATTTGCGCTACCTTACATTATGAAGTTTTTTATTGCTTTTTTAGTCTTTCAACAGTCTAAATAAAATAGTTAGAAATATAAACAAAACAACGTAAAAACAAAAATATAAAATATACTCACTGACCTGGCAAACGTTGTTTTGTTTTGTTAAAAAAAAAAAATTAGGGGTACCCTTATAAAAACCTTTATCATTTAGGGGTATCAAAAATTATTTGTAGGTTTACCTACAGTTGTTACACATTACTTATGACTGATACATGCATAATACATAGAATATACGTAGGTGTACAACATCAATCGGCAACCACAACATTCATGGAAAATTTTAGAATATGTTAGCTGATTCTCAGACCCTACCTACCCAAAATGTCATATAAATCGGTCCAGCCGTTTCGTAGGAGTTTGATAACGAACCGCGACACGATAATTTAAATATTAGAAAAAACAACTAACTGAGATTTGAGATATATCAGACACCTACTTATTTAAACAGAAAAATAATTTATTGAGTTAATGGCTTTTTCGTAGTTATTATTTTGTACACATATTTGAAACTAGCCAGTTTTAGTAATTTGTGAAGCGTAAAGAACTAAAACACATTTTGAAAGTATTGTAAATCCCGAATCTGATCAGAAAAGGAACTATATTCCGATGTTTGAAAAAACAACAAACAATATTGTTATTTAAGTTTCGTTAAATATCTCCTTCTATATTTCACAAATCTGTACTTGCACTAACACTTCTGTGTACGCCAGTACAAGTAAGAGTCAGCCTTTAAATTAACCATCTGTCAAAACTGTTCACAACACGAGATTTATCTTATGTTAAGGTCATTTCAAATTAGTGTACAGAGTAAACATCATGTTTTATTATATTAAATTACACAGAAATCAGTATAAATTAGGTTTTGAAAACTCACAGTTGAAAGTTGTTAGCTGAGTACAAAAGCTCATATTTATGTGCCCTCTTAGATCATTTTAGGTCAGCTTCTTTATTTTGTATTGGTATACCTTTATCCTTTAACAAACAAGTACTGTAAATATTAGTTTTTCAATTTAAGACTTCACATTTTATTAGCGACTAGCAACCTGCCCCGGCTTCGCACGGGCTTTTTGCCGAAAAAATAATGTAACCTATGTTACCCCTAGAAGATGTGAGGCGTAATTTTTTCCGACGTCTTCAACCTATAGAGTTATAATTTAGCCAATATTATAAAAATATTACAAATTATGTACATAAACCTTACTCAAGAATCTCTCTATTTCTTGGTAAAAACCGCATCAAAATCAGTGCAGTAGCTTTTGAGTTTATCGCTAACAGACAGACAGACGTAGCGGAGGACTTTGTTCTTTGTTTTATAAAATGTAGTGATAGAGATAAAGCTTGGCTAAGTTGTTAGCAGACAATATGTTTAACCATTAACCAATCACTGCGTTCGGTGTAGTGACATTTACCGTGGGAGAGCCACGCTTCGGCATGAATGGACTGGCTCGACCTGAGTGATACCCCGGCCTCACAGAAAACCAGAGTGAAATAGCGCTTGCTCGTTGCGTTTCATCGAATGAGTAAGGATACCGGATACCAAAGGACGGCAACGCACTCGTCGTCGACACGTCAGGTGATACGTCTGCTCGTTTGTTATTTTATTCCATAAAATAAAATAAAATAAGAATACAATGTGTCACTTATCTTAATTAATCCAGTGTTGGTGTCGTACGAGCCGACATTGGAAGAAAACCACAACAGCACTGCAAACAGAAGAAAATCTTGAAATGAACCTAATAGCAACCCATCTGTTCAGCACGGTAATGTAGACTAAACCACATTTCTAAGTTGAGACCTGTGTACAGCAGACGACTATACAAGGTAGTTGATGATGATAAATTACTGAAAACATTTTTTTTATTAATGTTTAAGATAAATATTGTTGATTTCCGTCTATCAGTCAAGAAAGCAATAAAGATATCACGTTTAAATTACACCTGTATGGTTTTTTTTTTTTTTTTTTTTTATGTTTGACCCTGCCAAAATGACTCTACTCTGCCTGATGGAAAGCATGAGTAGAATCCAAGAGTGGTGGTCACCATACTGCGAATGCAGACAATGCAGCATGGTGACCCACACCATGGCGGGCTAGTGATGCTTCCGCATCATTGGGCCTCCGGTCTCGCACTCACCAACGAAACACGACAGCATGATCGCTGTCATTTTACGTTGATTTTCTGTGCGAGGGTAGTACCGCCCCGGTCGAGCCGGCCCGTTCGTGCTGAAATCAGCGTGGCTCTACTACCTTGAGTACTTCTATTAGAGCGAATAATCATGCAATGTATATCCAATGTTTAAAAAATAGTCATTAGAAGAACAAAGATCAATCATGGAATGCGGGGAAATTTTAAAGGGATGACGTTTGTAAACTATCTATACTTGTTTTGTTGTTCTCATTTTATCTTTGCACGAATTCCCGTATGTGAGCAGATTTACATTTGTCTGGTTTTCGGAATAGATCCCGGAGACAAAAGTGCCAACTTCGAAGGTTAAATAGTTTAATTGATATAGGTAAGATTTAACGCCTTACAGAAGTATTTGAATTCTCAGTCATATGTAATTCTACAAGTACTACTAATGTATTTGAATTAAATGTGTCTAAATTTATTTAAACACATTTATAATTTGACATAATATATTATTAAATTATTATTTTACGCCAATTAATAATTATTTAGACCATCTCGTAATACAAACAAATCCTCCCTGCAATATATATTCACAATAAATTAAAAGATCAATTTATTATTGCCAAATTTGCCATCTCAAATTCTAACGCCAAAAAAATTCATAACATAAAGGTAAAAATTAATCTGAACTTTTTTCCGTTGGATTTCTCGATAGCAGCGGAGATTTATTTCAATATAAATACTGAATAATAGGTGACCCTCGTCATGTCCGCCCATGACGAGTCGAAATTCAGAACTAATGCGATATTTGTACCTTTTACATTATTCCAAGTTTTTTACAGTTCTGAGAGGACTATTAGGGTTCGACATAATTGTTAAATGATAAAAAGGACGTAAACATTTATGCGTAGTAGTAGTACGAATGGGTATAGAGTAGTGTTAATGCGAGTTATGAACTCTAAACATAATGTTTTAGTTTACAAAAGTTTTTATACTGTGCGTTTTATAATCGTACAATTTCACTATTGGTTGAAATTCTTGTTATTGAATTCCTGGTTATTTTAAGTTATTCTTCTATTGATAATAGCAATGCAATAAAAAAGTTGACAAATTTAATCTGAATAACCGCATTACCAATTTCATTGATTTGAATTTTGAGGGTTTTTATAAATATTGAAAATTTAATCAACGACCACCAGTACGGCTGATGTTCGAAGACATTTTATGGTTATCACATCACATCGTTGTCATCTGGGGAACGTCGGAATACTTACTTTGATGAGCTGCTGCTGAGTTGGGGTGGCTGCTTGAAGACACATTCACTCGAACGATTTTAATTAGACTCATTAAATCTACATACTTCAAAACTAATTGCACTTACAAATGGTGCGTACCTCTATACATTTAGATAGTATCTTACACATGTGCAAGTTACCAGATATGTAGAGCTTTCTTGCACAATTAATGGGATATCACGGTCTCTGTATGGTTAAACATGATAAAACTCACTGAGGAAATTATTTGAACATACACTCAAATTAATTTGTATACATTAAAATGAATTCACGTATCTTTTTATGGTCAGTTTCACGTAATAAGCTTCGAACGCATTCATTTTAAATTGAAATTTTTACTTGTATTTTATTCTACATAAATTGTCATTCCAAGTGCTAAGAAAATGATAAGTACAAAAATATTTTTTTACTTAGATATAAACATGAACCAGTTAAGGCGTGCGCGGTAAATTATTCTACATCTACTTTATGTGCTAAGTAGACGAGCCCTGTAAGTAGAAAGCAAGTTAACGACGAACTTAACAGCAAAATGGGGACAAAACCGTAAAATGAACTGCAGAAATATCTAAATATTTAGACTGGATCGGTGGCGTTTAATGGACTGAGAGTAAAGACAGATAACGGTTTTGTTTTACTGAATAAGTTTGCAGTGAAATAATGAACAGCCATTCATAAAATTATTCTTTGGTTATTAGTTTACAGTTCTGCGATTTTAAATAGATTTTATTACAGATTTATTCTAAACGTAAGAAATGTAACTGCTGCCTTTCTCTTTTTACATGATTTACCGTTAAGTGCTTTCAAATGAACATTTGTAGTGTATGTAGTAACAAAGTAATACTAGTAAACTTTGGATGTAACTCATCAGAACTCAGCTTGAAAACAGTATCAGTATACCGTCAGTTTATACAAATCAGGCCCACAACGCGCATGGTTAGGCGGCGGACGTAGAACCGCTACCGCATGACTGCCACTCAGTGACGCATACATTCCCTTCGAGTGGACATAAGGGAACGTTGAGGGTGCGAAGTTTTGTATCTACACGTCTTTAATCTAACAGAAATATTCTTAAATAACTATCCATACTTATATTATAAATAAATTTAAAAGTAATCTCTCTCTGTCTGTCCCGGCTAAACCGTAACACCAATTTTATTGTTATTTGGCATGCAGATACTCTGATTCTTGAGAAACGATATAGACTACTTTTTACCGCGAACCGAGATATATGCGAGCAGAGCGGCGGGTAAAAGCTAGTTGTACGTATGTGTTGAATAGGAACTAATGTAAAACTCATCGAACAAACTTCTCAGGACAGAACAGTATTGCAAAGAGAAGAAAAATCAGAAAGGCTTTTGATAACTGAACTGAATCTTTGAAAATATAACCACTATATGAATGTGTTTCTGGTCATTACGGGCAAATTTTATAAAATGTCGTTAATAAAGTTGCATAATTGTAGAGAGTTCATAAACTGTGAAAATATACAATGTGTGTTGTTATTCATTTTATAATTTGTAATGAACATGACAAACTGTAAGTTATGGTTATTCCTAAAAGTCCTTAGTTCATTCTATAATAATAATGTTTAATATAACAATTGTTAACGCACCTAATAAATAAAAGATTACTTTATCGTATAATTTAACCCATTAGGTATTCTAAAACTCAATCCCTTTTAAACAGTAACCTTTGCGTTCAAACCGTTATCCACCCACATTCCTCTTCAAACATGTACTTATTTTCATTTCAACAACAACAATGTGTAAACCCTTTCGCGCCATAATAATCACAAACCATTAGTCTCACAAATACCACGGTCAATACGATTAATGAAGCGCAAAAACAACACCATGTTTGAACAAAAGGAATAAATTAGTCTCGTAATCTAGAATACCATTCATTTATTAATGACCTTAAAACTACTTATTTTAATATTCGCTTGAAAATTATAACTTTAACTTATTTGTTGTAGCGAAGGACTGTACTAAATAGGTTAAATTACCTTATTTAAAGCACCTTTGTCTTAAGACATTTGAAAATTACAAAGGTTAAACGGTTTACTGAGATCCTAAAAATAAGAACACTAAATTTACGAGCTGGTATAATTATATTCATTAAGTGAAGTAATGCTGTTATTGGTTCGGACAGATTTTAACTAAGCATAGCTTATACTACGAGTTTAAAATACGACTTCTTTATTGGCGAAATTTGACAGTTATTTTCTTTTTATATAGAAAGAAAATAACTGTCATACTATAATGTAATATAATATAATGGATTATACATGGAATCATGACATGAGTATGTAATGTGCATAGTCATACGTGTACTGATTGGGATTAGAATTGACTACTACCTATTCGGTAATTTTATACTCAAATTCTCTATAAACCAGCAACGTCACAGGAGCAGACAGAAAGTGTTAGAAATCTTTAACTATCTGAAATTATAAAGCCACTTGTCAGCACCCGAAATATCACTAAACACTGTGCCAGAAGGAATAACCTAAAAGCTAAAAGTTTTTAGCCTTTCGGTTCTAAAACATAAAAAAATACAATTTTTAACGATATACCGGTACAAGACATGTATAAAAAATTAAACCTTCATCAATAAATTTTAAATATAACATACAACCTTAAAATAAAAGTCACATTCAATACTTAGAAACTTTAGAAAAGACTTTTATCTAAAATCTGAACATCTCTAGTGGAAATATAATGAAAATGTAAATCAAGTCGCGACAAAAACTGTAAATCGTTTTGTCCCCAAATAATGACTCATGTTCTCCGTCTCTTTTATTTCCGGACTATCCGCCAAGCGATTTCATTTCTTGTTAAGAAGTTTAACTCCCTTTTTAGGGAAACTGACTTATTCTTTCGGATTTTATTCCAATTATTTTTTGTCGCAGTTGTCTAAAATAGAAAACAGACACGTATGACAAATATAGACGGAGAGTGCCTTTTTACCAATGGCTTGGTGTTTGATTTCTTAGCGAATCGAAGCACCTGTGAATCACTTAATTTTCTTGTGCCCAATAAAAGAAACATTTTATTTTCAAGGTGTGGTAGGAATTTGCACAGTACAAAAGAATATTTAGTTTCAATCTATTTTAACTTCTATCTACTACTACTAACTCATCAAAAGGGGATTCGCAAGCAAAATATAGCGTATAAATATTTAAGTATATCACCTTATCATACGAGACAATTTAACTTGTATAAGTGTAAAATTTTAAATGAATGTTTGAAATAGCACAAATTATTTCAAATATTAGTTACTATTCTTCTTACAACTTCCTAATTTCATCCAACGAAGAAAGTGCTGGATTTCTCATCGCTATTAATAAAGTTATGACCTAGTTTTAGTTTCCCCTTCTCTCAATTATAAGAGTTATGTATTTGTGACAATGGATTCTTGATTTAGAGACTTTTATAAGCGACTAAAATTTTATATACGCCGATAGCATATATCCATGTTGTTTGTACATTTGTAAAATAATAGAACCACCTGGAAAATTAAATGAATAGAGTGATAAAAGTATATATTTAACTGACTACAAGCTCTGAGTAAATTTTGAAGAGCATTAGAGAACCGTTTATTTGTATGATCCGATTGTCTACATACGTGTGGAAAAATATTATAACATACTCCATAGGGTAAAAAGTTATTAGGTAATATATAATTAATTTAACTTTTTTTCAAATATTATAGAAGTTATGTAAAAGTGTAGATAGCCGACGGGGTTTGTTACAGATATAGTTGACGAAAGTGGTTTATTATTTCACACGAAACCATAGTGTCGAGTGAGCCCTTTTCTAGCGGCTCCTGTTTTTAACACATTTTTAAAAGTAACATGACACAAAAAGGCCTTCAACCTAAACTAATAGTTATTTTAAGCACTAGATAAGTAGTGGCACATTGCTCAAATGTGTGGAGTTACACCCAAACACTCAAGGTGCCAATTATCTATATTGTATTTAATATTGTAAACATATTCATAGGTCTTATCATTGAAAAACTTTGATGGCAGTTACATGCTGCTAATAATAACTGGATTATCATCATCTTCTTTAACAGAAATAAGAAGTCATGTGCAGCTAATTTGGTATAGAATTTATTTCGAACTGTCCTTTTTTTGCAATGCTGTTTTAGGATGATAATTAGACTGCTTCCTTTTCTTTAGAAGAGAGAGAAATATGAGAAAAAAATAATTAAGAAGTTACGATACCTACCTCCTATTTCCTAACGCTTCAAATGGATTACATGGATCATTGTCACGGGTAGACTATTGCGAATAAGTCCTGTCATAATACACAGATGTACAGATATTTTTATTGTAGAAGGGTACACGCGAGCAATCACGTAAGCTAACGGTTACCGCCATCGACAGTGGTGGTTGAGCCAATCTCTGTCTCTGGTAAGGTCTGGTTTTGTTAGGCTCTGGTTGGACTACGCCACAAGTCCTATGGTATACTACAATATTATTGTATGGATGTTTGTTACTCTTTTATGCTTAAAGTAATGAATGAATTTAGATGAAACTTTACAGTAATATAAAGTTACTAGCTGTCCCGGCAAACGTCGTTTTGCCATAACTACTAATAAATTAAAAATTAATTAAAAAAACATTGTCCAGCGGACAAAATTGTGAATCTAAACCATTCCCAGATCCCCTTGAACACACACAAAAAATTTCATCAAAATCGGTCCAGTCGTTTGAGAGTAGTTCAGTGACATACACACTCACAGAAGAATTATATATAAAGTTATATATCAGAAAAACACATTGGCTACTATTTACTACAATAACCGATATAAGGGTGGGCAGAACCTCTAGTTAAAGCTAGTAATGTAAGAAAATAAGTTCAAGAAAAAATATTTGTTTTCCATGTGTTCTCGCCGACATTTCTGACTTTGGGTTCGGTATTGGTAAACTGATTTACATACTTGGAAAGAAAATGCGTTGATATTTTCTCAATAATTTGTTAGCGAAAATCTTTGAGTATGTTTGGAAACTTATTGCGTTAAACATACATTTTCAGGTTATTTTTCTTAAGACAATAACGTTATCTAAGAAATTACATTATACCGTGTTATAGAAAGTGGAACACAATTGAGAAGCCAAATTTTTGTAATAAATAAATTCTAGTTGTAAATCTTAAACCGTTGTATATTTTGCATTTCTAACAGTCTACATTAAAAGACAAAGCTTTCAGTAATCTTATTCTATCGGTGAAAAGGAACGTGAAAAGGGCATAGCACTAGTTTGTATTATGTCATGGTATTACTCTGGAAGAGTTTTCGTACACAAAGAACTTTGGTCTCTTCTTAATAATGGAAAAACTAATAAAGTCGTATCGCATAGAGTAATTATATTCAGCAAAATTTAAAGATCGATTTATCGGTTAAGCTCAACACTCCAACTTATCCACCTCTCTTGGATTATGCTTATGCTTTCCATCAAACAGAGTAGAGTTACTTTGGCAGGCCCATACATAAAAAAACAAATTTGTAATTCGTTCTTTTAAATTAAAATCTGCTTACTTACTAAATGAGGTCATAAAGCTATTCTTACTCGATCATGTTTTTAGTCAGATGTTGGAACCGAGCCTGTTGTTTTCGCAGTCATATTGAATACCTAACTTGTCATAGAGATCAGCACGTAACTTGGCCAGATTCTTTAGATGAGCAGTAGTCGTTTTTTAGGTCCCTTTGGTTTATCAAAGGATGCGGGGATTGTAGTAGTACCGTTCCGAGTAAGCGATTGGAACGGCAGTCGACTACACTTACAGGTATACACTTCAATTTTGGTTGCTTTGATTTGTTGCACTAAAAGTATTATGCGCGAACTTATCCCCACTACGCTGAAATCTGGCCAAGTTACCCGCCGGCGCCTATATCAAAGGTAATATCGCCGTAATTATTAAATTAATATGAAATTTTGAGATCAACAAAATTCTAACATGTTTTGACATGTCACAAACTTTGTTTAAAGTCATTTTTTTAATTGTGAAATTCATATATGTCGTACAGTATTGATATTACGTTCAAGAAAATATATTGTAACATTTCTTAATTTGTTTTTCATACCGAAACTTTGATAATGAGGGATTGATGACACAAAGGGATTGTAATTGATATGCTTGTTTTTAAAACTTAAAGGTTATGGCAACAGTTTTTAAGTTAAAGTAGTAAAAACACATCTCTTTCCTTCGATTGATGATATTCGCATATAGAAAGAATTTTCGGACTTACTTTACAGGAAGTACAGTCACGTTGATTTCAGCACGGCTGGGCCGGCTCGACCGGGGCGGTACTACCCTCGCACAGTAAATCAACGTAAATTGACAGCGATCATGCTGTCGTGTTTCGTTGGTGAGTGCGAGACCGGAGATACAATGGTGCAGAAGCACCACTAGCGCACCATGGTGTGGGTCACCATGCTGCATTGTTCCATTGTCTACATTCGCAGTATGGTGACCACCACTCTTGGATTCTGCTTATGCTTTCCATCAGGCAGAGTAGAGTCATTTTGGCTGAGTGAAACATAAAAAAAAGATACTGATACCTGCCGCCTCTTTTCGCCATCGACCTGGTTGGCAGTCTACAACTGTGCGCTTTTCCTGACACTTTCTGCCTCGCACAACTAAACTGTGGTGTTTCCGAACCAACACAACCTTCAAACCTTCAAGAAAAGAGCGTACTCCTCCTTAAAGGCCGGCAACGTACTTGTGACGCCTTTGGTGTTGCGGGTGTCTATGGGCGGCGGTAATTGCTTACCATCAGGCGATGCGTCTGCTTGTTGTTGCTCCTTTTAAGGCAACAAAACAAATATTCCTTTCAGTTTTTATTTGTAACAGTACATTTTATAACTTTATTTAATTGAGTCCTGATCAAAGCCGTCTTTTTAACCTACTTTAAAAAAGGAGAAGGTTATCAATTCGTCTGTTTTTTTTCTTTTTAATTTTGTTACCTCATAACTTTCGAGATAACAATAAATAAATAAATAAAATAAATAAATATTTCAGACATCTAACACACAACGCGATCTAGTCCCAAGCTAAGCAGAGCTTGTGTTATGGGTACTAGACAACTGATATGAATACATATATACTTTTTTTGTTTGTAAATACATACATATTATACATAGAAAACACCCAAACTCCGAAACAAATATTTGTAGATCATACAAACATTTGGTTCGACCCGGGAATCGAACCCGAGACCTCATGATCAGCAGTCGCACACGCCAACCGCTTGACCAACGAGGCAGTCAGACAATACATAACTTATATACATAACATAACTTTAAAGTTCTTGAAGTCGGTTTTTGTTTGTTAAAATTTTGTATTATGAGCAGAACATATCAGAAAAAGTATTGGGTCCGCAAAAGTGTGAAGTACGAGTAGTAGCACACATTAGTATTAATTCGTATCATAACAACTTTTTAATTCTTTTAATCTTAAATATTTACCTGTTACTCCGAAGTTTGAAAGTCAATCGTAATATATCTGCATCTCATAATTTTTCAATAATAAAGAAACGACAACTTAAACAAGTGAAAGAAACAAAAGAAACAGAAGAACAAAAGAAACAAAGTGACAACTTAAAAATTTTTCCTGTTACTGAAGAAGAGAGGAAAGGTACCTTTAATTTGAAGTACAGAAAGCTTTTCACATTCCAATACCATGTCTCCCTATACCCTCTTTTCATTATTAATTGAAGAGGACATCACTTCGTTCTGCCAAGGCCAGAGTAACCTTCGCACAGTTGCGGCCCGTGTGGCAGTCACGGGAATTGACGCGTAGAGTAAAGTTAAAGATATTCCGGTCTAACGTCAAATCCGTACTTCTATATGGCTGTGAAACGTGGAAGATCACCAAGGACATCTCGCACTGGCTTCAGATCTAAGCCGCAGTCTTCGTCGAATTCTCGGTATTTTCTAGCCCGAGAGAATCTCCAACTAATACCTCATGGACCAACAGATCAAGCGTCGCAACTGGAACTTTGTCTTGACTTGACTGGATTGGTCACACACTCCGTAGGGATTCCGATCATATTGCCAAATAGGCGCTCGATTGGAATCTGCAAGGAAAACGAAATTGTGCCCGTCCCAAACAGACCTGGTGACACAGAGCTGCAGACCAGATGAAGAAGGTCTAAATGACGTGGAGCGAGATAAAAAGCTCACGACCAAACGCGACATAGGACCATAAGTCGTCTTTTCGCTAGGTCCTTTTTTTTGCTGTCTGTACGTTATTTATTTGTCTAATATTTGTAGTGTTAATACAAAGATCCCTTTGTAACTTTGATAAAGCATTTAATAACAACTGTACCACGATGCAATATTCTTTTTTGCGCTCAAGCGCAACGTGTTTTATCCACAGATCGCTGATACGCATCGCTTTAATCTCGCGTTTGTCACTCTTTCTTAATTGGGAGTGCAGTAAAGATAGCTTACATGATAAAATTGTTCGAATAAAATACGTTAAATTAAAATCAAGTAAGATTTAAGGAAACTATCTTTATAGTTATTTCTATTAAATCGTGTTTTACATTAAGCATTTAATGTGTCAAAGGTGCAGAAAAATCTACTTATCGTAAGTTTTACTCTATATCTTTTAAAACCAGCCTCAAATAACATTCCACAAACGTAAACGTTAATAGAAAACAAGGAAACGTATGGGAATGACGTCATCTCAATGCTTAATGACGTGGTCAAAACGAAATATTAGCCAATAATACAAGAAAATAGAGTCGTTAGTGATTGTAGAAAAAGATTTGACGAGAGTTACTTGTCTTGTATCTTGGCTCGTTAGCCGAAGCAGAAGTCTTTTGTTAATATATTCTAGTAGTTGTTATGTTTCAGGATATTGGAACTGCTGATCAAAGGTAAGAAGTAAAGATAAATTAGTGAGATTAAGTAGTAGAAGGTAGCTTATCCTTAAAACAATACCCAGTATTTGAAATAATGAAATATTGATGAAAAAAAAGAACATTAAATATCATAAAAAAATAGTTTCAGAAACTTAAATAATAATAATAACCAAGTAAGTGATTGAATTGGAATCTAAACAATGTTATTTTAGATTACAACTTATCTCAATTTCATATGAAAATTTTAAGATGGTTAAAAAGTAAAGGTTTGTTGTAACTAGACTTTTTAGACTGCCTCGTTGACGCAGTCGTAGCGTATGCGACTGCTGTGTAAGAGGTCTCGGGTTCGATTCCCGAGTCGGACCAAATGTTTGTATGATCTGCAAATAATTGTTTCGGAGTTTAGGTGTTTTGTATGTATATAGTATGTATTTACAAAAAAAAACAGCAAATTACAGATATTTGCTGTTTTTAATATGTTATAAACCTAAAATATATATATATATGTTACAGGCAACATGATTAACTGGGCATTATTAATAAGGACCGGTTATTATTAATAATGCCCAAGAGCGTAGGGCAAATAGATTAGTTTATCACTTTGACCAGCCATTATTAATAACGCCTGAGTGCCCGTGGTCGATGTAAGAAGTCAGTGTTTGAGAAATCCTGATTTTATCTCTTGGTTAGGTTTTTTATATTTAAACAGAAAAAAAAACTAACCTAACCATAAAAAAAAACACTACAGTTCACCTAACTCATTACTTTGCCCAAGATTAGGTGGGCATTAGCGGGCAAAGTGATCAGTCATGCTGTTTTAATCATATTGCCCAATTGAGTTCGGCATTATGAATACAGGCCGGCCTTTTATTAATAGTGCACGGACTTATCAAACTGCCCGTAACATATTATATATGTATTTAATTATTATTTAATATATTTAAATATTTCGGACAGCTAACACACAACGCCCTCTAGTCCCAAACTAAGCGGAGCTTGTATTATGGGTACTAGACAACTGATATAAATACTTATACACTATTTTTTTTGTAAATACATACATATTATACATAGAAAACACCCAAACTCCGAAACAAATATTTGTAGATCATACAAACATTTGGTCCGACCCGGGAATCGAACCCGAGACCTCATGAACAGCGGTCGCGTGCGCTAAGACTGCGTCATCGAGGCAGTCAAATTATTAAATTAAAATATATATATATATATATATTAAAATATGTATCAACTAGAACACTCACTACCTGTCTACTGATTAATAACAAGTAAAATCAAAATATTTAACATTAAATATTATCAAAGAGCTAAAATGTGTCACTGTCACTTGCATGCTTACCAGTGAAAGACAGTTGCTGCGATATTGGCAATTTACGTCAATTTTAGTCAATTCAATTTGTACTTAATTAGTCTATCGATAAATCAACAAGATTTAAGAAATGAGATGGATTCAAACATTTTAACGTTTTTTAAGTTAGTTTTCCATATGTCTTATGTCGTAGAACTTGTAATATGAATAAACTACTTCGATTGTGGCTATGGTATCTCTCACACATATATTTTTTGCCATTGCTGCATTTTATTTTTCGATGATTATATCGTACGTCTTTTTCTATGCTTTGGAAAGTTGTGTTAAATAAATGCTCATTAATTGAAGAGTGAAAACGAAAAAACAAATGAACATATTAACATTTAAAGTATTACTTTATTATTATTATGTTTTTTTACTTTATTTTGTTTTTCTCTTTCTCTACCTGGGGTCAATTTTTAAATTGGCCACCTCATCTACCTACATTTTAATCTGCGTTAGGTACCTACCATGCTGTAACCTCATTGTTTTAATTTATTGGTTAAGATTTAAGTTTCGTTGTAGTCACTATTGATTATACTGGTTCATAAGTTTCCATTTCCATTTTATGTCCATATTTTTTTGAGAAAAATATATTTGCATACATAAAGATTGATTTCACAAAATGGTCTTAAAAGCGCAATTTTTTTTAAAGAGCTGCGTCCCAAAATAGAGAAGGTTCAAATAACTAATTGAGTTGGACTGAAACTATTGTCTATGTTTTGAATGGGTAATTAGCAGTTTTACCAGAAATACCATTTTTTTTATTTTACTGTGTTTGTTTTTTACATAACGTTTCCTACCGTGGGAGAGCCACGCTTCAGCATGAAAGGGCCGTCTCAATCAGGGTGATACGACGGCCTCACAGACAACCGGTGTGAAACAACACTTGTGCTGTGTTTCACCGAGTGAGTAAGGATACCGGAGGCCCATGTCCCCACCCCTCACCCTATCCCCCAAAGGCCGGCAACGCACTTGTGACGCCTCTGGTGTTGCAGGTGCCCATGGGCGGCGGTAATGGTTTACCATCAGGCGACAAGTCTACTCGTTTGCACCCTATTAAAAAAAATACTAATAGTAAGTTAATAAACACTACATTTCCAAAAGCCATTTCTCTTAATTTTTCTCTCATTATATAGAACAGCTCCACCAAAACTGTCTACTTATCAAGCTCGCAGTCCACATAATTCAAATTTAATTCTCTCTCCTTGTTTTTTTCAATGTAGATTACAATTAAGTAATTATTCTTGACGCGTCAACCTTGATATCTTTAAACAAAAAATTATTACTTACTTTTTTATTTTCTTAGAGAATAAAATACAAGATCGTGGCAATCTTTTGTTTTTCTATCTATGCGACTTAACTGTTTAAAAACTGTACAAATATACTGACAACTAGTTCAACCTTCAAATTTAGTTCACCCTCAGGGATGCGGAGGTCCGATGCCAGTCGCTCCGTGTAAAAACTGATATTCAGGTAAAACCGGTTGAACTAGTAGCTAACCCCAATTAATCATGGGAATAATAAAGGCTAGGAAGATGATGATGCAAAAAATTGTACAAATGTTTGACAAAGAACAGTTGTACAAGTTCGATGTACAAGTGTTACAAATGTACAAATGTTCGCTTTCTACTACGTCAAGTATTGTTGGTTATGGTTCAAATCCCATGCAGGACAACACTTTATGTGATCTACAATTGTTGTTCTGAATCTGGGTGTTCTTTGTGTCCGTTTCATGTATGTTTGTAAAGTCCTTCGCGACACAGGATATGTATTCCTAAAGCGAGAGTTGTCTTCTTTAATAAAAAAAAAAAACTACCGGACTTAATTTGTATGTGGAAATGAGTGAGAAGGTACACGGCAGTTTCATTACGTCTTTTAGAGTAATACAAATAGAAGTAAATATTGAGAAGTAAATTATATTATCATTAGGTTTTAATAAGTATATCGAGGAAACCCTTTAAATGCTACGGGTAAATATTGCGATATACCGATAACAAGAAAGTTATTACATAACTAGCTGAACCCCGCGGTATTACCCGCGCTTATTGTCGTACCGCGAGTAACGTCGCGCGACAATGTTAGTCTAAAAAAGTAGCCAAGTTACTCCCTGGATCATCAGCTACCTGCTAGTGAAAGTCCCGTTAAGATCCGTCCAGCCGTTCCAGAGATTACCCGGAACAAACAGACAGACAGACAGACAGACAAAAATTTTTTTAACTACATTTTTGGTATATGTACAGTGTATACATACATATGCATTTAGTAAAAAGCGGTTATTTTAATGTTACAAACAGACACTCCAATTTTATTTATTTCTATAGATTTGTCATTCGCTAACGAGACTCGTTTTCCTATAAAAACATTGCGAAGAAACACCTTTCATGTGACTTCAAGTAACAGGAAAAATAAAAAGTTGGAACTTTCAAAATCTCAACATTTTGAAAGGTTAAAATTTTTCCTTTATGAGTATAGATCGACAAGGACTCAATGTTTACAATTATAATGAAGGATGCGAAAGGTTTGTTTAAGAAAATTTTAAATAATTTCATATCTTAGACATAGAAATATATTATCTAGAGTCTAGACTGATTTTGGTATAATCGAGAGAAGTTTTAAGCTCGATTAGAGACTAATAACATCGAATACGCTTAAATAAAAAATAAATGAGACATGTAAAATTTTAACAAAATAAAAAACCGACTTCAAGAACGACCAAATCGATTGATTTCTCTTTGATGCCATCATCAGATCTTAGTATCCTTATCATGGTACCACCGTTGGGATATCTCCTTTCCATTAAAATAGAATCATCAAAATCGGTTCATAAAGGACGAAGTTATCCGCGAACACACATAAAATATATATATATATATATATAAATATACGGACAAACTGAGAACCTCCTCCATTTTTGAAATCGGTTAAAAAACAAATTTACTTATAGATACTGATAATCAATCGCTTGAGGTGATTTTTGCATGCATAATAATATGGTACACACTATGAATTTTGACTGCCTCGGTGTCGCAGTGGTAGCGTACGCGACTGCTGTTCTTGAGGTCTCGGGTTCGATTCCCGGGTCGGATCAAATGTTTGTATGATCTGCAAATATTTGTTTCGGAATTTGGGTGTTTTCTATGTATAATATGTATGTATTTACGAAAAAAAAAGTATATAAGTATTGATATCAGTTGTCTAGTACCCCATAATACAAGCTCTGCTTAGTTTGGGACTAGATGGCGTTGTGTGTTAGATGTCCGAAATATTAATTTATTATAATTTATTAATTAATCATGTGTATTTAGTTAACTATGGACGTGGAATGTATACACTAATTGAAAACAAGCGCCTAAGAGTTAGATGGATTTACTGCAGTAATATTTGTGTTCTGCCAAAGCTTATACTCCAAAGAAACAGTGTAATTAAATCGAATACATTTCTGTCTAATTTCGTCTAGTTATAAATTAAAAGGGAACATATAGTGTTGTTATCAAAAAAATTATCTAAACAATTTTTTTATATTAAGATTACTTAGTCAAAGTAAAATTATTAAGACAACGAGACACAACGAACTGTCAAGTTCGCAAATGAACGTCTTGAAAGTTCGGGATTTCAATTTAACGTCCTTTTAAACGTCGCCTCTTGAACAAGAATGAAATTAATTGTAAGTTATTGGAGTTGAATTGTTACATTATAATGATCAGAAAAATAATGTATTATGTAAAAGTTTTACGTTCAATAACTTTTATGATTTAAAGTTTGTGCGACGAGTGCCCCGTTAATCGTACACTCAATAAAGTATCAATCATCTATAAAAATAATAATAAAATTTCATTAGATTCACTACTATTAGTCGTCATATTACAGGTTTCATAAATACCCAATCAAAAGGAGAAATATAAATAACACTTAAAGTGTTTTACTATCACTGTAGTATTTACACACATTGTAGTATTCACGACAGGATATCGGCGATATTCCGTAGATAATTCACAAAGCAATACAATAAAAACCTTTCAACTTAGTACAGTATAATAAAAGCGGTAAAAAGCAGCAATCAAACTAAAAGCCAAGTACTATCGGACCTAAATCTACCAAACGAGATTAAACAACAAAATATCTGACTGTCACAAACACACTCACTTTGAACGTTTCCAAAATCGATGTAACATAGAAACATAATATCGATATATCGTTGCGCAATATCGAAATATCGTTACATAATCGATATAAATTAATGGTCTGTCAGCCGCAGGGCGGACGGCTTAGGTTCACATTGAGTTGAATGCGATATTTCATGCTTTGTGTTGTACACAACGCTAGGCCGTATATTGTTGTGGTGATGTTCCAGCTTGCGACGCTTGGAGCATAAAAGGGCTTAAATATGGAGCATTATCCTTTAGAGATAACAAGTAGTATTGTTATGAGGATATAGGTAATATCATTTTCACACCAATTTGTCTGTCATAATTGAAGCTACAAATCGATAAAACTATATTAAGGGCATAGCAAGTCCATGTGCGACTAGATTGTTCCGTACAAATGCATTACTTGTTGTTATATAAACATTAAAGGAAAGAAAAATTGTAAAAATATTGGAGATGTTTTCCACAGAGTAGGCAAATTCGCTTTACAAGTGTCCCAACGATATTACCCAATTACCCGCGGTTCTTGTACTTTTACAATGAGAAACGCGGGTAACGCCGCGGAACTAAGCAAATATAAAAAAAGTAGCCAAAGTTACTTATTATCAGCAGCTCTTTGTCATTGAAAGTGCCAGACACTTCAATTTTACTTATTTGTATAGATATTCCTTTATTAGAATACCACATAATTATGAATGACGGAATTAACTCCGAAATAATTTAAGGATTTTTTATGGAAATTGTAGTGGATAATGTAACGAAGAAAATAAATAAAAATGAAATTAAATGCACATTAATAGAATAAGAGCTACTAATATGCTTTTAATTTTTCTTTGAACTTGGGAGTTTTTCAAACTCTTCTTTCTTTAATATTAAAAATAATTTCAATTTATATGCAGTTAATAAAACAATATAATATATAAACACTATTCTGCCAATCTCTTAAGGCATTAGATTTCCTTTTATGGTTCGTCTTTGGTGAGAATGGACATCATGTTATTTCTTTCAACACTATAGGAATGCATTAAAAAAGTAATGTTAAGTTTACCAAATGTTTACATTTGATAAAATAATAGTATGAAATAGTATGAATAGAAAACCAGCCAAATAAATTTCAATCATTAATAGTTTCGCACCTTATAATCATTCACAACAGAAATTATTTTTTTATATTATTTTATTTGTGGAACTGTATATTTGGAAAATGATTTGGAGAGCTTGGACGCGTGGGAGCCGAGCTTTATAAATTATCTTTATTTGGAAGTTAAAGAAAAAAATTAGAGGCCAATCATTTCGCATTTTAGGTTTTTGTTCAATGTGCTTCAATTTACGTTTTATTTCACAGAAATCTTTCATCATTTCCATAATTAAAATGTGACTAGGATGGTTTCTGTAATAAGATATTTCCATGAACCTATATCGTTAACTGTACTTTTTAGGATGGCAGAAAATTCACGCATAGTCGCATGTTTCAAGCGAAGCGGCAGTTTTTAATTAACACTGGGTTACAAGGGCAATGACATCTGCATTACTGAAAATTTATGTGATGAAGTGACGAGTGTCTTGAATAAATTTGAAATTTACATTGGTATATGTTGTAAAAGTAATAGGTTTTTAAAAGTTAGTTAAAAACTATTTCCATTGTCCCTTAAAATGGTTTGGATTTCCTGAGCGAGTAATTTCAATTGTTGGTACTGTTCAGAATTTTTTGCAGCAATTTGCAAGACTATTTGATGTTTTGCGATAGTTTTAAAGGTATCAAAAGCAGTTAGTAGCAGGTAAACTCTTTAAATATTACCTGATATATATTGAAAACCTAAAGAAGCTAACGAAAATAACTAAAATTGCTCAAGAGAGTAAATTAATTTGCTACACTAAGTAAGACTATTATACACGCTTCAAATTGATAAGTTGACGTCATATGTACGCCCGTGTAATTAATTTACAAAATATTTACTATAAAAGCTAAAAAAATTCCCAAAGCTAAAATTTCTCTCAACGGCTCTTGAGCAATCAGAGGCAGATCTTTTTCATTGAAAGTCGCCAATTACATCTTGAGTTAATAGTTCGTTTAACATCTTTAATAAATTCAGAAAGGTTTCATCGAGAAGGCTTTTCTATACATTATTCAATTAACAAGGACACGCTTGTGGAGTGAAAACGGGTCGCTGTGTCCGGGTCTCTTCAGTAGTAAAATCCTCTGTCTCTACAATTGTTACATTACAATTGTCTTTTAGTTTTAATTGCAAATGTAACTTGACTGCTTCGGCAAAGTGAGTATTTAGTATATAGATGTCACTGTTAAGACGTCACTAAGACTAAAGTATATAGTAAAGGCAGAACTGGTAGATAGGTATTGATAGTTTCTAGTTAAATGGGCGGACGGAGTGTTACCACCCTTTTTCATTTCGTGGGCCTTATAAGAGCCGACTAAAAGAGTAAAATACGAAGACAACATCACTACAAAGACAAGGAAAACTTGAAACAAACTCTAAGCCAAATTATTTGACCAGCGTGGTATACTAGACCATAGCCTTCTTTGTAAGAAGAAGCCTGTGTCCAGCCTAGTAAAGGCTGAATTGATGATAATTATAGCGAACTTATAGGTACGAAGAATAACATCGGCGATGAGCAACGATGTGAGCAGTATTTATTACGAGGGAGCTCAGGCTCCTTACTACTCTAATGTTACATGGTAGCGTATAGCTAGTTATATCAACTTACAGCTACATTATATATACTAAAATCTATCGGTACAATGTATATAATCAGGTCTTATTCTCGACGAGATAAAGAATGTCTAAATACTACGTGATCGATAATATACTCATGTCTGAAAATCAGTCAGGCTTAGCTATGTATAAATTCTACTAACTTAACAATATATGACGTAGGAATAATGATATTATCAGTGTAGTATTGCTATATATTGAAACCAATTCAGTAAAAGTTACACAAGGTAATTTAGTAGAGATAATATTGCTAACATAGGACCAAACTACTAACCCACGTGAACAATAGAATGAAATAGGTTTAAATTAAATTTTGATAAGTTTGGATCAACGCAGACGATTAATTGTTCTAACATGTTTACTTGATTAACATTAGTTACTTGGTACCTTGGCAAAACGTCAATCAAAATAGTCAAAATGTAATAATATTAATAATTTGAGATACCTCACACACAAGTAGTACAATCCCAAGTTAGGTAGTACCTTTCCCATGGTTACCAGGCGATGATCATATTTCCAATTGAGGTCGGATTAAGAACACAAAAAAATTACCAAATCTTTTCATCCCGTGAGTCTTATAACAGGCAACTAAGGGAACTACGCAGACAACACCACAGAAAGAGAGAGCAAAGGGAAGGAAAACTTGAATTTGAACTTTCTTCTTGGGAGAGCCACGCTTCGGCATGAATGGGCCGGCACGACAGGAGTGATACCACGGCCTCACAGGAAACCGGTGTTAAATAGTGCTTGCGCTGTATTTCACCGAGTGATTGAGAATACCGAAGGCCCATGACCCAAACCCCCTCCCCCTATCTCGCCTCCCCATCCCCCAAAGGCCGTCAACGCACTTGTGACGCCTCTGATGTTGCAAGTGTCCACGGGCGGCGGATTGTGCGTTAAGATATGTGTACCTATTAATTGTTAAACACTTGAATATGCGAACCTTATAAAATAAATACGTGAGTTAATAAATATATTTACTTATGATCATAAACGGCGTTTACAGTTGTTTATGATGTTGAAATTGTGTGGCACTTTATAAGATGATTTTAATTTTTTATTCTAAGTAATAACACCACAATTTGATTTGATCGTTTTTTGTTTTTTCGGAAGACGGTCCCCATTTCATCTCATCCACATGTTTTATATTTTATATCATTAATTTCATCACGACGAAGACTGATTGACTTGAAGACTTGTAATTTGAAGACTATAAACACTTGACATTGGCAGAAATAGCTGATCCGAGAGATCCGGCTGGTTGTCATTTCATCCAAGAAGAAGAAGAACACCAGAATTTTGTATAAAATGTGTTGAAAGTGAGAGTCTCTTTGACACATTTAACTTAGTGTGAACGTGAACGTAAACATTAGCGTAAATTTTGTATTAAGTGAACATTGCTATTAGACAAAAGAACGGTCCTTAGTAATATGTATTTAACCTAAGGCCTTCGTCAAACTAATATAAGGTAATGGTATAACTATTAGCTAACATTAGTGGGTAGTAACGTTGGCCATTACTGGCCTTTCGTTCAATGGAGACGGTTAATGAAAGAGGTCAATGTTTAAATGTGTTTAGGATGAATTTTGTACTGCAGATGAATTATTAATTTCTAATATAACATTTATGTCTATAACAAAATAAAATGTATTAAAATGTAGACAGTATTTTTATTGAAGGAAGCTAAATGCTTTCATGTCATTGCCACTAAACATAATAGGATTTTTTTTTAATTATAAGTATTACCGTGGGAGAGCCACGCCTCGGCATGAATGAGCCGGCTCGACCGGAGTGATACCACGGCCTCACATAAAACCGTTGTGAAATAACGCCTGCACTGTGTTTCACCGAGTGAGTGAGGATACCGGAGGCCCATACTCAACTTTCCCCGCCCCCCCTTTCCCCATCCCCCAAAGGTCGGCAACGCACTTGTGACGCCTTTGGTGTTGCTGGTGTCTATAGGCGGCGGTAATCACTTACCATCAGATGATACGTCTGCTCGTTTGCATTACTACATCGAAAAAAAAAAATTATGGCCTATAGGATATCTTTGATGATGATTTTAAGCGGAGAACGTTTTTCGCACCATGTCCACCGTAGGGTGAGACGAAGGGTGTTTATGGGACTCCCGGAGAACCGGTCGGAAAAATTATATAGCATATGTCGCCCGGACCATTATTACGAATCTATTGATACTTCATTCATTAAAATCAGTTCAGTAGTTTAGGCAATACGATGGAACATACCAACATATATACGTAAACTGCACAAACCTTATTTTTGGCTTCGTCTTCTTAAAATAACTTATTCGCAACCAGACTTACAATTACAACTAATGATATATTAAATATTTTAAACAGTAAAAGTATTACTACATTTACCTTATTAAAAAGCCTTCATAACAATTGAAGGCCAAACGAGCTGAAATTGTGGTCATATATCAACACAACATGACACACTGTGCCAGTCCTTGAAACAAAAGTGTATAACCTATTTAAATACCTAAAAGAATGTTGAATTGTAGCCATACGACATTGTGGCCGTAATAACTGGCCTAAATAATGAAAGTACTTTGTGCAAGCCTCACAATTTATACATAAGGGATGTGTAAACCAACATTTGTTGTATTTATCGGTCACCACTAATTTGACTCAATGGTTGACTTTATATCATCGTATATTCTCTGAATTCGCATTATTTAGAGAAAAAAAATTATTGACTTTAATATTAGTTCAGTCAGAGAGTTACTAACTAAATTAATATCGTCAGTGAGTCCAGTTAATTTTTATCAGTGTTTTACTGAAATATATGCTATGATGTTATACTTTCTAAAATAGGCTTCAATTAAGGATTTCGGAGCGGGTCGATCGTCGTCATTTTAAATAACTTAAATATTTTGCAATAGTTCTGAGTGTTATTAAAGTGTACTCTTTATAAGTACGTTAATAAAGATAATATAAATAGAGTGTACTTTGAGCGAAATCTCACTAATACCTCATTACTAACTATAATGTCATATTCTTTAACTACAATGAACATATTTATTTTATCAACCTTAACATCTAAGGCTGAGTCTATTCTAAAACGATAGAGCAGACAAGTATAAACTTAGTTAAATTTAGACGCTGCGTTAAAGTAAGGCTTGTCGTTAACTAAAGTGTCAACTTAATCCTACTAAAATACATTTTAAACATTCACCTTAAGAAGCCTCACTTAAGAAGCCGAGAAGGATAGAAGAAGCGGGTTGAGTCAACACTTCTATGTCACTACACTACTTGGAAATGTACCTATTCTTTTACGACGCACATTTTCAATTCAAAGTTTTTCTTAGCCGTTCGCTCTATATGTACCCATTCAAAGATATTTCAAGGGATACATGAACACGCATTTTACAATAAGCAGGAGTAACTCTCACCTTTCAATACAATGATAGATGCTACATGTTGTAAGTGTTTTTAATCACAAAATAGTGACTGGTGCCTGAAAACCTCGGTAAGCGGTGACAATTGTCTAAAACATATACAAATATGAGACTCAATAGTATATATATAATAATAATGTTTATATCTCTCAAAATGTACAGTTATATTCTTATGTGTAAAGATAGGTACAACCACGGAGCAATTGCTCCGTGGGTACAACATAGACAAAACCTTTTTCAAAGCTTGAGTTTGAGCTAGGTTCGAAACCTGTCGGGTAAACTCATAT
Source organism: Spilosoma lubricipeda (assembly GCA_905220595.1). Lineage (NCBI taxonomy): Eukaryota > Metazoa > Arthropoda > Insecta > Lepidoptera > Erebidae > Spilosoma > Spilosoma lubricipeda. Next base: position 10,886,846 of record HG992282.1, on the reverse strand, counting down.
ATACCACACAACTCATATAACCCATATACACAAATCAGGGCCATATGGCCCTTTGTATATACTAATCTGGGCCTGATCGTTGCCAGGGTCAGGGTCAGCTGTACGTGTATGGTGCACCGCTGTGGTTGGAGGCTTTGACCGCCCAGAATAGTGTTTGCACCCTATTTTATCATTTGCACTTGCATCTTTAGATGATATTGGCGGTCGTGGGGGTAAGAAACAGTGTGACAGTGCAAGTGAATTTGTATGTGTACATACAAGTATTATACCTACGTATATAGTTAAGATACAATGGAAACTATTCAACCATCTAATATGACAGCTACCCATTCCTCATTTACATACAATGCGTATTGGCCACACCTTAGTTAGAAATATGTAGTATGTACATATGCCTTTGGTCGAGGATTAAATGCCTTTCAGTGGATAGGCACAAAACTATCACTTAACTATTAATTATTCTATGTACTTACAATATCATTCAATTCATTTATGTTTTCAAGACTAATAACTACCTGTGGTATTTCATTTGACCTGTTTTCTTACCTTCATCTCATCATTTTAACAATGATTTCTTATTGTTTTACATTACCTAATTTTCTCAATCTTTTTTTTCTACTTATTACTTATCTACCTATTACTACGTTCGAATTTGCATGTTACGTGTATTATTTTAAAAACTGTATTATCTTATGTTTTTTTCCTTTAATTTTATGTAGAACCCCCGGGTCATCAACCCACCTCAGCTGAGCTGAGACTAAAGTGAACTGTTTGACTTGGAACGACTAAAATAAAGGACTCTTATATCCTGTAGAGGCAACCAGGAAGCTTAGGTCTCCGGCAATACACGGATTAACACCATTAATTTAGATATGAGAATGAAACGTAGAAAGCTGGATGTAGCTCTAGTTGTCCTTCTTCTAGTTAGAAACTTAATGATATTTTTATACCAAAGAAAATATTTTCGGTCTGTAAGACATAAAATATTGGTTTACATCATTTGACATACTACTTAAGTAAACCAGATAATAGAACTTAACGAATGAATTATCATGATTTTTATATTAATTTGTCACTATATACAGTTTCCGTATTTCACACTTAGCCAATACAATCTAAGTGACACCATCATACCATCCAAACTCCATTTAAACCTTCTTCCATTTACATAAGGGACCGTCAATAAACGCACATACAGAGTGTTTGATAAACAGACAGATAAAACAACTGCCGTCCATTATTACAGGCTGCTGTCTGATCGAAGGTCGGCATTTGACGCGACAACTGGGCCCGGGATTATCTTGGATATAGGAATTCCAATAATATTTCACTAGCAACCCCGCTTCGGTATATTGTGGCCCAAGATAAAAGAGGAAAGCTTCAAACATTTTTTATGCATATATTATTTGATTTTATTTATAGGTATTATTCATCCTGTACGAATTGCTGTAGATTTATGTTAATTGATTGTGATGTACCAATATCCTATATTTTATATATTTATAGGGGATCTTATAAATAAATCTAGACACGCTATAACGTCTCAAGCCAAGTTCAAGCTAACAGAACTAGCGAGCAGTATCTTGAGTAATATATAATATTACTACACGAACCATTTGGAGCCATTTTTGACACCCTCATAACTCAAAAACGATTTTACATAGAACTGTTAAATTTGACTCATTTATTAAGACTTCTAAGATACATATGTTCTCTAAATTTCATAAACACACCTCAAACGGCAATTTGATATTAACCAAAATCCTAAAATCGTAATTTTTATCACTGACTCACCTATGGATCAAAATTGTAACCCGGTTCCAGCCTAGAAAGTCTAAATTCAGCAACCAACTTGGGTAAATGCATAGGAATAAATCAGAAACTAGTATTCTTTTTATAATTTAATTATAATTTTTGAATTAATTATTTTATGAGGAACACTTACTTTTAGTGCCCGTAATGAAAGAATCAGCAAACAAAAATAATCAAAATTGATCACAGCCTGTCTTTATGTGGATTTTAAGGTCTTCACTTCTTTTAAGGTCGTCTTCAATAACGAGAAGAATACCACCCTAAATTTATGAGTTGTCGACTTTCGTATTTATTACGTAACTAGCAACCCACCCCGGTTTCACACGGGCTCATTACAACGTATATAATAGTCTGTGTTACCCGGAGAAGATGTTACCCCGGCTTAATTTTTCCGATGTCTTTTTTTTATGTTTGGCACTGCCAAAATGACTCTACTCTGCCTGATGGAAAATATAAGCAAAATTCAAGAGTGGTGGTCACCATACTGCAAATGCAGACAATGCAACGTGGTGACCCCCATAATGGCGGACTAGTGATGCTTCTGAATCATTGGGCCTCCGGTCTCGCACTCGTAAACAAAACACGACAGCACGATCGCCGTCTTTTTACAATGATTTTCAGTGCGAGGTTAGTAAACGGTCGAGTCGGCCCGTTCGTGCTGAAATCAGCGTGCCTCTACTACCATTGGCTAGTTTTCAAACAAAATTAATTTAAAAAAATTCAATAAAACTGAAAGTTCTTGTTTATTTTCCCGAAAATTTGGCTTGCTGGTAGAAACTAGCCATCGAACTTAATGCTCTTCCATGACTATGTTAGTAATTCGTAATAATATTGAACTTGGCTCCCATTTCATACTTTTATTTTTGATGGGATACTAAATAATCTTGATCTTTCATTATGTTAAAAATCTGTTAGCATTCGACAGAAAGGCGAATCGGTATTACTTTGCTAAAGTAAAAATATTATTAACAAAAACTAGTAAATTGTGTACAAAAGAACACGTATCTAAGAAATCAATTATAATATTCAATAAATATATTTAACTAAAACATCTTCATTCTATTAATTAAGCTTCCCTTTAGATAAGCTCTGACTATCAAACAGTAGACCTTCGTATTGGTAAATCTGGCTTGGTTTGACATGCCATTAATTTGTACCACTTCCGCCTACTGGCTTTTGGATTTGTGATTAACGGTAGTCAAATCGTTGGCACGACTTCCGGTACCTTAAATTTGAGTTTGGAATGCTGACCAAAGCAAGTTGTTCGGTATAAATTGTACGTGTAGTTGGTTTGTACTTTGTGTTTAGTTGGCAACACGCGCGTGCTTCAAATACTGTTCTTTGACAAAGTTCTCTCTGCATTGCTGTATCGTGAAATAGCTGTTGCTTTGACTACTGATGTAACATTTAGGTAGAAGGTTAGATAGCGTCTGTGTATCAAATACGAGTATGTAATATACCTACTATAAGAAACGAGTAAAGACATTTTTACTACCTATTTGCAGTTTTGCACAAAAATTGTAATACATTCTAATATAAAACTCACTTGTACTTATTTAAGTACAAGTGAGTTTTATTCTCGAATGTACTTATTTTAATCATTTAGATATTTTATGTATCCCTCAATTAAAATGTTGGCATCTGTGTTTATCGCCTATTATTTTTAAAATAAGTTAAAGTTATTGGCAAAAAAAAATAAATAACCCTTACTTAAGAACAAAACCATGACAATACTGATAAAGTCTGTCGTATATCATTTTTCTTTCGAACAAATTAAAGTAATGATAAAGTATTGGTGTTATATTACGATATATGTATATATTATATACATATCTATCTACTTCAAGTTTCATTACAATGTACTTTACGGCCCTGGAGTGACTTTTCTAATAAACGGCAAACTTCATCAAATAGAAGGTGATGGAAGATCGGTTTATAGCATTATATATTATGTATTTATATACAAGATATAAAAGGTAAGCTTAGAATACAAAAAGTGATTTTTTGTCGGTAGCTTCAAAGAACATCATCGAATTTGTTCCCTTTCAGAATTTCGTAACCCGATTTCAACTGCAACGTGAAAGCGTTTGATCACGTAAATCGGATTCATTTAAACGGATCACGATGCGATACGTTTGGCAAAAAATAAACAAGTCTAATTTTAAGTTACAATGTACTGGTAAGGCATTTCTCTTGGCTTCGTTTGCGTTAAAATTATTTAACTTTCCTTGGAATAGTTGTTTTTAAATGTGGAGTCGTTGTTTAAATCTGTACCTATTTTTACCAACGTGTAGCATAATTTAATATTAGGTTAAGCAGTTTAAATTTTAATACGTGACCAGTTTCTTTCCACCACAATTTTTCCTAGTGTAATAAGAAGGCTTAGTAATTAAGACGTTAAAATTCTATATAGATATACTAGCTTTTGCACACGGCTTCGCTCACGCAGACTCTCATCCTCCCATTTACCCCCTTAGGGGTGGAATTTCAAAAATTCCTTTCTTAGTTCTCACTTACGTTGTATAAAGAACCTACATGCAAAATTTTAGGATTCTAGGTTCAGCGTTTTGGGCTGTGCGTTGATCTCTGGGTATGTCGTCCGTCAGTCAGTCACCTTTCTCTTTTATATATATAGATAGATATATGTACATATCCATTTTCTCAAATGTGCTTGTTATTAAATTAAAACAATCCATCAAAGCGTTACCAATCTAAGGCTAGCCTTAGCCTCACAAACAACAATATTGTGAATAATCTACATCAATGTATAGCCTCAGGCGTGCCTAGTTGTCTGGGAAAACTGAACTGAAAACCATATATTAGAGCACACTACGCAAGATTTTCGCCAAAGGAGATGACCAAAAAATGTATTTTCATAATTCAATATGCTTTATGAACCTTTTTAATTAATTGTTTAGAGGATTTAAGCTGTTGAATACTACTTATTTAAACTCTGCACATTCTGGGGCAAAACTTAGACAATTTTTCGTGCTAAAATTGAATGCATTCGCTCACGCGGTCACAGTTACATAAGTTTGCGCTCGTTTTATACAATATACAAAAAGTCGTAGCATTGAGTGAAATAAATAAATATTTCGGACATCTAACACACAACGCTATCTTGTCCCAAGCTAAGCAGAGCTTGTGTTATGGGTACTAGACAACTGATAAATATCTATGTATTATACTAATATATTATACATAGAAAACACCCAAACTTCGAAACAATATTTGTAGATCATACAAATATTTTTTCGAAGTCTAGGCGTTTAAAATAAAGATATATAGATTGTTAGCTATCTCATTATAAAAAAGGTAAGAATCCTATAATGGAAAAAAATGAAGCTCAAAGCTATTGGTATCACTAGTTCACAAATTCATTTCTTCTTTAATATAAAACTTACTCTCACGGCCTGTTGCAAGGTGAAGCTACTTTTTATCTCCAATCGATGGTTAATAACTATCGTAGCCCTCGAAAATCTACTTTCCGGGTAACACTGACTACAAAAATCTACATGAAGACTTATCGAATTTTACTAACGCACGCACAACATGCAACGCACGTAAACTTTACTAAAGGCTACCTAGACCTTGGATTTTGGTACTAGTTATACCGTGTTATTTTAAGGGGAATTAAATTCAGAGACCCAACGCCAAGATATTAATGAGGTAGCAGTATCTGGGACAAGCAGTTTTGAGTAGGCGTATTAGAAGTAGGAGAGCGGTACTTAATCGGTACTGAGACAGATTGTGTTGACACAAATTAATTGTATTTAAATTAGTTACAATCTAATTGAGCTGAAACTTTCATGGAATGCCTATGTTAAAGTTGTTTCCTTTTGAGAAATTAATCTCATTAAATATATATAAGTTAATTTATTCTTAGACTTTAATAATGACTAGTACGCAGGCTTTGATGAAATTTAACAAGTACAATGAATTAGCCATAACTAAAAGAAGATTACTGTATCTCCTATGTTTTATTAAGGTAGGTAGCTATCAATAATAAAGCTGATTATTAGTGTCATTAGCAACTCTTACTTATATATTTTAGGTAACCGTTTGAAAATTTAAGCAACTGATACTAAACTAACTAACGAAGATAGACACATATTCATTCCTTACGGCAACTCGAATTGCAAACGACATAAATATTGTCGTAGTGTATGTATTTATTCGCAATCCTTTCAAAAATTAGCATTCAGCTAGCGTCCCATACGTATAAAATCCTAAACCAATAAAGTCTCAAACGATATCAGAATGTGGACCAACACAAAAGTACAGCCTTCGTTTCCACTGAGATTGAATTTCCCTGGTCCATTCGGGCAGTAGAGTGAACAAAACACTCAATTTAAGATCAAGCACTTTTTTATTGAGCTAATCTTCCCGCTTTAATTTCGACTGGCAGAGGAACTTTCATAATACTTTAAAACAAATTCTTGATCGTTTAATTCGAAGTAAAGGAAGGCAAGATTGGTTAATTATGTTTATATAAAAATATTAACTTAAATGAGTGAATGAAACTTAGTACATTCGCCATCAGTATGCGTTATTAATGCTTTATTCTAACTAACTAAAATCAGAGGCTTATGTAATATTTATCACTTTGTTTTAAATAACTTAAACTCTACTCTAAAAAAGTCTCTAAACTTGCAGCAATTCCTTCATCTAAAAAAAAATCGGCCGAATAAAGCCAAATGCCCTATTTGCCTCAAGAGCTCAGGATTAGCGGACAATATTAATTTCTTCTGTGAACAATCTACAAGACTTGGAAATGGAATCTGTAAAGATAGGATCAGTTTTTTCCATTACAAAATGGGGGACTCACCTCGATCGAGTAAGATTAGAATTTAATAGGGTGTATTAATTTTTTGTGAGGGTAGAATCGTTTAAGTCTGCGTTAGCGAAGCGACAGTTTAGGAAGGTCTTTAAATTTGAGAGATTTTGTGAAAGTGTAGCAAAAAAAATAAACCACAAATTAACAAACAATTTTATATTTTGATTGGGTTGAGGAAGTATTATAGTAATTTTATGGCCTGGCTACAACAGACGTAACGTGATTAAACGTGACGAAAAAATGATTTGTAATTAAGTTTCATTTAGTAGGATCTTAAACATTTCGCAGAACTGAATTAAATATGTTATTATATGATGATTATATGTATTGATATTTTTTCATTGTTTTTTAAAATAGCTCCTATATATCATTTGCCTAAAATACTTATATTTTTGAAAATTGGTTTTTAGTTTCTTATAATTTTATTGATCGAATTGAGCAATCCTAGAATGATAAAATTGACATAATAATACTTAAGAATACTATTTAATGAATAAAAATTATAAATTATATTAAAATGAATGTATTTATAGATATATCCAATAGATATTTACATCGGCTCAATTCAGGGTTAGGGATTGTTTAAATCTTAAATACATTGTCAGTTTCTGGGTTCTATAATTTTACTAAATCCCTCTTATGTTTTGAACCTTTTCTTTATGTTTTTTATATCGGGCTTAATCTAATTGCTAGCTGATGAAACAAACTTTTGGGTGGAAATATTTCAAAATTTGTATGCTTTTCCTTGTTCATTTTTTACACGCGAGGAAAATCAAAATGAGATTTAAAATACATAACAGTTAAAAATTGATAAAGCACACACACACAGCTAAAGCTCCTAAGCAATGTTTGCACTAAACAAGTTGAAAATCATTTTTACCTATATTTTTTGATAATGTACCTTGGTAGATAGATTGATAATGAGTAAATATTCTTATTATAAAAACAAAGGTTTCATCATTAATGTTCATATTCTTTCTCTTCTTTACAGTATTCTGTTTCTTCCACACACTCCCTCTTATCTTAAAGAACGCTTTCAGTTCTTACACAACACTCATTGTAGGGACCTGAGGTCATCGGAGAATTTAATACTTGAAATGCCAAAACATTCCACCCGGTTTTCAGATAAATCCTTTGCTGTGCAAGCAGTAAGACTCTGGAATAATTTGCCTGAAACAATCCGTCGCGCCAAAACCTTACCTGTGTTTAAAAAGCTAGTGAAGGATTATTATCTGTCATTATAATAATTTGTTAAATATTGTTTAAATTTTAGTCAATGTATGTATGTATTCGTATTTTATATGTGTGATGTGATTAGATGTTTATTTGTGTGAATGCTATAATTTTCGAACTTTAATGATTTTATCTTTATCTTTGTTTGCTATAAAATTTTAAATCTGTGCACCCTACTATTCTACCTTAAATTTTTTTATTGTTTAATTATCCGTGTAAAGGTTGTCTGTAAGAGATCGCCATGAGCGATAAAACCGCCAATTGTCACGTTCGTATGTTGTTATTCTCTTTTTTTTATATCTTTTATGTGTGTACAATAAAGATAAAATAAATAAATAAATAAATAATAGTAACAATCCTTTTAAAATTCATGTTAACAAGCTCTTATAATGTAGAACTAATAATTGTATAGCGTAACACAAATGACACAGAACACAAATGTAAATGAAATTCAGTAATTCGAACCCCTTCTTTAAAATGCAACACTTAATATGAATACATTATTGTCTTATTTTCCCCGCTCCTCTCTTAGAGAGGATGGCTCTTAAACATCTCAAGTTGCTTTTACGTTTTACTCTTCACGGAGATATCACTTAGCAAATGTATTCAACTATTTGAAATGCTATAAGGCAAATGCTAACCAATTTTTGACTTAAATAGTTTCGTTCAACTATAAATTACCTTACGTTACACCAAAGAAACTCCCTTTTGGTGTAACGTAATATCAACTGGTTAAATATTATCACGAAACAACTTTATAATTTGTATTTGATCTGTGATTTTGAAAACCTCTGAGTACAATAGAATATATGTTGAAATCGTTGCTATTCGAAGTTGTGTTTCCAGGCCTGGCTGAATTAATTTATGTGCCCTATATAAAACTGGAGACTATTGAGTCTCCAGTTCTCTTTAAGGCATTTGATTAAATTTAAACCAAATTTACAAAGTTTTATATTTTTTATTAGCTTTTGCTAGCGGCCTGCGTGTATATCGAATATCCCAGATGGATGGATGGATAATGGATTCTCAAAAAAGGTCTCATATAATTCTCAGATATATTTTAAGACTTAAATGAAGAGGCCTTAAACTGTTTATATTTAAACCAACTCATTTTAGTTGAGTGTTTCGTTTATCATTTCTAAACCTATCTGAGATTACATATATTTTGAGCCCATTATGATTCACTTGTTGTGTCCAAATTTTGCCTATAAAGAAAAACAATATGAAAACCTGAGAGAGGCATGTCTCCAGCCGTAAACTTTTATATCTTCAGACCTGTACGTAATAAATACATTTGATACAGAAAAACAGTGTAAATCCATACATACATGCCAATATTATGAGTTCGAAAGTAACTCTGTCTGTTTGTATGTGGCTCTTTCACGACTAAGCCGCTGCACCGATTTCAATACAATTTGGTATGGAGATACTTTGATTTTTAAACCCGATATACACGCGGATGTAGACGATGGCAAAAGCCAAAATTATTTTTTATAAGTAGGTTTCGAACCTACAATAGTCATAGCAAAGTTATAAAATAAAGAACTCTTGTATTCCTATTACAAAACACGAACTTATGTTTGAGTTCCTAATGACTTTATAACTTTTAATAACCAAATCAATGAATGAGTTTCCTTTCCAGCTTAAATTTTTAATGAGGAGTATCAAACAAGGAATTTAACTTGAAGTTATGATTGCGAATGATCCTTTTGACTAATGCAAGGTATTATAACTTGAAAAACTCTGTGAATTTATGATTTATTTTATTTTGATCAGTAATGAGCAGAAAGAAATAAACACAAAAATTTACAAATAATAAAAAAATAAAATCGCTATAAAATAAATTGAAATCATATTTAGTAAGTAACCTTTTATCTTTTGAAATTTTCCTGTCTTTTATTTTATCACCGTAGTGGTGTTCATTACATTTTTTCTGTAGGTTTCATACCAAATATATATTATCCCAGTTTACTTTTGTAATACATATTTTATTAGCGTTCATAAATTATTTAAGGAATATAACTTAAAACCTTTACGTTAAAACTATATTAATTTGAAAATAGCTATTTATACATCTAATTTGTTAAACTACTTATGATTTTATTTACAATTTGTCAACACCATAGCCGCTTTCAAGTTATCTCTACATCTGAACCGAAGAAAACAAACATACCTTTGCATCGGATATGTGTTTTAAAATAATTTTAAGTGATAAAATAACGGTTTTGTAAACCCTTGCGGAATGGATACAAATTAATGGTTAATTAAATTAATATAAATATACACACGAAGAAGTAAGTTAGAAAGTATGTGATTGTACTCACCGATAACAACAGTACGGGAACAACTTCGATCGCGAGTCGAGCGGGCGGCGGACACGCACGCTCCAGCCCGGCGACGCTCTACGACTGCCGCCCGCCCCGCTACGAGCTACGCTGTAGCACACACATGGCTACATTCTTACAGCAATGCATTTGAAATAAAATTATTTTTTTATATTAAACTAACACTAACACCATTAATTTTTATACCAATAAGGAGACTTTAATAACTTTAAAGAATTGCCTTAATTATTCAATCGGACGTCATGAAGACAACTTCCGATTGAGACAGAGCCAATCAACAGAGATATACAAATATCTAATTTATTGGTATAAAGTAAGAGTGTGTACAGATAATTGGCTATCATCCCACTATTATAATACTAACTAGCTGAACAACGCGGTGTTACCCGCGCTTATTGTTGTACCGCGAGTAACGCCGCGGGACAAAGTAAGTCTAAAAAAAAGTAACCTACGTTACTTCCTGGATCATCAGCTACCTGCCAGTGAAAATCCCGTCAAAATCAGTCCAGCTGTTCCAGAGATTACCCGGAACAAACAGACAGTCAGACAGGCAAAATTTTTTTTTGGTATATATACCGTGTACATACATATGCATTTAGTAAAAAGAGGTTATTTTAATATTATAAACAGACACTCCAATTTGAAATATTTGTATAGATTGTAGTGTCATGTGGCATGATTACTCCAATATAGAGAGATCTTTCTTATTGTGTAAGGTTAACCGACTTCCTTAAGTGGTATCATCTTAACCAATATAATTTAAACCTTCAAAACATAACTAAATGAATAGTCTATATATATATATCTTTATATATATAATTCTTCTGTGAGTGTGTATGTCACTGAACTACTTTCAAACGACTGGACCGATTTTGATGAAATTTTTTGTGTGTGTTCAAGTGTGTGTATTCAAGGGGATCTGGGAATGGTTTAGATTCACAATTTTGTCCGCTGGACCATGTTTTTTTAATAAATTTTTATTTATTAGTAGTTATGGCAAAACGACGTTTGCCGGGACAGCTAGTATATATATATAACCATAATATGTCCATAAGTCTTCGCGCAGGTTTTCTATAACTATAACATAATACCATTCCTTTTTTAACTGATTTAAAAAAAAATATGGTTTTCCTTCGCCATTATCAATAGCTTACCTTAATTACATTCCCTGTCCTTTATAAATTTGGCATACATGCATGCGCTAATGAATGCAGGCTCACGTCTCACCATAACTGCCCCATTTTGGAGCCAACCGCCTGTCAAATAGGAGACATTAAGGGCCTGTTAACTGATGGACATAAAGATCTCTATTTATAGCTTCCACAGGACAGGCAGATATAATTAAAATTTAGTAATCTAAACAAATTATCTTAATTACATTACAGCATAGTACAGTAGCTTTAATATCAAAATTTGAAACATTTTTTTAAAACCAGCAATCAGGATTACGTCTGATAAAGAAAATCCTTTAAATTTATTTTCTTTTCGCTTAATATCCGACTTTCCCGTCCCATCAATCTATAATACTCGTAAACACAAATAGAAATACTAATTATAGTTGAGTAAATGAAGTAAAACCGCTTTAATGACCATCGTTACCAAGTTCTCAGGTAACCTTTTCACTCAAGGAAAAGCAACAAAAATTAAGATTGGTTTTCTGTCAGACTGTGATTGTACTCTCAACGATTGTGTTGATTAAAGCCATCAGATATTGATGGAAGAGAGTTTCCACCATAACAAAACTAAATAACATTGCGTTTTGGTTTACGGAATAAATAAAATAAATTAAATAAAAATACGTTGGTACTTCCATAGAAAAAGAGCAAACCTTTAGAGTGAGATGCAACTTATCATATCATACGTGATCAATGTACTCGTATCATATAAAAAACCAGCTGTTTGTTTCAGTTTGTCTTTTTTTCTCTATTTCTTCTATTAAATTTAGTATGGGTATGATCATAATTATTTTTTTTATCGTGATCATATCATACACAAAATGTAATGATCGGTCACATTATGACCATCTGACCAAATCAATTAAAATTCAAAATTACAAGAACAATTAAAAACACGATCTCTTTGTAATATGTTGTGTAAATAAATGATAAAATTTTATGAAATGACATCACGTAAATTTGCTGAGCACCATATAAGTCTGTTAATTTTTAAAAAAAATGTTTATATTATTAAAATTTTACATTAATAATAGTACTAAACGTACGACATATATTATCATCAAACGTAAATATTTAAATGATTATGATGAGTTTAAGTTGGTTTAAGTACATACATACATCATAAACTGAAATTAATCAACCTAGACGAAACATGGGTACGTAAACATATTTAAACTGTAAATACACATTTATTTTGTACAAACCTGTAACTACAGTTTTTTACACTTATTTCAGGCACCAGACTCTCACGAAGTTGCTCGAATATATGACATTTTGTAATGTACCTTAAGTAGAGAAAATAAAAGAGATTTATTATTATTATTAGTTATGGAATGGGGGGGAAAACGAGCAGATGTATCGTATTAACATTTGTACACATTTTAGCTGAAGTTTCATAAATATATTCAAACATAAATCAATAAATATTGCTCAACTGTTCATAACCTGATTTTTTCGAAACTCTTTATTCCTTGTCCATTGTAAGTATTACTTAATGGTAAAAAATATAATTTAGGGGTACTTCAAATATATACATTAGTTTAAGGCAATTGAAAATGCTAAATGATTTACTAAAGAAACAATTTATCGTAAAATTCACATTTATCAAGACTTGAAAACTAACAATAAAGATTTTAATAAGCTTAACTTCTTTTGAAATGGGTTTTCGTAAGAAGTTAGGCTTAGTTGTTTAAATAGTCTTATATTTTTATTTTCAGAGCAATACAATTTTTTATTTAGGTACTCAAGATCGCTCGTAGATGAAAATCGAATTAAGTACAATTTTAACAAAAATAAAACCGACTTCAAGGTTCGACTCGATTTCTCTTGGATGCCATCGCCAGATATTAATGTCCTTATCATGGTACCACCGTTGAGACATCTCCTTTCCATTAAAAAAATAATCATCAAAACCAGTTCATAAACGACGAAGTTATCCGCGAACACACATAAAAAAAGTAAAAAAAAAAGTTATATATATACGGTCGAATTGTGAAACCTCTTCCTTTTTTTGAAGTCGGTTAAAAAATTGGGATATTTGTTAAAAACTTCAATTACGAAAATTCTCGGGCCGTCCGTACAATATAAAATCTGTTTTTAATAGCGAGTATATTGTGTAATTAATATGGTTTTCATTATTTAATCCAGATGCCTTAGTCTACAAGACTTGATACGATGTGATAAACTGTGCAACGTGTACAATCAAATACTAATTAATTTACAACGTTTCACCACCATTCACTATTGTCGGTAATTATACCTAATTGTTAACTTATTAAATCTTTGGGTTTTGACCGCGACGACGCTCGCGGATTTAATGCCCATTCTCTGCCAGTCAACCTTAGGGTGGTGTAGAAATCTTGTGAGGTAGGCGCACATAAGTTATATAAGTTCGGATCTAAGATATACATTAGACGTACATAAATGAGCAACATACATACACAAATACCTATAAATATAAATATACTACATACTGCACTTACATTATTTACATGTCAAATACATACAATTATGAGTACATATCAATTTACATTATATTCATACACTATGGACTTGACAAATTTGGTTGGCGTGTGATCCTTTTGATAATTGTAACATATCATTTAGAAAGAGTTCATATACCTTCTTTTTAAATGCAAAACGGTTACTGGACTTCCTGATTTCAAGCGGGAGCGCATAGTACTGCTTGGACAAAGAAGGAAGAGTTCACGAAGTCTGAATTGTGGGAGGGACATGAAAGAAGCAGATTGTTTTCTGAGCGAAGAATTCTGTCGTGATTGGCAGGCAGAAAAGTAGGTAAGGATGGGGAGGCAAGAAATAAAAATAGAGAGATCAGAGCTTGCTGATTGCAGCGCTTGTGCATAGGTAACTAATTCAGTTGGGCACGTAGAGGTAGTTGGGCAGAGACATGGTCAGACTTCTGAAGATTGAAAATGAACCGAATGCAGTTATTAAGAAGTGGCTAGCGAGCTCTAGCTTATTGAGGAAGTCTGAATTCCTGTCGAAATAACATACATCACCATAGTCGATAAGCATAGTTTTAGTTTTAGGAGGTAGGAAGTTTTTATGGCAGTATAGTGTTTGTAGGTTTCCAGTTACCTTCTGACTCACGTGAGCAACCTGTGCACGCCAATCGAGAGTTGAGTCAATGTGTAGACCCAGATCCTTGACTACGGGGTTAAAAGGAATCACCAAGCCTTTGAACACGATCGGCGCAAATGAGTCAGTGTTCAGTATGCCAATCATGCGTTTGCTTCCTACAATTAATATACCTATCGGATGTCGCGGTAAACATTTTTTTTTCATAGCCCATGACACTCACAGGTTCATTAATGTGGCTTTCTATTAAAAATTTTCCAAATCTGTTCAATTGAACAGTAGTTGGTATACCCTGAGATTACACCGACAACCTCACAAATTTTAACTCTTTTAAATAGTAGTATAGATAAATCATAATCGGTAATAGGGATAGGTGATAATATTTGCTAACTTCAGTGAGCGTAAACCCGTAAGCGGACTGCTGTTAGTGATGAATGGTCTAGACGTGGACGGGTAGCTAGAAAGTCCATTAGTGAGATAGTCTCAACGTCCGGCTACCATTACGTTTTTACAGTACCTAGAATCTTCCTTATACAAAACTATGTATATTCATCAAGTAGTACATTATATATATTCTAAGAAAATTATAGAATTTGCATTGCACTTACCAATCATAATTATTTTAAAATCAATTTAACAGGTAGTAGAGCCACGCTAATTTCAGCACAAACGGGCCGGCTCGACCGGGGCGGTACTGCCATCGCACAGAAGATCAACGTCAAATGACAGCAGCAGTGCTGTCGTGTTTTGTTGGTGAGTGTGTGTGTCTCTCTGTCTGCATTCGCAATGAGTATGGTGACCGCCATTCTTAGATTCTGCTTATGCTCCCATCAGGCAGAGTAGAGTCATCATTTTGGAAGGGCCATAGATTTTTTTATAATTCAATGTACGGGCAATCAGTATGAATTACGTAGTCGGGGTAATTGCTCCGAAAATTAAACAGGCGCTTGGAAGATTTTATTATTAAATCAGGAATTACATTCCTTAGCCACTTTCAAATGACGCATTTTTTTATTGAACAGTGGGCAAACGAGCAGACGTATCACCCGATGGTAAGCGATTAACACCGCCCATGGACACCCGTAACACCAGAGGCGTCACAAGTGCGTTGCCCGCCTTTTAAGAACGAGTACGCTCTTTTCTTAAATGAGCGGAGCGCATAAGACAAAACTATCTGATGTAGTGTTCAAGGATCTGCGCAGGAGACAGCGTCACAGAGGACCTCCTAACTACTTCGGATGTTAACGCAGCCGTACACCATGACATGACATGAAAGTGCGTAGACGTCACCACACGCAGATGCATCGCAGACGTACATACATACTCAGACATATTTATCTATAGAGCAGTTTACACATTCTGTTGAAAAGAATATTAAGACCTCTGGCGGACTTTTATATATCGCTTCTAGTGACAAATAAAACTGAACGTAACAATCTTGGTTCAATTCATCAAACGACAAGTCTCCAAAATCCTTTCAATATTATTCCATTATATTTTATTTCAAAGAAATCAAAGGGACACCTTCCTAAAAATAATTTCTAATGCCCGAAAAATTGTCTTTGAATTTCTTAACACATTTTTACTTATCATCACAATCAGGAGAAAAATATTAAGGTGCTTGTATAAATAAATAGCAGTTTCATTATGGTCGGAAAAGCTCCCTTATTCGTTCCTCGTTCGTGAACCCTCACCGTCGTTACGGGAAGGTGAGAATAAGTAGGTATATATTTTTATCACCGTCCATTGAAATGTTTTATGTGATATTTAAGGTTGGAAACACTTTGTGGTAGATTGACTAGGTAATATTTTTGAGAACGTAACTAAATTAAAATAATAGTAATAAAGTTAATTTCAATTAAATGTGTTTTGGCTGTAAATTCTTAGAATAGAGATACTCAATAAAGTTTATCAAGTCAATTGACTAAACTGCTAAACACAAATTGATAAATTAAAGAACAACTGATACCGACACGAAACAAATGATACTCACCTCCCTAGGTAGGTATACCTATGTACCTACGTATATTTTATGGACCAAATTATTATTAACATATTCATGATGACCACGAAGTTTTAATATGACTAATTGACAAGACTTTATAATCAAACAACGTTCACCTATTGAGCAGCGCAAAAAACTATTTTATTTCTGCATACACGATAAAATATGTTATTATTTTTACATAAAATCACTTTAATATCCCTAGAGAGAAATAAGAATATATATATATATATATATATTCACAAAGTATTCGTCAGTTTTAAATCAGAACTAAAAGTCAGTGAAAGTATATTTTAAACCTTAATCGGACTGTTAAGTGACAAAAATCGGCGTGATGAAGCATTACACAAAATAAATATATATAATGATTTAAGAGACTGTAGACTTCAAAACGCCGCTCATCATACCACTGTCTTTTTTTCTTTGTATCAGACAACATTTGTGTTTTTTGTCTTTCCTTTGTGTCGGGAAACATACATACAATACTTATGTATGTTTCCTGACCTCGTTGTGCAGTAAGGAGTACCTATCTACCTGCCCAGGTACTTTGAACTGGTTCCAAGTAAACCATCACTATCATTTGTTAGCATTTCATTTTGTGTGTTATAATATAATTTCGCAATATCAACAGTTGTGCATGGTCAACATCGTCATAGGCAGGGTTGAGGAAGATCGACATTGCTCTCATTTCTGTTCGCATAATATTTTCTTTTCATTTTAACATAAAGATGGCGCAAGTTAAAACTCCCATTGCTGTTTAATTGTTTATGCTAAAAAAGCTTACCAAAAGACCTGAGAAAAAATGTACCTATCTTACCTACAGCTTAATCCTACTCTGTCAATTAGACACTGAAATAAAACGAGCATCAAGAAAAGTAAATTGTTTCGCTACTCTTCTTTTTTTGTAGAATGGTTCATTTTAATCTTAGGGCAAGGTATGAGAGGAAACGAAAACGATCTAAGGTGTGCGATCAAGTGCAAACATAAATCCTTGAATACTTATTCAAGGATTTATGTTTGCACTAGTTTAAAAGAAACTAAATAAATAAATTTATTTTGCCGCGCTTGTAATTGTCTTGTGTTGTTATACATACATTCTAATATTTTAAATTCCAAACTCTGTCTGTCTGTCTTTCTGTCTATCTATATGTTATCGACAATCTGTATAATTGAGGTATCGTATACAATAGCTTGGCAATGTATAGAATACCTGGGGCGTCCAGGCAATGTACGAAATATTACGAATATTGTTTATTATAAATATAATTAGCGAAACGGGGAAGCCATATAATTTGACTGAGATGTAGGTTTGTGAAGTTAGGGCGTGTAGATTCAGAAGCTTGACTCTACATAAGATCTGATATCTTTTTCACAGGGTATATATCAAACTACTAACAGGGACAAAGACGCAGGCAAAAGCTAGTATAATATTATAAATTAAGGTTTTTAGTAAAACATTAATTTGTAACATTAATTTATAGGTTACGTAAGTACCTTATTCTGACTCTGTTACGCTTTCACGGCTAAACCGTTGAACAAAAAAAGGATATATTCTACTTTGTGTCGCGGTAACCGAAATACATGCATATGGAGCCGTGAGCAAAAGCTAGTGTACATATATAAATGTATGTTCTTTCTCTTATGTTTTTTTACTAGGGCCAGGACCTGGTTTCCATTTTGCAGTTTATTTTTTATCCTTCAAAGATTTAGTTCTTCTTCCACTAATATTTTCACTATTAGATCTATTATGTTATGTGCAACGTCTCCTGAAATCAACCCCGTCGGACATGACGAAAATAGACCACAGACCAGCAAGAAGAATAAAATCCATAATACGAATATCCAATCGAAATATAAAAACATTTCTAGTCTGTCAGAAGAAGTCATTAAACCAGGAATCCTGAACTTCCTGACTATCAAAAATCCAAATAACGTACCCGAAAAAAAAGACAAAAATAAAGAGAAAATCTAGCAACTACAGCCCCCCTCTCACACGGATAATATAAGAGAATTAATTGCAAACAATAATTCAACTCTTACAAGCCGGCTGGTCACCGAGGAAGATAATGACCAAAACCGTTCTATCAAACGATCGCTTGATAGAACTAAATGAATCTTTATCAGACATTAAATATGACATAATAGGACTGGCTGAAATCAGGCGTGTGGGAAACAGAATAGAAGAGTATGACAATTTTATATTATGCTACACGGGACAAACGCCTGTCTTGTATGGTGTAGGATTAATGATAAAAAAATGCCATAAAAACAACATCGAAAGCTACTTTGGTCTTACAGAAAGAGTCGCAATCCTAAACTTAATATTTGAAAAGACCCGGCTATCAATTATACAAGTCTATGCTCCTACGGAAAAAGCTAACAAAGACGAAATCGACAATTTCTACTGTACACTAAACAAAGCGATTGAAATAACTTATAAAGACTTCATACTCATGGGAGATTGGAATGCGAAAATTGGTAACCCAAAAAGGATGAATATCTAATCATGAAACCAAATGGCTACGGTGATAGAAATGAGCGAGGACAGAGATTGATAGAATTTGCTACTGAAAACAAACTGTCAATTTTAAACACATTTTATAAGAAAAAAATAAAAAACCGATGGACATGGATCTCACCTGATAAAAAATATAAAAACGAAATCGATCTGGTTCTGTCAAACCGTCCCCATTTGTTTCAAAATATAGAAGTACTGAATATAAATTACCCTTCAGATCACAGGCCAGATAGAGCAACGATATCACATACACAAGCAAAGATAAGTCGAACAAAGTATAACAACATTCAAAAGAAGATAATAATTAACGAACGTGATATCTCTCAATTTAACGAGTGCATAAACGAGACACTGAAATCATTGTCAAATAAATCAGTTCAAGGCATATACGACAATATTGTCAATGCCATTACTAGTAGCCTGCAAGCAATCAAAAATAAAACCAAATATAAAAACCAAAAGACACATAAAATTCTGACGGAGCGCACACTACAGCTTATAGAGAGACGGAAGCAACTTCAGAGGGCAAAAAACAAATCTAGAGCAATGAAAAATGAGATCTCTGCCCTTTGTAAGCTCATAAGTAAATATATTAAGAAGGATTACAAAAACCACAGGCATAACACTATCGAAAAACAAATAACTCAAACGGGAGGCACAAAGAAAGCTTACAAAGATCTGCGAACGAATAAAACATGGATAGAAGGACTGAAACAGGAAGAAAGACTACACACTGACTGAAAAGACATTATAACGGTAGCAACACATTTTTATAAGAACTTATACAGCAATAGAGAAACGACAAGCACGGATAAAACAAATTATTACCCAAGTTCTAGCCACAGAAATTCACTAATACCTCAGATTGAAATAACCGAAGTAATACAAGCTACAAAGGCTCTTAAGCCAGAGAAAAGCCCAGGTTCTGATGGTATCACAAATAAAATACTAAAAACCGGTTCAGCAACTCTTATGATATACCTGACTAAATTGTTTAACCTCATTATTGAAACTGGAGACACACCCACGCAATGGTCCGAATCTGACGTTATCCGTATCTACAAAAAACGTGACCCAAAGACATAGGGAATTACAGACCAATAAGCCTGCTTCCTACCATCTACAAGATATTCTCTTCAATAGTAAATAAGAGAATATGCTCTACACTAGAAGCGCGCCAGCCTATCGAACAAGCCGGATTTAGAAAGGGATACTCAACGATTGACCATATACACACAATGGAACTTCTCATTGAGAAGTATCGAGAGAAAAATAGGCCACTCTACATCGCATACATAGATTACCAAAAAGCATTTGATTGTATATCACATAAAAGCATACGGGAAAGCCTAACAACGCAAGGGGTAGAAAAAGAATACATTTGTGTAATCAAGAGTATTTACAATAATAGCAAGAGCAGAATCAAACTAGAGACAGCTGGGCCTTGGTTCCCGATAAAAAGAGGAGTAAGACAGGGTGACCCCCTTTCACCTCTGCTGTTTATAGTAACACTGGAACAAATCATAAGTCAACTCAATTGGGAAGGTCAGGGTATAAGATCAAAGATGTCTACCTAAACCACCTATGGTTTGCAGACGACTTGGTTCTTTTATCTGAAACAGCGCAAGAAGTTCAGTTTATGATAAAATCACTCAATGATGCCAGTAAATTAGTAGGTTTGGAAATTAACCTGTCCAAAACAATGTTGATGACCAACAGCAAAAAGAGTTCACTGTACGTTGGTGACGAGCCTCTCAGATATACAGACAGTTATATATACTTGGGTAAACAAATTAGCTTTCACCATAATAGTAACGATCGAGAGATAGAACGTAGGGTCCAGCTAACATGGAACATATTCAAAAGCAGCATGCCAATCAAAATCAAAACTAAGGTACTAAACTCGAGCCTCATGCCGTGCTTGACGTATGCTTGCCAAACGTGGAAGTTCAACAAAAAAACAAGGGATAACATAATTTCATGCCAGCGGGGAATAGAACGTAGTATGCTGAATATTAGAAAGATGCAGAAAATAAGGCACACCAAAATTAGAGACATAACTAAAGCAAAAGATGGATTAACACAAGCTCAATCATTAAAATGGAAGTGGGCCGGACATGTGGCGCGTTTACGAGATAAGAGATGGACGAAAAGGGTAACTACATGGGCGGGACCACAGGGCAAAAGAAAAAGAGGTAGACTGCTAGTTAGCTGGGAAAATGAGATAAAAAAAAGCTGGCCCCAACTGGATTCAAGCAGCCCAATCTAGAGAGGACTGGCAATCTTTGGAGGAGGCCTTCACCCACAGAGGGGTTCTTACAGACTGTTAAACATATAAGCTATATACAATTAAGTATTAATGTAAAGTCAAATCTAACTGTCTAACAATAAAGTAAACATATACACTAGATAAATAACAAAGTTGATATGTAATATGTACACTAACTTAACTTAATATAACTTTTTTAATTATTTTTTTTAAATTTTGTAATCTGTGAGAAATAAAGGCTTTTTTAATTTTTTTTATTTTATTATATGTTATGTGCAGTGTGTGTTGTTAATTAATATTATTCTGAAAATAATCGCTGTCTTTGTAGCTCCACGTCATTCAACCTCCGTGCATTTAAGTTAATCCCTACAAATAACGAACTCAAACGGACAACGCACTGTGAATCCCTTTAGTATCCCTGAAAATGCCCGGGGATTAACCAAAAGAAAAGGACAATAAATATTGTTAATCCTGGGCTTATTGCTGAATACATTTGTATTGTAATCTTTGCGATTAATGTAGCTAATAGTACCTATTTACTTACGTCTCTTTAGATATAAAATATATCAATCTATCGCAGGCACTGCTGAACGAGGAAGGTCTCCCCAAAGAGCGCCAATTGTTCTAGTTTTGGCTAGGCCGCATCCAATATATAGGTACGCCTCTTTGTACAGAATAGAAAATGGATTCAATCATATTCGAAATATGGCGACTCATAACCGTACATTTTCTTACAATAGTCAGGTACGTACATTGGTACATATATAAACTATTGATTGTCTAACGTTTTGATCAGTTTGCACTACTCAAGTGAACAGGATGTGAATTCCCGTATAATGATTTTGATGAAGGCCTTTAATTTCTCTTAACAATAAAACGTGATAAGAAGTGATAGATCAAGCTTTGCTAATGAAATATGTCAAGTAAATAAAAGTAATTGTGTCTACTATACATAACTATATATTAAATACATATATGAAACAACTCCCAACTAAGTTTTGACACCCCTTGGTCAAATGATCTCCTGTCACACGAATTATCAAAAGGAAAATAATAAAGATTGCTCAGATAGCGCTATTCTGCAGCGTGAGGTGACTTAATACCTACCTACGAAAATACGCTACTAAAACACCATACGAGATGGCATGATGAAAGTATGTAACTAAAAATAGACTACTCTGACTTTTAAATACCAGTCAAATCACTATCTTTTCCAACTGTTTAGGTACGCTGAACAGTCGTTTCGATAACTTATCAATATTTATGAACTTGTTTGTATAACCTATATCATTACCTACATATTGGTATAATTTTGAATTTAGTGCACTTCTTTCCTTATATTGACATCCAAAGGCATATCACCTAAATAATTTTGATACTTTCAAAATAAAATAGTCAATGTATCGTAACTTAAAACTTAGGTACTAAGAACCTAAGTTACCTTACAAATACAACTTCACATGAAAACTTTATGTTTATGAACTATTTCAAGCACGCAGAACAACCATAAAGCTCTAAGATTATGATTGGCCCGCTGCTGGAGGAAAATAAACACGATTAAAAATAGAACATGTAGTTTTAAAATCAAATAAACGTCAATCCACAAAACGTATGTATCGACCGGGACACCTCACGTTCTTATGATAATAAATAAACAATGATAATTTAATCAGTAAATTATCTAAATTCTAGTACATTGGCTTCGAATCGTACCAATCACTGTGATAGATTATTGAAGTAGTTAAAATCGTGTTCAAATATATC
The DNA here is from genome assembly GCA_905220595.1 of Spilosoma lubricipeda. Classification (NCBI taxonomy): domain Eukaryota; kingdom Metazoa; phylum Arthropoda; class Insecta; order Lepidoptera; family Erebidae; genus Spilosoma; species Spilosoma lubricipeda. Next base: position 10,863,789 of record HG992282.1, on the reverse strand, counting down.
AGTAGTTTTATATACCTACTTGTGCAATGGACAGCAGTGAAATATTAACAGCGTTTAATTTCGTTTATGTGCAAACAAGAAATTTCCTGATTCGTTCCTGGGACCGTCCGGAAGGCTTGCTGTACAATATTCGTAAACCATTTAGTAAGTAAATAGCGTCTTAAAACTTACGTAGCTCATTGAAACCGTTACATATAAAACTATTCAAGAAAAAACTAGGTAGTTGCTTATTTGAAATGTTCGTAGTTAATGATATTTATGCAATAGTTCAATGTAATAGTAACTCCGTTTTACAGAATCTTGCGAGGCTCTATGATGGTTGACTTGGAGTTACCTGTTACCGAAAGAATTTTACCTATAAACGAACCGGCAATTTATGGTAATTTTTATTGCTCCTAGAAATGTATATTTTATGAGAATAATAAATATGGGTTGTAAATTCAAGAATTAACTATGACCCCATTTTTGTTATTGCCAGTGACACGACATTTTTAAACTTCGAATGTTTTGATTTGGTTGGTACATTGTCGACTGTCGATGACATGAGTACATGACATAAGTAAAAAAAAATGGCGGCGCTTGGAATGTGTGAGACGCCCGGCTGCAAATCTATTGCTCAGTTACAGTGTCCTACGTGTATAAAACTCGGTATACAGGGCTCGTTTTTCTGTAATCAGGACTGTTTTAAAAAATCTTGGAAGTCGCATAAAATCATTCATTCTTTAGCGAGTAAGTGTGTTTGAGGTTTCAGGTTATGTTGCGGTGTTAGGTTACAAGACGATTTTATAGTGTGAATTTTGTTTTAGAGGGCGAAACTACAGATGGGTCCAATGTGGAATACAACCCTTGGCCGTCTTACAATTTCACTGGGAAGTTAAGGCCTTATCCGCCAGGGCCTAAGCGCACGGTACCGCCTCATATTGGTCGCCCTGATTATGCTGATCATCCGACTGGATTTCCTGCATCGGAGAATGCTGCTAAGGGTTCTGGACAGATTAAAGTGCTAGATGATGAAGAAATTGAGGGAATGCGCGTGGCTTGTCGTCTTGGTAGAGAAGTCCTGGACGAGGCTGCCAAGTGAGTAAACAAAACATAATTAAAACCTAAGGTTAATTTTACTAGCATTTCATTATTGTATATTTAAATCGCCTAGTATGCTATTGTACCCTAATAGCGAGAACACTGAAAATCTAAGTATCCATATCCTTTTACTTTTCTTGATACTTAGATTCACATTTATCTGTGGAAATTAAATTTAAAAACTGAAAGTGCGCCCAAAGTCAATTAGAATATTTTTTTCATCATTTTCTTCATCTAAATTCATAATATTGTAACATTACAAATTTATTTATACAACTACTTTTTAAATTACTTCAACAATGCAATCTATACTAAAATATAAAGCTGAAGAGTTTGTTTGTTTGAACATGCTAATCTCAGGAACCGCTGGTCCGATTTGAAAAATTCTGTCGGTGTTGGATAGTCCATTTATCGAGGAAGGCTATAGGGTATATATCATCACGCTACTACTAATAGGAGTGGAGCAACAATGAAAAATGTTTCAAAAACGGGGGAAATTTTCACGCTACGGGCAATATAAGGCGCAAACGAGGTTGCGTGGGTCAGCTAGTGTTAGATAATATTGTACTTGCACTCCTTCTACCAATTTTGTGTGTTTGAAAAGTTATACCTGAGGTTTAAGTAGGATAGCTGTATTAATTTGATTAGGGAGAAATTTAATGTTAGTATTTTATTTCCAGAGTCTGTGATGTTGGAGTAACTACTGAAGAAATAGACCGTATAGTACATGAAGCTTGTATTGAGAGGGAATGTTATCCAAGTCCACTGAATTATCACAATTTCCCTAACAGTTGCTGTACCTCAGTCAATGAGGTTATCTGTCATGGAATACCTGATTTACGACCTCTACAGGTATATATATCTAATAGAGTATTTAATTTAGTATATAATTACTATGTAATATTAAAAGTTGTGATCTGCACTTGTACTACTATTCCAGATTATAATCTATCGGTGTGTGAACTTTCATTCAAATCTGTTACTCTAGTTTTGTGTAATTTTCTGTCATTGAGTCTACGATTGTACATTTTGTGTAAAAAGTTATTAAAAAAATATTAGTAAGATCATATATCAAGTCACTAATTCCTAGCATTTTTTTTAATAAATGAACTGTTTTTTTTATTGTCTTAAAATGTTATTCCAGTGAGAATACAATTATAATTTTAACATATATTGATTACACCAGTTCCATTGTTATGATGTAAACAATAAAAAGATTGTTTGTAACATATACTAGTTAGTAGTATTGTAGATTCTTCAATTTCAAAGGCATATTGGACTCGTTAGCTCAGTGGTAGAGCACCGATACCAATTGTTCTTTCAAATAAAGGCATATTGAAGTTTTATAGGCATCTTAACATGTTTCTAAAAGTATAGGCATAGTATTTGTAATGTTATTTGTATTTTCAGGATGGTGACATATGCAATGTGGATGTCACTGTCTACCACCGAGAGTTCCACGGTGATCTGAACGAAACATTCTTTGTTGGGAATGTCCCAGAAAGTACCCGCAAACTTGTACAAGTGACTTATGAGTGCCTACAGAAAGCAATTGAAATAGTGAAACCTGGCGAGAAATACAGAGAAATAGGGAATGTTATACAGAAACATGCTCAAGCTCACGGGCTCAGTGTTGTACGGTCATATTGTGGCCATGGAATCCACAGACTGTTTCATACCACTCCAAATGTTCCCCATTATGCCAGTAAGTATTCTTCTTAGTAATAATTCAGGATATTATGTACAAAAGTACTTGTAATACATTTTTTTTGTTTTTATGGGGACAAACTAGCAGACATATCGCCTAATAGTAAGCGATTACCGCCGCCCGTGGACGCACGCAACACAAGAGGCGTCACAAATGCGTTGCCGGCCTTTGGGGAATGGGTGGAGGGGTTAGGGTATGGGCCTCTGGTATCCTCACACACTCGGTGAAACACAGCACAGGCGCTGTTTTACACCGGTTTTCTGGTCGAGACGGCCCATGCTTGTTGAAGCGTGGCTCTCCCATGCTAAACATTTTATAAGAAACCAGTATTTGTCTCAGTTACTGTCAAATAACTGGTCAAGTGTGATTTATCAACAAAATTTTGTAATTTGGTTTTTACAAGTCTTGGATAGGGACATATGTCAGATATACATTTTATTATATTTATCTGTTAGATCATACTTATCTAATCACACTGCACACTAGAAGCGAAAGTTTGTAAGTGTGTATGTTTATTACTTCTTTACGCAAAATCTACTGGACGAATTTGGATAAAACCTTATAGAAATATAGCTTATACATCAGAATAACACATAGACTACTGTTTGCCGCGATAACCGAAATACACGCGAGCGGAGCCGCGGGCAACAGCTTGTAATGTTTTTATGGCAGTTAATTATCTCTCTAAAACTCCATGAGGAATTGGTGAAACTGTCCCTAATGATGATAAATCAATTTGGATGTATTAAGACCTCATCAAACTATTATCAGTTGAATAACATTGATGTAGCTAATATAGTCAGGTTGTATCCTGTTCATCTTTTAAAAAATTATATTTATTAAAGAATATAATAATACTATTTCAGAAAACAAAGCAGTAGGAGTAATGAAGCCAGGACACTGCTTCACAATTGAGCCCATGATTAACGAAGGTGGTTGGCGTGACGAACAGTGGCCTGACCACTGGACTGCTGTTACGGCTGATGGCTCACGATCTGCTCAGGTATGTGGCTAAGTGGCTCATTATAATTAACCAAAGTATTTCTTTTTAAATGATGTACATTCTTATTATAAGCTTTTATTTAGCTTCACCTGTCCCAATGTTTGTCTATAATCAAATCTTAGAAGAAATTAAATTAAATTTTGCTTGTTTTAAAAAAAACTTTAAATTACTTGTTAGAAAACTAAATCCTTCTAGCTTGTTTTTAAGAGCAATTTAACATTTTACCATTCCATTTAGGCTGCAACCACCCCCTTTATTCCATATTATCTTAACAAAACCAGTAACATTTAATAGTATTATCTTATGAATAAAGTGATGATATGTCATATTTTGGACAGAGTAGTTCTTTAGGCCGTCCATCCCACTGTCCCTATCGACGGCACAAATATCTCGCTTTCGCTTTAATTTGTAAAATATGTGTGTCTAACGATAATTTGATTTGTGTAACCTATTAAATAATTCCACAGAAGACATCCGCTCTAACAAGAAAATATGTTTGCTTTATTTATAACTCCATATGATATTATCAGTATTTTTAATTGTTCTTATGTCCCTATAGTAGTTTTCCTTTGTTTTTTTTAAGCGATATTTTCTGACGCTAAAGAATTCTTTAGTAAGAATTTACATAACTTTTTGACCAGTTAGTCCACCTTGTTAGTTAGTTCCGTTTATGAAGGACGAAGGAATCTTAATCTATCCTAATATTATAAACTGCGAAAGTTTGTAAGTAGGAATGGATGAATGTTTGTTACTCTTTCACACAAACAAAAGTTTCATCCAAATCCGTTCAGTAGGGATTTGGATGAAACTTTACTGTAATATAGCTTATACATAATAAGAATAACACATAGGCTACTATTTGCCGCGATAACTGACATATACACGGGTGGAGCCGCGAGCAACATTTAGTTAAATATATGTTTTTATATTTACAGTTTGAACAAACTCTTCTGGTCACGGAGACTGGGTGTGACATCCTCACGAAGCGGGCGACCGGACAGCCTTGGTTCATGGATCAGTTGGAGAAACTTAATTTTAAGTCCTAGTATCTCCTAACCATTGATTGTCCACTGAGATGAAAATTTAGACTCATAACACATACAGTTGAGAAAGTAAGCTATGAAATAACTGTCACTAAAATGGAAGGTAGTGTTTATCAAGAAATAAGTCAATATGAAAAATATTCAAAATTCTGACGGCCAGTTGTCAGTGTCAAGGGACCAGTGCTCAAGTTTTTTGATTGTTAGGCAAGGAAAGGCGACATTATTTGTTCTCTCACTATTAAATGTGATTCACAGAAGTGTTACTCTATCTGCAAGGTCATAGAACTACACTGATAGAATTATTACTGTTTTTTTTTTGCTGCTACACTATGGTGAAGCAGTTGCATTATATTCTTATTTAAGTATGTAATTACTTTAAGCATACTGAAAAAGCAATCAAAAACATTGAAATATGCCATCAAACTACCAAAATGGAATTCCCTATCTTTGTGCATTTAGACACTTTGTCTTTGTCCCTAAGAACCTCATTTCAAAATACAGTGAATCAATTCTTGATCTGGCAAGAAGTTACTTGTCAAGACATGTGTCGACACATTAATTTAAAATTGAATTAAAATTATTTAATATTTAATTCATTCATTTAATCTTGTTTTTTTATAGTTTTTTAAACTCTCCAAGAAACTAAAACTTGTCACTGCCAACTGCATTCGGGAAATGTATTTTTTTTCATCTCAGTGGAAACATTTTTTTTTATTTTCTTTTGAGCAAGACTCAAGGTTTGAAACCTAGAAATACAAAAGCTGAGTAGCCAGTTTAATTAAAATTGGCAATGGATTCAATCTCAGACTGAAGTCTCAAGGTTTTAAGATAGATAATAATTATGCAATTTTAAATTTTTAACCCATTTTTTGTAGACAATTCTCAAATTAGCATGTTTGTGTTTTATTTATACATATCTAAGTAACTTACTTAAAGATTAATTTCGTTATTAATATTTTACTATGCACACATCATCAGTTGATTTTAAAAGATATGTTATTAACTGCAAAACTACAGATGAAATGGTTTTTAAAATAAGTAAAACAAAAAAGCTAAGTACAGAATATGCTAAGTGACATTTACATTTGTTGCAACGGTTTTATATTTTATTAGACAATTTCTGAGTAGGTAGTTGATGTTTGCTGTTTGTATAGGATTTAAAAAAAAAACTATGTACAAGATACATTGACAGTAAAGTATATGACTCAAACATTATCTTTCAGATTAACATTAATAAAGCCTAACTAAAGTCAATACATACAATTACTGTTAGAAATGGATATATTTCAAACATAATTTGCTACATTAGTCTACGTGGCTTATATCTACAGTAGAAGCTCGATTATCCGGTCTAGTAACCGCGACCAATTAAATAATTTAAAAACATAATGAGCCAAGTTACAAAATGTTTAACATTGTACTACACGTCGGATTTATGCAGACATGAACGTGTCGGAACTCGATAATTTCATACAATATTGATTTTTGTTGACATGTACTGATTGGTTTACATTAAGTATGTACCACACGTGCACAAAACTCACTTCATACATTCGATGATCCGAATCCCTAACGACAATAATAAATTCGGTGGTTTCAGTAGAAATGTTATAATTTGTAATATTGTAATAGTTATCTGTTATAGTCGCCCTTACTTTGTGCAATGTTCGCATAATTGTTATATATCGCGGTTGAGGTTAGACTAAGACAAATATATAGGTATATAGAGCCCACGTAATTTAATATTTTGTCAAATGAAAATAAAATTTTGTAAATTGTAATGGAAGTAAAAATTAAACTATGAAAAAAATACATTTATTTTATTTGAATAACAATTTGGCATTTATAACAATAAATAACAACTACTCTATAATAACTTACATAACACTTAAGATTAATTTACCCCCGGTTTTTAATTGTTCGTGTTTTACTGTGCATGAAAGAATAGTAAAAGAAAATAAAGTAGGGGTGTTAGTAAAGTTATTTACCTCTTTGAACCTAGTTCTTTTATTATAAATATATAAATCATGTCATTGTGGTTATATTATTTAGTGCTATCGGCATTATAAAAAATTATATGTTCATATAGATAGAACTCTGACATAAGATTCATGAAAAGTTCATGTGGTCATGTGGTGTGGGTGCACAACAGAATAAACAGCACTCGAGCTCATTGATGGTCCAAGATACTAAACTTTATGGACAAATAAAAAATCATAAACATGAAACAAAAATAGCACAGGTTTGTGAAGGATGGGTAATGGGATGGGATGGGTAAATGTTTCCTGTTTAAAGCAACTTATATGATCGATTGTTTGTAGAGTTGCTATCGTATACGTGATGAAAGCATGCTTTTTAAATCGTTAACTTAATGCAAGCTACTGTGGACTTTATTGCACAGTAGCTTGCATTAAGTTCTTGCATTAAGTATTTCTATTTAAATTAAAACTGGTTAGTGACCTGAGTGAAGGCATTGGCATCGGTCGGTGGAGGAGAATAGACGTACCTACAATAAGTACGAGCAAACACATTTCCTTATCAACTTTTGTTAATAAAGGTTGTACCTTATGTCATACGATCAGTCCTCGTAATCCTCAAATAATGGTATGTAATCATCGCTCCGTTGTTTTAATTTTAAGCCAAATTGTGCCATTTGGTTTGCGTCGATACTTTGGGTCTTTTCCGTTGGTTTGGTTGTGGTACCCTTTCTGCTTTCAACCAAGTCTCGTTTAATTATACTATCCTTGTTCGGCTTTAGAGTTGATAGTTTTGCTATTATAGCGTCTTTCTGTAAATAAAAAAAAAAAAACATTCTTTAGTTTAGGACATGTTCCTGAGGTGCAAATCCGAACAGCTTTAGGATGTCTAAAATACATTGGTATTAAAGTTATTATTTATACATTAAATTGATGAAAATTGTTATGTATTAATGAAGTCAATACAATTAAGTTACCTGACTCTGGTGAGAGGGTAGATACATTTTATTCAAACTAGTAAGAGACGCGAGATAGTAGCTGACCTGGCGTACCGCCATATTTACATACATACAGTCGATGACCATCAAAAATAATCAAAATTGACTTTCCCCCCGTTTAAGAAAAAAGAATTAATTAATTTGGTGCAGCCGATCGGAAGTTATGCGCATACATACATTTCGGCAATTCATTTATAAATATATATTGGTTTTGGCATTTTAGACCTTTATTTTTACGAACTGAAATTATTAAAACTTTTTGTTTTATGTTTGGCCCTGCCAAAATGACTCTACTCTGCCTGACACAGAAAAGTAACACTAAATAAATTTTGCTGCCGCTAATGTCGCTATCTCAACAACATTTGATTTGTCAATTTTTTGGGTGATTTTTTTATTACGAATTACCTACTATTGCCCGTGTCTTTAGTATTGTCCCAATATTAGCCAAGCCAGCCCAGCCCCTTTTCGCTATGACCTGTTGAGTAGTGACGCTTTTAATAAGCGTAAGTTTAAAACGCAATATTCAAATAAAAATTTCATAACATATTTTAAGATAATAAATTCAAAATACTATTTTTATAATAGGTTCTAAAATACTAATATGCACCTACCTAAGCTAATGAAATTTTTATAGTGTATTTGTGTCTTTCTCTATCGTATATTATTGTCTTACCTGCGAGGGAGTGTCGACATAACTGGCGTATATCCTTAAAATTGGCTCTCCAGTTTTATGATCAAATGTCAATTTACTCTTAGCAGGAATTTTAGCTTTTACCATTGTCACTTCTGGTTCTGATGCCATATTAATAGCACTTGCGATATTGTTTGAGTCGGCTACTGCGAATAGTCTAATAGGTGCTCTCCTCGACATAAGATTTTCCTTTTCTTTGTTAAAATCTTGATCTTCACTAATAGTCGCTTCAACAATTTGTCCAGCATACACATCTCCTTCTTTGTTTACTTTGGGCTGCTTTTCATCTGGTCTTACTAAAGTATAAGCTACATTAACAGACTGCGTTGCTTTTTTAAATGGCACTCCTAACAGTGGCTTTAATTCATTAGTCGTTTTATTTTCAGATTTATCTTCACTTTTGACGAAATAAGCTTTTAAATCCGGAATTATCGTTGTCGTTGTGGTTTTATTCTCAATTGTTGCTTCTGATGTTCTATCTACTTGTGCCACGGCTGCTGCAGCTCTAACATCGTTAATAGCTGAGTAGAATCCATTAGCTATAACACTGCCAACGCTTTGTCCAACTTGTGCGTAGTAAATTGGAGTTGTATCCTGTTTTTCAGTATTTCTTTCAGTTACATATTTTATCGTGGTAGTAAGCGGTTGTGGGTCATCTACCACTTGCTTTAGAGTAATATTTTGTGGTCGTTGTGGCGTGGTTTCTTCAACTTGGTTGTCTGTTGTATTTGGAGTAGCAAACGCTTGGGGAGTCAAAGTCACGACCGAAGATTCTTGAGTCTCTCTTTGCACTATGTTTTTTTGTTCATTTTGTTGTGATACGTCTTTTGCAAAAGGCTGCTGTTCATTTTCAAGTAAAACTATTTGGGGGTGATTTTGAGATGCTTGATGTTGAGGCTGTATATGGTATGTCATGTCTGGAGCGTAAGGAATAAATTCCAGAGCAGGGAAACGCTGCATCAGTTGACCTTGAAGTTTTTGTAAAAACATTGGGTCAGATTGATAGAGTGCGCTTGGAGGAACGAAGAGACCTTCTGTACCAGTGTTTATTAAGTCTTGGGGTGACGGGAGATTGTTAAAATTCTGAAATATAATGTTTATGTATGCACTTAAAGTGAGAATATTAATGTAAACCTTTAGCATTAAGGAACTGCCTGAATAACATACCTGCATATGGAATTGCTGTGGTACAAGTTGATGATGTTGGTTGACATTAAGTGCTGGTAAGGAATATTCAGTTCCACCATTTCTTACTAAATTTTGTAGCTCCGGCTTTGTAAAAGACTAGAAATATTAAGACAAATTTTAAGGTTATTTCAATAGTTAATAATAATTAATGGTCGTTTAAAGAAAAAATATGGATACTAACATTTTCTTTTGAAAATCCTATAGGTGGTTCTATTTTGGCTGTGTTATATTCACCGTCAGGATATTTCTCGGTGACTTCGTATGATGGCTTGCCCTAAAATATACCAAATTATATTAGGTAATATTAAACTCAAACCATGTTTATTTACGAGAACAGAACATAAGACTATACGACTTATGAAATACCTAAGCCCGAGTAAGTTTTACCGAGGATCGACTGTTCTCCGGGTTATTCTAGTACCTTTGTTAATTTATTTTTAACTGACTTCAAAAATTGTCACGGTTCTCAATTCAACTGTAGGTATTTTTTTTATGTTTGTTACCTCAGCATTTTCGACTGGGTGAACCGATTTTGATGATTTATTTGAAAGCTGGTGCTTCCCGTGTGGTCCCATTTCAATTTAGTCCAGTTCTAGAAGTGGTTTTTTTTTGTTAAAATGTTGTATTATTTCTCTATTTTGAACACAAAAAAACGTCCCGACTTTTAAACTATTCTAATTCAGTGAGTTATGTAAACATAGGAACGTAGGCGACTGCTGTGCCTGAGGTCTCGGGTTCGATTCCCGGGTCGGACCAAATGTTTGTATGATCTGCAAATATTTGTTTTGGAGTTTGGGTGTTTTTTATGTATAATACATGTATTTACAAAAAAGTAAATAATATGTATTTATATTAGTTGTCTAGTACCCATACCACAAGCTCTGCTTAGCTTGGGAGTAGATGACATTGTGCGTAAGATGTCCGAAAAGGTCCGAAATATTTATTATTATTATATAGATTATACTGACCTGTTCTGAAACGGGCTTTTTCGACGCGTCGAGTACGACAATCGGCTTCTCTGACAGGCTGAGGTTGGGTGCTGGTATTGTGTGGATCGCACCTGATGGTCATACAGAGCTGAACGAAGTGCTTCGACCACAATGGACAATGTTAAAATGTTTTTCGTAACATGTCTCTTCAGAGGCATATTACGAAAGTCTGCGGAAATCAGTTTTAAAAGCAGCAAAAGAAAATACCCTAACAAGGAGTTTTTGTTTACGACTTTCCTTTGGAAGATTTTGAATTCTGCCAGTTTTTATAATAAGCCTTTTTTTTTAACCACTTTATGCTGAATATTGTTATTAATTCCTTTTTATCATTGTCTCATTGTGGACGGTCGTAACAGTACATTTGTGCATTTTGTGCACCGAATATCAGACGATAGAAAAAGAGAAACATTAACTACATATTAGTCCCATAACTACTCCCTGCTATATTCAAAATGAAATATTCATACAACATGCACAATTTTAGTGTTAGAAATATAAAATTTAATAAACAGCACACCAGAGAAATTGAATAAAATTGTCACCTATTAACTACTTTGTGTCAAACATTAAGTTCAAGTTGGTAATTCAACGACTCAGGTGCAAATAAATTTAATATGATTGAGAGATACACATTGTAAATCTTTTTATTTGGAATGAGATATGAGAAGTTCATAATTTAGTTTGTTAGAGAATATGATCACTATAGCCACGAGCTGACAACGTGTTATATTGTTTTTTTAAAGTAGAAAAAAGAAAAGAATTTGTGCTGTGCACTTATTAGTCAACCTGTACCACCGTCACTGTCAAACAAGGTCTGCGCAGGCTTCATGAACTCGTACTGTGATGGGTAAGAAGATATTGTTGGGAGTCGTGCCGTGGTCTTCCACGGACTATGCGTGAAAATATTCCGGGTTGAAGAAGGACCATAGTGCTTGATGGCATACCTGAAATATGTAACTTAATATAATATCGTTATTATTTAAAACGCCTAGTGCCACTTGTAGTAGCTTTTTAATAATTGTATCTAGTTGCTGAAGTTATCGATTAAAATTATTTCTGCCTGCCTATTCGATAACAAAGTGGCAACTTCGATCAGTTTTCATATCTGATAAACAGTAAACCTTTACTGCTTAACATACATGAAAACGTACAAATGAGGCATTAGTTTAGTTTTTGTAGTTGACTTAATAAGATAATCAAATAAGAAAAAACAGTAAATAATGAAGTTTAGCTTACCGTTGGGGTTGGTTCCTATATAAAACATATGGAGCTCGATTAGAATTGACCGTTGAAAGTCGCATAGACCCAAAAGTCCATGGCCTTTGTACGGTCTGAAGACTCTGCAAGTTGACCCCGGGTCTGAAGGCTGTCGGAGACCGCACTCTATTCACAGCGGCCATGTGATTGATTGGAGACGTCCGACTGATGTATACGGCGTGTGTGAGAGAACATAATGCTAGGTAGATTATGATGACCTGTCGAATAATCAAAGGACCGTTATTTAATTTATGTCATTACTACTACCTACTAACCCATTCAGTATCGATATGTCACAGTATTTTTTTACAATGGAAAAAAACAACTATCATCCTGTAATTCATTTTATAATTTTCAAAGGTAGAAAGGTGGTAGGTGTAGAAAGTGTATAAGGACTCTTCGCCTTCAATTAGTACAGTAAAAACATGGGTTGCTAAATTTAAACGTAGTCGTGGAAACCTTGAAGACGATCCACAAAAAGGACATCAAAAACAGCAAAAACACCAGAAATGGTAGAAAAAATACAAGATAAGGTATTGGAAAATCGGAGACTAATTTAGTAGAATATTTTGACTGAAGTATTGGGTTTCAGAAAGCTGTATGCAAAATGGGTGCCACATTCGCTAAGAATGGAACAAAAACACATTAGAATGCGACTTTCTCAGCAACATTTGGATCGTTTTCGAAAGAATGAAGTGGATTTCGTGCGTCGATTTATTACTATTATAATATAATAATTTCCGAATAGAACATCGGGAACTGGTATATATATCCTCAATTACTCAGTTACAAGACCACATTCCGTATTTGTAAGACATCGGAGAAAGATGTCGGACGACTTGTCAGGTTATTTCTAACGCGAGAAAATCGTTCTCGGTAAACGATTTAAATGATAGATGTTGATACGTTGGGATTGGTGTTGTAATGTACCTCTAACTTATCATCTTTTATTTAACTATTCTACTATCTTTGAGTTTACCTTGCTTGGTTATTTTCTACTGGTATAAGGTTCTGAGGAAGAATTTAATTGAAGAAAAGGAAATTTCACAATTTTCACTTGGATATATTTATGACACGATATGCCCCTTGTTCGGTCCAATTCAAATTTGAAGAAAATATTGCAACCCTGACCTTCCCTGACATTGAATTAAGAAATAGAGAAAATAGTTTGTTTGAATGCATGCTGATTGTTAAAGCCGCCGGTATTGTTTTGAAAGTTAAAGATTTCACTACACTCCGATGTACTTGAAGTCTGAGAGACTCATCACGTCATACATCCGTATGGTGTCTTACAGACATGTAAAAATTTATCTATTCTTAGGGATTATATAAATACTTTGGTACGTAGACGTAAATGTGTGCACTATCTTTGCCTGACGACATCTATTACGATTCTACTTAGACGACACAAAGTGAAATAATGTCACGGATGGATGCGGGCGAAATCGAGTGGTACATTACACTTATTGCGATGTTTTAATCATACAAAAGAAACATTCTTTGGCTATCACGATAATGTTCATTCATCCATTTTTATAATTAACTCTGTTGGAAAAGTATTATAATATTCCAGAAGCCAGTAAATATTTGTGTTTTGAATTGTATATCCCTAGAGATATAAAAAAAACATGATCCAATTGTTTTTGTTTCAACAATATGAATATGTTGAAATACCAATACATCCCTACATGAGACCTAATAGTGCATTGAGTGGGAACAGAACCCATGCTCCCCAGCGTAAAATGCATACCTAATTTTTTTAAAGTACTGTGCTATCTCCAGTGATCTATCCAGCTGCTAACAATTTTAGTGTATCTGTAGAAATTCCTCTAGTTAAAATATCTCGTTTATGTCCTATGATTTTCATTACTGATTTAAAAAAAGATATTCAAGATGTTTACGACCCCTACTCCATCTGTTTTATATAGCTGTTAAATAGAAGATGTGCAGTAAGACCGTGTAGATGGATAGGGCGTTTAGTCAGTAGGATTCTTAGAAAAGATAGTGCTGGTTCTAAATTTATGTCAGAAACCCACTTTCAGAGAACGCCGATCAGTCGCTATTTCATTGCATTCGCCATTTCATTGCATTCGCCATTTTTTTGTTACACATGCGAGCATTTGTTCCGAAAAAAAATCACAATACCTTAAGCTTTACAGGTTAAATTAATCAATATTGAAATAGGCATTGATATAATATAACCAAATTTCTAATCCGAGCCTCGTGAAAAAAATGACTTACGATTCATGCGATTCTTAAGGAATTTTGGTATAATCCCTCGCAAGAACGGCACGCAATATGTAAACAACACCTGAAGCTAATAAATTTTCTAAATACCTATTATACTTATTTTTTCATACTATATGTACACCAAAGTTTCGTAGTAGAGTCAGTTACTTCACTATAGGTAAGTACAACTTTTCAATATGCAGTTGAAAAAAATATGTAAGACTAGCTGAACTCCGCGGTATTACCCGCGATTATCGTCGTACCGCGAGTAACGGCACGGTACAAAGTCAGTCTGAAAAATGTAGCCTAAGTTACTCCCTATATCATCAGCTACCTAACAGTGAAAGTCCCGTCAAAATCGGTCCACCCGTTCCAGAGATTAGCGGGAACAAACAGACCGACAGACAGATAAAAATTGTAAAAATATTTTTTGGTATATGTACCGTGTATACATACATGTGCATTTAGTAAAAATTGGTTATTTCAATATTACAAACAGACACTCCAATTTTATTTATTTGTATAGATGTGTAGATATTTTACAGATGTTGTTATGATTATTGTTGTTATTTTATTTCACGAGATTTAAGGCCATTGAGACTTATAAATTTAAACCTGACTCAGAATATTATTTGTACATATGTTGTTAAAACAAAGTACGTAGGTACAAATTCGCTTAGCAGATATTTAGTATCTAGAGTTCTCTCGTTAGACAGTACTAGTAGTTGAGTAGTTGTTATGAAATTTTTACTAAATTCCAATCAGAAAGAAAACAGGTGAAGAAACGATCAATGATTATTAGTAGCAGTGTCTTCATGGAATGTTATTCTAGAATACTAGCTGACCCACGCAGCCTCGTTTGCGTGCGCTGGGTTCCACGCAATCTCCTGTTGCCCGTAGCGTGATAAATTTACCACGTTTTTGAAACATTCTCCATTGTTAGTCCGCTCCTATCGGTCTTAACATGATGATATACAGCCTTCCTCGATAAATGTACTATCCAACACTGAAAGATTTTTCAAATCGGACCAGCGGTTCCTGAGATTAGCGCGTTCAAACAAACAAACATCAAACAAATTCTTCAGCTTTATGTATTAGTCTAGATATATATGGGAGGGGGGGGAGATAGTGGGAAGGGTGGAATATGGGCCTCCGGTATCCTCACTCACGCGGTGAAACTCAGCGCAAGCACTATATTACACCGGTTTTCTGTGAGGCCGTGGTATCCGGCCCATTCATGCCGAAGCATGGCTCTCCTACGGTGAGAGATAATGATTGAATATTTGTCCTATAAAATGTCTCAATGAAGTTTCTGGTTTTTCCTCCTGTCAACATCACTAATGATAAGCAAATAGCTCCGTCATATGCATATCGTTAGTGATGACCATTACTTTTCTAGGAGGAAAACTAAACTAGACTCATAGTAACCACTGTTTATAAATGTACAGAGACCCTACTAATTTGACATTAACCTATAGGTCTATAATAACGCACTATTACTCATTATAGTTACTAGTACAAGCACTATTAAAAACAGTACAACCGTAGTTGCAGCTTGCAGCAGCATCATCGTATAAATATACATACATTCCTGTTCCTTACCGTGTTTCAAATGTGAATATACTACTAATATTCTTAATAACATTATAAATAACCCTGACTGTAAACTGTAAAGAAAACTTGTTTATGTGAGTACTGAGACTCTAGATAAAACACATTAATGGCAAGGTAAGGCATAAAGTACTTAAAAAATTGTAGGAAGTCGAACAAACCGCTGCAACGGTGGCATTTTAGTTTGTAATGTGTTTAATGTAGTGTTTATCACACTTTTGATTTGCCGTAGTCTAGAAAGCGAAAAGCCTCCATTCATAAAGGATAGCGGTAGTAACTTTTATATCCTACTAATATTATAAATGCGAAAGTTTGTACGGATGGATGGATGTTTGGATGGATGTTTGTTACTCTTTCACGCAAAAACTACTGAACGGATTTGGATGAAACTTTACAGTAATATAGCTTATACATCAGAATAACACATAGGCTACTATTTGCCGCGATAACCGACATATACGCGGGCGGAGCCGCGGGCAACAACTAGTCATCTATACTAATGTTATAAACGCGAAAGTTTGTAAGTATGGATGGATGTTTGTTACTCTTTCACGCAAAAACTACTGAACGGATTTGGATGTAACTTTACAGTAATATAGCTTATACATCAGAAAAACACATAGGTTACTATTTGCCGCGATAACCGACATACAAGCGGGCGGAGCCACGAGCAAAACTAGTGTATAATAATGTTAGGAAGACGTTCTCAAGGTAGTAGAGCCACGCTGATTTCAGCGCGAACAAGCCGGCTCGACCGGGCGGTACTACCCTCGCACAGAAAATCAACGTAAAATGACAGCGATCATGCTGCCTTGTTTCGTTGGTGAGTGCGAGACCGGACGCCCAATGATGCAGAAGCATCACTAGCCCGCCATGGTATGGGTCACCATGCTGCATTGTTGCATTGTCTGCATTCGCAGTATGGTGACCACCACTCTTGGATTCTGCTTATGCTTTCCATCAGGCAGAGTAGAGTCATTTTGGCAGGGCCAAACATAAAAAAAAAACTTTCCTTATTGACTTTTGGTACTGAACTCTGTCCTATATGTATTTGTTAATGGCCCGTTCGGTGTATGATTAAAATACCTTATACATCCCGTGGGTGCGGAGCAAACTACGCAGGATAACAGTACTATTACAAAGAAAGGAAAAGGGAAACTTAGCACAAACTCCTGGTATAGCGTCGTCTCAGTGCGCCCGGGTAGTGTGCGGACGTGTTGTTTACCGAATCGCTCACTGTTAGTTGCGTATAAACGTTTGAATAAATCGACTCCACTCAGTTCGCGTTACTTGGTTTGTACCGGTGAAGTGTGTCGCGACAGTCAGTCGTTCCAGTGAGACTAGTCATTCGCTTTGATTATTCGCTTTCATTATTTATTTATTACTATATAACCCCCGTCGCATGCGCCTACGATAACTCGACCGCTGTTCTATATAGCTATACCTATCTGTACTTAGAACTACCTACATCACGTCGTCGCGTGCCGCTGGCTAGTTATTAGCGCAAGTATTGTGAATTTGCTATATTCAGTATAGTAAAAGCAAACGCATATTTATTGCACATAACGCATAATGCATCATACTCCACCAAAATCTTCGTCAAAATCCACCACGAAGCAGGGTAGCTCGCATTACGAGCCTACTGCGTCGACGAGTAATAGTAAGCACGACAATAACATTAATATTAGGAGCAAGCGCCAACGCACGGAAGAATCACCCAAGACGTCGACTACACAATCTATCTGTGTATGCAACGACTTAAAGACTGAGCTTCTACAGATGTTGAATGCGTGGAAATCCGATCAAGAACAGCAGTTGACGGAGTGGAGAACGGAGCAGGACACTATATTGTCGTCGCTGGTCGGGGAGGTTTCCGAGCTTAAGAGACAATGTCTAGATATTGAGAAGAGCATGTCTTTTATTAATACAAACTATGAGGATATGAAGAGGAATACCGATGACTTGAGTAGACGAATGGAGGTCATTGATACTCGTGTTACGTCGGCTGAGAACATGAACGATCAAGTTTCGAGTCTTGTGCATAGGATGGAACAGATGGAGCAGCAGGCGCGCCTCAATAATATCGAGATCTGTAACCTACCTGAAAGACGGGATGAGGACCTCCTTATGCTCGTGGAACGCGTCGGTGCTTCCATCAAGTGCCCGATCTCTCGTCAGGATGTTCTGAATATTCATCGAGTCCCTCACCCTCGTAGCCAGGAAAGTGGCCGGCCCAAAAATATAATAGTAAAGTTAGGATCGCGTGAGTTGCGTAATAATGTCTTGAGTGCGTTCCGCCTGACTAAAAATATATCATCCAAGGATATCGGAATCTCAGGCACGTCACAAAAAATTTACGTTAACGAACATCTTACTTTATATAATAAAAACTTATTTCGTGAGTGTCGTGAGATGGCCCGTAAACACAATATCAAATACGTCTGGATCAAAAACGCCACTATTCTTGTTAAAGCCACGGATACCTCAAAAACAATTGCTGTACGATGTCTTAATGATATTAAAAAAATTGGTGAACAATCACCTGTCCATTAAAACATATTTTACGATTAGTTATTTACACTTAAATTGTTATCTCACGCGGATGCAAATGTTTTGTTGCATGTTTACTGTCTCTGTGTATGTATATGTTTGCCGACTATCAGTGAAAACTATTGTTGTTGTATTTCATTCTATTGTCTCCCATCATAGTTTTTATCTCAGTACTAAGAGGGTGGTTCAAATCATGTCAAAGCACACTCGTGGTTCTCGTATAACTACATTGTTTACGTTATATACGATAAGTGCATTAGTGAAATTAAGTATTTTGATAAATAATAAAAAACTCAATCTTTATGATTGTCATTTGAGTCTGTACATATGCATTAAAAATGTGTGGTTCTGGCTCCAAGCTCACAAATATTTCTATAATAATTATAATCAACACTTGCTTACATTACTGTTATCTACTAGTGTATTTGTTAACAGACGTGTATATGCGTATGTTTGTGTATACACCTGTACATGCATGCGGGTAATACATAATGTGAATATTAGACGTATACTGGTGCGTATAATATGTTTATACATGGAGTTGTATCTGTTTGTGTATGGGTGCGTCTACATATATTTTTATTGTTCTTTACTTTTTTGTAGTTGTATATTATTCAATGCTGAATAACAGTTTGTCTTTTTTCTATCAGAACTGTAGGGGAATCCGCACCAAATTACATACGATATATAACAATATTCTTTCCCTATCGTATGACGTGATCATATTATCTGAAACATGGCTTACAGCTGATATATTGGACAGTGAATTTATTGACGACCGCTACTTGGTGTTTAGAGACGATCGGGATCGTGCTGCTACAAACAAACGTGAGGGCGGAGGTGTACTGATTGCCGTACTGCGCGAGCTGCGTCCCGCGAGAGTATTGACGCGTCCTTCTCTCGTCGGCATCGAGAACGTTATAATAAAATTACCTGCGTCGCGTCGCGACCGGCACCACATAATTAGCGCTAGCTATATACCGCCCCGTACGCTAGATAGTGTATATCTCTCTCATCTGTCCAACTTAGAAGTAATTCTGACAGCACCATGCACGGAATCATTTTATTTAGTTGGCGATTACAATCTCCCCGGAATTAAATGGCCGGGTATTGGTGGTCACTTATTTACCCAGGCACAAAACGATGTTGGCCGGTTTCTAATTGATCTTATCTCCACAACGAATGCTACTCAATACAATCTAATAAAAAATAGTTCAGGTCACATTTTGGACTTATTTATCAGTAACACCGAATGTAAATTACAATCAGATATTACGTTAGTTCAGCCTGATAATCACCACCCTCCATTTTCCGCCTTGACTTCATTGGAAACACAATACACACCCATGAAGCGTTCTAGCGCAATTAAATACAATTATTATAAAGCCAATTATCAAGAAATAATTTTCGAACTGAACAGGGTGGACTGGACTAAACTATTTCTTCATATCGACAGTCATAAAGCCGTGGAAGTTTTTTATGAATATTTATACGCTATTATTAGATCGCATGTCCCACTCAAGCGACGTAAATCTACTGCATTTCCTGTATGGTTTAGTACTAACCTCATTAAAATATTTAAACAAAAGGAACGCGCTTGGATAAGTTGGAAAAAACACCAAAATCTTACAGATTACGAAAAATTTACCATCCATCGAAAACAATTTAAGCAACTGTCTAAACAATGCTTTAATAACTATATGACTTCTGTAGAAGACAGTATACCCCTCAATGTTAAGCACTTTTGGTCGTACATTTCTAGACGCAGGAAGGACAGCGGTCTTCCTGACAGCATGTATTACAAAAATATACCTTCTAGTAATCCTAAAGAAATTTGCTCATTATTTTCCACCTTCTTTAATTCGGTTTATGAACCTTCTACCTTCGACTCTCAGAATTGGTCGCCTCCCAGTGACCTTGCTCAAATGTCTTCTTGTATTTCAGATATCTACCTTGAAAAAAATACCATCCTAAAGTCTCTGTTGGCATTAGATTTAACGAAAGGGCCTGGTCCGGATGGTCTTCCACCTATATTCTTTAAACGCACGGCGCAAAGCATTTGCATTCCAATATATATACTTTTCAACAAATGTCTCAGGGAAGGCGTATTTCCATGCATTTGGAAAAAAGCTTTCATTACACCCATTTTTAAAGGTGGAGATAAGAGCAATATAGAAAACTATCGACCGATATCTATATTGTCTACCTTGTCTAAGCTTTTTGAGAGACTAGTACACGGTCAATTATTTCCACAGTTAAGTCACCTGATTATCACCGAACAACACGGTTTTGTACATTCCCGATCTACCACTACAAACTTAATAACTTTTACCCAATTTTTATTCGAGAATATGGATAAGGGCATTCAGGTTGACGCTGTCTACACGGATTTCCGGAAGGCTTTTGATAAGGTGGACCATAAATTGCTTTTGGACAAAATCGCATTTAACGGCATCAGAGGTAACCTACTCAGATGGTTCACATCATATATACTTCGTAGAACTCAAAAGGTCGTCATCAATGGTTATGAGTCCGATTACATAGTCGTGGAGTCCGGTGTGCCCCAGGGCTCGGTACTGGGTCCGTTACTTTTTATTTTATTTATAAATGACATTAAAAGTTGTATAGTTAATTCTAAATTCCTTATGTATGCAGACGATATGAAAATTTATAAGACCTGCACGAACATTCAAGATTGTATACTACTTCAAGAGGATCTCTGTAGGCTCTCTCAATATTGTGTTGTTAATAAGTTACAGCTTAGTCTGCCAAAATGTCACTTCATATCGTTCACAAAAAATAAAACTCCAATTATATTTCCATACACATTGATTAACACAAATCTTTCTAAAAAAGATTGCACTCGAGACCTGGGTGTACTACTCGATTCTAAATTACACTTAGACATACACATTGATAACATTGTCAGCAAAGCCTTTCGGATGTATGGTTTCGTCATGCGCTCATGTAAAGATTTCAAAAAACCTACTACTTACCTTTTCTTATATAAAACACTAGTTCGTTCTCAGTTAGAGTATGCTGTACCTATTTGGTGCCCCTTTTATGCCAAATACAAACAGAGGATTGAAATGGTTCAGAAAAAATTCCTGCGTGCTATATATTACAAGTGTTTTAATTCTAGAATTTCTTATGTAAATCTTCTAAAACATTTTAGACTCTTGAGCTTGGAGCGCAGACGTACTTTACTCATTGTAATGATGCTGTACGGCATATGCCACAATATGTATAATTGTACGGCATTGACAGATAAACTCTGTTATGTGGTACCTAGAACTGTTATTCGGAGGGAGGTGCGCGTTCCTCGATTATTCTATACGGAAAAGTGTAAAACTAATGCCGGAGAGCGCGCACCTCTTCGCCGAATGTTGATGACGTACAACTCGCACTTCATGCATTTGGACATATTCGCCCTCACTCAAACTAAATTTAAAAAATTTGCTTCGGAATCTCTTTCTGTTGCATAAAAACCATTACCATGCATTTGTTGGAATTGCTTTCAAAAAAATTTTTATCTCATTCCCCCTCCCCCCCCCCCTTCTTTTATATTTTTGTTGAGCACGTCCGTTAACTTACCCTACTCAATTTATCAACTTGTGGACAATAGTGTGGGTTATATGTTATAAACACATTCTATTTGTTATTTGTAAATACTATAATGTATAACTGTTTTTTGTCCCAAATAAACAAAATAAAAATAAAATAGCGTTGCCTGGCAAAAATCTCCTGTAAGGAGAGACCTATGTTGACCAGTCTACAGCAGTGGTCAGTGAACTTCTAAAGGCTGTTGATGTTAGTACCTCAGCCAGTCAGGCTGAGGTATTATCCAACTTTGGATAATTTTCGATGGATTGCATTAAAAAAAAAACATTTATAATGTCCTTAAATTACTGAAAACATTTAGTTTTATGTGGAGGGACCAATTTAGCGAAGAAGTAGAAGAGAGTAGGTAAGTGTTGAAAAAAAAAACTTTAAATATTTTACCTTGCCTTGGTGCCTTTTTTACGATACATGTCATTCTAATTCTCGGATTTCTTCTACTATGAAATTGCACTGCATTTGACTATTTTGCGTAGTTTGGAAGATTAAAGCGTACAAGAAGAAAAAATGATTTCTTCTATGTAAAGAATGTCACGCTCATACAATGCAATTTATGTAGATGTTTCGTTATAATTAAAAACTAATTTGAAAACGTAAATATGTATATGTTGAAGAGATAGGTAGATATTTGAAATACAAGATGCTGTTTATACAGTATACCTATAATAGTGTTTATCTCTAAAGACATTACAATATTTGAAATAATTAAAAAAATATTTGTATAATGTAATATACAAAAACTCATAAATAGTAGTTTTAAAAAGAATTCGTGACGAATAAAATTATTTTAAACTTTCGCCATTCGCACTCGAACAAATATAAAACATTCCTATCAACGTTAGTTGTGGATATTATTATTATTCATATAAAACTTTACTGTACCAAGTTTAGCTGTGCCACATTATGGTTGTATTGATGAGAAATGTGATAGATAAAGACAGGCAATCGAATAATCAATTTTTGAAGCAGTTTGTAAATCGTGTCAACATTTTTGATCAATCAACGCGTTTCAGTTTTTTAAAAGTGCTTAACATTGTATTTTATTTATGTGGAAGAAACCTATGAACATAACACAGTTATTAACTAGCTGTCCAGCAAGTGCAGTGCATTAAATAAAGCAGAACGTTAACGGTAAGTATGCTGCAGTCCAATTGCTGTCAAGCCGTTAGAAAATTAGCTGCAGGCATGTGAGTGTTTATTTTATATTGGCTATGCACTTGGCTTTGCCCGCATAGGAATTATGTCTGTTCTTTCGATAAAAAGCAGCCTTATGACCTTTCTTAAGAATTAATGTATTTCCATGCCAAGTTTAATTAAAATCGGTGGAGCCTTTTACCTACCCGTGACAATATAACAGACAGACAGATTTAATTTCGAATTTTTAATATGAATATGGATATGGATGTACTATTTGGAGATTTTAGAAATATTTAATAAATATTTCGGACATCTATCACACAAAGCCATCTAGTCCCAAGCTAAGCAGAGCTTGTGTTATGGATACTAGACAACTGATACAAATACATACATATTTTTTTTTTTTTGTAAATACATTCATATTATACATAGAATATATATATATAAATATATTCTAAGATCGTTTATAATAAAGTTGAGACGTGAAGAATTCGAAAGATCCCATTATTTAATGTATGTCACTTCAGTAATAGAATTGGATTTTATAGCCGAATGAAGCAGATTACAGCAAATAAGTAGAGTTGTGGTGAAAATTGTTTCTTACAAATAAATTTAATAAAAGTACACAAATTCAATGATACATAACCTTTCTCTTGAAAACCAGAAGTAACTGAAAATAGGATAAAATTCTAAATAAAAATCTTTAAAAAAATAAACATGATAAGCGATTTTACTCAGATCATGCAAGTAAATTTAGACGTAGGTGTACTTTCTGAACTGAGTCGACTTTAGAGTATAGTTCTGGCATTTACTTTATACATAGAGACTTGACAGTCATTTAATGTTATTGCTTAACAAGAAAAAAAAACACTTGTACTACGTAAAAACTTTTATACAAACGATCACGGGTCATCTACGAATTTATTGACACTTATTCACTAAAATTGAATCAGTAGTTTAGTTTAACATACAAGTATAAGGTTCATTCCCTTAGATACGGACATCTCGATCGCGTAGCCGTTGCACGTGCGGCAAGCCCCCACAAATTCAAAGGGCCCGCCTGCGGCGTACACAAACAAGCAAGTATGATTTATCCGTTTACGCCATTGTATGAATTAATATATTCGCGTTACGCAACAATAACCACAATTGCGTGCGGATGCACTGACCCTATCTAAACGAATGGACTATACATAGACTGCCAAAACTATTTCCCTTTCTTTTGGCTTCACCGCAGTTGAGTACAACTATAGGCAGAGAGTTAGACAAGACTGCTTTGAAGAAAGATGATATACTCGTAGTTTATTTTTTCAGCCCCAAGTGGTAGCAGATATCAGTTATTTGTTATTGATTTCGATTCGAAACGTTTATGCGAATTTCAGATTGGCAAAAGTAAAAAAAAGTTACATATAGATGGGCAAATAGGAGTTTGTTTACATTCTGGAATTAAATTCACTTGTACATATTCCACTATTTAAATTAACTTTAATCCTGGCCGGTTTCGCTCCATGGCATTTTTTTTATCAAGCTACCATAGTGACTCTACTCTGGCTAATGGAAAGCATAAGTGGAATCCAAGGTTACATAGGGTTGTTAACTTTTAAGTATGCAGTCCTAAAATGTTTTTGTTACAGTAGGTTTTTTGTCTTGTTATTCTTTTAACAAATAAAATCAAAGAGAAATACAATCACAGAAGTATTGAACGTGCAGATGATACTGTTCACATTGACACCTACCATTAACGTCCTGCAATGTGAAATCTGGACTGGTTGAACAGGTATACGGCTAGCTGGTTGTTTCTAACGCCTTGTGTATTATCTTGATAAAAATCTACATATAAGTACTATCATTTTGTTACTGATGAATTCATGACAAAGTTATGAAGTATGTCAGTACCTAACTGAATACAGGAATTAGGATCCGTGTGATTGGACTAAGCAGACTTTTTGTCAGTTGTAATTTCCATTATAACTATAAGTACTTCCATTACGTAAACCGTCATTGTTGGTTTTCATGAGTTAGAATATGTATCATTAAATTTGCTTACTTTTACTTTAAAATGTATATGCAAGAAACAATTTGGTAGAATAATCATTAAGAGGTAAAAGTAGAATAAGAACCACATACCTTCTACAATTTTAAAATCATTTAAATTATATAATAATAATCATAATGTATCATAATGTCCG
Organism: Spilosoma lubricipeda; assembly: GCA_905220595.1. Lineage (NCBI taxonomy): Eukaryota > Metazoa > Arthropoda > Insecta > Lepidoptera > Erebidae > Spilosoma > Spilosoma lubricipeda. The sequence continues at coordinate 10,838,522 of HG992282.1, read as the reverse complement.
GTATAAAATAATTAAAAAAAATTATATAACAGATGTTGCTCTATCCAAAATAAATAGGTACGGAAGTTCATACGAATTGCAATACAAAAAGATTTTCGATTTCTTGGTTTTTTAATTGTTCAACATATGTTATTACCAAATTTTTCTTCTTAAATATTAATCTAATATTAATCTCTAATATTAATAAAATTATCTATCACAAAATCAATCAATCTGTCACAGAGTAATAAACCTATAGAGTATCTACAGAAGATTCATTATTCTTTTCATTCCTCTACCATTTCGTGGTTGAGTTATCCCTCGCGAGATTATTTTTCCGCTATGTAAGAATGTAAATGTCATTTATCATCTATAAAAGTTTATATATTTGGTTCTAAGTAAGTTTAAAAGATCTGCTGTGCATTTGTCGGTATCTTGGACGACTGATACATTCGAAACAAAAAATCTTAGATATTCAAGCTACAATGAACCAGTCATAAGTATAGTTTTAGAAAGAAAAAATATGTAAGTGCCTTACTACTATCGTTTGTCAAGCGATTGAGCTGTTTTTCGTCCTGTAGCTGTTTTTAATATCAAGAAAAATAAAATGCATTATATCTTTCTCGAGGTGTTTTCTCAATAATTCATGAATCTATTCGCCAAAAATAACGGACATATCTATTTACTCAAAAAGAACTTCAATATAAAAGTAATTCGTAATCGCCATTTCTTTTAAACTTTGTATGATTTTGATATCTGGCAACACTAGATGAGTAAGTAAACTAAAAATAAAATTATAATATTTTATGTAGCTTGTAACTGTGCCATTGTTGTATTTTTAAAATCCAAAGTCAAATTAAGGAGGATGTACGGTGCACATAATTCATCCATGCAACATACATTATAATAATTAGACTAATTCTTTGCGGTCTTATCCACATTTATGGTCCGCTAATGACCATTCCGTTATATTAGATGGTAATCTTATAAGCTTTCACTGATAATTAACAAAAAAAACACATTTTTGCATAATAAAACAGACATTTTTTGTTGTTAGTTTCCAATTATTCCGTCTTAATTTTATTACTGCAGCTTGTATTATTGTAAAAATCTTATCATTTTGTTATTTAAATAAATACTACATACTAAAACTAACCTTTAACATGTCGAATATCATAACAAACACAACACAATACTATCCGTTAAAAAACACAACAGTTTGCCACTTATACTGTACAGTTCTCCGATTTGAACAGTAGTGTAAACTAACAGCAACAGTACTGGACAGCAGTCAGCCTATTGTGGGGGGCGAAATAGGTCATCACGCGAGTTTATACCACCCCCCTCTTAGGAAAACCCCTGCTCACTAAGAAATATCAGCGCTCAGGCGTACAAACTTGAGTTTAAGATCGAAAGAATAATGAAGAACGTTAGAAAATATAATTATATACTATCTTTCGTATGTTGCAGATTCTTGAGTTGAGGTGGAACGTGCGATCGTTAGGTCCTGTATTCGACTCCCAGTTTGTGATTGTATACGTGTACATTTCAGGTTAAAACACAACAAATATGATAATAGTAAATAATAATAAATATTTTCGGACATCTAACACACAACGCCATCTAGTCGCAAACTAAGCAGAGCTTGTATTATGGGTACTAGACAACTGATATAAATACTTATATACTTTTTTTCTTTTTTTTTTGTAAATACATACATATTATAGATAGAAAACACCCAAACTCCGAAACAAATACTTGCAGATCATACAAACATTTGATCCGACCCGGGAATCGAACCCGAGACCTCAAGAACAGCAGTCGCGTACGCTACCACTGCGCCACCGAGGCAGTTAATATGATATAATATTTACTGTAGAGCTTTGTTGGATCACTTTATTGACCGTTACTAGACCGAGACCTTTTTTCTACAAGAGTGGCTCATTCCAGTTCTAACACTCAGTTCAATTCTACGAACACGGGGGAAAATATTTAGAAATCTTTTTTATATCTATATACTTCTCTTATTATATATATTGTATATATCTATTATTTATAATTATTTGTAAAGATAAATATTAATTTGTATATGAAATGTAGAGCTCTTTCCACTTTATAATACAAGCAGTTACACTTTACATTTAAACAGCTAAGTCAGCCTTAGGGCCCGATTAATTACCTATAGCGTACCTAGGTATTCAATGTATTTTGTTAGCGACAGTCAATTTATTTTACAATTATTCCTATTAATTTTTTTTTTCGGTCGGAAAGGTTAACATTTAAAATGTAACACATTGTATAGGAAACTCTTTAATTTTGACTTAACCCGCAACGATTTATTAATAAAAACCAATTAATATACCTTGTACCTTTAATTAATACAGGGAGAGGTGAGATTGTGAGAAAGGTTTTCTCCTGTGAAATCCATCCATTGTACAATTCTAGCACTGGTATTCAACTTAAAAATAATATAAGTAATGATAGACCGCAAAGTTTCTTTCATTACAATACATTTATTACTGTATACGCAATAAACATTAATAGATAGTGATTTTTATTATTTCTTTTACTTAACTTCATTAATCAATATGACTAATTTTGTTTTTAATAAATTTTATTACCGTTTTTTAGAGACTTGCACCGAGATTACGTAATCTCTGAGTAAGTTCCATTTATGATAGTTGTATGACAACCGAAACAATGGTGCGATGGTTTATTGTTTTCCAAATTTCAAATAACACACAAAGTACACTATATTGCCGCAAATTTATTATAACTGTAGCTCTTGATAAAGGATTGCCGTTCAAGCTCAAACCTTCAGCATTGTCAATGCCAACGTCTACATGTGTCAAGTATGAACACTAAACAGAAATATTTATATTGAATTTTTTTTCTCTGTCTTATTCTTAGCTCAAAGTTAGGTAACGCTGGAATCAAAAATATGAAATCGATGAGTTTGTAATGTTAATTTATTTTTAACTATTATTTTCAACTTTTCTTCTGTGCAACAGTACCAGTTACAACTTATTTGTGTATGATTCACTAAGAATATCTAGTTTTCGGTTAAGTAACTAAATGTGTATGATAATCTAGGATGATGAATCTAGGAGGCAACCGAATTTTATTTTGGATCACTTTATCAAAACAATTCAAATGATCACTTATGATAACAAAAAAAACACATAAAATGAACATTTTAACAAACAACATTTAACATTATTGACCATTTACAAATTTTTATCAGACTTGAATTAGAGAGCGAGTTTTTCCAAGAGTCAGCGACTCATGTGCACGCACTGGAAACCGTCGCCAATGGCCGGTGACAACGTTGCGCGTGCGCCGTTTTATTTATTCAGACAACTAGAATTATTGATTAATTTGATATGTTTGAACTTGAACTTTTTTTACTTACACGTATCGTAAATTATAAATATCGGCTACTACTAGATCATACTAGTTACATATTCAATTAAGAAATCGGTATTAAAAATATACTAATAATACTACTCATTATGTTGACATTATTAAATCTATACAAATAAATAAAATTGGAGTGTCTGTTTGTAATATCAAAATAACCACTTTTTACTAAATGCATATGTATGTATACACGGTACATGTACCAAAAATGTAGTTAAAATTTTTTTTGTCTGTATGTCTGTCTGTCTGTCTGTTTGTTCCGGGTAATCTCTGGAACGACTGGACGGATTTTGACGGGACTTTCACTGGCAGGTAGCTAATGATCCGGGGAGTAACTTAGGCTACTTTTTTAAAAACTAACTTTGTCCCGCGGCGTTACTCGCGGTACGACAATAGCCGCGGGTAACACCGCGGGGTTCAGCTAGTATTGTAATAAATTTACTGTACGCCTAAAAGGGCATCGTACTGATCTGCCTATTGCTATTTTAAAAGAAGTTTATATCTAAACCGAACCTAGACCACACAAAAAGATAGTATAAAAACCGGTGTGAACTAGCGCTTGCGCTGTGTTTCATCGAGGGAGTGAGGATACCGGAGGCACATACCCAACTCCTCCCCATCCCCCAAAGGTCGGTAACGCACGTGTGATGCCTCTGGTGCTGCGGGTGCAATGCATGTAGAATACATTCAGATTTTCATTTCCCAATCACCTAACAGGACACTTTTGGACAAAAACCTATCTAGTTGAAAAGTTGAACATTGGATAATCTTTTATTTCACATCATTTGTTTAAAAAGGAAGAAAATACAAATGAAAAAGTTGATGGCAAAAATTGCAGTCTTTTGCATGGAGATCGAGAAATTCACACGATGGGTTTATATTCTGAAAGGTTTAGATGTTCCACTTTCTAGTTTACTTACTAAAAATATGTTGCATAGGTGTGAGTAGATATTACGAAGAAAACAATTCTGTTCATAAATAAGTTCATCGGACCTTAATTATTACTGGTGCAACCATCAATTTATCTGAAAGTGACTGTTGAAGCTTAACGCTCTACACCGGGAAGTGTTGTGTAAACCCAAGCCTTTTTATATTTTAGTTCCTTTTCCTTTGGTTCTTGGTTGGTATTAGATATGTAAGCACTGTAACTATTGCCTCTTTGCTATTATATAATATCAATAGACAAAACCTGCAGGTTATTATGGTTATACTCTTGTAAGTCTATGCATTGAGATGACTGTATGCTATGACCTGAGAATTTAGATTAGCACGTTCATATAATATCTTCTTTATTTATTAACATGGATGATATTCTAAATTCATAGGAAAAGTTGACTAGGAAAATTCATTTACCAGTTGCTTTTATCCTAAAATATACTGTTTTATGAAGTTTAATAGTTTTTTAATAATCATAACACTTTATTTATAAAAACTTAAAACATTATCTTTGTTTTCGTACAGCTATGTATTTATGATGTATATACACCGTGCATAAAAAAATGCATATAGTGGAATGTAAAACCTCCTCCTTTTTTGAAGTCGGTTAAAAATGCTGAAAGTATTGTTGCTCTCAAATTAACTTTCTAAGTAAATCCTATTTCGAACTCGAGTTTGAATGCTTGCAACAAAATATAAACATTTTTATATGACATTTGAAGTATTTAAGTTGTACACTCAAATCGAACTGTAGTCATTCATTCATTTATTGGGTATTTTTATAACACGCACCAGACACTTGGAAGACAAACAAAGAAATTGTAACACATTTTGTTTAATCGATATATATCTATCGAGTCATTATGAAAGATAGTGACTACCTCAGCGGAGGACACTGAAGCACACTAATGATTTACTTTAGATGAATAAATTCTACTTACTTCATATGTTCCAGGTACCAAAAGCAACGTTGAATGTATTATTTAAGTGATTCTGTCTTTCGTGATTTTAACTTTTTTAAACATTGTTAATGTTGACGAAATTTTTAAATGTAAATTTTCAAAAACACTTCATTATAGTTGTGCAACACAACAAAGCAGATATTTAAAAAGTTGCAGTTACTAAAATAATAACATAATGAGGTCTTCAATTAGATTTTCATCATCTTTAATTTACATAATTTTGTATAAATTATAAGGAAGAATAAGTACCTAACGGTGGATTAAAAGTAGTGAGATCTTTGCGATAGAAACGATGCAGAGTTTACTACCGGCATTTTAAAAAGGAAATTGTTTTCTCTTATCTTTATCCACATATAGATATAATGATGATCTAACTTCCCATTTATTACGATGTAAGTAAAGTAAGGTTATTATTGACGACGACGTGTATAATTCTAAATATTAGACATTATTATTATTTATCATCAAACCAAGAATATAGGTATTTTTGTGGCAGGCTTTTGTTCAGCTGTGGAATAGGTTGATAACATAATATCATCAGAGTAAGTAGATAATGAATACGGATATGGATGTCCATAAACAAGAACACAAATTTAAAAAAGATAGGAGCTATCTATAGCTATAAAAAAGTTAAACATAGGGAGTTAGTAATGGAGTAATTAAAAAAAAAAGTTGAGGCACCAATATTTTTATTTTAAGAACATCATTTTTAGAATTAATACTGTCTAAATCTGCATCAATATATTATGTTTTTACTAAAACTGATTCATGGGATTGTCAGATTACAGACGTTTATTTGTTAGACGTAAAGTCGGCATCGTTTTATAGCGTCTTAAAATTGAATCTTGTACGTAAGATTACAGAGTAATTTTATTCACTGAAGCATTATGATTGGGCAATCAATGAAAAAAAAAACAATTAGTTTATTTGACAAAATAAAATTAAATGTTATTTTAATCTAGAGGTAACATAGTGAAAAGCCATGCGAAATGAATATACTTGAATAACAGATAGGTACAAAAGACAAATCGCGAACTAACAAAAACAAAACTCTCTAATAATTCATTTAGCGTCAGTTAAATAACTAAATCTCGGTCAGTTAAAGTATTCATTGTAAACAGTTTCAATTTCACTTAATTGTAAATTACATGTTAAAATTCTTTACATAATATTATTATGTATTCATTTATTTCAATAATAAATAAGGAAGTTATTATAATTTTGTACCTTTCTACGCCCTAGTAGAATTGATGAATAATAAAACAAATTAAATATATATTATCCACCTCCATCTAAAAGTCTTCACTGTTAAAATTATACAGTAATGTTTAAGAAAGTTTCATTGAATGAACTTACATATTGCTGTTTGTTTTACGGAAGGCGTTTTACTTTATTTAATACCTGAAACGAGCAATATATCTTATACTAATATATAAAGCTGAAGAGTTTGTTTGTTTGTTTGAACGCACTAATCTCAGGAACTACTGGTCCGGTTTGAAAAATTATTTCAGTGTTAGATAGCCCATTTATCGAGGAAGGCTATAGGCTATATATCATCACGCTAAAACTTATAGGAGTGTAGCACCAATGAAGAATATTACAAAAATGGGTCGGCTAGTGTAATAATTTAACCAGAATCTCGGAAACAGTTCCAACGATTGTCATGAAATTTAGTATGCAGAGGGTTTTGGGGGCGATAAATCGAACTACCTAAGATACATTTCTAGAAAAAATACCAAAAAAAAAATATACCGAGCAGAATACTCGGTCATCTCGGTACTCTAGTAGACTAGTACTCTTAAAAGGTAAGGCAGTGACGGATTAAAAATACGGGTACGGTTTACGGGTAAAAAAACCCACACTTATTCTCCATGGGGGTCGTGATAGTCGACTAAGGGAACCAAAAGAACTACGCAGGAGTATAATAACGTAACAAATAAGAAAACTTAAAACAAATCCCGTATCTACCAAACCGAATGGCCGGGGTGGTACAGTATTATTAAGCGACTAGCAGACCCACGCAACCTCGTTTGCGTCTCCTATTGCCCGTCGCGTGATAATTTTCCTCCATTTTTGATACATTTTGCATTGGTGCTCCTCTCCTATTGGTCTTAGCGTGATGATATATAGCCTATAGCCTTCCTCGATAAATGGGCTATCTAACACTGAAAGAATTTTTCAAATCGGACCAGTAGTTCCTGAGATTAGCGTGTTCAAACAAACAAACTCTTCAGCTTTATATATTAGTATAGATAACATAATTTCTAACGAGAAGCCTATGTTTAACACCGGACTATGAAACACTTGACGATCATAGATGTTTAGTACTTATTTGTAACATATCATAAGATTCTCTACCTAATGGCATAAGCAGCAAAAACAAACATGCTTTTGGTTGAACTGAGAGGACAGTATGTAATGGCCCGCCAGGCATGATCACCTCGTCTGATCGGAGGTTCCTCCCGTTGTGTTGGAGGGACATGATAGCACCCGTTCTCCCACACTATGTATATCAATATTTAATATCGAACTCCCCACTGCATTATTAAAAAATATAATACTTTCAAAAATACTCCAGACATGGTTTTGAAAGAAACTAAATACAAATAGTAAAAGTTACAATAGCTAGATAGTGATTCTTTTTCCAAAATGATGAATTTTAATTATTTTAATTTTCTACATTTTACTAAGTAGCTACCTACTGGAGAAATTCTAATCTATTCTATTATTGAATTGAGTGGTGGTTACATTACACATAAAAGCATGTAATCAGTTAACCACACACAAAAGTATAGTGTTATTGTCACAACCGCCAATTAAGCTAACGCTTGGGTGTAATCTCTTGAGTTTCCGTATTAAACCGAGTGGTTCTTCCAACCTGCAATATTGCTTTAGATGTTGCGTTACCACCTCTTCAGACTTTCACCACGAAAATACATATATATAGATACTTTCTATACAGATGTTTTGCACATTCGACTGTCTTGGTGGCGCATTGGTAGCGTATGCGACTGCTGTCCTGGTCTCGGGTTCGATTCCCGGGTCCGACAAAGATTAAATGATCTGCATATATTTATTTTGGAGTTTCGTGGTTTCCTATGTATAGTATGCATGCGTTGACAAAAAAAGTATGTAAGTATTGCACCTGTCAATCTAGTATTCACAGTACAAGGACTGCTTAGAACTGCTTATGAAAATAGATGGCGTTGTGTGTCAGATGTCTGAAACATTTTCCTGTTATTAAAAATATAAAAAAAAATACTAGAGTGGAGGATAAAAAATAAATAAACAGATTACACATCCTTCACAGTTTATTTACAAAATATATTATTAAACTATAAAAATATAAATAAAATTATTTGAGCATTATTTACACGAGATTTCTAAAATACTACTCCATATAACATGTGTCACCAATCTATAAACCTTACAATTAATAGTAGTAGATAACGTGTACTTTACAATAAGTTGTTTTTCTATCTCTTCCATTTCAAATAGGTAATACTGGGAATGCCTCGCACAATAGTTAACACTTATTAATTTTTGAATCAATATTGACAAAAGCAAATAAGGTTTCAAATTAAAATATACGTTGACGACGTCTGACGTTTGGACATTGAATTAGCAAATATTTTTTTACAGAATTGATACTTTCAATAGCCAGTTATCTTGTTTCTTAAAATCGTTTTAATATCTCTAATAAAAAGAAAGAGACTAAAAATCGGCTTTGAAAGGTTTATGTTTATCACACATTGAAAAATCACAAAACAAATACAAACACGAAATGTACATGAGATAACTGACATTATTACGTTTCTCGAAAGAGAACCATTTTATAAACCCTTTAAAGCCAAATTTCTACCTCTTAACCCCATATCAGTTAAATTTTATAATTTATTATTATAAAATAAGGATCATTAACTGTCATTTACTTTAGAAATTTGAACTACTTTAAACATTTAATGTTTTTTCAAATTTCTATAAACCGCTACGGTGATGTCAGGAATACGTACGTAACTTTGGAACAATTGTATTACGATTTATTAAATTACTTTCAAATTATTTTTTTAAGTTTATAATTAAAAATTACGTCACTTGACGTAACCAGTTTCAAAAATAATTACTTATGCGTAATTCAGAGACATAAATATGTCATAACGCCGATGAAATAATATTTATAATAATTAAACGTTAATTGTGCAAGACTCGTGACGAATGTAGTAACAGCAGAGGTTTTGCTTTAGTGATTTAATTTTCTTGAATTTTTTTTTTCGTAGTCTTAGCTTTTACAGAGTAACTTTTAATATATTCCCTCCCTATAGGCACTTAGTAAACATATCTGTAAGAGATTGCAACAGCATGTGAGAGAAATTTGAAAGCGTAAATTAACTGTTGCTACTACAAGAAGGGAACCCGTCTTGTTGATTTCAGAGAAAGAAATTGTTTATGAATTGCTTTCTTTATCACGATAAAAGGGAATTTTGGTTAATCTTTAGTGAAAAAATGATTGCAGTTAAGTTGACGTTGTAATTACTCAGTGTCAAACTTAGATACTATTACTTTAACACATACTATAAAAAAAGCTGTTGTCATAAATCATTTGCTGTCGTGTCAAAGTATTTCAAAAGTATTGTTGTCTGAACTATAATGTTATTAGCTTCGTTATTAAAAGTACAAAATTCTTTAATCGCATAACTTTCTTTACACTATTTTACAATTTCTATCATTATTTGGTATTCTTTATTTTTAAACCCTATTTCCTTCGAGACTTTTGTCACCAAGTGTTTTGTTGGACTAATTTATTACACCATAACAGACCTTGCGTTCAGACAGTCTTCAAAACCAATTTGCAACATTCCTCGTTAGAACTCTATCAAACAAAAAAAAGGTATTTAGCAATTTAAGGAATTATCACCGATTAATAAATAAATAAATTAGTGGTGGTAATGCTGCAACTCTTCGGCATTGAATAAATGGTGCTCGACTGGAACCTCTGAAAACACAAACAAATAATATTTTAATTTCTTAAAAATATTGTATGTTGTAAAAAAGGTACATTTCAAAATAACATTATCGTACATTTATTACATCTACAATATGTCGACACAAGTTAACAAGTATTTGAAGTCAATTATACGCATTTTAAGGAATTTTATTTTAAACAACCAATTAAATTGAATTATGATATCTATATTCCAATGAAAACTAGATGACAGTTTTAAATAAAAAGAAAGTTTGCTAATCAACATTTACATGTTTAAGTTAAGATGAAGTTATTGATTTTGAGAAGAAAAAGGGTGACTTATCTAAATGCTAAATTGCTAATTCTACATAGATTGTGCATTTATTTTTAACTAAATGCTAGGTGTTTACCAATGGCTGCCAATAATTATGATGTATATTGCTTGTAAGAATTAGCTTACATTTCTACAAATATACTGGAAATGCAGAGAAAAGTATATGTCCTTTAAAAAAAGTGAAAATATTTTATGTTAGTTTAATCAAATTACTGACAGACACTAATTTATGTAATAAGCTATAATGAAAATGTAATGTCGTCATAATAAGTGATGTAATAAGTAAATTACTTTTGTAGTCGGTTCATAGGTCGTATAGCCTTTGAAAATAGTCACAGAAGAATAGTTATCAGTGTCGTCAGTCATAGTCACATACCTTTAGTCAGTCATGTCATAAATCAGACTTGAACGATCTTGTTGCCTCGAAGATAGTATTTGACGTCTTGTCTTCTGTTCTGTGCATTTTCTGTGGTTGTCTTTGGTTTTTCAGTGGTAGTTGTAGTTGTGGAAGTAGATGTGGTTGTGGTTAAGGTATCAAGGACTTCGGCTGGGAGTACTCCGATTTCATTGTCAGAAACGACAGGGGTAGGTAGATAAGGAATTTGGCCGTTTTGCAGCATTCTTTTATAAGTTTCTAAGTCAGTGAGCTTGAAGTCTTCTGAAGACCTTTGTTGCTGATTTATGTAAGCATTTAGTTTTTTTATATTGGCTTGAATTTTTTGTATTTTGTCAGGAGTTAAGCCTTGTTTTTGTTTGATGGGTAAAACTGTTCGTTTTGCAACTGTGTATTCGTAAGGTGGGAAAGGCTGTGATGGATGTCGTGGATCATAATCGACATAAGATTCTACTGCAGCTGGTTGACCATAGGAATTGACAGCACCCCAACTCATTGGTTTGAATTCTGGGATAGACTGATGTGGAGGTGGTGGCTGATATTCAACATCATCATCTGCTGGGGCAGTATACGAAGGAGCTGGAGCACCATGTGAACTGTCCGGGACACTGTATGAGGAAGCAGGGGCTGGAGCGGTGGGTGAAGAGGCCGTAGAAAATGCACTCTTGATAGCACTATAAACAGTGTTAAGGATTGAAGGAGGTGGATCTATAGCTGTGTGGCCTGAGTGTGCTGTGTCCAAGTTCTCCGCCTGTTCACCCAGTGGCGTCAGTATGACTAGTCCTGCGTGTACGCCGTTCAGTTTACCTCGTCCTGTCTCAAAAATTGTCTGCGTCTTAGGTGGAGTCTATGTTAGTAGTGATGGTGTTACGGTTATGAGGTGTTATTAATAATTACTATATTCTAGTTACTAAGACTAAACTAACGACTGTGTTTTTGTTATTTTGATCTTAAAAATATATTATATTATCATAATATATGGAATTATTTTATAAGAAAATATATTTTACTGATAGAATAATTTATTTATACAAACGATTTACTGAAAGTTCAACAACCTAAAATCAAATGAAAGAAAATAATGATAGGTAATAATATGTTACGATATAATACAAGCTATATAATCATCAGTCACCAATCATTATCTCATATGTCATTAAAACATACATTTGTGTTACAGTGTTAAAAGTAAATCTAAGATCAAAATATAAAAAAACGCAGTATAATAGTTTTTTATTTGCACTTTTTACCTAAATCTATGCTTGTATAAATTACAATCGGCTTTAGATGCGTTTTTTTGCTATATTACTCTACTGCATTACGTACTAAGGCCCGTATTTTAAAAGGCGTCTCAAGTATCCGTTGAACTCTGACCAGCTGAAACTAGTTTTAAGTTCAAATCAAATCTCAAGCGTCGCTCATATTATAGGATGCGTTTTAAGTTCTAATGAGCTGAAACTAGTCTCAGTAACTAATCTCAACTCACAGTCTGTGCTCAATTACGTTTCTGCATTATCTTAATTATTGTTCCGTATCATCCATCAAATTCATTCAAACAAAATATATTTATCAAACATATTTTTATAATAGTACTTATTAATTTGTATTTACAACACTAATGGCTAGTATCAATGTAAACATAATATTATTATTATGTTTTAATGCATGTTATCATGCAACTTGTCCTGAATTCAATTTTATAAATATTAAAATATACATGGCTAGATATTACCTATAATGAATTGTTGAAATTGTTATCAATACTTGTTATGTTGAAGTGTCAAACTATGTTTTGGTTTTTATATCTACATTAATATTATATTTTTGTCATAAACCAAAAGGTTGTGGTGTGTGGAATGTTTTAATGTGTATTTTAAGTGTATTGAATAGCAATTATTGTTAATTGAAGTGAATTGAAATGTTTTTAAAAAGTAACTCTTTCGTAAATGAAATAAGGTAAAGTAAATTTTTCGCTGCTATTCAGAAACATAATTATATATACGTTCATTTTCCCTAAAACGCCTTAAAAATTACCACTCGAGACTAGATTGAGCTTGTATTAGGTAAACAGAGATCACATCTATCAAAATCTATTCTGAGTGGAGATTTGGACAAAAACATGCTTCTAAAATAAGCTATAGACAGAGATTCGTTGGTCTTTTCTTACTTAATTAACGATCACTGAATCTTGTTTCAAGAGACGTTCAATAATAAAATCTCTTTTCAAAACTAGTTTTCAAGCTAGATTTACGACTGAGACGCCTTTTAAAATACGGGCCTAAGTTACCACGATGTTGTACGATGGTATACATCAAAATTACTTTTTTATACCTAAACGGTTGAAAAAATGCGGATCAGCTGGAGAGGGTCTGAAGTCGGAGTGTCCTAAAATAGACGTTTATTATTGACTTACGATATATAATTGGTCCATTTCACTTTGGATAGTAATTCCAAGTGTTATAGATATCTACAAGTAGGCAGATATTTAAATATATAAATAGTTGTTTTTACTTTTTATACTTCAAAGTTAGGATGGTAGTAAGTAGGTAGATAGGCAAGGGATTGAAGAATTCACTTAGTATATTAATTAGTGTGGTCAATTTGACCACACGAATAAAAAAGAAATAGTAATTATTTTTAAAATAGCGTTGTTTTACAATATTTATTATTTGAAGATCACATTTATGTACGGTTTTTGAATTATTTGTAAATAAACTAGCTGTTGCTTTTACTTCTTTATTTATTAGTAGCTGACCCGTGCCCACTTCGTAGGGCGGTAAACATTTTTCGAAAAAGTCTTTCCACTTTTCGGGTTATTATATAGCCACTCACAAATAACGTAGCCTTCGATTGGTAAAAGAAGTTTTAAAATCGGTTCAGTAGATCCAGAGATTACCTGTTTATATAATAGATATCTAGATTTGCTTGTCTTACCTGTTGATCTAATGTTTGTTAATACCCACGTCCTCTAGCACACATAGCCAGAGGTCGCGGGTTTTATGCCTGTGTGGAACATATCTATTTTGTACCTACGTTACATACTTGTATTACAGATAAACTACGATATATTGTTACTAATCTTACTACAATACAGACTTTCTATTTAAGGATCAGGCTGCGATGGCGTTGGAACTAATAAATATATTGTTAAAACTTGCTTTAAAAAATGTTATGCTTGGCCCTGCCAAAATAACTCTACTCTACTTGATGGAGTGCATAAGCAGAATCCAAGAGTGTCACTATACTCATAGCGAATGCAGACAGAAATCAGCGTGACTCTACTACGTTGAAAAATTTGAGAAAGAATAGTCTAAGAACATATCCATTAGGACAGCTATTATATTAATATTCAGTTGTTTGATTTGACTCGTCTTACCGACTTCTATTTTTTTTACGTAAAAGTTACATTTGTTTTTATTAGCACTTTAGATAAATGTGTGTTAATTAGTTATCCTTTCTTTTCAACTTTTTCTTTTTTTTTCAATTGAAGGAAGACGTGTGAGAAAATATTTTGTTTTAAAGTTTCGGCTTACCAATTGATTCTAGTTACACTTGATAGACAAAAATGTATGTCAACTTAGAGGTAACCGAATTTTTACCAAGTAAGTTTGATAAATGTAATTCTTTAACGTAACCTATCGGTAACAATGTAATGAGTATTTACATAATAAATAAAAAAAATATACATTAGTTTGTTAAGAAATATGGCATTCTTAAAGGAGATTCTTTATCTATTATAGAGTTTTCGGTCAATGCAAAGGTTACATGTAAGAAGTTGTATTTAGCGGTAAATGTGAACGAAGCCATTTAAAATTTGGCATTATACTTTAAAAATTCAGGAAGAACATAGTCTTCTTATTACGATAAATGAGATACACGCGAGCATAAGTAAAAGCTAGTATAGTATAATAAATTCGAAAGTAACTCTGTCTATCTACCTGTTGCGATTTCTCGGCTAAACCGCTGCACCGAATTCAATGTAATTTTGCATGACGATACTTTGCTTCTTGAAGAATGAAATGGCATAGGCTACTGTTTGCTGCGAAAACCGACATACACGCGGGCTGAGCTAAAAGCTGTTATTGTATACGTCAGTCTTTACATAGTATGCGAGGAAAGTTAACCGCAAAATACTGCAAGTTTTGCATTCCCTGTCATGAAAGCAAGGAACTATAAAGGTCTATGACTCAAGAATTTATTCAGTTTCATAGTTGCTTATTCATTTCTATGAAAATGACGAGTCATGTAATCTGTGCAAATATAGAGCATTTCAATTTACTTGCACAACTGAATAATATATTGTCACATATTAAAAGAACATCAACTCATAAATATTCAACCACAGTTTCTAAACTACCTAAATATATTAAACAATACATATTCAGGCAATTTTTTTTTAAGTACACTTTTTTTGGATTCGATTTTGGAAGTTTATTTGAGTTCAATAAATATTCAAGGTAGTAGAGGCACACTAATTTCAGGTTAGGTCGGCTCGATCAGGACGGTATTACCTTCTCACAGACGACAAACCTAAAATTACAGCATTCGTGCAGACGTATTTCGTTGGTGAGTGGGAGATCGGAGGCCTAATGATGCAGAAACATCTCGATAGGCGGATGGTGGTCATAGTATGGTTCACCATGTTGCATTGTTGCATTTTCTGCATTTGAAATGAGTATGGTGACCACAATTTTTCATCAGGCACAATAGAGCCACTTTTGCAGGCTCATATATAAAAAATATAAATATATCAGTTTTAAGAACAAACCGTTTCATATCAACTGTACCTCTCCAAACGTTACTGCGTTAAACACACGTACTAAATAGATTAATCATTACATTATGTTCTGATAATCTATTCAAGCGAAACCATGTGTTTCAATATTGCCAACAAAAGTTACGTTCCTTTAACCTGAGCCCATAGCTCAGGTATTAAACCTTAGTTACAATTAAGTTTACGGTCACTGCTCTGTTCATAAGGATTGTAAGTTTATGTTTATTGCCCTATTTTCTCTCTAAGGAATTGATGGTATTGTAAAAAGTTTTTTAATTCTACAGGTTTTCAGAGACTTGCGGGTTCAACAAAAGAACAGCTTCAATTAGTATAGAGCAGTTTTTTTAATACTGAAGTCTTACTAAAGTATATGATTACATAAAGATCAATGGAGTGATAAACAATTCAAATTTGTGTTCATTACAACCATTGCATAAGATGCGTACAGGTTAATTTTTTAGACGTTCAAATTAATGCAGTTTGAAAGGTGTTTCGTAATACGGCAGTTGTGTTGATGATATGATTACTTCATTTTATTTTTATTAGAGCGATTTTTAAAATAGCATCCATATTATTTTAAACTATAATGCCTCTTATAATTAAGGAAATTACCACACGTAAATATCTATTATAAGGAACGTATGAAATTATCTGAAATATTCAATTGTACAAATAGCTATTAGGCAAAAGACTTTGAATTCTTAGTCATTCTAGATATAAAGTTCACAGTACACTTTTCTTAAATAATTTTAAAGTGTGGATAACCATTTTTGAATGTGATGTTTTAATAAATAATAAAAATAGGTACAAATAATTTGAAATTAAATGGAAATTTGAAATTGAAATCTTATTTAATGAAATGATTAAAAATGTGTAGTACACAATAATATCAGATAAAAGATAGACAAGAAGTCAAAAAAAGACCAATATCAGACAAATACATTTTATAAGGCAGTATAAGTTATAATAGAATACAAAAAAGATTTTCATCAAAAATTAAAAATTATAAAAACTAAATTGATATTTAAAGAACTAAGCTACTATCGTGTACCTATACGTAATTAACACATTACAGGTAGCAGATTGAAACCACATTATAATCATTTCACACATGTAATAATAACTGCCGATCATTTTCCTGAATTGCAACAACGTACTTGCGTAGTTATAATCAGATCTAATAAATTGGCCTAAAGCATGTGTCTCATATGACAACACAGCATTCACAACCGGACTAACTGGAATTGTGACGTAATATATCTACTTTCACTTGAAAGGTACAAAGGCGCGGTTTACTAAATTTTAGCTTCTGTAACCATAATCGTGGCATGCCTTCCTTAAATGTTAAGAAATATTATACATAATTGGAATTTAAACTTCCTTGATCATTGTAAAGAGATCGTTGAATATAGATGTTTCTTTACAATTTAAAGTTCGCATTGTTAAATATATTTATTCAGGTCATCAGTTACGGATAGTGAAAGACGTTCTAAGTGTGTTAAAAGATTTCGTAAATGTACATTTTACAACTTTTAACTTAGGTATTTATTTTGGTGATAAATATACTCTTGGGCATTTTAACAGTGGCTTGCAAATAAAAGGATTTTATGATTTAAAAAATCTATTGTGTTGAATGTATTTAGTGCTTTATTTTTATAAGCATTTAGTTTATGTAAAATAAATAACATGGTACGAATATTTATAATTCAATGGAAAAATATGTATCTAATGATAAATAGCAATGTGAATCAAATAAATAGAGGCAAAAACATTAGTTACATGAAAATTCCAATTTCAGAGTTTAGTTATTTTGAGAAACGCAATTTCTTTGAAAACATCATGATATATAATTTAGTCCCCATATTTCTCTCTCTCTATCTATTATAAACAAAAAATTAACCTCTTTTTGTTTAATAATGTTTAGAAAGACTAGTAGAAAACACATTTTTAGACATTGTACCGTAGTAGTTCAATATGATAACTGTTGCAATAATCTGATACTATTTTTTGACTCATATTGCAATTCAGAGACATCCGTTCTCGACCGAAAATTATTGGGCGTATTACAAATGACATACCAGCTTCTCAGTCAGTTGTTTAAAGTTATTTCAACACGTCAAACGTCCATTTCCGTTGCAAGGGAAAGTATCATGTAAATTAATTGAGGACTTTACTGATCATAAAGACAAACCAACTAAATAATTTGGAAATGAGTTCCAAATACGTGACGAGCACATAATTGTTGTGAGCAATGCTACATCATTTAAAACGATTAATGATTTATTTACCAATTTGTCCTTATACGTTGAAGAACGTAACATATACTGAATATATATAGTAAACATTTAAAATTCACAAAAATCTAAATCACGTCAATATTTTTATAAATGACCACGAATTACACGACATAGAACACAATAAAAAAAGGAAAACTGTTCTGTATACGTAAAGTGTAAATAGAAGAAACTGTGCAGGAGAACACTACAAAAGAGAAAATGTTTGCTATATTACATAGCTAACGAAAAACTTTAACAAGAAACACAGATGTTTTTCTACTTAAAATATGCACGTGGTTTATGTACGTGTGACTTTCTGAAAATTGAAAAAAATCAGGCAAAGAAACTACAACTACAAAATCTAAAAAAAGAGAAACCCAAAGCCAGTTCTTCACTAATATTCAAACTTTGAAAGAAATACGAAGTGTAAAAGACTATATACGGAAAGGAAGCCATGTGGCGAGAAGACGCAAATTCTTACCATCATAATTCATTGACTAGGTCAAAATATCGATATATTAGCTCTCCTGACGGTAAAGGTATCGGCTCCTGATTAATTTCATCTATAACAGACGATACAGCTATCATTTCTGAAAACATAAAATAATATTGTAAAAAGCTAAAAGCCGCTTGGATTTTTTATTTTGTTCCTTTTGATAAAATTTTAAATAATTAATATAAAAAAATAGAGAAAAATAATAAACCATTACCAACATTATATGTACAGAACTTTTACTACTAACATCTTTGTTATAGAGCGAAATATTGCAATTACTTCACGCTAGAAACATGTCAATGACGGAGTAAATAAAAAAATTAAATTGGCTGATTTAATTTTTACAAGTAGCAATTTGCCTCAATTAGTCTTATTATTCTAATAATTACAAATTTCAACAAAAAGAAAAAAACCTACTTTAAGAACTGGTACATAAAGTTGTTACATTTATCGATTAGTTTAATAACTAAGTCCCGACGATAATGAGCTTTTTTATTTATATACTGATCATTGAATTGCATTTAAATGCATATTGTACTTGTGTAGGGAGGTCTGACAAAAATTTAAGTACTTGCAGGTATTCAGCCAGGCCAGCATTCGGCCAGTATTAGGGATCAGGCAGTCTATTGTATAATGTTATTATGCAAATAAATCTTTCAAGAATGTTTCTTAAGAATTTAATTCAATCATCGTTTTCAAAGGTATTGTTTATGGAACAGTACAACATAAAACAGGATTGAATAGTGTGCAAATGAAGAAGTATCGCAGAAATTAACTGAATTGTTTACAGGATATCATTTATTTGAATTAAACGTATCTATTATACAGTAGAATTGATCGGAGGAACAAATATTAAATTATACTATGAACTATTAAATAGGAAGTAATAGTCCGAATCGTAATTTACGTAACATGTAATTCAAAGTTTGATATTTACTATTACTCAATATAGTAAGACATCCCAATTTTCGATGAAGTATGAAATGTTTGACTACCTACTCGTTATATTAACGTTGCACAACTAATAATGTTGGAGTTACATTTTCAGTGTTACCTAATATGTTGGTACTGTTATTGATGTCAATAGTGAAATACTCATCGCGTGATACCCACTGGGCTTACTAAATGCCTAAGAAAAAGCTGATCTAGTGACATTTTCAAAAATGTGTTTAATTTAATGAGTACTATCAGGTAAGCTAGTTTCTTTCGATCAATTAACGTAACACAATTACCGTCACAATTAACGTAACTGTTAATTAAATTTTAATATGTACATAATTTCGAAGAATCTGTGACGCATGACAAGCATACGATCGACGTCAATGGCTTTAGCATGAGGTTTGTTTTGTTTTGAATACAATTTTGATTTTTACCTTAGGCATCATGATTTAATGCTCATTATATCAGAGAAATATAAATAATAAAGTAAAAAAAATACTAAAAGAAAAAGCACACATTTGAATTTTAATATCAAATTACTAATACCACATGAACTTGAACATTGAAAAGTAACTATTAACACAATTGCTGGTAAACCCCAATCTTTTGATTACGATTACTCTTGGCATGTAAGTTATCCCCTAAGGTGTCCACGGCCATTCATTGGCCGTATAAAAACATCGTCTATTGTGTCACCGGCCAGCCACTGGCCGGTCAATGACCGCGAGTCGGGAAATTATCGAGAGAAATTGTAGGGAAAATGGAATTATTAGTGACACTCAAGCTATGTTTATGTCAAAGTGACGTGACACCTGAGGGATTATAGTAAATATGCTATATCCCCTCAGGTGACAGGACACCTTAGGGGATATGTTTGTGATGACAGTTGTTTATGGTCTAGCCTACAATTTATGTGTCAAGTGTGTGTCTCAAGAAGTCATGATACCTAATATCTGTTTAATGACATGAATGATTTATTTAACAATAACGTAGTATAAGGTGATGATATCTTTAAATCTTTATTAATAAATACAATACGTTGTTTCATATTCCTTTATTGTTGAGTATAAGAACCCTGACATATTATTTCGGTTTTATGATTCGTGTTCGTGTTTGGTTTGAATGCAAATAAAGTATTAAATGTTTTATGATTAGAAACACTATATACTTGAAAACTAGTTATATGAGAGCTAAGATGAAGTCCGACCTTGAACATTTACAGTTACATTTTGGGGGGAATTTAAAGATTTACCTATACGATACACTTGTTTTTTTTATTTTTCCGTGCGGAAATCCTCTCGGATACCACCTGGTGGCATGTCGGACACGAACCGACTAAAACCACACCCCGTCTTGGGTACTAGATGCCGGGGAACCAGGTACACCCTAGAAAGGAAAACCCTGGAACCCCGATGTACCTCGGGCCACCTATGGTTCATAGATGGCCCCCTCCTGTGTGGGAACCCCAATGTTACTGTCGCCCAGGGCGCGCAAGCTCCGCAGCGTCCGCGCTGCCACCCGAGCCCGGTTCTGCCAGGGTGACGGATGACCTTATCTCTCCAAGGCTTGCGCTTATGGAGGACGGAGATCGTTCTCCGATCACCGGCGCCTGAGTCGCCTGTGGTACCTAGCCCGTTCCTAGGCCTGGCGGGCCGGAAGAGTTCTAAACCTCTCCCGGTCCAGCTCCGCCGTCTCCTTAGCATGCATAACTAGCTCGCACAAGGAGAAGGCGGAGTTCCACGCGCTCTTGTTCCGCAACATGGCCGCAATCATGTTATCGAGCGAGAGACCCACCACCTTGATGGCAGCTACGAGATCACGCCTTGGCTCCTTGCTGATTAGACACAGGTGATCTCCGAAATATCCCTTTCCAGTGGTCACCTGCGTTAACCGGTAAGAGAGGGTCCCATGACGCCTCTCGAGCCAATCCTCTATAACGGGTATTACCACCGTAATAACGGCGTGCTCAGCGCTCAGTTGCCCAAGTCGTTCCCTCCATTCCTCCACGAGGCCTGGTGGAGTTGGGTTTCTGATCATCGATTTCTCGACTCTCAGGACTTCTACCCAACTCCCACGCTTCCTTGCGCCACTAGTAAAGAGTCGCAAGGGCTCTCGCCTCCAGGTCCCATGGTGGAGTTCCGGCCAGGAAACTCGCCGCCTCAAACCTATATGATACACTAAAATTTATACCTGCGTTCAAGAAGTACCAAAACTTTAGTTTTAAATATACATAAGGTGGAATAAGTACAAGTAAGTTTAATTCTAGGATGTATTTTAAAAAGTTCAATGAAGTGCCGACCATCGAGAGTATAAATCATAACTCTTAAAGTTTTTATCGATAATACCTAGTCATTATTTTATCTGCTCTTTTAATTTCAGTTTTCAATAAAGTTAAAGTAGTATAAAGTAAAACAGTAGTGGGAACTTAAACTGAAAAATTATATTAAAAATGTTTAAATTAGATATTTCAACAATGGCATTTTAGACATCTGGAGTCACATTTAAAATAATGAGTGTTAAAAGCGATAGTTATGTTGTGTAAGTAGGAAGACACCGACATTCTAACCGATTTAGTTCCGGTGTCATGAACTAGTGACCTCGGATTATGTAACCGTACGTATGTATTCACCTAGCGCAGTTCTTTTTATTGAAGAGGCTCTATTAATATACCAATAGTGATTGTTTATGAGGTACTTTTGATAAGTTCCATTTTTGAAATGACTTTGCAATATTCTTAACTACACCTTTCATATAGACTTATTTTTTTATATAATAAATACCCGTGGTACGATTTTATATAAAAGCCAACATCAAGCAATGCCGTAGATTGCACCTATGGCGACCGGTGAGTTCACTTCTTTTTGAACTTAACTAGTTTGTCTTCTTAAAATATTTCGATGAAGTCAAAATCTTTGCAATCTAAATGACCTGACGTATACAATACAATACAATTATATGTATAGAAGCATCCATCCAAATGAACAAAGTAACATTTTTATTAACATGGTAAAACATTGTGACGTTTTCATAAATATTATGAATGTCAAATCGAATGTTTGAACTTTCAGATATTAACTTAACAAAATTTAAATAGTACTTGACGACTTTCACTCGTAGATTCTTGCAATTGCAACACTAATGTACGTTTAATAGATCATATTTGGAATTAATTATCATGTTATTTTTCGTATGCTGATTCAAATTTCATTCAATATACTTTTGGTTTTGACTTTTAAGTCGTCAATTAGTAATCAAAAATTGGATGCTTATATTTATCTAATTATCACGATTACCAGGTCCTATCGTATTAACCACCATCTAGCATCTAACGCTAAGCATCTATTTTTATATATATATATATATGCCTGCCAAAGTGACCCTACTCTGCCTGATGAAAAGCATGAGCAGAATCCAAGAGTAGTGGGCACCCTACTCACTGCGGATTGGATTATAGTGCATTCTTGTACGATTTTCTGCCAGTACGGTATAGTTAGTATTGTCATACAAAAAGGACCATTTTTGCTTACTAAGTGGTTCTAGATTACTAGCTTACAGTTAAAGAAATGTAAATAGTATATATCGGTTCTATTTAGTACTTCCTAAATTCCGGTTTTTAGGTTTAATGTAGGAATAGACTACTTATAACAGTTAATTATGATTAATTTATATCAGTAGTTTTATTATAGGAAGTAACTTTTGTATAACTCATTTCATCCCCGTTTCAATAGCCGCATCATTTAATACGTTTACTTCCTTACTCACTTCCAGTAATAATGTGTTACTTTTTGTTCATTAGTATAAAATGTTATATAACGGCTTTTTTAGTCAGCAATGTGATTCAGTTATGCAATATTATTCAGTGTTACATTTGTAACATGGTTTATTTTTGTAAACAGGTTCTTTATCTTCGAGCTATAAGTAGATTTTTGACCACATTATTATACGACATGAGTTTTTTAAATTATATATGAATGTTCCAAAATATACACACAACATTACATTTATACTTTTACCAGTGTCGTAACTGATTACTAATTGATTTACATCCAATATTTTTTTACAGATTCACATTTTTATGAGAGATACTGGCAATTATTTTTAATTGATTGCTGTTATAGAAATCATTTATATTGCTAATATATTCATGAATATTATTATTCTGAGTAATAAAATAACACAGAAAGTACTTAAAAAAGTGACTCACCATCTAGTTGAGCTGGGAACTTATGAGAGGCATATCCCGTTGAT
Source organism: Spilosoma lubricipeda (assembly GCA_905220595.1). Classification (NCBI taxonomy): domain Eukaryota; kingdom Metazoa; phylum Arthropoda; class Insecta; order Lepidoptera; family Erebidae; genus Spilosoma; species Spilosoma lubricipeda. The sequence goes on along the minus strand of HG992282.1, from coordinate 10,814,801 downwards.
ACAGAAGGTGATGTAAAGTGGGCGGGAGCAGTTGGAGGTCCGTAAGCTGTTGGGGGTCCATACTCCAAGTGTGTGGTTGGTGGTGGTCCATAGACTGATGTTGCTGGAAAGTGTAGTTGGAATTGAGTGTTATGATATGATTATGATTAGTGATAGCGAGCAAAGTATAATTGCCAGTATTGAATGGGTTAGATGTTTTGGTTTTTATGCCATAAGCATTATTTAGGCCATTGTATAAATTCTCTTTTAGATAAGACGTAGAGGACAGTGATTATGCCGTGTCCTCTTAAACTGCATTGTAGAAAACAATAATTTGATATCATTTAAACTCAATTGATATATATGGATATACCAGGTTGTGTTTAATAATACTACACGAAATTTAATTTATGTGAGAATATAGTTATTTTATGTGTATGTATCAAATTTCAGAAGTTTACCCCTGAACGGATACTTGTATTAATGTTCGTATTCATCTGAAAATAATAATAATTACATTTTAAATCGGATTCAGAAGACAATACTGGTAATATATATATACTTTTTAACATGGTATTTTGCACTAGGGACAAGCAGAGACATAATACATTTATTTTTGTACTGGGGTTTTTATGAATCTATAAGAAATAAATGCTTCTCAAACCTAAGATGACAAGAAATAAATTTATTTAGATATGTTTAAAATTTTAAAAAAGATAGTAATGCAAAGCATGGGCTACTTGGTTTTTGTTTTTAAAATACTTTTTAAACGACTTCAAAAAAGGGAGGAGGTTCTATGTTCCACTATTATATCCACATTTAGTACCATTTTTTTAGACCTTCCATAGTCCAATCGGAGAATACGAATGATTGAAGTAAGTATCTAAGCAACAAAGTTAGAAGATATAAATGAGAAACAACAAACAAGTATATATTTTATTAGAATCATAATTACAAAGCTATTACATGAATGTTATACAATATCAGTACACCAGATCACACAACACTATTGGTTTAGCGAGAAGAAAATCACCGTGTTAACTGCTTTAATCATAGAGAGAGTTCTTCAGCAACTGTAGTTAAAAACATCATTTCCTACTCATTGACTACAAAGTGAACAAGTAACATCTGACTACAAACATAAAGTCCTTGAATTAAGAATGTGTTATTCAATTATCCTTATAGGTCAGGGCAGATCAGTCCGATGCACGTGATTTACATACGTTATTACAAGTATTTTGCTACCACAATAATATAACATCGATATAAGTTTGTGTACAAATTTTCTCTCCGACACCGTTGCGAAGACTTCGACCCATGACAAAGCTATTGACATTGAAAGTAGTGAGGTATTCACAAAATAAATATATTTCTTTTGATGTGTCTCACTGGTTGCCATATTTTTTCTAATTTGTCCTCAAAGGGACTTCTATTTTTGAAAAATCTATTATTTACCTTCACATCTGTGCTTATTTCGGTCATAGGAAGTAATGTGTGTTTCAAATTTAAGTATCTAAGATAAACCTTGTTCATTTATAAATAACGTGTCTCTACAACAAAAATTTAGAGTTGTTTTCATATTTGAAAGTTTAAAATAGTTCAAACCATGATTCGTCACGTGTTTCTATTTTGTAAAGACAAAACAAATAGACTGCATTAAGTGAAACTGTTATGAGTTACCATATCGGGTATAATAAATATGTTTGTACGTAACAGTTATTTCATGAACAGGATAGTTCACTAAATGACGACATGATTGCGCAGTTTTGTTTCCAGTAAACAGGTAATCTTGTGGCCATGGACTCAGGGAAAATACTGTGTAGTAAATATTTATTTGTGTGATGTAGCACAGGTAAAGAAAGTTAAAGAAATTAACTAAATTGTACTTCAATTATTGACTACGGAGCAATATTTATTTTTTGGTGTGTACCTATTTCAATGTTTAAACTTTTTGTTTGCGTTTTATAACTTACATAAGATGTGGTTAATATGACAAATGGTAATTGAAATATTATAATTGTTTTATAGTTCTTCATTTATTAACGATTAATGGAATTTATTTCATTAGTACGAGAAAAGATTTTTTATTTTGATATGTCAAACACTTTGTAAATTTAAAATACCACTGTTATTACTTTACTTTAACTGCAAATCCCTACCTGAAAAGAATGTTATTGTTTCCTTACTTTTATCTATTTAGAGAGTTTTGGATGTGTGTATTTCTGTTATAAGCTATTTATAGCGCAAACACCTACGATGTAGGTCTAAAATTAAATAAAACAAATTATAATAAAGTTAATTTCGAATATCTTCAATATTTTAATTTTCTTAGACAATTTAAAAAATGTTTAGTAAATAAAGTACAAAAAACTATTACGAATTATTTTAATACTATGTTTAGGAACATTATTTAAAATAAAACTACGGGAAAAAAAGGATTCATTCAAGTTATCAATTAAGAAATTAATCATGATATTTATTATACGATTACTGAACACGGACGCGCCTTAAATATCGGAAGGGTTAAAGTACAAATCATGTTTAGAAGCTTATTAGTATTATAGCTTTGCGAGCTTTTTTTACTATTTGAGATATTCCCACGTACGACACGGTTCTTGGGTGGTTCTGTATTTGAGAAATCTTCAGGTTGCATAGTTGAAATTGCTTCTGTTGCAGGAACTTCAGTGTTGTCATTCAATGTAGATGACGTCACTAGTGTAGGTATTAAATTACTTTCGTCTAGTAGACTCCATGCATCACTAGATATGGATTCGATGTCTGGTTTGTCAGTTACCTTAGACTCATCGTCAAGATCATTGCTATCAAGAGTAGATGGCATAACAGTTGTTGATGCAATTTCATCGCTTGTGATACCGTTTCTCGAACCAAAGTCAATTAAAATTGACTGATCTGTTACACCCATGTTATTCTCGTTATCATCACCTGTTATTGGAGTAGTAAATAAGACCTCTGTAGCAGTCTCAGTTAACTCTTGCTCTTCTACTGCTCCAAATCTTCTTTCAATATCCAAAATTTCGTCCATTATATTCTCCTCTGACGGTGTAGGGGTAACAGGGAGAAATTCATTTAATACTTGTACATCTATATTTATAGATTTATCCACGTTAGCATAAATCATTTGTGTTTCTGTCACTGAAGCATTATCGTCATTATAGTCAGTAAATCTGTCAATTGCTACACTAGATTTTATATCGTTCAGATTGAGGGCTTTTGAATCTCGTCCACGAACGGGTTTCTCAGAAACGGAAGTTGTATTGTTCATATAAAAAGAATTCCCTAAAGAAATAGGAAATGGTTTTGAATGTTTGGTTAATCTCAGGTTAGGAGGGTTTAGTAGTTAAAATAAACTTAGTAGCTTTGTTTTCATGAAGAGCTAGTAAGTTTTTTTAAAGTCGAATAGTTAATCCGAGTCTATTCAAAAATTTTAAACTGAAGTTATGAAAAGTTGTCAATTAATTTAAATTTGTATATTTAGTTGGTTATTGGAGTTGAGTAATTCTTAAATAACTATTAATTTAATGTGTTTTCAATATGTCTTAGGTGAAAGTTTACTTACAATGTGGTTTTTTATGGCTGAGAGCTGCAGAACTGACAATCTTCTTTCCAAGGTTGCTGACGGCGTCTCCTTTGCTTGAGATGACTTTGCCTAAAGTAGCTGCTAGGGCACCACCTCCTTTGATCAGCTGCCCTTTAAGAATTGTTACTCCTCCTGTGATGGCTTTTACAGCTTGGAATAGAGTGTACAGAATAGATTTTTTCAGGCCCAAATAGTCGTATTTTTCTTCATGCTGTGGAATAAAATATATTCATAAAATTACGAAAAAAATATAATTCGGTTGGTTGATTTGTTGAATTAAAAAAATAATAATAGCCATATCTTTTACAACATGTATTCCTACTGTCCGGATTGTATAATAAATAACCGAATGTTATACAATGTAGCAGTTTCAGTTAAACTCTTGTTCATACAACTATAAGTAACAAGAAGTGAGCTAAAAAGATGTTCTTAAATTATAGCTAAGCCCATTCTCGAACAAACCAGAGGTATCAGAAGAGCGTACTCCTTCTTTAAAGGCCGGCAACGCACTTGTGATGCCTCTGGTGTTGCGGGTGTCCATGTGCGGCGGTAATCGCTTACCATCAGATGATATGTCTGCTCGTTTGCTGGCTATTCAAGAAAACAAAACGACACTTAAACATATTACTCAAATCTAAATCAGTCCATGTGTATGAACAATAAAGAACATGTATGGAAAAGTTTAATTGCTTCTTGACTAAGAAAAAAATACATATTATGTTATCTCCTCTCCCACTAACAGCCTCTTATTTTCGTTGGAGATTAAAAATATATTGATATTGTTAGATGTCAAAATTAAGAAGTAATTAAAATCTTACAGGTTCATACGAATATCCTTGGTGTTCATCGTGTCCACTTGATTTACTACCACCGGAGGCGGAGCCAATGAAGGCTGAAGCCTGGCCTAGGAGACCGACTTTACTTTGGAGACCGGATGAGGCTTTGGACACTACTGATGTTAGCGCTTGGGCAGACGACCGTTTTGTCCTGCACATAAGGAAATATAATCGTAATTATGTTTTTTCAATGAAGTACTCCTGCAAAATCTGTTCAAAATTGTATAGTAGGCACACGAAATACACTAGATGTCGTTCATTTACAGTCATTTCTACAAATTGAACACTTTATTCATTTTATATGCCAAAAGAAACATAGAAAGGTGTACAATGAATTGAACCACAAGGAATAATGTACCGATTTAAGAGAAATTTGGCATAGAGATAGTTCGATCCTTGAGGAAGGACGTAGGCTCTTTACCGCGATAAGCGACAAACACAAAGCGGCAGAGCCGCGGGCAACATGTTTGACGAAAAGTCCTCTAGTTATTATTGTTCATGTAAAACCACAGAAGAGGAGAATTAAAGGTGTAAAACTATTACACTAATGTGAAACGTAAATTCTTCAGACAAATGTGAAGTTTATTACGATGGAAGAACGCGTGTTAGTTGGAAGAAGGAAGTAAATCCCGGATTTTTTCCCTTCTTCCAACTAACCGCTTTTTCGATCACATGAAAATGACATGAACATGGAAATATATATAAAATTGAAGTGATTTAAGCGTGTTTTTTGACGCACACGGTGCGGCTACGTATAAAGTACACAAGGTCATGTAACAGTGAATTTGGAAAAAGTGGTGTTTATTCCCTTCTTCCAATTTGTGGTTCAATTATGTATGTATGTATCAATATTCTCACGGAGATCTAACAACCTGTCATAATGAATATAGGAAGAATAATTAGAGTTAGTTGCAGAGATAATTAAAGAATAGCCAACACACTTTTTATAGATATTTTTTTGGTGTTTCTTTACAACAAAATTACTGTATTAATCTTACTAACCTCATAATTTCCTCAGCTGCCAGTCCTTCCGCCAAAACCTCTAGTTGCTGTGGTGACATTCTGCTGATTGCTGCCATGTCTATGATGTCAAGGTATAGCTGAGGATTGTGTGAAGGTGCTGGAGCCGCAAACGATGACACCAGACAGGACACACATATCCATAACTGCAGAAGAAAGTATAAAATTAGTGCCGAAATCGATTTAAAAATGAGTGTCAGAATGAATTACAAATATTTAGTTAAAACTAAAGGTCGAAATATTTTAATGTACTGCAGGCAGATCAACATGGACCGTGAACGTATTTAGCTTTATGTGCTCACATTTTAGATGTGACAGGGTCTTTAGATACCCTGTCCCAAAATTCGTCAACAAACTTTTATTTTGATAAACATAACGAAAAATGGTTCTTAACATTATTTTATAAAATATGCCACAATAATCTAAAACTTCAAAATATATGCTTAGATCAAGTCTTTCTGTACCTAATTATGTGTGGTAAATATTTTACCGTCGGTAATTAAATGGATAAGTATAATAAGGATATAATTTTTAAAGTGTACTCAATTCTGAAACATATATTTTCCTTAATGAAATGATATTAGGTAATGCCCCAATGCCTCATTAAGTGTGTTATAATAAAGTTTATAACCTATAATATAACAAAGATGCGTTAATAAATAGAAATCTGTTTAACGATACAAGATTCCTACACATTATATAACTGTTAAGAAATAATAATGTTACATTACATTCAATTAGATTTACAAGATTCCTATAATTTTGCGATACAAAACAATAGAAATGTTGTTGCGAACGTAATGACATGTAATGACGGCGACGACGCGACAACCGCGCAGCCGCGATTCGGGCCTTGGCAGTGAAAAGCGAAAGTTTTTTATGCGTCCGCGGTGCTCTGACGTCACTGTACATGGTTCCGCTTGTTGTGGCCACGAAACTATAAACCGAAGTTAGTGGTTAACGTTTTGATTGATTTAATATATAATTTAAAATCATTGTAGTAATAACATTATTAAATTACATCCCTAAAGTTCCTAACGCTACTTCAGTTAAAAGTACCTAACATAATATGTGCGTGAAATCTTCAAAATATATATATTCGTAGCTATTTGCTCCTTTTAACGATTTAACCGTTGGAAATACTACCAAGCACATTAAATAATAAATCCTGTAAAAATATATATAATAGTTTAAATTATAAACTTTGATTTAATTTTATTGTAATATGAATTGAATTTCTATGCACAGTCTGTTACTCAAAGTGATAATTCCAAATCGTAGTCTGGCCTGTTCTATCCTGCTGTGCATATCAATCAATAAAAAAAAAACAAATTTGTCAGTTTAAGACAGAATTTATTAGTTTATTCATTTATCAGAATTTATTATAAATATAAACGTACTTTGAATTTAAAAAAAAAACTGTGATGTTTATGTCTTGATTAAGAAAACTGTGATGAATTTAAGGCTGATTTAGTGGCTTCATCACCCTGACAGAATATAAATGCCGTTAAACTGGTAAGTCAAGGTAGGTACGACAAAAATTCCATAATCTTTCATTATAGACGAGAACACACTTTCTCGTTTCTTAAATTTTAACGATGTAAATGGAATATGACAAGCGTAGGTACTTTAGTGTCACCTTATGGTTTAGGTGCTTAAATATTTGATTATGAATTGAGCTAATATACTGGGTTTTAAATTCGTTAGTCTAATAAATTATTATTTTTAATTACATTATTACAATATCTAACACATATACGCGGATACTCACAAACAAAAAGGTACAGTGTAGCAATCCCGCAGAGTCCTATTTTAATATTACATTATTTATCTAATCTAATACATTAATGAATCTTTCTGAAGACCGTTATAGTGCCAAGCAAATTTAATCAACTACGTTTTGGGTTATTGTTCCATGGCCAACCCGCCAGCAGTCTCAGATAAGCAAAATTGACTATGGATATGTTTTATTTTGTACGGTATTGTAAACTTTGCTAAAATGTTTTTAAACATGTGTTTAAGAGTAAAACAAATTATTGCTCATATTTATTTGTTACGCAAACGTTAAAAAAGGTACTGATCGTAACTATTCTGAAGAGAAACGGCGAACATTATAAATCCGGAAAGTTGTTTGGTAAAGGAAATGCCATGGCTCTAAGTTTCTTGTTGCTAATGAATAGTTCAACTATTGATAAATGATAGAAAGCAGGTGTTACGGGTACAGACTTACAAAAGTTCGTATTATTAACTGTATCATTATATTTTTAATATTATTAATGAAATTGTACCCTCCTGATGACAAATTGAGTGGTTTTTAAATGTCTTTACTATTAATATACGACTACAACTATTTTTAACTTAAAAATATAACAGTTACCATGATAATTTTAAACCGTTGACTTGACGATTTAAGATATATTGATGTTATAACACATTAGTATAAAGTACTAAAATCTATATTAAATAAACAGCAAGAAGGTATAGTTGTAGAACCTATGGATAATTATATTTCATCCAACAAATACGTCACATGACGTAACATTCTTTAAGTTTGTAACCTATTTTAGAAGGAAAACCACATTCGCACGCGCTTAGAAATTCCACGGGACTCAGAGTTTTCAATAATACCTAGGATTATATGCATGGGTAATATTAAGACATAAACCTCTACGTAATGCTACTTGGGTTTATAAACAACAAATATGAGTTAAAAACATGTCTATACATTTTACAGAATAAATATAGTGTTTGCGTTTTTTTTACCAAAGTTATGTGATGCGATGCGATCATACTTCTTTAAATAAATTGAATATATTACCTAGTTGGAACAATTTTTGCCAATTATGATATTTATACAATATTTATACCCAAGGAAAATCATTTCTATATCAACATTTACTTAGTTAATTCGTATAGATAGACGAAAGATAGAGTAGATAGCTTTTTGAATTAAAGCCAACATTCTCCGAAACGAGCAACTTATACTCAGAATAAGTGCTACTAGTATAGCATAGTTGATTATATATTACATTGATTATATGTTACTGGAATTGTTGACTATGTTGAGAATAAAACCAAAAAATACGAGGTTCACGTCAATTCATTCACATAACGTCACGACCATAATCACAAATACTTACAGTAACAAATCCATTTCTGAATGACAAATTAATTTATTTAATGCATGGGTAGGTTTCACATTATTAAGTAAAAATTAGTATAGACATAGCTGAATAAAAATTGTTGGAGTTTGAAATAATATCATAAATACAAACACATACTAATATAACAAAATAAACTATATGAGTTATGTTCTGCTCCTTTGTCTCATGAAATCTACATAATTGTTTACTTTGAATAACTTGGGACTTTCAAGTCATTCTCCTTCCTGTACCTGTGTTAGGCATGTAATTATAGAATTAAGAAGATAACAGTCGTTTTCCCATCTTTATTATGTGCGTGGAGACATTCATGAACACAATATAATAACTTTAATTGTGTGTAATTTCTTGTGATTGTATTTAACACTTGGAAATATTCGTTTTTAGGTTTGTGGGACATTACTAAGAAAGCTGACTTTATAATAAGAGTATGAAAGAACATATTGCCGTTATTCGATATATCGTTAGACTTTTATACCTACAGTGTAACTTCATTATTTGTAAATAAAAATTAAAAAATGCAAAATTCACAGAGAAATAAATATAAGATATCAGAGACGATCTTTTAAACGAGACTTTCATTTACAATTCGATTGCGAAATGATGCACCTCGTGATATATCTCAACTGCTCGACAATGTGTGTGCAAAGCATTACAGCTATAAACATAAGTAGTAGATCGTTTGGCCGCCTTCAGTCATTACTATTACCTTCACCAATGAATTCAATGAAAGTAACGAGAACATTTACATAATTATATACAACAGTGTGTTAAGACTGTAACCTGTAGGTATGGCTAAATGTCTTATCTTAGACTCGAATCAATCATTTTAACTGCTTCGATATCGATTTCAAAATATTCACAGACTGGTATTTCAATTTGTATCGTAAGTATTACAATTTTTCGCATTATATACCATGTGTCCCAAAATTCAACGATAAGCGGGCGCCACAAGGTACACCTGCTCATGAGTACATAAGAAAAAAAAAATATATATACCTTGTTTTTATTAACAATTATTTTTACGGGAATTAACGCGATCACTTATTATAATGTATTACATACCTTTGATTTGCCTGACGTTTCGACCAGGTTGCACTGGCCGTGGTCAGCCTGTGATAATTTTTCAAATATGCTTAAGATTATTTTTTTATCTTATACCTAAATAGTGCTACTATTCACCACAACTCTGAAAAACACCAAATTGCCCGCAGTTTTTACACAAAAAACGTTCAAAATCATTTTTTTCCCCTAAAATTATGAAATATTTTTACTCTTAGTGTCTTGTAAAAAATCGAAATATCATGAAAGGTATAAATTTTCAAAGAAATTCAAAATTTTTCTTGTAACTAAAAAAAAAACTAGGTATATTTTTTTATTATTTTTCCTTATGTACTCATTAGCTGGTCTACCTTTAGGCGTCCGCTTATCGTTGAATTTTGGGACAACCTGTATGTTTATATGTAATAGAAATAATTGATGAAAACAATGTTATAACATTATATATGCACAAAAATGTATTAAAGGTGTTCCTTTAATACATTTTTGTGTTAAAGTTGCTTTTTTCATACAAACCACCCTTAATAGTCTATATGACAGTATTATGACTTTTCTCTGCAATGCAATGTTTTCTACAAACATAATTCACATATTTTTATACACTATAGACTTTCGATGCAATATTTAAAATAATATCCGATGAAATTAACTGTATATCATGATTTATCTTTTTTCATATAATAATAAATGAAAATCTTAATGTTAATGATTGAAAAAATTGAGAATTTTTAAAATAAAATTTTGTTACTATTACTGGAAATATTAATTGAACAAATTATCCTTCATATTTAGACACTTAGCATACCTACCTATTTATAAACAGCATTGCATATCAACTGCCACCAAAGAGGCTGGTTATAAACCGCCTTTATAGTAATTTGTGATCAGTAGACCGGCATAATAGCATCGTTTAAGCAGTTTCCTTTATAGCAATATTTTATTTTAAACATTGGGCGGTAAATATTTTGTTAGTCTTACGTAAAACGTTTACTTTTTGATATTTAAAGATTGTGATTGTCAATTGCTACAGATTTTTTGATTACGCGAATGTTGTAACTAGTCCATCTATATAAAACAATAAAGTTTACTATCATTATCTTACCAAGTTTTTCTATAAAATTTCTTATTTTCATATCTAATTCTTAATGTGACTGTTTGATGGCAATATTATAGGCTTGCTGCTATAACGTGAGATTTTAGTTATAATCGACAATATAATATTTCTTATTAGCCATTTTCTTACAGTCAATCTCTGGTTGAGGTAGACTCGAGCAGGGCAAGTGTATGTAACTAGATCACTGAGTCAGGAACTTATGTAAAACAAAATAAAAAGCACTTTGTTTATAATGATTTCTCAAGGAAAGCTAGGTAATTCAAAATGTATAATGTTTCTCGTAATTAGTTTAAAATTTTGTATTATGCAATATGAGTCAACTCTGATGAAGAATCTAAAAAACATTAACCTCTAAATTCGCAAATATAATGACAAATTTGTATATAATGGATAGGTTGAATATTTCCGCTATAGAGACGGCCCCGATCCCACGTACCTATGCAACTGAAGTTACTTACAGTAAGTATTATATAATGTTCTATTGCTTGTAACTCACACTATATTCGTAAGAGACGCTAAATTAATGCCATACTTGTCACGCTTACAAATCTAGAGTTAAATAAACATAAATATAACACTGTGATTATTCTACGATGATGACACGGTTTTGACAGTCTTTTACTAAGAAATCTTCTTTCTTATGACCTAATTTTTACTATGATCTCAATTGATACACTTGATAATACTAGTGACGATTTGCGCAACTGACTTGCAGAGTTGAATGAGAAAAGCCCAAAATTGATCAGAGTGGCGGGCAAGCAGTGGTCTGCAATATACAATAGTGTCACAGTACAACAGTGTCCATAAATGGAGTGATGATGATATTAATAATGATAGTATAGTCTCAATAGGATAGTTGACTTTATCTATACAAATAAATAAAATTGGAGTGTCTGTTTGTAATATTAAAATAACCGGTTTTTAGTAAATGCATATGTATGTATACACGGTACATATACCGAAAATGTAGTTAAAATTTTTTTTGTCTGTTTTTCGGTCTGTCTGTCTGTCTGTCTGTCTGTCTGTCTGTCTGTTTGTTCCGGGTAATCTCTGGAACGGCTGGACGGATTTTGACGGGACTTTCACTGGCAGGTAGCTGATGATCCAGGGAGTAACTTAGGCTTCTTTTTTTTAGACTAGCTTTGTCCCGCGGCGTTACTCGCGGTACAACAATAACCGCGGGTAACACCGCGGGGTTTATCGTTAATAAATACCGATGTCTCCTTCATTAAAATGAATATTACAAAACATCTCTGAAAATATAACAATTACAGCTTTTCATTGCTATTCAAATTTTATCTAAAATAAACATTGAAATATATTGCTCAATTGAGTAGTTTAAAACAGTGATGTCACAACTTTGTATTTAGTATGTTTTTCGTACAAAGTTATCATTTTGACAGATGATAAAAAGTAACTAATTTGACTAAGACTAACTTTAGATTTTACAGTGATTCTAAAGGTTTAGTAACCATAAAATATTTTTTTCACAATGGTATCAATCTGTAAATACTTAAAAAAATTGTTAAAAACAACATCGAATAAACAAATGCATTGTCCAAATGCACTTTAACCAAATCAGTGGCTGATTAAACGTGTTATTTGTCGTTAAAGGATGCACATTTATCTATACAAATAAATAAAATTGGAGTGTCTGTTTGTAATATTAAAATAACCGCTTTTTACTAAATGCATATGTATGTATACACGGTACATATACCAAAAATGTGGTTAGAAAAATTTTTGTCTGTCTGTCTGTCTGTCTGTCTGTTTGTTCCGCGTAATCTCTGGAACGGCTGGACGGATTTTGACGGGACTTTCACTGGCAGGTAGCTGATGATCCGGGGAGTAACTTAGGCTACTTTTTTTTAGACTAACTTTGTCCTGCGGCGTTACTCGCGGCACAACAATAACCGCGGGTAACACCGCGGGATTCAGCTAGTTAAACATAAGTTTATCTTCAAAACATGTGTAGGTTACATATTTAAACGAGTATGAATGAATGTGTAACTAAATGTGCTTTAAGTTTTCAATAAACAAGAATGTTGGTTGAATTGCACATGATACTAACACAATAAGTTCAAAAACTAACTTACCTCGCATTTATGAGGATCGCATGATTTATTTCTGATACTTTTTAATGTATTCATTTTTTAAACCATTATCAGGATTTCTTCTAAAGCAATCGTTAATTATTAAATTGCCTTGTTTTTTTAAATAGAACCTGAGAATGTGATTATACTCTATTTAAGGCATATTATTTTTATTAATATTTTTTTGTTTTTTCAAGCAGAAACAACTTCTTAATAAAAGTTAATATTATATTTTTTATAAAATTACTTCCAATTATAACACGCGAGCCGTCAATAATGTCTAGAAACCTTAATAATGGGTGGGACTGAAACGACATCAACGTAAAAAGTAGTTGGACGACCACTTTCTTTCCTTTACGACCTGCTACAGGTAGAAAATATATATGTAATTTAAGTAATATATCGTAAACTTCTGATGTTAAAATGTAGTCTGCACGCAATCCTTTTCAATCGTAACATTTGGCATAAAAGATAATACTGACTACATCTCTTTCAATCAATGTATTATTAAGCACCGTATAAATCTATACTATGAATAATGTCTCGCAGCTGTATTTTTTGTCCACATGAAATCTAAACCTTGATATTTATTTTCAAGTGTCTTAATTCTTTTTTACATTAACAATAATGTAACGGATGGAATATATTTTAGTGTTAAGTGAGTACAATGAACAGTATGAAGACCATGGCTAAGTAATATTTTCGAGATATTAAGTACAGAATCCGAATGCAAATGGCAATATGTTTGACAATCAGTAACCGACTTATTTATCGTAGAAGGTAAAGTAGAAATTTTACTTCATGCTTTATCGAAAACAAACTTTTCCATTACATGATAAATATATAGTGTCATTTTTTATCCGTTTAGTATTCAACTCCATTAAGTGCAGAATCTTTGAGAAGCCTGTTGACCCAGAAAGATTGATTGTCAAACAATTAGTTCCTGCTATTAACGGGTGAAATCAATTTGGAATTCACCAATATTTTTGAGGTTTAATTTTCGCGGCACACACCTAAATGATTTCGAAACAAAACTCTCGTTTAACAATTTTTGGAGTTTAGGATACTAAAGATCGTAACTAATATAGGACTCTAACTCTTTACAAAATACATATTTGACGTCTAATTTGAAAATACCGTGTGTTTTTCTAATTATTGGTTTTTACTATATTTGTTTTTATTGCAGTATATATACATGTACTTAGAGAAATATGTAGATCTACATTTTACACGTACAATTATATTATTTTCTACATAGCTTGACCTAATGGAATTTTTTTGTTTCAATATTAAAACGTTAGTCTGTAAAGTCCAGGATACAGTTGTTGGTTGCCTTTTATTTAGAATATAGAATAATTAAATAGTAATTATAGAAATAACATGTAAGTTCTTCCGTATTACATTTCCTATACACGTTTAGTAGTCGGCGTCAGACTGAGCCTGCTGAGTGAAAGTTAAATTGCAGTACAAACATACACATACAGTGCTGCAAGCATCCTCTATTTGAGTATGACTATATTTATATTATAGTAATTAATTGTGAACTCAGACGACCCAAATAAAATATACCTAATCTAGCACCATTATCGTCGCAATTCCTTTGTACGTGAACTTTCAGAGAAGATGGTCACTAATGCTCTGGTACAATAAAACTTATTTGGTACGACGTAAATGAAGTTTTTTTTCGACATCTGACTCACAACGCCATCTAGTCCCAAACTAAGCAGAGCTTGTACTATGGATACTAGATATCTGATATACATAAATATATAGTTTTTTTATAAATACATATATATTATACATAGAAAACAACCATAACAAATATTTGCTGATCCTACAAACATTTGGTCCGACCCGGGAATCGAATCCGAGTAATCAAGCACAGCAGGCGCATACGATACCACTGTGCCACCGAGGTAGTCAACTCAAATGAACTAAACAATAAATAATATCCAAATCTAATCCACAATAATCTATACTAATATTATAAAGCCGAAGAGTTTGGTTGTTTGTTTGAACGCGCTAATCACACCGAACCGCTATTCCGATTTGAAAAATTCTTTCAGTGTTGGATAGTACATTTATCGAGGAAGGCTATATATCATCACACTCACTAAGACCAATAGGAGCGGAGCACTAATGAAGAATGTTTTAAGAACGGGGAAAATTATCACGCTACGGGCAACAGGAGACGCAAACGAGGTTGCGTAGGTCAGCTAGTCCAATAAATCACTTTGGATGTGATGGTTATAGGAGTAACTATGTAGGAGTTACAAGATAGTCTGTTGTGAAAGCGTCCTATCACTTTGAAGTAACTCTTGCAATAATGATTTTTTAAATATTCAATTAGCCTTAACTTAGTCTGGTATAAGACAATAGTAGCATCTCCAAATGTTCCCATTATTATGTAGGTCATTAGCCACAGTTACATAGAAAATATCTGTGAACTGTTCGAAACAATAACTGTTGCATAAACAACGTATGCCACCGACATGTTTTGTTACATCCTCACGTAATGTAAATATCTCTTGGACATTGCTTATCGCCTGGTAACTTGTTTTTCTTGCTTTATTTGGAGGATTACTCTGAATAAGTTACCAAACATCTTCCTTCTTCCGTAATATTACGTACACCATTTCTGACTCTTATAAAAGTGAGCTTGCAACTCCTATCTTTATATCTTCATCAAAGTTTGATTGACCTAGATTTAAGCTATTACGTAAACAAACCAAGTAGAACGACTTGAATATGATTGACCGGATGTTCATTCGAGAAAGTTCATATAAACTATCAATAATATTATATAGCTTTTTAGAATATTTTTTAATAAAGATATAATAATAAAAAAAAAAAAATATTTCTCAAGGTACCTAATTTTTGTAGATAACACAGAATTCAATTTAGCTAAATCTTTAGCTTTGCATATCTATGGAGAATAAGTAGATACGACTAAGAATATATTCTTGGAATGAAAAACAACCTTTTTCCATAATGATAGTTACCTGTATCTATAAGTTAAACCTGCGATAGTAGACTGTGACAGCCGGAGGTCAAGAATGGGATCATTTTGTGTGAAGCAAACTTTTGAAATTTTAATAATTTGTTGAAACGATGCGCTAATCAACATGCAACATGCTTAAAAAACAGACACAACATATTTCCTATAAATTGCTTCTGTATTGTTGAACATATTCTTAGGCTATTTTTTTTAACACTCTTTGAATTAAAAGACATAAATAGTAGTAAATACACCTCTTTTCTTTTGAAAATGCAGGTATCATCCACGTTTTAAGCTCTTAAATACTTAATCAATTATTAGAACAGACGTGGATATAGAAACTATGGATAAATAGAAATTGTGTTCAAAACTCTGGAAGGTATATCTCATTTATAACATGTAGAAATCTTTTTAAAGTAAATATAAAAAGTATTCTCAAATTTGACAACATAAAATATTGAAGACACTTTCTATCAATAATCAAAACGCAAGTTAATATAATGATGTTTATAATTTAGCTAACATCGGACGGCGGTATTCAGAAAGCAAAACGACATCGCTTTCGTTCGTTGCTGTTACGTTACATGTCATTGTCCGGTGTGACCGGAATTATGTACATGACGCTTTATACGAGTACATGACTTTACACATTTTAAGGCCAGGCTATAGCGATCACTTGGCGAGTAATACTTTTTTTTGCATATTTTTTTGCTTGTCGTTTAATTTTTGCTGTCACTTTAAATATCCGTTGATAAATAAGTCATATAAATCTTGTCGACTAATCTCATTTTCGTTTTTATTAAGTTTTATATACAAGCGTGGATTGAGTAAATTATTGGTATATTAAAATTATTATACAGACAAAACATCTACACATGACATGGGCAAAAGTGATAACATTTGGAGGAATATAGAGATCAAAAAAATAATTCGTGTAGCATGTATAAAGGAATTATAAATTAAGTAGATGAATACTTTAAAATATTATTACTCACGGTGTATACCTACGTATGAAGCATTTTTATACGCTTAAAAATTAAAAAAACGTATAAACTTCACTAAACCTTCACAAATTTTGATTAAAATAAACCGTGGTACGTAACAATCTGACGAATAATTAAGTTTTTGTCGAGTATATCTGTAGAATATACACATAACGATTGAAATTAACAGTTATATAGACAGTTTAGTTGAATAGTTAAACAGAGACGCAGGTCACACCTTTCACCTTCACTTAGTAATAAAATCTGAGATTTGATGATGTTGCACTAATCACAGAAGTGACTATGTAAATTTGATTATGTTAGATAATTAATAAGGGTGTGCGATTCTACAATAACATTCCAAGCAAATATCAAGAATTAAGTATTACCAAAATTAAGTCCTTAATAAAAAAGATTTATCATAATAATATAATTTGATTGACAGTTGGTAATTTACAGTACAGATAGTTATAACATAACGTTAATCATTAACACAAATAAACTAAACCATATTTTTTGCTTTTCAAATAAATTCATTTCAGCCTTAAAAGTAACTGTCGTTTATCTATACAAATATCATTTACTTTTTCTTTAAAATAACTCTGGCAAAGATGTCATTCACCTTATTACATAATGCAGATAGGAAAAAAGTAAAATGAGCGAGCTGAACAATTACAGCCAATTGTGCTTGTAAGTTAAAATGTTTTTGCAATGAAGACTAAGAAAGCCGAGTCTTTTGTTTAATTCGTGGAACGACAAGTTCTGAATTCTATCAATGGTTGAAGACTAAGTATATAAAAGTTGCCTAAATAAAGTTAAATGTAAACAAAATACATTATATTACGTGCATTACTAATTAACAAATTTAACCGGTTTTTCAAATTAGTAAGAACGAATACATTAAGAATACTCAGATATTTATAGGAACAAAAATAAGTGTTACTGTACTAATTAAAACTGAGTGTACTACTTAAATAAACTATTGTACTAGTTTATGAAATCGCACATAATTCACAAAATCTATACTAATATATAAAGCTGAAGAGTTTGTTTGTTTGTTTGAACACGCTAATCTCAGGAACTACTAGTCCGATTTGAAAAATTCTTTCAATGTTAGATAGCCCATTTATCGAGGAAGGCCATAGACTATATATCATCACGCTAAGACCAATAGGAGAGGAGCACCAATGAAAAATGTTTTAGAAACGGGGGAAAATTATCACGCGACGGGCAATAGGATACGCAAACGAGGTTGCGTGGGTCTGCTAGTCTTAAATAATTTGACTGCTTTTTACTTAGTAGGTAGGTGTCAGTTTGAATAAGAAATTACTGTTGTTCCTTCACATAGATAATATTTTTAAAAATCTATTTGCCGATTGACCAAACTATGCTAAAAACGAAGAAAAAAGTGTCATCTGTTGTAAGTGGTAAAATATTTCAAATATTAAAATATTTAAAAATTCTATCTACTGATATAAGTAGTAGTAGTAGTAGTTTTTTTAATACATCGTAAATCGTAAACCGCAATTTACTTTTCATTTTCTTTTTTTTTTTATGTTTGGCCCAGCCAAAATGACTCTACTCTGCCTGATGGTGCTGGTCATCATATTGCGAATGCACACAATACCACAATGCAGCATGGTGACCCACACCATGGCGGGCTAGTGATGCTTCTGCATCATTGGGCCTCCGGTCTCGCACTCACCAACGAAACACGGCAGCATGATTGCTGTCATTTTACGTTGATATTCTGTGCGAGAGCAGTACCGCCCCGGTCGAGCCGGCCCGTTCGTGCTGAAATCAGCGTGGCTCTACTACCTGGACTCTATGCAATCAACACAAATATAAAATTATATTATGTTACTTGCTGCTACGGAACCCTTCATGGGTGAGTCCGACTCGCACTTGGCCGCTTTTTAATACATTCTAATTAATAAAGTCAAGTAATATTCTCTAATAATATTCTAGTAAATAGGTAGTTATCTAAAAGTCACTTAATCATGAGTCATGATTTGTAATGAGGCGCATTTGTTAAGCATAATAGGATGTTGTTCGTTGTCATTATAATGACAAAAAAATATTTTAGGTCCAAACATAAATGAAATGAATTACAAAAATAATAATTTAAGACGATTATATTCGAACGTTACATCAAGCAGTGGGCTATTAAAGGCTGTTAATGATGATATTGTAAAATACCATATTGGTTGGAAACAATAGGTTCTACATTTGAAAACCTAGACTAGAACCTAGATTTACAAGAAAATTTACTATACCTAAAAATACGAGATAAAATATAAAAAAATGTGACAAATATTGTGATCAAATAAATATTAATTTACATTCCTACTTACTTATTATGTCAGCCTAAAACAAATCTAGAGATAACAAGTACAATTTTAACAAAAATAAAACCGAATTCAAGGTTCGACTCGATTTCTCTTGGATGCCATCATCAGATATTAATGTCATTATCATGGTACCACCGTTGGGACGTTTTCAATCTTTCATCTTCATTCATCTTTTCATTAAAAAAAGAATCATCAAAATCGGTTCATAAACGACGAAGTTATCCGCGAAAACACATAAAAAAATGAAAAAAATATATACAGTCGTATTGAAAAACCTCCTTCTTTCTTTGAAGTCGGTTAAAAATGCTATTGAATTCTTTTAACCGGCTACTGTAAATGCTTATCTAACTGACTTTTCGACGTAAAAGAATACCTTAAGAGAAAGGATTTAATATTCTTACGATGTCAACTTTAAAGCAAATGTCTCTAATACAATATACATACATATATAGCAACAGAACACCTACCCAAGCAGACATGTGGTATCATGGTACCGCGCCATCAGCTATTAATGAAAAGTGAACATGCCGCTCATGGATAATTGAATCTCAATAGACGTAATTGTTCGCAAAGTTAGCCTACAAATAATGCTTTGTCTGTTACAAGTTAATAGGCAATTGCCATTAATTGATTTACTATTAATAATAATCATATACCATTCTTGCCTATTTCCATATAGATAATTCTTAAAAAATTCTGAATAAAAATCTAAGTTTTCATCATCGGAAATATTACGATTCATAAAAATATAATAAAACTGTATCCGCACCTTAATTAAAGTTAAATATTGAAACTCAACTAATTAGACATAAATTAAATCATGATAGTTAAGTAATAACCTAGTTTTTTCTTCGAAAAAATCGAGAACGGTACATTAATATCGCCTAGTACTTGGATTGTGGAAGTCTGGTGGCCGTCGCTTCGGGTTCATAGAAACTGAAAGCCGCACTAATCTAGTTTGGGAAAAAGCTCGAAGAATTATGATTATTCTTTCTTTGAATTTAGTTAGATGTTCAAAAATTATGCAAAAGGAGACATAACACTGAATCCCATTTAAGATTTTTATTTTCAATACATTATTTTAATAATTTTTAACGTGCGCAAAAGGTGAATTTTAAATAACTTATTAAAACCACGCCCATATCCAGCAGTAGGCCAAAACGGGCTGATAATGATAATAGATAAAAAGTATTAAAAGTAATAAAAAATAAAAAATAATGATGGACAATTTTCCAACTTTGGTCTTTTAACATATAATTTAATAAACATCGCGGGTTTTTTATTGTTCTATTCTCTCGGATGCAACACATTATGATTCCCAATGTAGATTGTTATCTTTCGTGGTAAATAGCTGTAATCGTATAGATTTATCACATGGAAGAATAAAGTGCTATTTGAGAACACGACCTGTGGTTTGAACTTACAGTCTTGACACAAAATAAAATAATAGTTTCATTAGTATTTTATGAGTCTTTTATTGTATAGGTATTTCTCATAACTTATTGAACTATGCTTATTATGGAATATTGGGAAATATATGAGACCTATATCTAGCTAGATTTATATTCATCAATGTAGTGGTTTTGTATTTCTAATGGTCAGAGTCTTAACAAATTTCAATTGGAAATGTACGAAAGTTATTGAAAATTTGCCCTGATTGCTTTTAAAAAATCTTATTTATGATAGGAAAAACAAAGCTTTAGAGTGAGTTCCATTTGTAGATTGTAGGTGGTCATACGTCAAAATAGTAGTCATACTCTTGGTTTCAATAGTCGTATATGCATCCTTGAAATGCTGCTAATTTGACGGGTCTTCAGCTTTTTTGTAGTTGTCGTTAAATTAACTTTCTTCTTATGTCTTTAAAGAGCCTGAAGCTTTATTCTTTTTGCCTGCCTGTAGGTTTTCATTATCTATCAAGGAAATTAGCAATTTTTTTAAGTTTACTAAATAACTATTAAAATATATTTTGCATAAACGGTAAACTTTAACATTGTAGAGTCTACACTACATCTTTATATGAACGATCTGGTAACACTTATAACAGATCTTTATCATCAAACTACAGCAGTGTAGTAACCTTTATATTGTTTCTGTAGGTAAAAGAACCTTTACCAGTCATAATGCGTACTAATAATACTACCAAAACTCGTCTGTCTTATTATTCTAGAGTAAAATAGAATACAGTCGAATTTCGTATATGCATTTTTAAATAATTCCTATGCATCGAGATATTACGTACATTATAATGTTGACGTTCCTATGCTATAAAAACATAAAAATTCTTCAACTACAAATTGAAAAGGCGATAAACATTTTCTTTGAATGCAGATTATCCCTAATCCAGTACTAAAACATCACGAAAGTATGAATCAAAAAATTGCCTGGTAAATCAAAATACCAGATATATTCTTAATAATAGATTTAACTATCGTTTGAAAAGAGAGAACTTAGACTTTGGGCAATGAACTGCTTTCCGGTGTTAGCCATATAATTATGGATCGGTTGTTAAGCAAAAATGGATGAAAAAAGAAAACATATTAGAAACCATTCAACCAAAGATCCTATACCGCAATCGTAGTCTTGTTTTTATAATATCGGTAGTTGTCGTATTATGGTATTAAATCTTCTTTCTATTACGGCTTTATTAAATTTATCAATAATTAATGCTGTTAGTGTGTTTATTATTACATATTATAAAATTAAGTTACTGATCATTTTTGTACGCTTAGATCGCAACGAATTTTAATTAGTTTTTCACAAACAGAAAAATTTCTTCAAGAGGATGGTTAATATGCACGTACAATAAATGTGTATTATAAGAACAAAATAAAAATAATCAAAGATATCCCTGTGAAGCCGTGACAGGGCCTCGTGAATCATACATACATGCACATTCTGAATAGATGAAGCAAATAAATTATATCATTAATTTTAAATGCCTAACAACCAGACAAACAATAATATTAAAAATATTTTTCTTAACTTATAGACGGTGTAAATATTCTAATGCGTTTATTATTATTTATGTGTGCTTCATTATTTAAAAATATTTGAACACACCATAGCTTTTTTTATTTCAATATACTTATTAACATTAAAATCAACCAACCATCATTCGTTTTTCTTGAAAGCGCCATATGTAAGTCTCACCTTTTTAGTGAACGCTATTGTACCCAATGTGAAACTTTCTGATGTTTCGTATGTTTTTTGTTCTATAATATTGTTAGTTTTATTACCATAACAAGTAACTTAGCGTTAACAAAGTAAATAGTTACTATAAATAGCTTCAAATGCAACATATTTAAAAAATAAATACAAAATATTATCATTTGCACATTGACACGGATTAGTTATGCAATCATGTAATACTAATATTAGTTATTATTAATTTGTCAGATGTCAGGTTTTTATCTTTTTAAAGTTTTAAACTACCGGAACAAAAATGTAACTATTGAACATTTATCTCACGCTAAGTGTATATTATAGCTCACCTTTATATTCCGCATGTTCATCATCCTACAGAAATAGACGGCGAAAGTCACTTAGCACTTGCACTGTCACCTTTACAGGCACCTTCACTTGTTTTTCTAAAGTTAGAAATTATGTGTAAAATAAAACAACATTAAAGTATCCCACTCCAGGAAACATAAAACGGGGCTCGGGATGAAGTGACGTTTGTATTGGCGCTAAATTTAAAATTCGAATGCAACTTTCGCGCGCGTTCTCTAAGACTGCTCACTCTCACTGGCCACGGCAACGTGTTTTCTTTTTATTTAAACTTGCAATCCCCTCTAGTGGATTGCGAATTATCGCATAATATCTTGCATTATCAATTCAGTGCTTGAACAGGATGTTTCTGATAAGTTGATTAACTTTACAAAATCTGTCTGTTTATAATTTCTGTCATTCCTAACTATTGTGACTTTGAATTTAATTTAGGTAATAACAATATGATACATGCTCAACAAAACCAGTTTAAAAACAGTGGCATTAAAAACTATACTTTTCAAACTTAATCAAACTTTATTTTAGCTGACAAATCTGTTAAAACGAAAATAAATAAGTTTAATTACAAAAATACCTTAGTCGTATACAATAGGCAATTTTACTGTATGCGAGAAAAAATCTAAAAATATAATAGTTAGATACCTTAGATTGCCTAAGGTATCTCAATAATATATTTTTAGATTTTTTAAAAGCAGTCGGAAAATGTTAGTTTTAGTTCATAAAATAATAAAATATTTTTTATAATTTATTTCAAAGTTTTCAGTTTTTTATCTGTTCTTTAACACTATGAAATAGTATCTGCCATGTTATTACGTCAAACCGCTGTGTAAACTAAAGTGTTAACTGTCAACTGACCAGCGCAATTGTTTTGTATACAAAGCAAACTGACGTCAATACCACAGAGCAATATGGCGACCACTTCGTCCAGCGTTTTTGACAAATTTATGATTAGAATGCATTTTTAAATAAAAATTGTGTTTTTTTCAGTGGTTTAATAGCACTATAGAATCTAATTTAGACACTTTTAAAAGATGAGTGTAAAATACCCAATTATTGAAAAACTTTTTTCCCTATAATTTTACGAAATAATCTATTGATGGCATGACTTACGGGACAGGTTGTATGAATATTTTCGTTTATTAAGTTGAAAATTATGGAAAACGTAAAATATCTTTAAATATTATTGTCAAAACTTTGAATTCAAATTGCGTATTAATAACTTATATTTCCATTTATAAAAAAGAAAAAAAAATCAAATTTCTGTAATAAGAACCTCCTTAGATAACAGTACGCCAAAAGAAGTGTTTATAACAGCACTTGAATAAAATCGTAATTTTAAATTATATTCCGAAGCTTTAATAAAAAGTTATTGATGTTGTTTATTTTATTATGACAAAGTGTTGCATCCACATCACCCACATCCACATGTTTTTAATGCGTCTTAAACAAGTTTGAAATGTTCTTTACGAAAATAAACAAAAAGAAACAAACTTCAAGAACTGGACAAAATTAAAATGGGACCACAGGGGAAGCACCAGCTTTTAAAAAAAAAATGTTAAAATCGGTGCAGTCAGTCAAAAGTTCTAAAGTAACAAACATTAAAAAAATTGTCGAATTGAGAACCTCCTCCTTTGTTAAAGTCGATGGCAAATATGACATGGAAAACTTAATAGAAAAATTAGACGAATTAAATCGCAACAGAAACTACGAAGGTCACTAAATTAAATTAAATAACGAAATTGAACATTTTGTACAGTAAGTCAAACTTGATGCGACATGTTCATTAATTCAGGACCTCAGATTTTGGGGGTACAGTGAGACGCACTAAGGTCCTCAGACCAAATATTTTTGACAAGAATCTGTGCAATTTCGAAAAATAGAATTATTTATTAAGTACATTAAATTTTTCAAAACAGTTGAAAGTAGTAGTAGTATATTAGTCTGTGCAACACAAGGACATTGAATTCGTGCTACCGTCAATTTGTATCTTTAATACCTATGTATGTATTTACCAAAAAAAATGGTATATACGTATTCTATCAGTTATTCAGCTTCCGTAGTACAAGTTCTGTTCAGTTTGAGGCTAGATGACGTTGTGATTTAGATGACCAACATATTTAAATGTTAATTTAATTCAGATAAAGTTTATTTTTTAACCGACTTCAAAAAAAAGGTGGTTATCAATTCGACTATAATTTTTTTATGTTTTGTTACCTCATAACTTTTGGCTGGGTGAACCGATTTTAATATAAATAGGTAATTAATGTTTGTTTTTTATCTTATAAAAAATGCGTGTGGTTCCATTTCAGTTTGGTTCATTTCTAGAAGTCGGTTTTTTTTATAAAATTTGATGATTATGTATGTGTAAGAATGACCTCATTACGGGAATAGAATTAGTAGGAACTTGTTTCATACTTAGTCTCCTTTTTTAATTTCTTATTGCATCTCTGCGCGACAAAATCATGATAATTTGTCCTTTCAAACTATTGCTACGGGACCACCTAAAACATACTAATAAATTTTAAGTTCTTCATTCCTTAGGTGTTTAGCGTGTTTATTCAATGCGCAATTCATAATTTTTATGACCCCTTGCGACTCCAGAACGTAACACGGTGGATGCACTTTAATTTATAATATATTTATGTTCTTGTGGTGCTAAACATGACCAGTACAGACAGATTACAACATGCAGTGAAGGGATTTATGGCGATCATGTTGCATACGACTAACTTGTAACGAAATCATATTTATTATACAATATTTTATTATCTTATATAAGATATCTTCTGCTTGATCGCAATTACTGGCCTAATTGGGTAACTAATCTAAAGTAAAATCTTTAGTTGTAACTACGTTGGTTGTATCCTGTAGGATATTATTCTTTTCATCCTTGTAGATATTGATGAGTACCTATTGTGGTAGTAACCTAGCTTTTTGCCTTCGTTAATGGTCAATACCTATGTGTTATATTTTGTGTAAGTATATGAGACTACTTAAAATATACTCTACTATATCTGATATATCAACCGAAAATAAAAACTTTTTGCCTTTTATTACAAATATAATTTAAAAAGAACCTATATTAAATACTATATTTAATATAGGTTTTTCTATTGTCAGCTCTGATTCTCTAAAAACAACATTCAGAAGTGCTTTCAAAGTTGGACGGTCAAAACTTGTGCGATAGTAATTTATGCTATACCCTTTTGTAAACAAGGACGTTTAGTATATTTTAAGCAGGTAATTATTTTCTAACGAAATTAGTGGCTCTTATGATGACATAAGGTAAACGACGCTTAGTACGCTTATTAATCTTACTTAAGTAGTTCTGACGATTATCTAGTCAACTCTTCTGAGAATTAAATTATTTTTATGTGAGACGTACAAAGGCCTTTTATTTTTATTACTTTGACATAGTAATCGAAATAATAGTTTTCTACTTTCAAGTGTGTTGTAACCGTTATATTATAAACAATTTAAATATAGAAGCCTTTTTATTCTGGGGCGGTTTAAAGAAGCTAATGTGTACTTCCTTCAATGTATACATTTTTCGTTTGCTTTTGAACTGGTAATTACATAGTAATTAAAAAACTGATCGCAGAAAAAAGGTCCAACTTGAGTTATATCCATTAAGTTTAAAAAAGACACAAAGTCTTTTCATCGTTTTTCAACAGTTCCTGAAGAAAATAAACACAAAGCAGCCTAAGGATGCCAACTCTTTGCTTTTTAAATAAAATACACTGTTAGAAACATATAGGTTAATGCTGATACAGTATAAACATATTACCCGAGCGAAGCCGGGTTTTCATCTAGTATTTTTATAAAGTACTCGCTCATTTTCTTTCAATATTTTTTCGTCACTTTTTTTATTAACAGATGCACTTTGTTCAATTTTCATATTTTAAACACTTAATATACACGAATTTAGAAGACAGACAACTGTAATTACTCTGTCAATGCATTTTATCGACTACAATTTTTGTTACAATATTTGTCGTACAATGTTTGCTCTAATGTGTTTGTTGACAATGAAATGTTCTTTGACAATTAATATTATTTTGTTATTGTACTATATGAAACCATTTTCTTGCATTTCATGTAAACATTGTTTTGTATTGACATTATTTGATATATTAATTGACATATTTTGATACTTTTAAGTGTTTGAATAATTTGCGGCGCCGTCTTACGTCTTACGGTGACGTCACAATCTGACGCGATTTTAACATATTTGACCCATCCCAAAGTAATTTTGCTAAAGTGCACAACGCCGTTAGAAAGAAGTTTTCACTTCGAAAAATAACAAACACAGATAAAGTACTTTTTTGGACAATTTCTTTTTGTGTGAAAGAATAGTAAATTTTTCACTATTTTTTATTTCACTGCTATCTTCTCATCTTCTGCCCGTAGCTCCGCTCTGGTTTACGTAATAAGTAGCCTATATATTATTCTGCAGCATAAGCTATTTTACTGTGAACTTTCATCTAAATATGTTCTGTAATTTTGCGTGAAATAGTAACAATTATCTATACATTCTCTTTAAATCTTTCTTTCTCTCCTCTTTACATTTAAGTTTGACTCTATTATTTATTTTTGGTAAGATTATCAATTTTTTTTGTTTTCCTTCTGATGCTTAAAATAATTTCAGTATATGTACAGGGATGTCATATTAGGTGTGTTTTTGTATTGGTTTTGAAATCGAGTAGCACGGTTAGCATTCACATAACTTGGTATGTTGCCAGACTTGGTTGCTTGCACATGTACTAGTACACACATAAGAGGAAAATCCGGCTAATTTTGCTGTGCCGCTCACTTTCTTTGTTTATATATTTCATTGCTATGAAATATATATCATTATAAAGCTGAAGAGTTTGTTTGCGCTAATCTCAGGAACCGCTAGGTCAGGAATTTTAAAAATTCTTTTAATTTTGGATAGTATATTTATCGAGGAAGGCTATAGGCTATATATCATCATGTTAAGATCAATAAGAGCGGAGTACCAATGAAAAATGTTTAAAAAACAGGTAAAAATTATCACGCTACGGGCAATAGGAGACGCAAACGAGGTTACATGGATCAACTGATTATAATAGTGTTAAGTACTACTTGTTACAAAGAACCATGAGGGAGACTTATGTCCCACAGTGAACGTATTTTGACTGAGATGATGATAATGAGTGGTAGCTATAATTAATTATCACGCCAAAGATAACAAGTTCAGTTCACTTTCAATGCTTGTTTGTTTGTATGAATAGTTAACATTTTACTTGGTTTTTCTCATTTTATGAATGAAGGAGCAAACGAGGAGAAGGGTCACCTGAGAGTACGTGACTATCGATGCCCTAGACAACTAGTTTAACTAACTTCTTCGCCTTCAGGGTTGCGGAGGATCAGACCTCCAGTCAGCCAGTCGTTCACACACACAGTGGTGGAGTGCTAATTATCATAGTAATGAAAATTTTGGATCAAGGTGCCTATTCTAGATATTATTTTATTTTTAATGTTTTTATGTATAATGCTGTTCTGTTTTTAAAACTTTACAAATATTCATGAAAAGGGCACAAAGAATACTCAGACTCGGAACAATAATTTGTGTATCGCACAATGCGCTGTCCCCATGATGGTATCGAACCCATAACACTCATTGCAATAGGAAGCGACAAAGCGACCGCTTAAACCACTGCGTCAATCGTACAGTCAAATAAATATTTATATCATTATGAATTTATCAAAGAAAAAGATAAATGTATATAATTCAAATTGTATTAGTCAAAAGTATTAGTCAAAAAAAAACTTATTTAAAATTCTTAACTCTACTGGAATCATCATCATGATGATGATCACTACGGATACAGTACAGAAATTTATAAAAATTAAAATATATTATAATATTCTATGTAATGGATGAAATATGAAAAACCCTAAATTATTTTTTGGCAAACTGGCAACAGAAACCAGCATTTTTTTATTATTTTTTTTATATTTTGCCCTGCCAAAATGACTCTACTCTGCCTGATGGAAAGCATATGCAGAATCCAAGAGTGGTGGTCACCAGACAATGCTACAGTGCAGCATGGTGACCATCACCATGGCGGGCTAGTGATGCTTCTGCATCGTTAGGCCTCCGGTCTCGCACTCAGCAACGAAACACGACAGCATGATCGCTGTCATTTTACGTTGATTTTCTGTGCGAGGGTAGTACCGCCCCGGTCGAGCCGGCCCATTCCTGCTGAAATCAGCGTGGC
This sequence comes from Spilosoma lubricipeda, assembly GCA_905220595.1. Lineage (NCBI taxonomy): Eukaryota > Metazoa > Arthropoda > Insecta > Lepidoptera > Erebidae > Spilosoma > Spilosoma lubricipeda. The sequence continues at coordinate 10,785,857 of HG992282.1, read as the reverse complement.
TCTACTACCTTGTTATAGCATGTTACTTTACTGGTTTATTACGTTCCTTTAAATATAAAATTACGTAAAGAAATAACCAGCGGAGAAAAAAACCGGCCAAATGCGATACAAACCTGTAGGTATATTATATCATTATATTGTAATAAAAAAATGATTGTAATACTTACTTTTCTGTGCTATATGTAAGATTCTGAGTTCACGGATAGTATTCTGTAGGTTGTATTTGTATATAGTATGCTGTAGTATTTGCAGCATAAACATCTTTTGGCTTAGAAGTTTCATTTTTTCACAGCTCCAAGGGACAGCAGACCCAAGTATTTGATATAAATTTCAGCTTGGGTGGAGGGTATCCACGCATTCCTAAGAAAAATGGTCTTCACAGACAGATAGACGGACAACAAAGTGATCATGTATAGGGGTTCCGTTTTTTCCTTTCAAGGTACGGAACCCTATAAACAATGAGAATCATAGATTATTTTAAACAGATCTTTTCACTCAAACAGATAGAGTTACTATCGAATTTAGTATGGAAGTATGGATGTCATTGTCAATTACAATGATCTGGTATTTAAGTGAATATTCAAACATTACTATTATATATATTTACCATACTTTCTTATATTTTAAATTTCAATCAACAATACTTAATCGTTGATTTTGTAAAGAAAAATATATTGAAAGTCATACTTTACGATTGGAATCGAATTCAGGCGTGAAAGGGTGCCATATTGCATAATGCCCCACATTGCGTCAGTTATCTAACAGCATCCTAGCTTACATCCGTATGAATGCGCAAGAGTTTCTGTAATAAAAGCAATGGGTTTTATGGTGAGGAAAACGAAATACTAGTAAATAACGGTAAAATATTTAGAATTCTCATGAAATGACAAAATATTTATTTTTATCCTTGTCACCAATATATCCCATAGTTGCCATCTGTCCTTTTTAGGGTTTATTTATTAATTAGTACAGCCACATTGTATATATTGTACAGTTCATGTAATACATATTTTTAGTTTTTGGTAAGCATTCAATTTGATATATATGTATAACAATTACATAACATTCACAACAGTATTAGTACACTGAGATAAAATATATAAGTAATAACAAGAAACACTAAAAGTAGCATTACATGTAAAATAAAAACAATAATAAAGTAAAAAAGGAAAAATAAGAATAATAGGATTCCATAGTCCACGTCCCGGAACTCTTATAGTTTCGTCTTCTTCGCCCGTCCTTCCGTCCGCCCGTTATCGGCTTACCTTTCAAATGGTTAGCACTAAAAAGACGAAATTTTGCTTGCATACAATTATGTATTTACCTCATCAACAAAGCGCTAAAATTAAACCTTTATTTTGGGGTCCCTTCCCTACACGTAAAGCGGGATTCTTTTATTTTTTCGCGTTTTCCCCATAGTGTCGGGTTTCATTAGATAGGTCTTTGTTTGGTTACTATTACGATTTTTTTTTATTAGGGCATAAAATTTGCAGGATATTCAACTTTAAAGCGCTTTTTTGTGAAAATAGGTCGTTCCCCCCTCGAAAAGCTAAACGGCTGGATCGAAAAATCTGAAAAGAATCATAATGGTAGTCCATCTGATGAACTTGGAAGGAAAACTTTAACGACTTAGTTAACTTTGTTAGTTCAGGAGTCATAGAAGCTTAACTAGTAAAATGCGCTTACTTGGAAAATTTAAAAAAACTAAAAATAATAAGTAAATACTATTTATAGAGATAAAAAGAGATGTTTCCAGCAACTATTTTTGAGGATTGTTAATAAAACCATCGAACCGTCTTGACACATATATTGCGACAAGGGAGGAGACAATACAGTTTTTTTTTAACATAGACTACAAATTATATATTGACAGAACATTTGGTGCGTTCCGTTTTAACACACAGTAATAACTACCAATTCCATCTTCTAAATCCACGTGCCATTATGGGTGACTACGAAATACTATTCTATTCGTGTCCTGACACGCACTTGGCTGGTTACTTTTTTTTCTTTTACGACAATTTATAAAAACTAATTTATTAACTACTAGCTTTCATCTGTTCGCGTGTCTTTTGGTTATATCACAGTATAGAGTACCCTATGTCCATCATCATCATGCAGCGTATGTCCATACCAAAATTCATTAAAATCGGTGCAGCGGTTTATCCGTGAAAGCGTAACAGAGTTACAGACAGAATTACTTTCGAGTTTATAATATTTTTATACGGAGTAGGGACTAGTCTGGATACGAAAGAAGCAGGAGGTCACTAGGACTTTTGTACAATATAAGTTAAAGCCATAAAATAAAATACTGAGAGAGTGAGAACGCACTTGTAACTCTTACCTAGCAGGTGTCTTTGAGCACCAGTAGTCACTTACCATCCGTTGACCCGTCTGCCTGTTTTGTCCCCTATACTATAAAAATAGTAAATATTCTAAAAATGTAGGTGGCTTTTTAACGATTCGTGATTTGTATTTGACGTGTCTGATGGTCTAGTGGTTAGTGAGAGGTCGGGGGTTCGATTCCCACCCAACACAAATATTGTGCTATAAACACGATCATTTGTTCTGCTGTCTGTTGTTTACGTGTTCAGAAATATGTAAGTATGTTTATCAGCAGACTGGTTACCATAGTAAGCATATTATTATTAAAATGTTTGAATAAAAGTTAAAAAAAGAACTTAGAAACTGACTTAGGTATTCCATATGTTTTCCGTTTTCAGCGCATAAACTCTTAACAATTTCTCGTAAGGAAGTTTAAACATAATAATAATTGTTACGTGCTGCACATTGTACTCAAAGTATAAATAAGTATGTTGAAACGTAAATCGTCTTTTTTAATATCTTCCGCGGTCTAATTACTAAAACCTGGTCTAGTCTTGAGACGAAAACACAGTTCAGTAATTCTTACGCAATTATAACGTGGTTCAAATGTCAAATATTATGAAATAATATTAAGACTAGTTGGTGCATTTATTGATGAAATTCGATAAATGATTGATTGATTTAAGATTGCTGAAATACATACGCTGTCGAACTAAACGGTTTGACTCTTTCGTTGTGCACAAAGCAGTTAAAACTTGGATCTTACTACCAGCGCACGTGTTTCTCTTCTACCGTGATCCCGGCTCTTTTAAGCGGAGCGTGAAAAACATCTCACTAGGCGGTCCTAGTGTAGGTCACCATGCTGCATATTCGCAACGAGGATGGTGATCACTACTCTTGGATTCTACTCATGTTTTCCATCAAGCAGTGTAGAGTAATTTTGACAGTGAATACTTAAAAAAGATAATTGAAGATTTTTTCCAGTCTGCCATCTAATTGTTTGTCGATTGTCATCTAAATTTACTAAAGTTTTAATAAATACAATCCTCTACCTAGCTTTCTGCTTCCATAATTTTCCATTACATAGCAAGCAACATGAAATTTAGATGTTTGCCAAAAATTGCCAAAAAAAATTCAATTCACATTCCATGAAGGCAAGCAAAAGAGAAGTCACACAGTCTTTGTAAAAAAAAAGTTTTTTAATACTTTCAGTTATATTTATTTCGTAAAGGCACACTGTAAAGTTTGAATACTATATTAAAAATAAAATAGAATCGAAATCGAATTAATATATCTAGAAAAAGTGTTGAAATATCTTTTCAACCAATATGTGCAACAAACTAAGTCACTTAATTAATTGACGTTATAATATATAGGAAAAATCTATTTATTGTTATTTACCTTATATGTCACGCAGTAATTTATGAAATAATTATTTAGAAACTAAATAATATTGTATTTTCGAATGAGCAAAATAATTAAGTCAACCCATTTAATAATTATATTTTTCTACTCTTATTTGGAATACCTTCACATTTGTTTAAAATAAAATCAACTTGCCCATCCATAGCCGAACGAAGGTTGATCTCGTTAGATTAGAGGAATAAAAAAATGTTTCAATTGAAAGGCTTAGCCAAGGAACAAGTGTATCACCTATAATCTCTTTCTGCAATCACTAATGCCTCTCTTCTTTTCTGTTATGTATTTTGTTTTTTACCACGTGACACGTTTTTAACAGTAATAATATTTATTTGGAACCTCTGACACACAACGCCTCGTAATCTCAAGCTTATTAGGAGTTGTTCTACGGATACCAGACTGAATACTTTTTTTAGTAGATACATATATACTATGAACAGAAAACACCCAAACTCCGAAATAAACATTTACAGATTATACAAACATTTGGTCCAACCCCGGATTGAAGAATAAAAAAAAGATTGCACCTATAGTTTGTTCCAGTTATATTTAACAAGATCCTATTGGTTGGAAAATCCAAAAACAGTATATTGGATACGGGGACACCCGCCGCCGCTATCCGGTGTTTCATTACGCAATAACACGTCTGTGATGTAAAGCGTGTTTACCATAATTGGTAATATAACATTTAACAAAGCGGATTTAGTTGTAGCATTTGTGTTAAACTTAAAACAGTACAATATCATTATATCTTAAATACAGTTACGATGAACACCACGACGGTCTAGCGATGCTTCTGCATTATTGGGTCTCCGGTCTCCCACTCACTAACGAAAGATAACCTTCACCAACCAAGATCTTTTTGAGCGAGAGTAGTACCGCCCCGGCCGAGTCGCCCCGTTCACGCTCTTGCGACCTTATTTTATACTAGCTGTATCGCCGCGGGTTCGCTAGTCTAAAAACAGTAGCCTTAGCTACTCCCTATGTCATGAGCTACCTATCAGTGAAAGTCCCGTCGAAATCGGCCCGGCCGTTCCAGTGATTAAACGGAACAAACAGACAGACAGACCTACAGACAGACAAAAATTGTAAACAATGTGCATTTAGTAAAAAGCTGTTATTTTATCATTACAGACAGACTCTAATGTTATTTATTTGTATAGATGTAATAATGATGTATTTGACTGAAGATTGAATAATTACGATCTATTTTTTATTTCAATAAAGTGTCTATACTAGAAGTCTGTAAACGTCACATGTACATATGCAAAAATTATAAAAAAGAACCTCCGCTTATTGACTGTGAAGAATCTGTTTGGAGACCGAAGTTTGAAATCGGAACGTTACACCAGACGTGAGACGCTTGTCTAGTCCAAAATATTTTTTTATCGTTTATTCGTATTAATTGAGAGTTTTTTAAGATTTTGAAATTGCATAATGTTCTATTAATAAATATAATTTAATAAAAGTTAGATTGTGTCAAAGGTTTTATTTTATGTCAATTAATAAAGATACACTTACTCTATATACGGCATGATTACATATAAAGTGATGTTTAATTCATATAATTATATAAATGACCTACTATGATAGTTACAAACAATAAGTCATTGAATGTTTTAAAAACAATAACGGTTTTGTAATTATTTCTACAGCCTTAAAGTCAACGAGCAATAACATGCCCAATTTTGAATGCGATCAAACAATAACATGGTATTTTATTTATGACAAATACAATAGAAATTGTTTTCCTTGTATTACTTGATTATATACACTAAAAATAATATTTAATTATTATGCAATAGAGGTGAATATAAGGACTGAATATAATTATAGTCACTGATGGCACTGATATTGATTCATATTAACTACATGATTCACTCACTACTATGCAAATAGGTGAGTATTCATAACCTACATTTTGACAATTAGTGACATTACTCATTGTTGCCATAAACTTCGTCACTTTGGGAATAAGAGAAAAGACAATTAATTGGGAGTAGATATTATAAAGAGCTAAAGAGCAGAAAACAGAAAAGGAAGGATCACAGTCTCTAACCCTTGAAGCGCCCAGGTGCAATCATTCCTCTAGCCGCTAGCGCCTATTAGTTATTCTGTGGCCTTTGTCAGCGTAGCGCTCTTAACACTAACACGGCCCTAACAATGGTAAATAACAATGACAAATTTATCACTACAGCTAAATAAAAATTTAGACCTAACGAATAAAGCTTATTTTCAAAACCTAAATAAAACTAAACCATGCACCTGCAACTAATTCAAAGAAAACTATAGGTACATACCTATGCTAATCCATCCAAATGTTCCGGCGTGATGCGTGGTCAAGTTACAGAAGACAGAAAAACAAAAATGAAACAAAAAAAAAAGGTTTTGCTTGAGTATCGATTAGAGTGCCCTCCCAAAAAAAACTAAATTTCTTTTATGTACAGAATTAATCTGTTACATTTTTATTCTACGTTGAAAAAAGTAATCATTTAACGTACCTGTTGTAAAGTTGGTGTTAAGTACTTGATTCCAACAAATGTAGCTGTTTTAAGGAAAAAAACAATTTTCAAGAAAATTTAAAATAACTTTTTCTATGAAAAGAGAGAACCTAAAACAAATACCTACCTATCAAATACTAACTATTTACCGCATTACACATAATGCTTGTGCATAAAACGTTTCCACGATTGTTTTAAACATTCTACGTCATGCGGGCACAACCAAATAGACAAACTCGACGTCTACAGATTTATTATATTATGTAAAAATAGATCACGGAACAATATTTAAAGTACTCGCTTTCTAGAAAAAAATAATGAATGAAATCGTATTATGTGTTATTGAATTAGAACTAAGTACATATTTTGTCTTTCATCCCATCTCTCCAGGAAACCTTGCTGAACTTCGGGATAAAAAGTATTATATGGCCTACCTCGTAGTATGAACTCAAATCATGCCAAGTTTCATTATCACCCATTTAGTAGTTTCGGCGTGATGCGCGGCCTAGATACAGACAGACATATAGACAAAAATGATAAAAATTACAGTTTTGGCTTCAGTTTCGATTACAGAGAGCCATCCAAAAATTTTAACAACATAAATGTACAGAATTGGACCTGTTACATTTTTATTATAAGTATAGACAGATTACATAATTAGGAGAGAAAATAAAATAAAGTTGCGTCGTATCAAGTATCGCATAATTACTTTTTGTAATCAAACTGCTGCATGCGAACAGGAAAATGCAAAAATACATTATTTGAATCACTAATACGTAGTAAGCTAATCGAATAGTTAACCTGTTACTTCTTAAAAACTACTTTAATATTACCTAAGTCGTATAAATATTTGAACTCTTAATTGTGGGAGGGACACGAGAGAGCAGATTGTTTTTTTAAGAGGGTTTCTGTCGTGTTCTCCACGTAGTGGAGATAGGAAGCAAGGTAAGTAGGTAAGGTTAGAAATGAAAATAAAGAGAAAGGTAATCAATTTAGTTGGGAACGTAAGAACGACGTATGAAATAATATACATCACCGTAGTAGATTAACTGAATGATTGAGGACTGCATAAGCGCAGTTTTAGTTTTAGGAGGTAAGAAGTTCTTGAGGCGATATAGTGATGGTGTCCGTGCCGTAACCTGAGCTTAACGAGCTAGTGCTAATTGAGGGCTGTGTCAATGAAACCCAGATCATACAATTAATAAATTATCTTTTGTTGGCGATAATAGGTACAGTAACATTATATAATATTAAAATAATTAAAATTGTTTTAAACGTAAACAATCAAGTGGCTACTGACCGAAATGCGATCCGATGCGATGCGAATCCGACCAGTCACGATTATTACTCATTAACTCTTATATTTTGTGACTATTAAATTTGGTCGGATTCTGTATATATCACTTTTCGCATTTCGAAACATAGGGTGTATTGAACTCGGAAAAAAAAAATTAAAATGTACTAATTATATGCATCTTAACTGCATTTAATATGGTCCCTACTTATAACTCTGTAATATGGTGTGCAAATAAAGAGTTTTCTATTTATCTGCCTACATATGATAGATACAATAAAACCAACATATTTTGTAAGTTGTACTAATAGAAAACGGAAAAGCTGATAAGTTGCCTTTAAGTATTTAGTCTAGGTGATGACCCAGGTTAAATACTTCACGTCATACGCAGTGGACATCCGTTTACTATCTGACATTGTTTATTTGCCGGGTAAAACTTAGACTATATTCTGTAATAACTACTTTGTTATGTTTTCTTATACAACAAAATAAGCATAGAAAGAAAACAATGAAACCCAAAATTACAAAACTAACTAAGAGTCAGCCGTTTGAAATGCATTGCTACAAGTTGTGTAACTAACAACTTATAATGTCGCATACATTTATTACCTGCAAAAGAATGTGTAAAACAGAACATATCCAATTGTTATGTTGACAATTTTGACAGGAAACAGGGCGAAACGAGTGCGTTAAGTTTTATATGATCGCTACAAAGAAACACATACCCTAATGCTCAATAGTTAAGGTTTTTAGTTGTCGGAGCAACGTTAAAGTTGTTGCAAAAATACCTAACCAAGACGCATTTTTAGTTCACCTTCTATTTTTATATTCTAATGACATAACGTGACAGTTTTACGTGAAATCAGTATCATTATACATAATTGAAGTAGTATGTTTCATCATAATTATATATGTGAACATTATGACTGTGTTTTGCAATTCATTACTTTAAATTTTACCATACTTAGATATTATTAACTTAATTTGTTTGTCGTATATTTTCGGCCTTAGTTATTTCGCTGTGCCTACTTGTGTTGTGCAGAAATTTCTTACAGTTAAGCAAAGTTTGACGATCGCAATTTACTACGCTCTCGAAATAAAATACCTGTAAAGAAAAGGATTCTGTTGAATACGTCACCTAATATAAAAAAAATATTCTACTTTTTGAATTATTTCTTCAGAAAAATATTAATAAATACTGATTCAGCTGTCTTAAAAGCTCTAAATAACATGAAATGATTTACAATTATTAATTAACATATAGTAGGAACAAGGTCACACATCGAGTCACTTTTTTAAAATTAAGTAATTAAATAGTCAAAAGAAGTGCAGTCTAGTATGAAGTTTTTATTATAACAGTGTTCTTAACTTAAAGTTCAAAATACCGAATGATAAAGGGTAAAAACGTTTTTAGTAAACATTGTGTATAGTTTGACGTCATCTAATAAGTGCAACGGCACATTCTGGTTTGCCCCTTTAATTTATCTCTAGGAATTCATCATATTACTATACTATTGCGGTTAGTTAGAGGCGCTAGGGGATCCCCCTTAAAAAAACTTTAAATTAATTGCTATTTTTAATATAATCAGCAACATTTTTTGTGAAAATTTGTTGTCTTAATAAAAAAATATTAATACAACACATTTAAAAAAAAATGCTTTACGATGAACTGTATTTTAATATTACGTCATTCGTGTCACGTATGTAACACAAAAGTGGGACCTTTAGCCAACAGTACATTTAAAATGCAATTTGAAAGCATTTCAGTTAATAAAGAACAAACATATATCGTTTATGTGTTGTAACGGCGATCAATCGAGATAACTTTTTAACCCATTAGGTCCCATTTTAATTTGATCCCTTTATTGACGTCGGTTTTTTTTGTTAAAATTTGTGATTATAAATTGAACTTAGTAAATAAATCCTAAACTTTTATAATTTGACATGAACGGTGACATCGCTTAATTCGAGGTTTTCAATGAATGACGTCACTAACTGTGGTCGATTTGAGGTAAGAAGTAAGCTCTGATCAAATAAAAAAACACAGATAACACACGGCCCTTTTTTTATTGAAGCTAAAAAAGTAGCGTAGTTCTAAGTAAACACATGCGTTAATGCACTAACTATGCTAGAAACTTCGCTACTTTTCATCAGTATCGCACAAGTATCGACAACTTCTACGATACTGACGTAAAGCAGCTTAGTTTCTTGGCATTTGTCTGAAAACCAACAAAAATGAATGTGTAACAACAGTCTTAAGCCCATGGTAGAAAATATATTTTTTTGCTTACTTTAACATTTCATGCAAGCATTTTTTTATTACTGAGTTATTTTGCAATAAAGTTACTGAATTAGATATTCATTCGAAGGGAACGTTTATTAACCAACAGTTCAGCATTTTAATGTTACATAATGTAAATGTTACGTAATGTAAATCCCAATGTCGTAGTAAATAAATGGCTGTAAAATAATACATACGCATAAGCCCACATACTGATCAACAACCGCTAAACCACAATCGTAATCCGTACGTAATAACGTTAAACTCTAAGTTATACCTCCCCATTACCCATTCATTAAAAATCAATGTTTCCCTCCCACTATGAACCCGGGTCCTTTAAGTGGGGCGTGAAAAAGTATCTCACTAGGCCGGCATAGTGTGGGTCACCATGCTGCATTGCCCCTATTCGCACTGAGAATGGTGACCACCACTCCTGGAATCTGCTGGACTTATCATATTTCCAACTCCTCCTGTTTTTCTTCTGATTAATTTCGTTGCGGGTTCCAAGACAGTTAATATTTTTTCCTGGGACTTCCCGAGTGTCATAACTAGGTGTGTTCGTGGGTCACTGCTGTTGATCCTGGTGTACAGGAGTTACAGCGGTGGGCGTGTGGGTGGGATTAGTCCTGGAATCTGCTCATGCTTTCAGGGTTATTTTGGCAGCTACAACAAAAAAGAAACAAGATATGGTTCGTGGTTCAGGTTTTGTGTTTCATATATACAAACGTTATTGTAAATTCCCGAACTAATAAATATTAAGATTTTCCAGTAAACTTTGATGATCGTTTATTTCTAACTTTTACTAACATTCACTTGATAAACCTTACAATTTGCCGCTAGACCCGGTAAATGTCGTTTTGAATAACCCATCTCCAATTTCAACTAAAGATGAAGGTTATTGAAAACGATTTGAATTTACCTCAAAAAGAGTAATTGTTTTTTTTCGGGCAACATAAAGTTCTTAAATAAAAAAAGATCTTGCATATTAAAATAAGAATTGAATAAATTATATTAAAAAAATTAAAAAACAAAAATTATCTATCTGCAGTTGAGATGATAATGGCTGTAGAACAGTGATTATTACTATACTTATAACATAACTATAATAAATACTTTCTTATTCTAGATGTGCGTTATTGCCAGTACCTGTACTATTAGTTTGTATATGTCACAGTCAAAACTAGTTCTTACTAGGCAAAACGCGTTAGGTTAGGTTTATTTCTAGGAGGGGTCCTGAAATGTTAATAACAGCAGTTCCCGGATCCCTGCCGTCTCAGGCGCAGAGTGGCACACCGTTACAGTACCGTACGGTTTGAATATGACACACCGCCCCGCCGAAAACCCCGTGTGGGTGACGGCCCGTAAAAAAAAAAGTATAAGTAGGTTTATCTATTTGTTATTTTTTTACTTATTATTTACCTATATAGGTATATATAAACCTAACTAAGTAAGTAAGATCTAGTTTTAACTTATATTCGATTTGAGCATTAGTTAATTCTAGTATTAACAAAGACATACATTAAAAACTAGTTTTTACTATCACATATATATTACGAAAACCAATACATGTAAATATTGTAATTAAAATTCATGACGAAATTGAATTCATTGTAATTAAAATCCGGTAATAACCTACGAATAAATGTAATAAAACTTCTTGACTGTAGGAAGTAAAAATAAACTGTTTTTTTATATATCTTCCAGAAGATATAACGAACAGGTAGGGCACGTCTTCATGCTAAACGACAACCGTTGCCCAACGACTCTTTCAGTTCAAGACTCACACGTCTTAATACTTATATATAAGTTATGCAATATATTATTGCGTCATTTTTTATTGATATCTTTAATGATTTTATTGTACTGCCTTATATCGTCATCAATACCATTTAATAATATACTTTTAGACATGGGCGTCTCCTTAGAAATGATCCTCCATCCCTTCCTAATAGGGATAGACACTAATTTAAATGTACATTTATTTCTTAACTTTTTGGACAATCTCTTTAAATGTAAAGTGTTTTTTTCTTAATGTTATTAGAATTTATGCATGTAGTGTTTACCTACATGAGTTGCACACTTAGATTTAGTGTTTTACAGTTTTGTAATTACGAATGTTTTAGTGTAATAACTACTGGTAAACCATTAAACAAGTATAATTTTAACAAAAATAAAACCGACTTCAAGGTTTGACTCTATTTCTCTTGGATGCCATCATCAGATTGATGATACCACCGTTGGGATATCTTCTTTCCATTAAAAAAAGAATCATCAAAATCAGTTCATAAATGACAAAGTTATCCGCGAACACACATAAAAACAAAAAAAATATATATACGGTCTAATTGAGAAACCTCCTCCTTTTTATGAAGTCCATTAATACATAGAATTCAAAAGGCCATTAAAATGAGCAACTAACTTGCAAAAAGATTTTCTCAATCTTCCTTATTCTATCTATTTCTAATAAACATTTGGTTATTAAAATGCTTATCAGAAATCAACCATCTTAATTAATGTATTTTAAACAAAAACAAGTAATAAATAAAAATAAAATGACGAAAACATATTAGGTGATTGTGAAACATTTTACAAGTTATTAGACTTATAATATCGCAAGATATATAAGTAGACAGCCTTTTATTGGCAGTTGCTTCATACCTAGCTAAAAGTTAGATTTCATCTAAAGCCATTTGAAAGTTCAACCACAAAGTATGGAAATAATTTTAGAATTAAACGTAACTAGGTGAAAGACTCATTGAGTTTTTAAAATTTATTTTATTAGCTGTTATAAATATTTATTAATCACATGGAATTGACTTACAATTAAAATTCATTTTAACTGACTCCTCTTCTTTGTTATCATATTTGATTACTTTTTTAAACTCTTCTTTATTTTTTAACTACTCTAACTGTACTAAGTATAAAATGTTATTATTATTTTAAGTTACGCAATTAAAAAGTAAGTAATTTGTAGATATATCAACAGTAAAGGAGCCCATAAGATTTATTATTGTCATTTTGAGATCATAAACATCTCATCAATAGTTCGGCTATAGTTTAACAAACAACAGGCAGCAGTTAATCATATCTCACCACGATTTACTGCTTCCCTGTTACTTTGAAGAGGGGCCTTATTTCTCTCTCTACAATCATTAACACCTCTATTATTTTTTACTATTTTTTTTAGACAACGTGGTTCAACATTGACATGACGTCATTCGCATAAATTTAGTTTTTTATTTATAGAATGTCTACTTGCCTGGTCATTAGTCATACATCAATGGGACGGAGCTCCAACGATTCACTACCAATTTGATGTGTCCGTTAGCACGAACTTTCTACTCCAATAGTCCAGTTCCAGATATTTCACAAAATATTGCAAGTGATGAAAAAATCGGAAACAGATTTATGAGGTGCCTGAAGCAAAATAAATGAAATGATATGTAGAAACAGGTTACTGAACTAAGTAGAGTATTTTGTTACTTTAAATTATGCAACATAAATGTTTCACAACATGTTTTCGCACGGTCATGTGACGTAGTAAAAAGAGATGCGTACTCATCACATCGTAAATGCGTTTCGTGTAAAATATTCAATCCAATTCAAGAACGGGATTCCCGCGTCATAATAAGGAAAACAGAATGTTCTTTATAAGGCCGCGTATCGCAATACTTGGCATCAATGTTGTAAGGTCACATGCAGAGAAATAACATCTCTAGCTGCAGTTACTGCAACTTAATCCAAACTAATTAATTACAAGTTAATTAATTAAATTGCAATAAATTATAATATTTCGGTGTTTTATTTTGTGTGAAAATATAGTGAATCGAAATGGCGGTTTTAAAAAGTGTTTTCTTCACGGTGAGAGTCTAAGTTTTTAATAAGTTTTAGAATGTATCGAATAGATAACTTATATGTTTTTTAAATCTATGATATATGATTGATTGTTATAGGTTTTAAGGTAACATAACAACTGCTCTAGGGTGATAAAGTTGAAATGACTATTCTAAGAAAATTAATTAAATTTAAATGTATTCATATTTATTACAGAGCTATTTTATTAATAGATTGGTTTTCAGCAATATTTATTTATTTATTATTTTACAGGTAACTCTCTTCTTAGCAACAAGCAGCGCCGCCCCAACTAGCGGTAAGAATCCTATAATAGTATTGCTAACATCTGCATTCACATTTAAAAAAGTGATTATTAGCAAATCAAATTCTAAATACCGATCTAAAATTGAAATGAGTTAAATAAAGATTGTGCTTAAGTTTTAGAAAGTTTATTTCGTAAAAGACTTATAAAACTCAATCAAAACTCAAATTTTGGTTTACAGATACGGACGAGGTACTCAAAACTCCCAAAGAGTGTATCGGACAGCGTTTTTGTTCCACCAGACCTGAAGGTTATGATCTGCTCGAAGAGAAGATCAACAGCCTTTTGCCAGACGTTCTCGTAAAGGTTCGTAAAACATTACTTTCAACATGCTACTCCTCTGTGAAAATTACAAACAATAATACTATGAAAGATTCATAAATTACACGTTTAATACACCAACACATTTTATGCTACAAATAATTTATTTATGTAACAGTGCAGAGATTATTAACAGTTTAGCGATATTGAGCAATATCAGAAACATGATGATTTAATTTACTTTTAAGCTGTTCGTTGCTAAGATGTACTCAATATTTTTTTTTGCTACAGGATTATGCCGACAGAGACGGACCAGAAACCCGTCTGGAGCCACCAAAACTATCTCCTAAGAGCGATTGGCACAACTGCCCGTACGAAACCAAGGTGATTATTTATATATTATATGTTATACACTGCGGTATATAATATTTTAGGGATTCGTATCTCTATCTCGGACTTCGTTTAATAACTAAGATGAGAATGTCTTCTTAAAATGCTATTTTTCGTGTATAAATTTTACCGTATAATCTAATTAGTTACCTTCTATTTCAGACTGAGCCTTGGTATGTGTATTATCGTGGTGAAAACAACACCAAAACTGAGATCATTGTGCAGACTAAGCTTTTCCAACAACACGTCGAGAGCGTTGTTTGCGCGTAAGTACAATTATTCAAACAGTTATATTTCATCTGCGAGCAGTAATAACAATATTTGTTTGACAAAAAGTACTTTGTTTCAATGTTTTTGAAATAAAATGTGTTGACAATGTTTGATTTATTCATCAAAGTTTTCTTGAGAACACTTTACGATATTTAAGTTATATCAATCTTCTCTTTTATATATTTTCTTTCATTATGTTTGGCGTTCAATTGGAGAGGCATATGGTCTATGATGTAAAGGTGAAAATAAAGTTAAGTTTCAGGATACTTTAACATCCTTAAATTCGTAATGTTACAAGTCACTTTAAGGTTATACTAATCAAGACTTTTTTGTTTGTTGCAACAGGTATAAATACATTGACGCTGACAGCCAAATCCAATGTTTTCAAGACTTGGGTGTAAGTGACGCATACGGAATGCGTTCATCCTGCGTTACTACTACAGCCACACGTACCTTATACGTATTTGATGTTGAGAAAAATGTAGTCATCCAAAAACCCTTCGAAGTTCCTGCCTGCTGCAAATGCAGAGTCGCTTATGCGTAAACAAAAGATAAGCTCATACTAAAGTAAATGTGTGTATCTAAAAGAGTTTCATTAAAAAAAAATTTCAACGTCAAAAGTTCCTAATTGAATACAAGAATAGATTCGAAATTGGCGGAGAAACTTGAAAGGAAGGTATCTGAAGGTATAAGAAGACTAAAAGGAAAACCCATGGATCGGGAAATTAAAGGAGTTCTTATTTATTCCTATAAACTGGTTGTAAATAATGTTTTTCTTTAAAGTAGTTTTTTATGCTAACTTTTTTTATACAAATACTCTTAGTTATTCATTATTTCATTAGATTTGATTTCATTGGAATTGTAAGTAAAGGGTTTATGTTTAGTTTTTGAGTATAGTAAAAAAAGATTCTTATTCTGTAAATGTAAATATTATTTGTGTAAGTTAAATGCCCTCTATTTTGTAATTATACTTCCTTATAAGTTGTTAGAAAAATATACTTTTGAGTTAAGAATAAATCGTAATTTATAAAAGAAAAGTTTTGTTTCACTTTTTTTTATTATGTAATAGGCGGGCAAACGAGCTGACGTATCCCTGATGGTAAGCGATTACCGCCGCCCATAAACACTTGCATCAGTAGAGGCGGCACAAGTAAGTTGCCGGCCTTTGGGGGATGGAGAGGGAAGATAGGGGAAGGGGTTTGGGTTATGGGCCTCCGGTATCCTCACTCACTTGGTGAAACACAGCGCAAGTACTATTTCACACCGGTTTTCTGTGAAGTAGAATAATTTGAGTCTCAAACAACCATAAACTCAGAGAGAACACAATGGAGTACATTTTCTGCTAAATAAAGTTACAAAATTAAATCTAAGCAGGCCTTGGCTTAAACCATCTAAAAGTATGAATATGAAAAAATTATCGCATTTAGAAACTTATCTGTAGCAAAAATCCGTGTCGTGTTAGAATTTATCAAATGTCGGTATCAAATCAAATGATATGCACAGCATGTGGTTTAAAAAGTTTAATTATTTTGCTTCTACTTTATTGTATAATAAAAAAATTCAAGTAAAAATATCCTTGTATCACAAGTATTCACGAGGGACTTCACAAGCATACTTAAAACGGACACAAAGAACTCTTAGATTCAGAACAACAATTTGTAGATCACACAAAGTTTTGTCGCATGTAAGATCTGAAAGTTGAACCTACAAGACTGAGCGCGGTAGAAAACGGCGAAGTGACCGCTTAAACCACTACGCCATCCATGCAGTGTGTGTGCAATTGTATTTTATTATAATTATAATTGAGAATTTAAGTTTGTTTGTAACGCTTTCACGCGATAACTAGTTAACCGATCACCATGAAACTTTGTACACATATTCTTGGAGGTTATATTTTAACTAACATAGGATAGTTTTTATTAGATGCGAGCGAAGCCGAGGGCGAAAGCTAGTATATAATATTTCTAACATTAGTGTATTAAAAAAGGATTCATCAACGATCTTTAAAACAAAATGCAGTATCTACTACTATTAATTTATAGACTTTTTCTGGTAATGTCCCAAATAGCTTACAAAACAAAAGTTTTATTTTTAAGTGGTGTGAGGAAAAGTAATATAATTATAGCTTTTCAACGATGCAGTGAATACCTTTAACAACTTGCTTTAAATTTGACTATCTCAGTGGCACAGTGGTAACGCAGCCGAGTGCTGTGCTGAGCTTTCTGGTTCGTTTCGTCAATCAAATATTTGCAGGATCTGCGTATATTGTAGGAGTCGGAGTTTGGGTGTTTTTATGCATTAAAATGCGCTTATACTAAAACAAACACAGATTTCGTACCTCACAAGACTATCGAGCACATTGAGAATGAATCTACGGAATTCGAAAAAATTGTGTCTACTACACACTACACTACTTCTATTAATTCATCTGGAGTAACTTGTGAGTAAATTTGTAAATCGTCTGCATAAAGATGGTGGAAAGAGAGTACCTAATTGATTCGTGATTGAGTTAATAAAACTGAAAAAGGAAAGCTGATAACACTATGCCCTGAGGTAGATGTAGCTGCAGATGTAGTGCACCAAGAGGGGTAAACGCCCGTCTCAGACAGGACACCCATAGAACCCGATAATTCACAACAAATACCGATAACGAACTCTGCAAAACATGAAGTCATAAATGTAATATGTGAAAAATGTCGTTTGGACTTTTTGACCTTTTTCAAAAAGGTTAGGCTGCAGGGCAAACTGTTATCTATACTTATAATCTATTTATATAAAAGAGGAAGGTGACTGACTGACATACCCAGAAATCAACGCACAGCCCAAACCGCTGAATTTAGAATCCTGAAATTTTGCATATAGGTTCTTGATATAACGTAAGTGAGCACTAAGAAAGGAATTTTGGAAATTCCACCCCTAAGGAGGTAAATCAGGGGATGAAAGTTTGCGTGAGCGAAGCCGCGTGCAAAAGCTAGTATATCATATAGATCGCATTGCGTTGATTGCATTGATCAATTGCATTCGGGTACTCGTAGAACGAACTTCTATTTTTTTGTCTCGGAAATAATACGTAAAAAATACGAAATGTCCAATTAAACTGTGGCAATTACTATTCGCGACCTGAATAAGTCCGTCGTCGTACTATAGAACAAAGTGCCCGCGCTTTAAAAGCATTATTTTATAAGATTTATTACATATAGTTTTTTGTTTTTTTATTTTAGCTGCGCCTCTATGACTCTGCTCTGTCTGATGGAAAGCATGAGCCAATTTCAAGAGGGGTGGTCACCATCCTCAATGCGAATAAGGATATTGCAGCATGGTGACCAATGCTATGGCCGCCTAGTGAGATGCTTTTTTACACCCCGTTTAAAGGACCTGGAATCATAGTGGCAGGAAATACGTGCGCTGGAAATGAATTCCAGGTTTTGACCGCTCATCACAGAAAAGAGGAACCGAAGCGATATTATTACTCAGTACATCATTAATGCTTGACAAGATGTTTATAAAAACTAGATTAAACTTTAGAAAGAAAGAAAGATAATTATTTTTTCTGACATACACAGGACAGTACATGGTTTGAAATAGTCGTTAGATAGAAGAAAACAAGCAATTATAATGCCCTGTGGAATGCCAGAAAAGGCGCCTATCTCTGCTGTAGCCAGTGACTACAGCGCTGGTATAACGATAGTGTCCACGTTACTGTATTTTATTTCAAGTCCTAAACCTGTAACTTATATTATCTATACAAATAAATAAAATTGGAGTGTCTGTTTGTAATATTAAAATAACCGCTTTTTACCTAATGCATATGTATGTATACTCGATACATATACCAAAAATGTAGTTGAAAAATTTTTTGTCTGTCTGTTTGTCTGTTTGTCTGTCTGTCTGTTTGTTCCGGGTAATCTCTAGAATGGCTAGACGGATTTTGACGGGACTTTCACTGGCAGGTAGCTGATGACCCGGGGAGTAACTTAGGCTACTTTTTTTAGACTAACTTTGTCCCGCGGCATTACTCGCGGTACGACGATAACCGCGGGTAACACTGCGGGCTTCAGCTAGTTATAAAATATAACTTTACTGAAACGTGACTTGTATATGTACGTTACTTGTAAAAGTTAACTTTCCCAGCTCGCATAAACTGCATGCCTTGATGATAGCTTCTTGCTGTATTAATTACTTGTTTTTCGAAAAATAAAGCAGTTAGGAAATAAGTTTTTTAAGTTTGATTCCCTAACTGTCTCAATTTTACACACACACAAAGACACTAATATCTGATGATGACATCCAAGAGAAATCGAGTCGTACCTTGAAGTCGGTTTTATTTTTGTTTTTTTTATTATTAATAATGCAATGTATGTTTGGGTGGAATCCTGCAACTTAATTTTGAAGCAGATATGTTAAACCGATGTTATCTTTGGCATATGTATACAGCGTGATAATACATTATTATAATGACATGGAGCTGATCTGATACTGGTGTTGGAAGGTGGGCATAGGAACTCTGTAAAGAAATGTCGCAACACCATAGAGTTTAGACTCGTTTTAAATGTTTAGGGTATATCAATAAAAACTTGTTTTTAAAAAGTATTTTGATTTTATTTATTTTTTCATAACATAGAGCAAAGTAGCAGACAGTTTAGCTAACTTAAAGTGACTACCGCTGCTCATGACCATCAGCAACTCAGGAATCATTAACGCGTTGCCGACCGAAGGTTAGTATAAGTTAGAGTGCGATTTTTTCTTTAAGATTCCAGAAGCGCTTAAGAAATATCAAAGGTGAAATATAGTATTCATGAGCTGAGTATTAATTTTAGCTACGTGGAAAGATTATTTTCTTAGAGAATAGAAACCACGCAGCTACATGCGACTGGTACATTTAAAAACTTTTTAATAATTCCTGTTCTATCCTCTTTGAAGACGAAAAAGGGACGTAGCATCCAAATAGTCTCGCATGAAGATTTCAAGTTGTAAGTGTTGATGCCCAAATGCTGAAAGCATTGTTCATTGCTGTCGGCGGTCAAAGGTTCTTCTAGTTGCCTGCGAAATAATAAATATATTATATTGTAGAGTGGTATTTCCTCTAAATATAAAATAAGTTTGGTTAATAAAAAAACCGTGTGGTGTCGTGGAACACCAGATAGGAACAAAGTTCCTTATTATAAAAGTATTTTTTTTCTTCCCGAAATAATTTTAATTAAATTAAAAAGTGTGAAGAAAAAAAAAATATTATTAATTTTCATTTGTATTCTGTAAATACATACATATTATACATAGAAAGCATCCAAACTCCGAAAAAACAAACATTTGCAGATCATACAAACATTTGATCCGGGATTCGAACCCAAAAAATCATTGCGACACCGAGGCAGTCAATCTTACTAGCGTAAGATTTAACGTTACTGACGCTTTTGCCGGCTAGGGTATCCCTCCGCAACGCCCCATAAGGAATTTTGTTCCAAAAACAATTAAAACAGGGAACTTTTGTGTATGCGTGTTTTCAACTTTTAATGATTATTATGAGAATATTATTTTTAATGTTCAGGCAGCTAGCGTCAGTTGACTGACAGCACAATATAAGAAGGAAAACTTCATTTATATAGTTAGTTAGATACAGGTACTATCAGTAGTAGGCCGTTTGGGCAACTTGGCTAAAGCCTCCTTTCTATAGAAGACTATATAAAAAGTACTATGTGCACCAATGGAATGTTAAAGACTGTCGAAGATAGTTATGAATTATGAATGTGATAGAAATACCAAAATATACAGTGTATTGTGGATTAATCTATTTAAGTGGTATAATTAAAGTGTAGTGCACCTGAGTCTCTTTTTTTATGGTATAGCTGGCAAACGAGCAGACGTATCACCTGATGGTAAGCGATTACCGCCGCCCATAGACACCCGGAACACCAGAGGCTCATCTATCTCTATCTATCTATCACTCCGGTTGAGCCAGCTCATTCATGCCAAAGCGTGGCTCTCCCACGATAAAATCTCACTGATTTTCGCACCACCCAACGGTAGACTGGTAGAGAACGCCCTTGGCATTAAGTCCCCCATTATACACGTCGCCCATAATATAAATAAAAAAATTAAATACCCTTAATTTAACCTTACCGGCATTTCACCGCTTCGATGTATTGTGTGAATTTTGAACTTTGGACCAAGATTTCGCTAGTGGTTTCTGCATTTGTGTCATTATATAAATAAATGTACGGTAAATCTGATGCCTGAAAAAAATAATGTTAAAATTATTTCTAAGTGTTATTAAAAAACAAAGAAGTAATTTTTTATTTAATACCAAATACCGAGTTGAATATATTCATTTCATTTACTAAATATTTGGTACTAAAAACACTTTTTGCCCTTTGAAATACCTATAAAAATATAAAGGATACCGCAGGCCCATAGCTCAACCCCTCCCCACATCCTTCTCCCCATCCCCCAATCCCCATCCTCCTTTTTACTTAAATGTAGATAATTAAAGCTCAAGAATACTGTCATTTTCATTATTAAACAAAGAAAAAGTGGCCAAGTGCGAGTTGGACTCGCCCATTAAGGATTCCGCAGCAGCAAGTAACATAATATAAAAGTTGTTGAGCTAAATTGCGGTTTACGATTTATGACGTATTAAAAAAAACTACTTACTAGATCTCGTCCAAACCAATTTTCGGTAGAGGTTTGCATGCAAAAATATATGATATACATGTAAATAAAGATTATTATTGTAAATAAAGATTATATATTTTTTTCAGTTTTATCATTCTCTTATTTTAGAAGCTACAGGGGGGTACACATTTTACCACGGAAGAGGAAATGTTTCTAGCGCAAACTAATCAGTTTAGAAAAAAATGATAGTTGAAAACTCATCTCATATCATTTTTGAAGACCTATCCGTAGAGACCTCACAGGAAAGGGTTTAATGAAAAAAATTGAGTTTCAGTTGTATGGAACAATCAGTAGGGGGAACCCCCAAAATTTGTAGTATTTTTTTTTTGTGAAAATCTTAATGCCTTTCACAGAATACATCTACTTACCAAGTTTCAACAGTATAGTTCCTATAGTTTCGGAAAAAAGTGGATGCGACATACGGACGGACAGACAGACATACAGATATGACGAATCCATAAGAGTTCTGTTTTTTGCCATTTGGTTACGGAACCAAATGACAATCGATTCTAAGGGAATCGCAAATGTTTGAAATTCAAGTTAAAATTTAAAAAAATCTAAATTGGATTGCATTGCGTCATGAAAAACTGTATCGGAGTTATGACTACTAATTCTTAAATCTCAAAAAAAAAATAGTTATACCTTCTCTTCTCGGCAGTTATGATTATGCATCTCAACTTCTCCTACTCTTGACTGAAGATTTATCTTAGGAACGTTAATAGAATCCTGGAAAACATCTTATTTATATTAATGTGCATGCATATAATATGTTCAGAACAAGTGAAAAAGTGAAAACACCTGAAAACTATTTATTAATACTGGCTGTTGCCCACGGCTCCGCTCGCGTGTATATTTGTTATCGCGGCTAATAGAGCCCATGTGTTATTCTGATGTATAAGCTATATTAATGTAAAGTGTCATCCAAATCCGTTCAGTAGTTTTTGCGTGAAAGTTAGTAGTAGTAGTTACCAAACACACACGTCTTTATATACTTTCGCATTTGTAATATTAGTAAGATTCGTAACAAAATTATTTCTCTCAGATGGCAATTTAGCTCGTTTAACACCACATTTAAATCTTTAGAAGAAACAGTGATTACAACCGAATGGAATTATGATTAATAAATTTAGTAAAAAGTAATAATTTGTTGTTTAAAGGTGTGCAACGGTGTTACGTTTTTTACGGATAGTAAATCTGAATCAAGCTTAAATGTTTGAATTGTTTATATGAATAAAATAAGCATTTTTAAAGATTTTAGATAAATGAGTGAACAATATGGTGTTAAAATAAGACTGTGATGGTAACCCCAAATTGTCAACTACTGTTTATTAAAAGCTTTTGCATTTAAATAGGTTTCCCTGGCCATGTTAAACAACGGATTTTGCATACCTGTACGAGATATTTAGGTAGCCAATTTTCGATATTCGCTTCCAGTTGATGATATCCCTCTGGTTTGATGGCACATAAATTCTGACCTTTACATTCATCTGGGATCTTGATAATTGAATCTATACCTGAGAAAATTAATAGTTGTTTAAGTTTAGCTTGAGACAAACTTTGGTATGATATAACCAGCTCTTGCAGGTTACAGAAATCCATAGTTATTTTTCCTGGTTAACGGTCGATGTGCTCGTTGGCCAGATGAATAATCCAGATACAAAACTTCTAGTAATATTACAGTAGTGTTTCCTTATACAGCAATTGTTATAGAGACAGTGTTTTGTCTGACTGTTAGCCTTGCACTTTTTTACTTTCAATCTTATTTGTATTAAGAAAGGTCCGTCTTATGTTGAAATTAAAAAAATATGTTAACATTTCTTTTATTTTTGAATTGTATTGGTATTAACTGTAGTATAAATAATATAAATATAACCAAACTACTGAAATGTGTGTGTGTGTGTGTGTGTGTGTGTATTACAAACATATCATTTCTGTTCTATTTACCTTTAAGGGAAGCAGCACAACAGGTTGTTAAAAGAAGAGACATCTGTAAGATAAAATTAATTTGTAAAATAAAATTCCTTTTAAAATAAACCAAATCGTAATTATTATTATTATTAGCAAATAAATATATTTATATATATTTAAATAAAAATCTATATATTTATACCAATATTTCGTCAGTGATATTAATTAAGCAACTGTCAAATCAGCTAGTTAGTGTCAGTTTTTATGACCTAGTTATCGATACACATTGGAAGGATCAAACCATACATTTTAAGGTTAAATATTTTTTTCTAGTAACTAATAATGTTACAATATGGCTATTAAATTATATAAATATTATTATATAATTTAATAGCCATATTGTCCAACAAATTGCGTGGTATTTTATCTCGGTCCTACGCTCAGAAGTTTTTTGTTCCTGCTAAGTTTGTTAGCTATCATAGTCGACATTTTTTGTGAAGTGAAAGGTGAGCCCTTCATATAAATGAAGCCACTCACAAAAAGTTTGCTTGATAGTAATAACTTGTAAAATTTGATCCATGGATCCCGGACTATTACATTTACAATTAAAAAAAAATATTAAGTGAACCAACTGAATCATGTAGCACATAAAAATTTCATCAACAAATTGGTAATTTATAAATAGTGTTTTAAATTTTATTAGTGAAATATTTACCGCGAAATATGCTGATTTCCACTGGAACATTTTATAATGTACAATAATATAACTGTGTATAACTGCAAATGGTCGTCTTACGTGAGCGTATTTCAGTAACTGAATAATTAGTAGCCCATGTTGGTTTATATATATTTGCAGTGAGGATAATACTAACATTTTAATGCAATTTATTCCTATTTTTTAAAATACTTTCGTATATATGTGCAGCTGCAAATGACATTATAAATTATAACGATATTATTACATATTAATATTTAGTATGAGATGTGATGCTAATTAATTAACGTAATTAACGATCTAATCCGCCCTAAACCATGAGATCATTAGCCCTACTTTAAACATATGCAATACACAGTGTTCCGTCGTAAAATCTTGACTAAAATTTAAGCTCACAAAAATTTTACAACACAATAATCCTTACAAGAGAAAATAAGACTAAAAGATGAAGGTACTTATTGTATAAATGTAAGTTATATTTGTTTACATGCCCTCTATTTTTATAACTATACTACCTTATTCGTTATTAGAAAAATACACTCTTGAGTTAGAATAAATATTTCGCTGACCTATAATTCGATCCTCAAAGCGTCTGAGATAACGAAACAGAGTACATTTTCTAAAAAAAAAATCTCATTAAATCTTTACACGCCTGGGCTAAATGATATATAGTCTGACCGATCTAATAGGAAGATTATGACAGTTGAGGTTTAGTGCTTGGGTGTCTTTAAACTATAGTGGAAGTATTCGATTACGATTACACATAATCGATCATCAATATTTTTTATTAATATAAACAGCAACATCTTACACATTACAATAAATTAAATATACCTAATTATATGAAGTAACATTAATTGTCTGAACACAGGATTAAAACATTTTCTTTTTTTAATAATTATGTTACATATACATATTTGTATTCCACACATATACTTAAGAATCGCGGGTGTATTTCTCAAATTGAGTTAAAATTAGACAACATT
The DNA here is from genome assembly GCA_905220595.1 of Spilosoma lubricipeda. Classification (NCBI taxonomy): domain Eukaryota; kingdom Metazoa; phylum Arthropoda; class Insecta; order Lepidoptera; family Erebidae; genus Spilosoma; species Spilosoma lubricipeda. Next base: position 10,760,682 of record HG992282.1, on the reverse strand, counting down.
ATGGCTACGTTCGATTCAGGAATAGAAATGAATTTGGAAATTAAATAAATAAATAAAATAAATATTTCGGACATCTAAAACACAATGCCATCTAGTCCCAAGCTAATTAGAGCTTGTGTTATGGGTACTAAGACAACTGATATAAATACATATATATACTTTTTTTGTTGTAAATACGTACATATTATACATAGGAAACACCCACACTCCGTGACAAACATTTGTAGATCATACAAACACTTGGTCCGACCGGGAATCGAACCCAAGACCTCATATGATCAGTAGTCGAACAAGCCGGTTGGCGAGACCAACGAGGCAGTCAAATTCAATTGACATCAAAGTCAATTGACATAAAAATGCACTAGTTTTATGTGTAAACCCTTAGGTTATGTATATATCTAGACTCACTCTATATAGAACATCACGCTGCAAAATAAATAAAAAAATAGGCTTACTTTTCGATCATTGTATGTTCTAAATTGTGTTTGGTATTGATAATAATTCTAACCTCTTGTGGCAAACGCACATGTGGTCTCAAACTAAACAAAACTTGTACCACAGAGTAGCTAATATCGAATCCAAATAAGGTAAAATTATTCACAATAAAATAGAACTCTTATTAGTAGCTCAGAATAAGAAACATAGTACGTACGCCAATATTTTATTTATATCCAAAATGACAACAAAATAGTTATTTAATTTTGGGAATAATTCAATGGCTCATATTGCTGAAACAGATAGGTTAGGTACACACCACAACGATTAGAATGTAACATCACTAAATTTCAAACATAAAAATCATAGAATGTAACTGTTTTAGGACATCTTGCAGAATGAACTTGAAATGATGAATCACGCTATTATTTAATATTATTTGTAGAAATTTAAATTGTAATTTCCTACATTACATTCATTCAACTCAGTAGTTGAAATTAATATAATTACAAAATTTATTTGCTTTAAATTAGAATAGTTTTATGGTGCGTTACATTAGTGCATCTTTGCATTTTGTCGTTACGTAACGTCAGTTTCACGTGTCCAAATCTACTTCGTAGATCGGACAAATGTTGTTAGGTGTGTTTTAAAAAATATTTATTTTCCATTCTGGTCACAATAACACAAAATGCATATGTCACAATAAAGTGTTACAATGATAAAAACAATATAAAAAAGCTGTTATGGAATAAAATAGACCGGGAAAAACACACCACGAATTGGCATGCAAGGGTAAGGCGAAAATTGACACAAGCCGGAATCAGGTTTTCAACGGCAGAGGCAGAGTTTTGTCTGTTGCAAAGATCTAGTGCGTGTCGTGTTATTGTTACACGCTGTTACTGCACGCATGCTGTTGGAATTTGTCAAATCTCGGTATCAAATCAAATGATATGCACAGCATGTTATTTTTAAATTTGCTTCTTTTTTCTACTTCGTTTTTTAATAAAAGACAATTCAACTAGAAATATTCCTGTGTCACGAGGACTTTACAAACATACATAAAATAAACACAAACAACCCCAAATAAATTTGGGAAAGGGGAGATGATGATGATGATACAATATTTCTAACATTAGTGTAGTAAAAAAAGTTTTAATAAATTAATTCATCGACGGTCTTTAGAACAATATGCACTACCCACTACTATTTGATTATAAACTTTTTTCTGGCAATGTGCCAACCAGCCCACAAAACAATAGTTATTTGTTATACAAGAGTGCAAAGTTGCCTTTTAATCACGTGCTCAATTTTAATGACCGAGCAAGCGAAGGATTCTAAGATTGAATCACGAACGCAGTCAGTCATTTAAAAATATGAATCCCGAGGTAATCAAAAGAGCACGAGGTGAAAAATCTTTGCACTCGAGTGCAACACATAACTTTTCATCCCACCTCATCGAGAAAATGATTAAATGCATAAAAGTATTTACAATCACAAAATACTTTTATTTTAGTTAGGTACCTATTAATATTTATTAAGTACTAAAATATGATAGGTTGGTATTATAGAATAATATCTTTAAATTATTTCAAATAATAGGTACTTAGGTATAATTAAATATGTGTGTGATTTTTCACTTGTTTTCAGGTTTCTTGTTTTTAACCCAAGGATTATAACCACGGTGCAAATGAGGTGAACAAAAATGGCACGAAAAAAAGCAAATTAAAAAAAATACACAAAGAAGGTTCCGGGTCTAAGTTTTTTACAAATTAAAAAAGGTTGCATCTTTCCAAAATAAGAAAATACACTTCATTAGATTTTTATTAATATATTCATTATCAGATTTATTACATATATCCTTATTACTATGTGCCTTAGCTAGATCAATATAGCTTGATAAGATTTTTATACAAAGCAGATTATATTTTACTACAGTTTATGTATATTCTTAAACGTCTAAGTTTAATTACTACAAAATATAACTTTATTAAAACTCGTCATGAACATTACTAGTAAAAAGTTTACTTTCCCAACACGCATAGAATGCATACAATAAATATAGCTTCTTGCTGATATAGTTACTTGTTTTTTCAGAAAGTAAAATGAATAAGTTAGGAAATTAAACTTTTAAGTTTAATAATTTAGTTTGATTTCCTAACTTTCTCTTTTTCTTTCATAACACAGGTAGCAGACTGGTCAGTTGATTTAAAATGACTACAGCCGCCTATGAATATCTGCAAATTCTAAGTTAGAGTGCTGAGGGTTAAATTTTGCCATGTGGAACGATCATTATCTCAGAGAATAGCCTAGAAACTATGCAACTACATGCGACTGGTACGTTCAAATGCTTTTTAATAATTCCTGTTCCATCCTTTTTGAAGACGAATAAGGGACGTACCGTCCAAATAGTCTCGCATGAAGATTTCAAGTTGTAACCGCTGATGCCCAATTTTTGAAAGCATTGTTCTTTGCTGTCGGCGGTCAAAGGTTTTTGTAGTTTCCTGCAAAATAATAAATATATTATAGATTGATTTCCTCTAATTACAACATAAGTTTCTCTCATTTCTATTCTCAAACAATTTTTAATACTCAGTTAGCTGGCGTCCGTTGACTAACACCACAATATAAGAAAATGAAACTCATATATACAGTTAGTTAGATACGAATTATCCGTGTGATATTAAAAATATCTAAATAAATAATCAGTCATTTTTAATACCATGCGTTTTCCTTTTTATTGCAGTGCTGTTGGCTGTTCATACGACGTAAAACTCACATGGGATGAATAGATATTCATAAAACATGCAATGAAACTTCAAACGAACCCTATGGGTACCGAACCGTTTGGGTAACGGGGGTAGTAACCTCCTTTCTATGGATGATTATATGGAGAGGCTAGTGGAATCTTAAAAACTGTTGAAGATAGGTATAAAATATGAATGTAATAGAAATACCATAAAAGTAACCTTACCCGCATTTCACCACTTCGATGTTTTGTTTGAATAGTTCATTTTGGACCAAAATTTCGTAATCGGATGGATTTGTTTCATTATAAAAATATGTGTACGCCGGACCGGATTCCTGAAAAAAATATGTTTTGGTTAAAATAATTTGTAAATGTTATTGAAAAACAAAGAATAAGTAAGTTTTATAACAAAAAATAATAAGTTGAATTTACTTAATATTTGGTGTTAAAATACTTTTTGTCCTTTGAAGTACCTACATAAATATCACCAAAAAACGGATTGACTATAGATTTAAATCGTGATAATGAAGTCATACCATTTCAACCAACGAGGGTTTGTTAAACTCGAATGTATTAGACACAAATGTAGGTACAAAAGTTATTAACCCTGCAGACACCATTACATAATACTGTCACTTCTTATTTAAACACAGATAAATGACAACGTATTCCTTTACGCTACTGTTAAAAATTCAAGTTAAAATTTAAAAAATCTAATGATGAAATCTAAAGTGTATTAGCCATTGCATCATGAAAAATGTATTAGAGTTACGACTACTAATTCTTGAATCTCGAAAACAAGATTGTTATACCTTCGTTTCCTGGCAGTTTTCATCAAGCTTCTCGTCTTCGCCACTTCTTCCACTTCCACTTCCACTTCTTGGCTGGACGTCTATCTTAGGAACGTTAATTGAATCCTGGAAAACATAATTTTTATTTTTATGTGCATGCATACGTCTAGAACAAGTGCAAGAGTGAAAAAACCTTAAAACTGTATATTAATATTCTTGACAATTTCGCTCGAAAGGCTTATTTTATAATCACATTTCTATTCTTAGAAGAAGTAGTGATCACAAACTCGAATGAAATTATTAATAACTGCATATTGCCCGCGGCTCCGCTCGCGTGTATGTCCGTTATCGCGGCAAATAGTAGCCTATGTGTTATTCTGATTAATCTATACTAATATTATAAACACGAAAGTTTGTAAGTATGGATAGATGGATGGATGGATGTTTGTTACTCTTTCACGCAAAAACTACTAAACGGATTTGGATGCAGATAACACATAGACTACTATTTGTCGCGATAACCGACATATACGCGGGCAGAGCCGCGGGCAACAACTAGTGAGCTATATTATTGTAAAGTTTCATCCAAATCCGTTCAGTAGTTTTTGCGTGAAGAAGTATCAAACATAAACACTCACAAACTTTCACCTTTATAAAATTAGTGTGATACTAATAATTATCATTTATTTGCTGTTCAAAGGATTGCAGCGGTGTTACATTTTTTACGACTAATATATCTAAATCAAGCTTAAATAGAGGGTTTGAAACGTGGGTTATGAATAAAATAAGCATTTTCAAAGATCATTACATATTATACAATGAAGTCCTCCGCCGCATCTGTCTGTTTGCGAAAAACTCAAAAGTTACTGCACGGATTTTGATACGGTTTTAACTAATAGATAGAGTGATTCTTGAGAAAGGGTTTCGTATATAATTTGTTAAAATATTGAATATATTCGATAAAAGTAACGATAGTTGTTAAAGACGGTGGAAAAAAATTAAGCCGCACATCTTCTAATATACTAATACTTATAATACTACTCTTCTACACTACTACAAATAATACTCTTCTAATAATGTTATTAGGTTTATTAGGTTTTATTATATTTTCCCTAAAGAATCCGTGCGAAGCTAGTTTTACATAACTATGAGAACAATATGATGTTAAAATGTGACAGTGATAAAAGCCTTCCGTCAAACTATCAACTAGGTACTACTTATTCAAAACTTTTGTATTTGATACAGGTTTTATTGGCCAGATTAAACAAATTGATTTTGCATACCTTCACGAGATATTTGGGTAGCCAGCTATCAATGTTAGCTTCCAGGTGATGATATCCTTTTGGTTTGATAGTACATAAATGTTGACCTTTACATTCATCTGGGATCTTGATAATTGAATCTATACCTGAGAAAATTAAAAGTTATTTAAGTTTAGCTTGAGAAAAACTTTGGTTTGCTAAAACTAGCTCATGCAGATAACAGAAATCTGTAGTTATTTTTTCTGCCTAACGGTCGAGGTACTTGTTAGCCAGATAAATGATTCAGATAGATAATTTCTAGTGAGGTAGCTTTTGTAGAGAACGTGAATTATTTTAGCCGTGTACTTGTTTACTTTCATATTTATTTGTATTAAAGAGGGTCCTTAAAACATTGAAATTTAAAAAATATATCAATATGTATACTTTGAGTTTTTCGTATTATTTTCGCATTTCATTCACAACATATACGAGTATAATATATATACGCCTAGAAAATATTATGAATATAATCAAACTATGGAAATGTACTTTTACAGACTATATGTATTTTATTTACCTTTAAAGGAAGCAGCATAGCTGGTTGTTAAAAAGAGAGACACCTGGAAAATAAAATTGATATAAATATATAAGAAAATTCCTTTTAACATTTATGATAACGTAAAAAAAAAATAACTTAGAGATGTGCAAATTGAACCTTGAAGTACTTAAAAATTTCATTGATAATTCGAAATTATAAATGTTGTTTTAAGTTAGTAAAACATTTACCGTCAAAAATGTCAATTGCCACAGGAACATTTTATACTACACAATAATATCACTGTGTATACTGTAAATGTTGTCTAACGTGAGCGTATTTCAATGATTGAATAATTAGTAGCCCATGTTGGTATATGTATATATATCTATAGAATTTCGATTCGCTATGAGGATAATACAAACATTTAAATGTGATTTATTCCTAATTTTTTATAAACTTTCGTGTATATGTGCAGATACCAATGACGTTATAAATTATGACGATATTATTACGTAATATATTTATGTGTTGTGATGCTAAATCATCAACGTCATTAATGATCTCATCCCTTTTAAATCATGTAGGACGCATTAGTTCGTTAGGCCTGCTTCAAACATATGCAATACATAGTGTAACGTCGTAAAATATTGATTAAAATAATATATTCTGCAAACACTACGCACCTTTCTTTCGATTGCAACTAGGGCTAACTTTTCACGACATGTTTATGAGGAGGCACATATGTAGTCATGAGACTGTTTGTTATAATTCTAATAATGAATAAATATTATTAACCATCTAATGACATGTATGTTACTCTTTAGTAAAGTTTTGCTAGGTTACCTACTTTCCTAACGATTTGTTGTTTTTTGACATTGGAAATTTATAGTAAGTCTACAGTTTTCCAATGCAAACTCTCTTCCAAAAGGTTTAACAAAATTAGATGTTCTAAATCTAATTGAAATAAATATCTATGAGACATTAAGTTTACATATATAAATAGTTATGCATAATGGTTTTATTTGTTTTCTATAGATATGATTTTTTAGAAATTCTTTTTAAAAAAATTGTGAACTACAAACAGTAACTCATATCATTTTATTTTTATTTCTTAGTTAGTTGAAATTTTATGTGATAATCATTTCAAGTCATAGCCTTAGCATTTATGCAGAGTAAAATCACGATGAAAGTAGATATTATAATTTACTGAGAACATATAATTTGAGAGCAATCCTTACAATTACTATTATTGCGCAATAATTAGTTTGCAACATGAATGTTGCAATACATCTGATAATAAATAAATCTGCAATATGGTGCAACAACTCAATAAACAGACACATATTCTGGTATATAAGCATGTTACGAAAATTTCTTTCAGTGTTAAGCAGTAATTCCATGGAGTATTTGCTTTCTTGAATCATTGAGTAATATAAATTACAATAATCAGAACATCTCTATTTATTTGGCAGTTTTATAATACTTGTAAATCGTTTGTTGTTGTTTTATTATTATTCATATTATTAGTCTATTCGAAAACATCGCAGAGAATTAAAATGGCGTTCCTGAAAATTGTTTTATATGCAGTAAATAGCACCTACTCTCTATTCTTTTTGGTAAGGAATATTTAAACGACACGACTTTTATTAGTATTTAATAGATATTGTTTAAAAAAATATGTCAATTGTATTTTACAGGCCGCGATTTTTATGCCATCAAGCAGTGCAGTTGCAATTCAAGGTATGAGTTATATGATAAATTAGCTGAACCCCGCGGGTAACACCGCGGTTATTGTTGTATCGCGAGTAACGCCGCGGGACAAAGTTAGCCTAAAAAAAGTAGCGTATGTTACTCCCTGGATCATCAGAAAGCTGCAAGTGAAAGTCCCGTCAAAATCCGTCCAGCCGTTCCAGAGATTATCCGGAAGAAACAGACAGACAGACAGACAAAAAATTTTTTAGCTACATTTTTAGTATATGTATCGCGTATACATACATATGCATTGATTAAAAAGCTGTTATTTTAATATTACAAACAGACACTCCAATTTTATTTATTTGTATAAATAATCATGCATACATGATGTGAATGGTTCAAAAAGACAATTTCTTAATTTTTTACCGGATTCTTGTAGAACACGAACGCAGAGTCGCTATCAGCACAGACTGTCAGAGTACGGGATTTTGTTCTATCAAACCAGAGGGCTACGATCTGTTAGAAGAGAAGATCAATAATATCTTGCCTGAAGTGCTCCTACAGGTATAAAAAACGCAACGACATTGTATTCCAGTTTATTCAAGCTTTATGTTTATATTTTACAGAAATGAACATTTACAGATAAAAATTAAAACTACTAATTTAATTACTACAAATTGTAGAAATTTGTAGTTATTTAATCTATAGTTTTAATTTCTGCATATGGCGAGATTGTGTAAAATGAAAATTGTAGTGCATTATTTTTAATTTTGATTTTGGTTCCAATAAATTCTACTTTACAGGATTACGCTGATCGGTATGGGGCAGAAAATCCAATGCAGCCAAAAAAATTGTCCCCTAAAAAAGATAGGGACAATTGCCCTTACGAGACGAAGGTACCATCTCACCATCATTAATAATTTTAATTTAAGCCACTGATATTAAAAAACAGATTGCGATACTGAGTTTGTTTCTTTATAGACTGAACTGATGTACACCTACAAATATGGCAGAAATAAAACTAAAACAGATATTATTCTTCAAACTGATATTTTTGGACAATACGTCAAAACAGTCATTTGCGCGTAAGTATATTTTTGAATAATTTATTACAATCATGTAGTTGGAGAACTCTAAAGCAAAATATACCTTAATAAAAATTATAAGTTTGAATATCGTAGAGTTAAATACTTCATATCTCTGATTTTAAATTAGATATATGAAGCTCTTCTTCTCTTCTTTACTTTTACTACTACTATTTTCATGAAAATCATAAGCAAACATAAAGAATAGTGTTCACCATAATCATTGCAAATGCAGACTATGCAACAGTGCTGCATGGTGACTTACATTATGGCGGCCTATTTAAATGTCTATTCATAATTAGGCCGCCAGTCTCGATCCGATCCTAATTAATTTGTTATCTCACGTACTAGAAAGACATTTACTAATTTTTTAAATGTTTTCAACATAAAGAAATCAACACATCCAGGTAGACATCGAGGAACAGTCTTTTAAGAATCTCTTTGCTTCTGATTTGACCACATTTAACATGACGTCAACATGCCAGACGCAGACAGCGCGAACAACTTTATATGTTTACGATATTAAACGAAGTCTAATCGTCCAGAAGTATTTTTATGTACCAGCTTGCTGCAAATGTAAAAGTTCTTACAAGTGATTATATACTCCTATTTAAAACATTGATAAGATTACTTCATGAAGATATGAGATTTTCAGAACAGAGATCCCAATAGCGACCGAGGCTGAGAGCGAAGTTATAAATAAATAAATATTTCGGACATCTAACACACAAAGCCATCTAGTCATAGAGACCTCATGATCAGCAGTCGCACACTGCAACCACGAGACCAACGAGGCAGTCAAATAATAATATTTATTATATGTTGATGTTAGAGATTGCTTCTGAGCGACAATGATGCTACTTGTACTTATCTAGTATCAAATTATATGTTGTAGTTACATGGTGTGGAATGAACCGTTTTATTCCACTTCAAGTGTTCAGTTAAGTAAATAAATTGTAATAAATAATTGACTGTATGACCGGTATTTTTTTTGTAAGTTTTCTGAAATGAATCCTAACTAGATCGATGTATCGCCCAAAAAAACCCTGTATACCTACTAAATTTCATGAAAATCGATGGAACCGTTTCTGAGGTTGAGATTATTGCTTGTTTAATTTAAAGTTATTAGTACGAATAACCATAAATTCATGTAATTGATAAATTATTATAATTTATTCTCAGTCATTTATTGAATACGTATTTATATTATTATTTGTTGTGTTTTGGTACATTAAGATATAGTATAACAATATAAAAATCTTGTAGTTTTGAGTAATAACGGTGCATGATTGGTTAGCTCATTGCGGTGCAGCAATGACTCCAAACTTTTTGTTTTGTTTTCTTTGGTCGACTTCGTTCTCATTCAAGTCTCATAGTTAAGAGATAGAAAATTGTAAACGCTATTTATTTTTTAAAAAGGACTATCAGTGGTGTTTCTTGCCAGATTCTTCTCCATTAAGGGTAGGCTGCACTTGGAACTGGCGACTAGAATCACTCGATTTATTAATATTGACTATTCCTAAGTGCCTGTAAAAAAGTGCCTATTTGAATAAAATATTTTTGACTTAGACAATATTATGTTAACTAAATGTACTTATATTACTTAATCTAAGCAATTACTAATATCATCCTACTAATATTATAAACGTGAAAGTTTGTAAGTATGGATGGATGGATGGAGGTTTGTTACTCTTTCACGCAAAAAGTACTGAACAGATTTGGATGAAACTTTACAGTAATATAGCTTATATATCAGAATAACATATAGGCTACTATTTGCCACGATAACCGACATATACGCGGGCGGAGCCGCGGGCAACAACTAGTATATTAAATGATATAAGTAATTGCTTAGATTCAAAGCTATAAATAACCATTATGGGTTATTATCATAACATTCATGCACGTCGTTATCAGTGTATATGTCAAGATGCTTTCACCTTTGACTTGTAATTATATCAAGTACCCCACGGGTACTCGACGGCTCGCTTGATTTTCTCTAACTTGTGATGCAGCTACTATGGGTAATAACTATGGGGTAATTTCACCACTACTGACGTAAGCACAACCCTAACAGGATTCCTGTAATGCCTGAATCATGATATTATATAGGTAAATAGTTACCAACCATCAAAGCATAAGTTTTACACATTATTTTATCAGATCGTTAGAGGATTACGATCTAAATTACATTTTGATGAGAAGTCCTTGTATAAATACATCCACTACAATATTTTATGTCATACGATCTAAACATGTTTTTATTTAATGTTTACAGTTTTAAGTGTAATTTAAATGTGTGTGTAATTTCAGAGCTGGTATAAATAAATAAATAAATAAATAAATAAATAAATATTTCGGACATCTTACACACAACGCCATCTAGTCCCAATCTAAGCAGAGCTTGTGTTATGGGTACTAGACAACTGATATAAATACATATATACTTTTTTTGGTAAATACATACATATTATACATAGAAAACACCCAAACTCCGAAACAAATATTTGTAGATCATACAAACATTTGGTTCGACCCGGGAATCGAACCCGAGACCTCATGATCAGCAGTCGCACACGACAACCGCTAGACCAACGAGGCAGTCAAGTATGTACTTACTACTTCGATCAGAAAACTGATCGAAGACTTACCAGTCGAATTAATGAAGGGAGAATTTTTAATAAGTCACAAAATGAAACAAACACAATATCTTCGCTGTCTAGCGACGTTGGTTGTTCGTTATTTTGAAAGGTAGGTGTGGGAGAGAGCGACACTTCGGCATGAATGGGCCGGCTCGACCGGAGTGATACCACGGCCTCACAGAAAACCGGTCTGAAATAGCGCTTGCGCTGTGTTTCACCGAGTGAGTGAGGATACCGGAGGCTCACACCCCAACCTCTCCCCACATCGCTTTCCCCATTCCCCAAAGGTCGGCAACGCACTTGTGCGGGTGTCTATGGGCGACGGTAATCGCTTACCATCAGGTGATACGTCTGCTCGTTTGCCACTCACACCAAAAAAAAAGGTACTGAGTGTTTTACTTTTCGAAAATTATTACTATTTTCTAAAAAACTAAACATTCTAAAAAATAAGTCAAGCATGGGAGCCACAAATATAAAATTTCCTCCTCTAAACAATGGAGATGTATTAATTATACTAATTAGTATATTTATTACATCTCGTATACATGTAATTAACATATTACATATGAAACAATTGAAAGTTTTACTAATTGATATAATTTCTGAAACTTCCTGCAAAATATATTGTTTAACAGTAGAAATAATGGAACCAGTATGAACACCGTGTATAGTTTGTTCATTTTCATAGTGTCATATTGATCGTGCCGCCTCGGCGCGTGCGGTTTATTGTCAAAGGAACGCCAACACGAATCAAAGGAGCCGCGTACGGCACTTGCCTTTAAGTAATTTTAATACTTCCTAGTGGGCGAATGGCGTAGGTGGCTTGTGTGATATTATGTCGGTGTACCTTTGACAACAAACCGCACGCGCCGGGGCGGCACGATCAAAATTACACTATGAGTATGAACAAACTATAAACAAGGAAAAGCTGATTACAATAAGCTATAAAACTTGTAAAGCAAAAACTATGCGTATATATAGGTAGAACGTATATTACTTAATTGAGCTTTAGAATATACTCGTAGATTAATATAATTGAATTGTCTAATATCTTCACTTAAAACTCTTTACGGTATACAAAGGAAGGGTTTTCTATCTATCCATATTTTTTCTGACGATGCTCCGAGATTTGGTACTCCGCGATAAAATATTTCGCCTATTAAAATTAAACCTGCAATCCCGGATGTTGATTGCCTTGCTAGACGTAATATAAGTACTTTTATTTTGTTGATAAGTAACACAGAACAAACGAATAATTCTCCTCTTCTGTGATAATTAACTTTAGCACCATCTTGACTTATGTGTGTGATACAAAGGAGACATTCTTAGACAGTAAATGATAGTAGTATTTAATGGCTTTGTAGCCTACACTTCATCACTATTTTATATCGCATAAGTGAAACAGCAATTGGCATAGTTCAACAAAACAGGCAAGCTACTTTTATTCTATTGCCGTGGATTGGGTTTGTGAAATTCAATTCATTTTTTTCAATTAAATTCAAATTATTTATTTCGGACTTATCAATATTGATACATCCATATTTTGTTAGTTACATTGAATGAGTTAACCTAGTGTTAGTTTTATAAAATATTATTTAGTGTGGATGTATAACCACCTGGACATGAGGGGGGAGTCCCACCTATCCGAAAAAACATTTAGGATGCTGTTGGAGGAGGAACGCAGGCGCGCAAGTATGGAAGCACAACGTTTTCGCATTATAGCGGCGAATCCATCGACCTGAAACTCAGCAAACATACCTGACGCGCTACAACTCCATGGCAACCCCAAAAGCACCCTAAATGCATTGTTATATTGGACACGCAGTCCACAGGCCGCACGTGTAAAATGATAAATAAAAAAACAGTATAATTTTTACATTGTCAGTGCAGCGCACAAACCTGCGAGCCAGCATATTGCAACGGACAGCCAGAGACCTGCGTTCCCTATCTATATCCATATTGTCTTTTAAATCGTCTGTGACCCAGTGGCCCAGGTACTTAATCCTCTGAACCCGATCCAGAGGGGATCCCAAGAGTGTGAGATCCGGCAGTTGCTTGTGAGTAAAGGTACCTGATTTATAAACGAGCCATACACTCTTTTTGATGTTGTACCTGAGCCCATGTGGCACCGAATATTCTTCACAAATTTTAAATACAAATGTTTTTATGGTAAAATTAAATTAAGCATAGGTACGTGATAGGTATACCTATGTATATTTCTACTGTAGCTGGTATGGTATCGTGTATAAGGAAACGTTACTGTTACTATCTGCTCGTCGTGTTTAATTAATCATCATATCTGAAATGTTAACATCATGACACCAATGATGCTGATTTCACTGCCCGTCCCCCTCTCTCCCTGTTTTATTTATTTATTTATTTAATGTTAATTTTATGAATCACTTGTGGAAAATTTGTTCATTTATTATTGTCCAGTACGTAATTCAATTTACATATTACATGATTATGTGACGATGATAACTACATCGCGATCGCACTTAAAACTGTAGGCGTCAATAGGCTGTGGCAGTCACTTACCATAAGTTCTTCACTTTCCATCTGTTCTTTTACCAGTTCTGTCATTCATAATACATAAAAAATAAAAGCAGACATAAAAGGCGCTATTCAATGCGACGCGGACAGTCCGCGCGCGGATTAGGGCTTGCGAATTTCGTCGTTCAGTGCTTCGCGGACCGTGCGATGGCATCCGCGTGCTGAGCTGTTCGCGTCGCGGATAGCTCCGCGTAGCACTGAACGTGCAGTATAGGCTTCATACATTGTACCAACCGTCGCGGATATCCGCGTTGGTCATCCGCATCGCACTGAATAACGCCTAAGTAATTTGAGAGATCTACTCCACAGTAAGTAGTTTTCTCCATAAAGATGGAAACCAAAACGGAAACCAAGACGTAGTCCATTTACAGCTTGCTAATTGTTTCCTTTTAAACTTTATGACAACAATCATAGATAAAAAAAATAAAGAATGATCTATTATTGTACAAGTTATACTAAATTAACACAGGATCAATTGAATTGCTACACGATCATCATCTCTGTCATCCACTGCTTGACAAAGGCCCCCCTCAAGGTTAGTAACAAAAAGCCCTAGGGTCCTCAGCTGCTTGTATCCAACGGCCATTGCAAACCTTCAACAGGTTGTCGTATCACCTGTGGGTCTAATATTATTCACCTTTCGGTACACGGTTGCCACTTTGACTCCTTAACTTTTTGACCCCATCAGCTAAAGTTGCTGCAAACAAAGTGCCACGCCCACAATTACATCAATGAAAGGGGATAAACCTATGTTCGTACGTAAATGCGTCACGTTACTATATCACATTTAAACCTTGACGCAAGCCGATGTCTAAGTCAAACAGACACAGGACGGAAAAGCTATGTGTTCTGATTGTCCTACTGACCACTGTGAACTGTATCTGCTGATATTGTTACACGGTTTTCATCATTAATTAAATCTGCTATAAGATGGGTAGTCATAGAAAAGTTAAACACATTTATTTATTTTTTTGTCATTTCAATGGCTCGTGGGCTCTGTATTGCATGAAATTTACAAATGTTTTTGAAACGAAGTATAGTAATTTAGGGAAAGCCCCGGGAACATTATAAGTACTATTTTTTTTAAATAGAAAGAAATGAATATAAATCAGTAATTCCCGTGAAAGTGTTACTGGGAATTGCCGCAACAATCTATCATCATTGTATTGTATGTGTATAAATGAATTCAAGTGTGTAAATAGAAAAATATAATATATATTTCTTGAAAACTTTTGATAAAGTGGAGTTTTTATAGATAAAAATTCTTTTTTATTTGTTTGTATATATAAAAGTTTTTATACATAAATAGACATTTTTTTTCGAAAATTTATAATATTTTTATTTTGAAAAGGACGACTTTCATTAAAATAAAACAAAAAGATGTGTGACTCTCGGCGTTTTTCAACTTATGCAATTATAATCATTTATTTATTTTTTATTTATGCAGTATGTATAATATTTTCTAATTATAACAGGTAGTAGAGCCTCGCTGATTTCAGCACGAACGGGCCGCCTCGACCGCGGTGGCACTGCCCTCGCACAGAAGATGAGTGTAAAATGACAGCGTTCATACTATCATGTTTCGTTGGTGAGTGAGTGTAAGACCGGAGGCTCAATGATGCAGAAGCATCCCTAGGCCGCCATAGTGTGGGCTACCATGATGCATTGTTGCATTGTCTGTACGAGAGGACTCTGCTTATGTTTTCCATCAGGCAGAGTAGAGTCATTTTGGCAGGCCATACATAAAAAAAATAAAAAAATCCAACGAAACATACTAACCTATCTTCAAATGCTCCATCGCATATGAAGTACACCACAATCTATATAATTGGTGCCATACTGACAACAAACAAATGTATGGTTGGAATTACTGGACTGATAGAATTTATTAAGTAGCATAAGAATAACAATTTTAACATTTAGTAGTAATGAGTTATTGGCTGAAAGGTGTAGGTGAATGATTTGTGACGAATCTTTTTGTGAATGTCACATGTCAATGGGTATTCTGGTAAAAGATATTCTTTAAATAAGTAATACTAAATTAAACAAAACAGAAAACAAAAAAGATATAAAAACTACACAACAAACAACAGAGGGCGCTGAGTGTGGATTTCGGAGCAGCTCGTCAACGAATCGTTTTTGTTTTGTAACAGATTCGTCGTTCAGAGCAGCTCGTCTCGATCCGTACGAACTTCAGACAGATTCGTTGATTCGTCGTTCAGAGCAGCTCGTTTCGATCCATGCGAACTTCGGGTGTCAGGTTTTTGTGTTACGGATTTCTTGATTCGTCGCGTTCAAAGGCCTCAAAGCCCGCGATAAAGTTATACAATAGCTTTAAAATCCTACTAATATTATAAACGTTTATAAGTATGGATAGGTGTTTGTTACTCTTTTCTCACAAAAACTACTAAACAGATTTGAATGAAACTTTGAAGTAATATAGCTTTTACATCAGAATAAAACATAGGCTACTACTTGCTGCGATAACCGACATACACGCGGGCGGAGCCTCGTGCAACAACTAGTATAACATAAGTCTAAACGAACCTACACTCATACATAAAATCATAAAAGAAATAAAGAGCTTTAATTCAAAATTACTATGTTTTGTAAGAAGCTGGAAAATATATTTTGCATAAATGAATATTTCGTTTTATCTAATCATTTGTATAAATGATAAAAAACCTGTATGTAAATAATAAAAAATGGTTCAGAAATATGTGTCAAATGAATAAAATATTTTCATGTATTTGAATTTGAATTATTTAGTTAACATATATGTGTGTATACATCGCACATACGGCCATCTGATCCCAAACTAGGCAATGCCTATCTCCTAATTCGGTATCTTAACTTTACCTTTGTATAATATTCCAAATTCAAATTCAAAGATATCTATCAACACTACGTTGGTAGGTTTCAAAATAATCAGTTTCCTCATTTTAGGGTAAAATTCCATGTGATACTCTGTTATTTCCATGTGTACCTACAGCTGTTGGGATTTAGATGTAAATATTTTTCAAATAACCAGTAACATTTGATAATGCCATAGGGCCATAGGCATAAACCAGGGATAATCAGGGTTGAAGTGAAATAAAATAGTGGAATAAGTACAAGTGATTTTAATTCTGTAATGACTTTTTGTAAACTTACCTAATGGCACCATGTCGCGACTAATTTCGCAGTGTCATAGTCGTGGCCGCGTAGTCGTCACACGAAGTTCATCCTTATCAAACGGTCGCTGTTTATTGGGACTAAGAAATTGTAGGAAGTCAATTCCATGTATTTCAAACAACATAATTACGTCAAATAGTTTTCTGTGGTGAACATATGTGACGTAGTTGGTTTAACGCTTAATGACATGTTTTATGACACGCTCAATGACACTGCATCAAAATTTAAAGTATGTCGGACCACACGGACTTCACTTACAATTTTTACTTTATTAAGTGATTGTTAGTGTAAATGTGTTATTGAAAAACTGTTGGCCAATAATTTTATCTAATGACGTTTTTGATATTAAAAAAATAGTGAATTTCTTATACAAAAAAGCAAAAAACATTGTACCTATTATGAATTTCTTATTTAAGATTTTCTGGCATATTTAGCTTTTAGTTGGCCCCTTTTTATCATCCAACAGTAATTGACCAACATTCTTGGGTTCCATTTGCGCTTAGAGCGTTTTTCCATCTGTAAAATGTCTTGATAGTTCTTTTCTCCGTGTTCATTGCTCAGAGCTCCTAATTCTCAGTAACAAAATCTAGTTATGAGTTACAACTTCACACACTTCACTTGTTTAAAATTTTCAAGGTAACCATGAGAGTGACAACTACAGAGAGTATGTTAGCCAGCAGTTATGAGGCTAGAAAATGAATCTTGAGTGACTTATTGCAACCCAATGCTTGATAAGCCATAATTCTTGAGTGCTTGATAAGCCATAATTTATGGCGACATATTTAGACAATCTCCACAATTACTTACAAAGCACTAATTTGAACTAATACAAATATAAATAATTTTATGTATGTTTACTCGCGACCGTTTGCTTGCTTTTATTGCCCTAGTACAAATGTTGCTTATTAACTCATCACAAGAATCTGAGGCCAATCGAAACAAAGCTAGTAGTAGCAAGTATCAAGGTAGAGCCACGCTGATTTTAGCACGAACGCCGGCTTGACCGGGGCGGTACTACCATCGCACAGAAGTTCAACGTAAAATGACAGCATTCGTGCTGTCGTGTTTCGTTGGTGAGTGCGAGACCGGAGGCCCAATGATGCAGAAGCATCACTAGGCCGCGGTAGTGTTGGTCCCCATGCTGCATTGTTGCAGTATCTGCAATGAGTACGGTGACCATCACTCTTGGATTCTGCTTGTACTTTCCATCAAGCAGAGTAAAACCATTTTGGCAGCTCATTACATAAAAAAGAGCTATCAGAGTTCGTGTAGCATGATTGTGTGATGAATGTTAACGACATCGCGTAGTAAATGTTAAATGCTAATACCATGAAAGATACTGTGATTATCACCTTGGTTCATTATAAACCTAATATATTCGTAACTAGCTGAGCTCGTCGCGGTGCTACCTGCGGTATGATATCATCCGCGAGCAACGCCGCGGTGTGAAACTAGTCTTAAAAAGTAGTCTAAGTTCAGTCACCTGTCAGTGAAAGTCCCGTCAAAATCGGTTAAGCCGTTCCTGAGATTATCCGAACAACAAACAGACGGACAGACAGACAAAAATTAAAGAAAAAAATTGGTATATGTACCGTGTATAAATACATAATATATATGCATTTAGTAAAAAGCGGTTGTTTTATTATTACAAACAGACACTTCAATTTTATTTCTTTGTATAGAGTATAGTTTAAATTATAACTATGCAACACCGTATTCACGTCACAGACACCTCTGATTCATTAATCAATAATCAGTTTAAAAACAACCTTCGTTAGTGACGTTTGCGCTCGTTACAACTTTAATACCACTAAGTATTATTCTCCTATAAATTTGCATACGTCATTAAAAAAAAAGAACTAATTCTGAAAATGTTCACCAATATTTAGATAAAGTTTTTATTTTGTTTTCTGTTTTTTAAATGTATTTTAAGTTCCAACACTTTTTTTATTTATTTAAGGGACTTTTTCTCTAATAGAGTGTGCCAGTCCCAAAAGGCCTTAACCTTAACAAATATGAATTTACATGACTGGACTATACAATTTAATATTGTTTTTTAGATGTCAGCACAGCCGAAACATTTTGAAATTTGTAACATATGTATTAATCAGACGTATATGTATTACATAGTCTAATTTCATATCATTACATTAGAGCAAGTGATATTAAATAATATGAAATTATAGTGATGCATTAATATCACCATAATTTCAAGTAATCATTTTGTGACATTTATATCGCATATTGCTTTTGGTAGGTATGTGTTGCACAACATCGGTCTAAAATAGGTATAGCATTTCATGTATTATAAAGAGCAATTTCACTAATACATTGTTTAAACAAAACAAAATTAATCTCAAAGAATCATGACATGATAGGATGATTGAAGTTTGTTGAGAGAAGTTTCGTAAAACAATCTCAATAAAGTTATTGATTATTTAAGAACACCATGAGTTTATGTAAGCCACAAAAATGTATACTACGTAGGTATAGGTTATGAAATGACGCAACATATCTGTTTTAAGGAAAATGTGTGCTGTCCATATATATAAGAATGTTTTGTTCTCTTTGAATCACTACATTCATGTTTTCCAAGTAAACTCGACTGGTTATTAATTAATTCCAACATTTGCTAGTATTTTACCATTAAGAAAATGAATAAATTCTTCCTTTTAATGTTACTGGTAAGTTCAATTATTTGATGGTGATATATTAAGTAACACAGCACCATACAAGCGCGTTTTACTTTATTTAAATTACAAAATAATTTAGGACTGTCCATGTTTATGGATAACGTTGTTGGACCACAACTCCGCCTGCGTTTATATCGGTTATTGCGGTAAAGAGTAGTCTATGCCCTTCCTCAAGAATCAAAGTATCTTCAAGTCAAATTTCATTGAAACTAGTGCAGCGGTTTAGTCGTGAAAACGTAACAAACAGACAGAGTTACTTTCTTAGATGTAATATTAGTGTATGGATACTAGTTGAAATGAACGTTTACCAACTATAAACATTTCATTTGAATTATGAATTTTAAATAGTTGATATTTATGAGTGGCGATTGTATTGTTTTAAACACTTGCTGATTTAAAACCCTAATTAATGTATTTGTTTTTTGTTTGTGTTTGTTTATGTGCTTACATGTGATTATCTTAGTACCTAATTTGTACCTATCAAAAATAATACTTTTTATTGAAATACTAAATATTCTTGTTTTTCAGGCTCTCACCTGTGAAGTTGTAACTGCAGGGCGAGTAAGAACAATCTTTGATCCTTCAAAAATGAGGACTTGTAAGTATTTATACACAAGTGTTTAAAGACTTGAAAATTTTAAAACAATGTTGTGAAAGTAACTCAAATCGATATGAATCATTAATTGTTTAAATACTTTTAAAGAATTTATCAAACAAGGCAAGTTTTTAAGCAACCAGTTAATAGAGATTGACAAAATAATATTTTTTCAGTTGAAATGCCAAAGTCTTGTGATGGTATGGAGTTCTGTTTCGACGATGATAACTACCCGATCGACATTG
Source organism: Spilosoma lubricipeda (assembly GCA_905220595.1). Lineage (NCBI taxonomy): Eukaryota > Metazoa > Arthropoda > Insecta > Lepidoptera > Erebidae > Spilosoma > Spilosoma lubricipeda. Next base: position 10,740,249 of record HG992282.1, on the reverse strand, counting down.
TTGAAGAACTCTTAAAAGATGCAACAAGCTTGGTGAGTGCTTAAAATCTATCATTAAAATTACCTAAATATAATAACTAGCGAACTGTGAAAGAAAAGACTGAAGGACAAAGCCAGACAGATTCCGATTTTTTTAAAATTGTTTTCAACATAACGAAATCGACACATCCAGGTAGTCAGCGAGGAACAGTCTTTTAAGAACCTCTTTGCTTCTGATTTGAGCACATTTAATATGAAGTCAACATGCAAGATTCAGACAGCACGAACAACTTTATATGTTTACGATATAACACGATGTCTAAATCGTTCAGAAGTCTTTTTACCGACTTCAAAAGAAGGAGGAGGTTTCTCGATTCGACCGTATAAATGTTTTTTTTTTTATGTGTGTTCGCGGATATCTTCGTCGTTTATGAACCGATATTGATGACTCTTTTTTTAATGGCAAGGAGTTATCCTAACGGTGGTACCATGATAAGGACACTAAGATCTGATGATGGCATCTAAGAGAAATCGAGTCAAACCTTGAAGTCGGTTTTATTTTTGTTAAAATTTTACTTTTCAAGTGTCAGTTTGCTGCAAATGTTAAATTTCTTATAAGTGATGACATACTCTCATTTAATAAGATTTTGATCAATGAACGAGACTGAGAGCAAAGCTATCAATTTTTATTATATGTTCATGTAACAGATTGCTTCCATGGCTATTGAGATGCTTCTGCATCATTGCGCCAAAGAAACAAGACAGCCCGAATTGTATCATTTTGTTGATTGGTGTGTTGTTTTTTGTGTTTTATTACAACACTTTCCATTGATACTCCGCTCATTTTGATTGTAGCATGATGATACCCTTTAACCATCTTCGATAAATGTGCTATTTAATAGTGAAATATTTTTTCAAATTGGATTAGTAGATTTTGATATTATTGCTTGCAAACAAACAAACTCTTCAGTTTCATAATAAGATAGTAAAGATTAACTTTATTTTTTCAGGTTGCAGGTGAAGAAGATGAAGTCGCGGTATTCGGGACATACGCAGATCGTCAAGGAGACTCATCAGATGAAGATGACTGCAAATCCTTATCCAGAGTGAGTATACCCTGAGACTGCCTATCATATTATAAGAATAAGAATAAACTGTCGATTTTAGTGGTTTCACTGTTCATTACTTCAAAGATAAAAACAAACCCGGTTTTAGCAATTTTTAATGTTCTTATACACTCTTGCAGGATGATCTCATTTACTATATCATTGATGAGGAAGGCAGGCAAAGAGTTGTTTTGCAGATGGAAGGCAGGTTTCAGCAGCGCTTCAGCGTTATGTATTGCGAGTAAGTTTATGTAAATTCCTATCTTGTTTTATGAGCTCTCTTTTTAACAGAGAGTATGATGGACAACTGCTATTCTATTTCAGCTCCTTTTAAATGAAGGTTCTATTCAGAGCACTCTAAAGTAATTGTCTATTTGTTGTGCAGTCTCCGACGAAAAAAATGAGGTTTTGTGATACTTTAGACCTTATAGGCTAGTAACTTTTTACTTTTAAACCACATTTTGTTTCTAGTTTAAAAACAAACTATTCACTAACTTTTAAATACACATAATTTCCGAACCAATCCTACAATAGTTTTGTCAATTGCACAAGTATGTCTCTACTCTGCCTGATGGAAAGTATGTTGCAATATGCAATTTCAAAATATTATTTTTCCTTACAGGCAAGCAGGATCAATGAAACCCAGGACCGTACACTTTTTAGAATCGATGGTATCAAAGTACAAAATGTATTGCGAAAACAGATATGTAAATTATGACTTTTTGGTTCTGAGTATGGAACCCGGGTATGATGGCAAGTGGAAAATGGAGAGAGCAAGAACTAAGTCTGGCATCCCCGTCTGTTGCACGTGTAGATATGACAAAAATTAATGGATTTTTATTTTCAATCCAGAGAATCGATTTAGAGGAAATACATAACAAACTTTCTAAATGTCGTCAAATAGAAATAAAATCAATAAGGCTGATACATTTTTAAGTAGGTAATAAATCTTTATATATATAATTCTTCTGTGAGTGTGTATGTCACTGAACTACTCTCAAACGATTGGACCGATTTTGATGAAATTTTTTGTGTGTGTTCAAGGGGATCTGGGAATGGTTTAGATTCACAATTTTGTCCGCTGGACAATGTTTTTTTAATTAATTTTTAATTTATTAGTAGTTATGGCAAAACGACGTTTGCCGGGACAGCTAGTATATTTATATATTTACATTTAATAAAAATAGTTATTTAAAAAGGAAGAAAATAAAATAATTTTAGAATGAATGTTATACATTTTATTTTCCCTTATTTAGTTTTATAGACTTAATTAACTTAAAATATATTATTTTATTATTTCGAACGTACTTTTCTTTCCATTTACTTGGAGAGAAAAACATTACTGTTAGATATTAGGTCTATTTAAAAGAAAAAGAAAACCAAAGCCAAAACCTCCTTGGTAACGAGAGACTTATGTTCAGAAGTGGACTTTTAAGGGTTGTTGATGATGATGATGATGATGATGAAACGAAAGAGATAGCCGGTAAATATTTATGATATAATGCCATGGAGATTATTTTCATCAACAACCCATAATGTCCCACTGTTGGGCTCGGATCTCCTCTCAGGAGAAGATTAAGGCCATGCGTCCACACACTGGCCGAGTGCGGGTGGGGACTCGAAAGTCAATGTTGTGGCTACGTTATCTTGCCGTTGGATATTTTTAAGCCACCCAAAGGCCTCCAAATAAGCTCCACGACTGGTATAATATGATAAAAACCGGGACCAACTGTTTAACGTGACCTCCGAATCATGGAGACGCTCATGGTAATATACACCAGGGGTTACCCATCCAGGTACTGATCGCAATATCGTTACTTATCCTTGGTGATTGTTGCAAATCACCTAGTCCAACTGGGCTATGAGCGCCTTCGGACATTCTTTTATAATATGTTATTGTCGTAGGATTATGATAAACTAGCTTAAGCCTGAGGTTTCGCCCACGTATATATATGTCATCACGGCAAATGTTAGCCTTTGTGCTATCCTGATATATAATCTATATTACTGTCAAGTTTCACCTAAATCTATTCTGCAGTTTTTGCATGAAAGAGAAGCAAACATCAATTACTCCTCACATACTTACGCATGTACAATGTTAATAGGATTAATGAAAGTCTTTAATTCATTTAATTTAATAGTAATAATAGTTTAATAATAGGCTCAAGGTTAATTTTGGTGAGGAAACACATCAACAGAGGAAATACATAGCAAACTTCTTTAATGTCGTCAAATAGAAATAAAATCAATCAGGCTTAGTAGTCGGCTTAGTAAAAATTATATTTGTACGGCTATATATGAAAATATACATGTATTTTTCACCTTAAATATTTTTAGTGACAAAAATAAACAAATAAAACTTACACTATTTATACAACACAGTAACGTTTAACTTAATTGCATAGTGAGTTATTTTCTAGCGAATTTCGCGAATTAGCTAGTTCTGTTTAGAGTTGGTAATAATAATATAATTGTAATCAATTTTGGAATGCATTCAGGACCAACTTTTGAAATTTCGCAATAAACTTGAATTCGCTATCCCGTACTGTCTTGAGCGTCTCGCTTGATTTCGCTCCAGGTCTTGCCAACAAACAATTATTCATACCTTTCCTACTTATTTTCTAAAATATAATGAATTAAAGAATCAAATGTCACAACCAATACAAGTCAAGTCAAGTTAAGCCAAAATTATACGTAATTATAAAGTTGTTTATTTTAACCCCTTGACTTATACAGACTAGTTACTTAATCACTATTTATTTAACTGTTAAACTAACACTTTAGTTAAAAAAAATTTTTAGAAAGAAAATTATCTTATCCAGACATACTGAAATTATATGGATCAAAACAAAAAAGAAATCAGCAAAATTGACTTTACTGTTAAAATAAAACTTCACAACACAATCTTAATATTGCCTGGAATATGAAACAACGCTCACACTAGGACTACTTGTTTTTTGAGGTGAAATTTACAAATATAAATGAAATGGGTACAAAGGATACACAAAATCAGAATTCAATTTGTGGATCACACAAAAAGTTTTCCAATCTGGAGTCTGAACCCACAATGCTCAGTGGATTAGAAAGCGGCGTGGTGACGTTTCACAAAAAATATGTTTAATATAGTACAGCGAACAGTGTAGCGTGCACCAAATGTATTCTAAAAAACTAGCTGAGTCCCTCGGTGTTACCCGCGGTTATTGTCTTCCCGCGGGTGACGCCGCGGGGTGAAGCTAGTCTAAAAAAGTAGCCTTAGTTTCTCTTTATATGCGTCAAAATCGGTTCAGCCGTTCCAGAGATTAGCGGAACAAACATACAGACAAAAAAAAACATTTTCGGTATATGTACCGTGTATACATACGAGTACATATGCACTTAGCGCGGACCGTCCGCGCTAAGCGCCAAAAACTCTGTTATTTTAATATTACAAACAGACACTCCAATTTTATTTATTTGTAAAGCTGTATAGATTATTAGTTTAATGTAGTAATATATTTAAAACTCAACTTAGAAAAATATAAGGTTCTTAACTCGAATGTTTTTTGTTGTTTGTTGCTCGATAGCTCCGTCAAGTGTGTGTATACCTGCCGATTTTCAAAAAATATTTTAGTATTGGAAAGGGTATAATTATCTGAAATTGGCCCGATAATGTGTATACATATTATAATATAACTTGATTCTCTAGCTATATTAATTTTGCGTTTACTAGTCGGTAACTCATGTTGTTGAGCTTATGATGGAAGGTTGTTTGACGTTGCATGATTTTTGTCAGGTGTTTGTGCTGGGTTTATAGATATGTGTATAACAAAACAATAATTTAGATTAGAAGGTTATTGAATTGATTTTTTTTTTATGTTGTGACCATTTTTTTTTCATTTCTAAAGCAAAAAAAAATCTTTTCTTTTTTCATTTCGAAAAAAATAACCTTGTTCATTTGTAATAATATATAGGCAGGGGTCCTTGGCCCCTGTGGGAGAGGTTACGAGCCAAGAAGTAACCGAGTATGTTAATTCATTACAAGGATAAGCAATTCTAGCGAGTTCAGTTTATGGATAGTTAATTAATGCTATGGAGAACGACAAGCTGTTGGTACCGGCAGGAAAAAAAAAAAGATAACAATAATATCAATTAATGTGTTATTAAAAATTGAAATTGTAAGAAACAGTGCAACTACAAGCAACAGGTATAAGGAATACTCTACTATAATATTTAGTTTTATCTTCATTATGAAAAACTTGGGTATGATTGCTAATCCTTGTTTCACAGGAGGATTTCTTGTTATTTTCGTATTGCAGTAAGTCCTGGTAACATTGCTTACTACTATCGTAACTTAGGGGCGATGACAGCGGCCTGTAAAACAGAAAAAACAAGATGATTATCTTCACCACGCCACACTTTTGTTCTAATAAAGTTCTGAATTTAATTATCTATACTAATATATAAAGCTGAAGAGTTTGTTTGTTTGTTTGTTTGAACACGCTAATCTGAGGAACCGCTGGTCCGATTTGAAAAATTCTTTCAGTGTTAGTAGATAGCCCATTTATCGAGGAAGGCTATAGGCTATATATCATCACGCTAGGACTAAAAGGAGCGAACACCAATAAAAATGTTTCGAAAACGGGGGAAAATTATCACGCTACGGGCAATAGAAGACGCAAACGAGGTTGCGTGGGTCGGCTAGTATTGTATACAATAACAAGAAACATTAGTTTACTTCTAGTATATTTATGCATTATAATATATGGTTTAACTTAATGCGAAGAAAATTTACTCACCCACATCTTACAACTTTAATTAATTGCCTTAAATATGGACAAGTTCTTATAATTTCGCTATCCGAAGACTCTTTAGCCATATAGTTGTAACGAAGGTCTAGCTGAAACAATAATTATGTTTTTGATATAAATAGTCACCTTTTTTGTTATACTAGGTCATTTTTATTCAACCACGATACTTATTAAAAAAATAACTAGATCGAAATGCGAGATGGTTCACGGATCAAAAAGGTCTATTATTTTTTTGTTTAAGATGAAATTTTTGCCAAATCTTCCTATCCATCCCTGATAGTAAAAATCAAATATTATTGTCTAGACATTTCTATTAAAGCAGTCAAATTATGTTCAAAGTCGACTACTTTTTAGTAAAGCTTACCATAACTTCTTCAACACAGTTTTGTGTATCAACGTCGATCGACCTTCGTTTTCTTTGCACGCCCGGTACAACTTCTTTGTCATTATAATCCTGTAAATTAATATTTTTTGGCTGTTTAATTAAGATTAATAAAGTAGTTTTTAAGCCTTCGTAAAATCACGTCGTTGTCTTTTTTTCAAGATCTTCCATAGAGATCATCAAGATTACCTATATATAATAGGCTACGTGATGACGCATCTAAACATTTCTGGGATATAGTAACTGCGGCTTGTAGCCTGGATGATAAAGTTGAAGCTTTTAACAATGCGATTAACAGCTTAATCGACAAACATACTCCTGTTAAGGAGATAAACTGAAGATACCACCGGCACCTGGAATTACAAAGGAAACTTGGATGACAAGGGAAATTCTTTTAGCTATGGGTCAAAGAGATCTTTTGTCAGACAAAAAAGGGATCGTACAGATGAAAAATGGAATCTGTACAAAAGTGCAAGGAATCGGATACGTAATAATGTCAATCGCATATATTCTTAACAACTTTACTTGTTTCTTCCCACATTTTTTTCTATGGAATAGGCGGGAAAATGAGTAGCCTGATGGTAAGCGATTACCGCCGCCCATGGACACCTACAAACACCTGAGGCGTCACAAGTGCGTTGCCGGCCTTTGGGGGATAGGGAGTAGAGATTGGGGCAGGGGTTTTGGGTTATGGGCCTCCGGTATCCTCACTCACTCGGTGAAACACAGCGAAAGCACTATTTCACACCGGTTTTCTGTGAGGCCGTGGTATCACTCCGGTCGAGCCGGCCCAGTCATGCCAAAGCGTGGCTCTCTTACGGTAAAACTTGACGGGTTCAATAGCTCTTAATATAAATCCCTTTCAATTTATTCTAGTTGAGCATTGAGAGATCAAAAAGATAATTCCTTCTATCAAATCCAACGCTATGGGCTTTAATCTGATCATCAAACGCATGATCATAACCATACTTAATCAACTTTTACCTGTCATCTCCCACATCATAAACTACACCTTATATTCCAAGACGTTCCCTTCTCTCTAAAGCCTAAATTACAAACCCCACTCTTTCCTTCTTCTTCTTTCATTCCTTCTTTCTATCCATCCTTTCATTCCTTTTCAAAATTCTTGAATCCTGTGTCCATAAGCAGCTCTCTGGTTTTATTTACAAAAGTGGTTTATTAAGCCCATATCAATCTGGTTATGCTGGCTATAGCACTATCACTGCTCTCCTCAAAGTGACTGGTGACATCAGGGCGGCTTTGGAAGATGCAAAAATAACAGTCTTAGTTCTGGTTGACTTTTGAAATGCTTTTAACACTGTCATGCACGATATTGTCCTATCCATCCTTTCTTATGATCTCACCTGAAGCGCTGAGATGGTTCTCATATTATCTTCAGGGACGCCAGCATTACGTATAGGTTGATGGCCTAACCTCGAGGTTGTGTGATCTCGGCTTTGGGGTTCCTTTAAGGCGGTATTCTCTCATCTTTGCTCTTCTCTTTGTTTATTAATTTCTTAACTCCTGAACTTCGTAGTGCGTATTATCCTCATGCTGACGACCTGCAACTGCACGTTCATGCCAACGTTGAAGATATAGCAACAGCAATTGACATTATAAACAGAGATCTTAAGACTATCGAAAACTGGCTGTTGAGGTTTGGGTTATCGTTTAATCCGACAAAGTGCTAAGCTACAATAATCGGCAGCCGCCATTCGATGAACAGAGTCGGTCTCGAGACGTTACCGAAGATAATCTTAAATGATACCACTATCCCTATTTGTTCAACAGTGAAAGACCTAGGCCTACAACTCGACTGCAGTATGACCTGGCGTAATCAAGTTACATACATATCTCAGAGGGTAATCAACATCCTAAGAACGTTATACCGTCTAAAAAACTTCCTCCCTGTGAAAACTAAGGCAACGCTTGTGCAGTCTCTAGTCATTCCTTTAATCGACTTTGGTGACATGTGCCACTATGACCCGAATGCCGATCTCCTAAACATGATTTATCTTTAATCTTCGTAAGTATGATTATATCTCAAGTTTGCGCAATATGCGCCAACGCAGAAAATTGCGCGCTCTTACTTTCCTATATATTATAGTCAATTTTCAATCCTCTCCTAATTTGTGATGTTAAATAAATATTTAACATCACAAATTTAACTTTTATGCAGAGTTATTTTATTTTTATTTTACAATTTTTGAAATACCAACAGCATATATACACACTTTCTAGATCCTAAAATTAATAACTACTGAGGTATTGACAGGTAATCGCAAATAGGTTTCAAACATGAATAAATATAAACAGGATAGATGGAATAAAAGAAAAGAAAATTAAAAGATACCTACATACACGGATAAACCTATTCGATTGCTTTGTCATGTCCGTATCGGAGCGAAAAAAAATTAAGGTGTATATTTTTTCATCTGTGATGGCTTCGATCCGAAAACCCCAACTCGTCATTCTTTTTACATATATTATTCACCAATTTACTTGCGCGAACAATCAATGAGTTTTGTCGATAGTTTGTGCTGGCTCTAGGTAATGCCATATGTTGATAAAGTCTAACTGGTATTCTTCGTGGTACTGTTAATTTGATTTAACCAAGAAGGTCCGAACTATCGATATTACCCTTAACAATTTTCAGCAGTGTTATCACATCAGACACAGCACGTCTATCGCTTCTTCTAATCAATCAATAGATTGCTTCATGATCTAGTATTTGCTTTCATGCTCTCTACCGATTGCAGCGCCGAGCAGTCCGCATAATCAACAGTCCCGATGCCACCGAGTCCCTTGAGCCTCTGCAGTTGCGGAGAGATATCACCTCTATGTCAGTCTTCTACCGCCCTTACCATAGAGAGTGCTCTGAAGAGCTATTCCAATTGATCCCACCTTCTCCCTTCCTCTACAGAACAACACGTGCTGGACTTGGAAGTCACCGCCTTAGAGTTGTAGAAATACTCACTCGAAACAAACGGTTTTGTTTTCACCAGCGCTTGTGTTTCCCTCCCACTATGATCATGGGTCCCGCCGTAGTGCCGCCATAGTGTGGGACGCCATATATTATTGTCTGCTTTCGCAGTGAGTATGATGGCCCACACTGTTGGATTCTGCTTGTGCTTACCATGAGGCTGATCAGAGTCACTTTGGCAGGTTATTTATAAAAAAAAAATATAGTAAGCAGTATCTTATGCAAATACAAGCTCCTATTTTTAGTGAAACACAGTTATGTATGAGAAAGGTTTTTTATATATGAGCATTGAAAATGATGATAAGCATGAGTAGAAACGGTGGCCACCATACTCATTGTGAATACAGACAATGTAACAATGCAGTATGGTGACCCACTCTATGTCGGCCTATGCTTCTGTATCATTGGGCCTCGAAACTCGCTCACCAACACAAAACGACAATATGAACGCTGGTCACTTTAGGTTTGTTTTTTGGGTGAGGGTAATATCACCCCGGTCGAACCGGCCCGTTTGTGCTGAAATCAGCGGTATAGTAAACTTGACTTTAAAAACAAACAGGCAAAGCTAGTAATAATGTAGGATTCAAAAGATTTTAAAGGCTATAACGTTATAAAAATATGTACTCATTAATTAAATTTTATTAGCACAAAGTGCTTCCCTTTATTTGATGAGATTTTGATAGCTATTAAATATCTGAATAATTATCCCAATACATTATATTTACCCGTGTTCTTTGACCCCTATGGGTCTAATAATTGCAAGTTATTTTCGGATCCGAAAACACGAAATATTATGAATAGAGGTATAAAATCATAATATTAATGCTGTTGCTTTGATTGCTTTCATTGTATTACGCACCTCTGCAGGTAGATCTGGTACCGAACTGTTAATCTTCATCTCGACGTTTTCGTTACCTTCGAGCTTAGTTGCACATAAACGCTCCCCCTTACATTCATCAGGTTTTATCATTCCAGAGTCTGTTGAAAAAATTATACTGGATGATGCAATAAAATAACATTTTGCTACAATTTTTAATTACTATTGCGTATTAACATTTTAAACAAATTTTTGACTGGCAGTAATATTTTACTTTTGCTACAGGTTAATGTTATTTAACAACTAGTTTTTCCCGCGATTCCGCTCGATTATGTATTAGTTATGTCCCTTTCTCAAGAGTCAAAGTATTTACATACCAAATTCAATTGAAATCGGTGCTGCGGTTTACCCGTGAAAGCGTTATAGACAGACAGAGTTAGTTTCGAATTCATGATATTTGTGCGGATTGAAAATGATTTTTAGGTTTCGACTATTTTAATTTTAATAATCATTTGTAATCCATAGATTACTTTTTAGGATCAAAAAGATATATGACCAATAGTAAAAAATACTATTTTATTACTCAACAATATTCTATGATTTATTAAACATATTAACCGTAATGAGATAAATTAAAGCCACCCAAAATGAATATTTTTCTCACTTTCTTACCTTTACTTTGAAAAGGGGTACTTGTGCTTATGCTGACAGAAACCTGTAATGATAAAAGCAGTGATGTTATAGAATAATATCTAAATCTATACTAATATATAAAGCTGAAGAGTTTGTTTGTTTGTTTGTTTGAACACGCTAATCTCAGGAACCGCTGGTCCGATTTTAAAAATTCTTTCGGTGTTGGATAGTCCATTTATCGAGGAAGGCTATAGGGTATATATCATCACGCTACTACTAATAGGAGCGGAGCAACAATGAAGAATGTTTCAAAAATTGGGGAAATTTTCACGCTACGGGCAATATAAGGCGCAAACGAGGTTGCGTGGGGCAGCTAGTTTGCTCATATAACTACCAATGCTATTCAAAGCTGAACTCATTATAACCTTTATATAATCTAATCTAATAAAAATAAGTTTGTTTTTTTTTATTTGACTCTGTTTAAATTGCTGCTGCTGTTTATATTTATGGATAGGGATACTTCAGGTTAGCAATAACGTCACCTTTATATTGTATTTCACTACTTCAGTCTTTGTTCCGTTTCTATTTTGTTAATTACGTCGCTCTCGCGCCATCGTCATAATTATTATTATATTACTAGAAATTATCATTATTTTATTTATACACAAGCAACTTTATCTACGAGGTTTCATTTATTTTGTTTACTTATATACATATACACAGATTATACACACATATAAGATGCAGAAAAAAAAAGAAGTATCATAGTATTAATATTATCTCTCTGGCAAATGGCGGTGTTAAGATGTAAGACATGTAATGTTGCTTGTGGTGAAATAATAAAGAAGAATGAATTCCAAAGGTGTTTTTTCATTCAGCCGCCCTCTACGTATATACAAGATTTACAAAACGGTTCATAAAGGTCTGTTCTCACGGACCGGCTCGGAGAGCATCGGCCGGCGTTCATCTTTTAACACAGACTAGGGCGAGTTCTAAGCTTCAAATTGGCCTGAGCTGACAACTATTTCACATGGACCGCCTGGAAGAGTAGAGCACTGTTTTTGAGCAAATGCACTCGGAGCCGAGCTAGTGTTCTTCAAGAGCGTTATACCTCCAGTTCCGCGCGGTCCCAGTTTTGTTCTCAACATGTTATAGCATGTGCTGTTAAATTGATTCATAGATTTAGCTAGCTACAACGAAGAAATGGTTTGTTGGCAATATTATTTGCAGCAAAACAAAACAAGTTTGTTTTAAATAAACACTCATTTTTTGTTGCTGTCAAAATCAGAACACACGATCGAAGCCGGTCGGCAGCGTGAGCACAGACGAGCATGGAAATGAAGCCATTCGGTTGCACGAGCGTGGAAGAGAACCTAAATCCTCAGAGCCAGCCTGTCGGCTCCTCCTATTGTTTTACTCTAAGGTGCGTAGGGCGTTAGGTTTGCTTTTAAGCATTCTCAGTAATAACAGAGTGACATGTAAAAATAAACCTTAAACGTGATGAAAAAAATCTTCTCTTTTCTCCGAGCTGGACTGTATGGCATATTGCCATAACTAAACGTGGTAGGGTGCTGCTAGATATTTATGTTACAAAAATCTTTCGTGTACAGTTTCTTAAGTTTTATTTAAAAAAAAACGCAGTAGATGCAGGTTATTTTGAAATATTAATCAGGCGTAAACACACACATATTTATGTTAATCTTTTACACACGTTCAAAATATTTTTCATTAATGTATGAAAAAATTTTTCGAGCATCCTTATATAAATGCTTAACTGTTGCTGTTACACCGGACTCCATCCGCAATATTGCGCCATTTTTAGCTTACCTATTACAATATTAATATTTATAATGTAAATGTATGGAACAGTATTCCTGTCTTGACGGATTTAGAATACATCCCGTAGTTGTTGTGAGAGCTGACTTAGGGAATAAATTATGCTGTAACCGCATGACAAAGACTGAGAAAAATTGACACAAACCCTACCAAGCTGTCCTTCCAGAGTGTTTTAAAGGCTGTGATCGATGTTGATGATACCATAATTCTTACTTTAAGATTTTAATCTTATTATGACATTACAATAAATAAATCAATAATAATAAATATTTCGTACGTCTAACACACAACACCATCTACTCTCAAGTTTGTATTATGGGTACTAGACAACTGATATAAATACATATATACTTTTTTTTAAAATAAAATATCATAGATACGAATGAATTTACGCAAATGACAACTCTGAAACAAATGTTTGCAGATCATACAAACATTAGGTCCGATCCGGAATCGAACCCGAGACCTCAGAGGCAGTCAAACTGCGCCTCAGAGGCAGTCAAAGTCACATTGCCAAATGAATAGCAAAATGTATTGTTATGTGCAAACTCTAGAACCGCTACACCAATTCTATATTTTTTTTATATTTTCATTAAGGCACAAGAAAGGTTCTTAACGTAAAAATTTCGGTTGAAAATAGCGAAGATTTTTTTTATTTTTGCTATTAGACTGCGACAGGCAGTAGTAATTTAAATGTTTTTATCTCTATGATATTTACCGCAAATAACAGCAAATGCCACATCATAATTCTCAAGGAAATTATTTTCACACGAATATTAGAATCTTGCCAAAATGACAAACTTATATTTTATTCAAAGTATCACGTAATTTTATCACTGATTTGATTAGCACGTTCGCACTTGCTGAGAGTTCACTTAACATTATTATATATATATATCGTCTCCTCTGCTCATTAAAAATTATAAGCGGCACAGCTGATAAGCGGGACTTTTTACCTACATCCAATTCTTATCGGGTTGGAAGTGGGAAGGAGGGCACGCAAAAAATTTGATTTAGACTATTGGTATACAAAAAAAAACTCTTTATATAAAAAAAAGACTTCCAAAAAACATCCAACGAATATTCCCTACCAAAAAACACTAAAAAGGATAAAATAAACTGGCTCTTCACAAATTGCTATGTGCGAATTCTTGTCTATACTTAATTCTTTATTCATTTAAATAGTAGTATTATTATGTGTGCTAGGTACCTAAAACCTGTTTGAAGTCGGCGCCAAGCCAAAATATAATAGTAGGTACCACCCTAGATGGTGTTGCTCTTTGCGACTTAGAGCTTAACAAAATACTTAACAACCCACATGTTGGGAAAGCATTACGCGAATGACAACAGTTGAAACTAATAAAATTGTACTCTTCAAAATTCATTGCACCGTCAACTTCAGTTTCTAAGATACTATATAGTAATGGAATGAAATATTCCTTTTTCTGTGGGTGGTCTCTTTTAAATCTGTGGTACGGTGTACAAATAAAGAGTTTTCTATCTATCTTTCTATAATTAAATTAACCTACATATATCTTCTTTCCTACAGACGACTAGTTACTAGCTGGGGATCGCAAAGTATCATCTACCTCCTAAACTTATCTGTCACCTAAACAACTTGAAAGAATACAACTAACGCCCTATTAGTTAGTATACATGTTATTTAAAAAATCATCCTCTAATCCCTATCTATTGAATAGTTTTACCTTATATCATCAGCTCACCTAAATAACTTAAAGGTATACAACTAAAGATCTATAATAGGTACGTATGAAATTGTAAGAATTATCTTCCAACTCCTAACCGTTGAGGACTTGTACCTTCCATCATCAGCTTACCTAAATAACTTGAAAACATACGACTAAAGGTAACATACATATACACGACATTTAAAGATTCATCCTTTAACTCCTAACCGTAAAGGAGTTGTATCTTACATCATCAGCTCATCATCATCAAATTATGACTACCAGACGCAAATACCAAATAACTTCAGAAAATGTACAAAAAACATAGTACATTCCTAAAAAAATTAGGGTTTCCTTCCATTTCGCTGGAATCACATCATCAGATCCTGATATGGTGGCAACGGGACCACTTAAGAAGCATACCCTTTCTAACACACCTGAAAAACTTGACAGTATACTACTAAAGGTATAGGTACGTATATACGTATTACTATACTACTATAGGTACGTATGAAATTAAAAGATTTATCCTCTAACTCCTAACCGTTTAGGAGTTGTATCTTATATCATCAGCTCATCATCATTAAATAATGACTACCAGACGCAAATACTGGGGTAACTTCAGAAAATATACAAGAAATATAGTACGTGCCTAAAAAAATAAAGACATCATCAGATCCAATGATGGTGGCAATGGGACCAGCTCGGGAGCATACTCTTTCGAATACAAAAAGATTTTTTAAAATCGGTCCACAATTGACGGAGTAATCGGTACATACAAAAAAAAATACATACAGTGTAACATGGAACCTCCTCCTTTTTAGAAGTCGGTTAAAAATGATGATGATGTTCTCCTAGCCGATTACGGCCACGGCGGCCAGTCTCAACAGAGACCAACCAACTACGCAGGAGATATTATAGTGCACAAGTGTGTGCGCAAACACAGGTGCACTCTCTGTTCCCTCACTCTCATAATCCGATGGGACGGTTAACCGACATGATCGGAGAGAGATCAGGCGCAGGACCGACAGCTTTACGTGCTCTCCGAGGCACGGGCGGTTAAAAAGCCAAGATACACACACACAATCTCAAAACTGTCCGCAAAAAATGAATGCACAATTTGGTATTATTGTGCCTTCTTTTCAAAAGGTATTCGCGCGGTTCATGTACGTATGTTAAAAATGACAAATTGTTCATTTTAACATTGTAAAAATACTTCGTCAAGAATGGTTAAAAACCGGCCAAGTGCGAGTCGGTCTCGCGCACCGAGGGTTCCGTACAAACCTGTATGTATATAAATAAAAAAAACTGATTGTTTCTGTTACCTGTACTGTAAGCTATTGCTTCTTACCAAAAGAGATGTCCAAAAAATGTATGGACATGTGTCCCAGAATGACCAGAGATCAAATAAGTGGTATTTGATAGCTTAGACCTTCTAAATAAAGAATGAAAAAGGTTCATGAACCATAGCAGATTGTCTATTTAGTAGTATTTTGTATTTAGTTTATTACTGATTTGAATTGACTCTCACTTGCGTTCAAATGTGCAGAGGGGAGGATATTTATGAACCACAATGTCAGAGTGGGGACATAGGGCGCCAGCCACTTTTGTCATATACCCGTGATAACGTTATAAAATACTCGTAAATGGATTTATAAAACCCAACTACGATAAAAACCACGCTGAAAAAGTTTGAAACAAGTTTAAAAAGCCGTAGTCACGTGTTTTTAAATTGTAATGGTACGTTTCTATGTAACGTATGACTACGGCTTTTCAAACTTGTTTCACACTTATTCAGCGTCTCTGTCGTGGTTGGGTTTTACCTTTTATTATATAAAAAAAATTGGTGCCGTTATAACATTATTTTTTTTTGCAAAGTATATTTAAAATGCCATAGAACAATCACAATTATCAAATAAATATGAACAAAGTCACGGGCAATACTAATAACATACATATTTTTGAAATATACAAGTAGCGCCCTTTCCAATGATACCACACACGGCATATGTATCTCAAAGGAGATGGCCAATTTACCTAAGACTCTGCCTAGCATATAAAATTCAGTTACATTAACGAATTTTGTTTTGTTTAGACTTTGGTATGCTCTAAAATGAACTGTAAAAGTTACACAGTTCAGTATTTTCAGATTTCTTAGAAATTAACAAAAACATGTCTTGGCCATGAACCTCCCGGTAGCTTATTGTAGTCTTTAGAAACAGTTTAATAATATATAAAATGAAAAAATAAAAGTAATCAATTAATTCTAATCGCAATTTTTAATAAAGAACTTGCTATTACAATGTCTTTAGTAAGCGTCGGTAAGTTGGTGAAATGATGTTTCACTGACACCGCTCGGCCTGTCATACCGCTTGTCACCAGTTAAAGGTTAAATGGAAATAATAATTGATTCTACAAATCATTAGCTGCGTTATTTCGATAATACAAGATAACTTTTTTATGGAAAGGTATGTCTAACGGAGATACAATATGTTTTCTTAGCCGTGCCGTTCTATACCGCAATTAATACACTTCATTGTAAACAGTTTACAATGTCCAAAACGTAAACACAAGTCTGTATTAATAAGCAATCTATACAAATAAATAAAATTGGAGTGTCTGTTTGTAATATTAAAATAACCGCTTTTTATTAAATGCATATGTATGTATACACGGTACATATACGAAAAATGTAGTTAAAAAAATTTTGTCTGTCTGTCTGTTTGTTCCGGGTAATCTCTGGAACGGCTGGACGGATTTTGACGGTACTTTCACAGGCAGGTAGCTGATGAACATTCACCGCGGGTAACACCGCGGGGTTCAGCTAGTAGATAATATAATTATAATCATTGGACAATGGAATCAGTTCGTGAAGAATAGCAGTCGATATGGCGAAAAGATTATCGCACAGTTTACAAACAAGAAACAACGCAATAAGTTCAAAATGTCAAACAAAAAAAAAACGGAGAATGTAAACCTGTCATGTCGTTTCGTTTCGTTGTACAAACAAGAAAAAAGATTTGTTAAAATAAATATTTTCTAGCATTGACTCGAATGCTATGAAGTATTTAATCATAATAATAATTATATTTTGTTGATTACTAAATGAATAAAATATGAATGTTATTAAGATTACGATAATGAATAATCTTATAATAGTCAGAATAATTTTAATATTACTCTGATGGAACATTAAATGATTAGCTTTACAGGGAAAAGAACGTTTATTGAAAATGGCGTGTTATCTCGATACTCCAGAAACAAAAAATAACTATTTAAGTTTAAATACTTTTTCAGAAGTTGTACGTAAATGTAAATAGCTTTGTCATTTTTATTTCTTTTTTTATTTATTTAGAAGTAGGCGTACTTACATAAATGTAATATGAAACTAAGTAACTAGGTTGAAATTGACAATTTCTTTTATTTTTAACAGAATTTTATGATTCAGCGCCACATTAGATTCAGTGACACGTCATGTAGCCTATAACCAGCGGACAATCAAGACGCTTCTAACAATATCTCATTTGTCCAGTCCTAATAAATAAGTAGTTGAAGAGCTACGAGGGAACAGATGAACAAACATACATACATACATATACCTATAGCTAGTCACAATCATAATCCTCCTTTGGCTTTGCCGTAGTCGGGTAAAAAGAAGGAAATGTCATAAATCACAAATAATTCATTTAAAACAAATACTCGTATGGGAAGAATATCTTTATATATATAATTCTTCTGTGAGTGTGTATGTCACTGAACTACTCTCAAACGACTGGACCGATTTTGATGAAATTTTTTGTGTGTGTTCAAGGGGATCTGGGAATGGTTTAGATTCCCAATTTTGTCCGCTGGACAATGTTTTTTCAATTATTTTTTAATTTATTAGTAGTTATGGCAATACGACGTTTGCCGGGACAGCTAGTCATATTTATAATTTATCCGACAATAAATCAGCAACACTATATATTATATAAATAATTGTTACACACTATTTATATATTATCTATTTGTAACATAGAAGCTTTCCCAACATTATTTTGAATTTGATCTTTTATCTTTGATTGAATTTACTTGGTAATTTATTATAATTTTTTTGGGGCCATTGGGAAATCGCTTTTGTGCATTAATGTGGTATTAGATTTATAAATGCATAGTTTTTTTATCTATTTGAATCCTACCATTTGCGCCTGAAGCCAAAACAAATAAGTGATAGTTACATCTTACAAACAAAGCCACTTCAAGTACTTCAAGTATATACAGGCAGGGCAAGTGAAAAATTTCATATTTTAAAATATGGTTTACAGCTGTCTGTTGGATTTAAAGAAAACATTGCCCTTATGCATCGTTTTTGTGCCTTAAAGATATTTTCTGTATGCACAGAGTTCCCCCAAAATATAAAATATAATGCCATACCTAAGAACCAACGCCACTAGTCTATGGTATGCAGTCAAAAGAGCACTTTCATCAGTTATTTGACGGAGTTCATGAAAAGCATATTAACCCTCTTCGTTAATTGCTCAATTTGTGGCTTCCATGTTAGTTTTTTATCAATTATTATTCCAAGAAACTTGGTGGACTCAACTTGTTTCAAAAGTTTACCTTTGGCACATATACTTAGTTGTGGTGTTAGAATCCTCTGAGTAAAATGTATTATCATTATTTTATCCACATTGGGTCTTAAATTATATCCGTCTAGCCCATTGACAACTGAACTTACATCGTTACACCTAACAGTATTGTTACAATCATCTGCGAGAAGGGATATTTGGTACTTAGTTGCAGTAGGTAAATTGTTTATGTAGAGAATAAACAATAATGGGCCCAAAACGCTACCCTACCTACCTACCTTTTTTTTTTTTTTTTTTTTTACCTGTGGAAACCCCCTCGGGCCGTCACCCCGCCGGGGTTTGCGGCGGGGCGGTGTGTCGGAATCGAACCGACTAAAACCACACGGTGTGCCACTCTGCGCCTGAGACGGGAGGGATCCGGGAACTGCTGTTGTTAACACATCCGGACCCCTCCCAGCGCTTGCCCGCACAGAAGCGGGCACCGTCAGCTGTAAACTCTCAATTTAGGCGACGTACGGCACACGCGTAACGTCGCCCCCTCGCGGGTGGCCACTAATGCGGATGGTGGGGAAAACCCATTCCGACCATCCACGGCCACACTCAGGGCGGCATGAGGCGCTGATAGGCGCGCCTCCGCCGCCCGGTTCGCCGGCGGCGGATCGGGTCCGAGTGGAGGTCGTCCTCTCGGGCCTTCTCCGCCGCCTCCTTCTGCGAAATTACGTCTTCGCAGAAGGCTGCGACCGCGGTAAAACTGCTGTCGCTACCGGCCATGGATCGTTCCCTACCTACCTACCTATATCAAGGTAGTAGAGCCACGTTGATTTCAGCACGAATGGGCCGGCTCGACCGGGGCGGTACTACCCTCGCACAGAAAATCAACGTAAAATGACAGCGATCATACTGTCGTGTTTCGTTGGTGAGTGCGAGACCGGAGGCCCAATGATGCAGAAGCATCACTAGCCCGCCATGGTGTGGGTCACCATGCTGCATTGTTGCATTGTCTGCATTCGCAGTATGGTGACCACCACTCGTGGAGTCTGCTTATGCTTTCCATCAGGCAGAACAGAGTCATTTTGGCAGAGCTAAACATAAAAAAAAACCCTGTCGCACGCCATATTGAATTATGCGTGATTCAAATAGATATACTCTATCCATTTTAGTCATGATATCTACTTTTAAAATCTCGGGGTACTGTTTCCAGTTTTTATGGTAGGATTCTATAAGTTTCAGTACTCTCTAAAACCTTTGATCAACAATCGAAGGTTTTAGCACATTTTCTCTTATGCCGTATGCATTTATTTTACCTAGGAGAGATGCATGATCCACATAGTCAAAGACCCGAATCATGTCTATGTATATGAAACACGGGTATTCCATTGTTAACATACTTGATGACATAATTTAAAAACCTATAAATAGCCATGTTTTTTTACTTATTACCACGAAAACCCTTTTGTTCGTGAGCTAAGATGTCGTTATTTACAAAGTGGTCATCTAATTCTTTGTTAAAGTATTTTTCAAATATTTTTGATAAAGTAGGTACTAGAGCTATAGGCCTATAATTTACAATGTAATCACTGTCACCTTTTTTAAATTTGGGTTTGTTTACTACAGTTTTTAATTTATCAGGAAAACTCCAGCTTCTATGTTCAGATTTATTATGTGACTAAAATGGTGGTAGATATTTATTGCCACAAATTTTATAACTTTGGTGCATATTCCATCAAATCCAACACTGTCTGTGTCCTCAAGTTCCGAATGATGTGCAAATATCAAATTGGTGCGCATGGCTACATCAACATTGACTTTGGTCTACGAGACAAAAAAGTAGAGAAGTGAAACTCGGTTCTAATACCATTGGAAGTTATTTTTATCGATAAATTAATCATTAAAAGCATTAGCTATTTGCTTAGAATCAGTCAAGTACTCATTTAATGTTTTGATAATAGATATCAACTGCCTTTGAACATTTTGTTTATTTTCCAATGCTGCTTTGTGTGCCGTTTTAATAGTGTATGAGTTTTGTGCTCGTTGTGTTTGTTTTAAATTTTAAATTTTTATTTATATCTTACAATATTGCTTATACTTATTTTTGTTAGCACTGCTAGAGTTCATCAGACTTTGCCCTGAAAGTATGCGTTTTGTCATAAAATAATTTAACCAGTTCATGACACGGCATTGTAAAATTTGGGCTGTATGATCCGATATTCCAAAATCGATTAAATGTTTTTTATGTGGGAAGTTATGAGCAATATTATCCATGCACGGTTTACTGGCAATTCGGGTCGGATCTTTTAAAGTTAGTTTGAAGTTAAAATTTAAGAGCAAACATTTAAATTCCAGTGTAATATTATTATGTTTTAGAATATCTGTATTATATTCACCCACTACTACGATGTTATGTTTTTAAAATTCTTGTCTTCTTATCATCAATAGTTGTATTCAAATTTTGTAATTTTCCTTGTTTTAAAATGAATGAATGGTCTTGAACTTAACCTCTTCATGTAACACTAACTATGATAATTACAACTTCAAGAATGTTTTTACTTATCAGAAACTTAATATTTTAGTAACTATGTGATAAAAGTGATTTGAGATATATATTTATCTGGACGATCTCACTACGTATTTACAGAACATGTGAACATTCTTTAGGATTTTAAACGTGACTGGCTTTGGTGGCAATATCTTGTAATGGGAGTAGCAAAAAAAACTAATGTAAAATGTAAAGGGACTCGTACTCTTGGATATCATTAACGAATAATAACGCGTTTGTGGGAAAGAGCCTGAAACAATTTTTTTACTAAATTTCAACACTTCGTTCTCAATTCAAATTCTTCAATTATAACGCATACATGTTTACTCATGTTACTTTATGTTACATGGTTTCATGGCAAATCAATGTGTCTTACACCGAATTAATTTAATTAAACTTATAACCTAAAAACCTAAGTGTTTATGATTGAATTTTTATTTCATCATCATCATACTTTACTATTTCACTGCTGGACGTTGACACTAGGTCAACCGTGCCGACAATTTTTTTACATATAACTAATTGAATGAAACATTTCCTTTAATTTTTTTGATATTTTATTAATTATTTATAATAAATATACAGTTCTTAAAATCTTAAAAGTGAATAATCTATTTGAGCAATCATCATCAACAGTCTATAACAGTCTACTGCTGTAAGTGGCCTTAGAAGGAGGTAGAGGCTTTGGCCTATTTTAGTACACTGGCCTGACGGGTGTGGTAAGGCTTATTTAAAGCTTTTCTTCTCTTTGTAGTACTGTGGTCCTGCGTAGTTTGCTCCCTCAATTAGCTATTACGACCCTCATTGTATAAATAGGGGTGGTGAAGTAACCATAGGAATAATTTGACCAAATCTATGATTTCTCATATCTGCATGCACAGCACACAGGAATACCAGTTTTTGTTTTCACTCTCTCTAGCTTCCACTTGCCGCTCATATCAGGTTCTGAGCTCAGGACGAGAAAGTCGTAGTTCATATATTTATTTTGGCAAGACAATTTGTATTTCGTCACCATTGATTGTAAAAAGTGTGATGTTCTGGTTGAGATTGGGCCCTCTTCACTGTAATACAAAAGACGTTTTTTTAGAAATTAGAGTTTAAGTTACTGTAGGAGAAATGTAGTTCGGCAAGAAGCAATATGAGAAGGTTTGAACGAAACAACGGCACTGTGTCACACTATTTCGGTGAGGGAGATTCCCGGAGAAAATTCTAAGGACAGAAGCGGAATACCTGTGTCTTTTTAGGCATTTGACCAGGAATGGCAATAGGCATTTACCATCAGATGACTTGTCTGTTTGTTTGCAGTTTATCAAATAAAAAATCTGAACTTTAGATTATTGTAATAAACATATGAATGATTTGGATTGAAAATTCAATTCATTCAATTCAATGATATTATGCTCATCAAACAAAGTTAAAAAAAGTAATTAGATACTTACTCGCACCACGTGACACTAAACCGCTGTTGAAACTTTCCTTCTAACTGTACAACCACTCGATCGTTGCCGGCCTCGTCGACAATGTAATAAATTGTATCGTTCTGAAAACAAATAACACATTTTTTAATTATAACTTTATAGGTAAAAATAAATAACTAAAAAGACATATTCGATAGCGATAGTAGATTAATAACTAGCTTTTGATCGCGTGTATAAAGTTTATTGTAGTAAAAGTAAGCTTGTGTCCTTCTTTCATCATCAAATTTCATTCATTTTCATTTCATCATCAATTCATCCTTCAAATTTTATTAAAATCAGTGAAGCGGTTCACCCGTGAAAGCGTAACAGACAGCCTTATAGAGTTTAGAAGAAAAAAACAACAGGTAGGAAAAAGTCTAGCGTTTTACGTTGCACACTTTGTAAAGATTTATTGGTACTATTATGGTAAGATGGTACTTACTTTCGAGTTGCTTCGACAGTCGTCTTCATCAGAAGAGTCTCCTTGTCGGTCGGAGTACGACGGTATGGGCGTTGCATCATCATTTGAAACCACCTGAAAGTTTTAAATTATTGATAAATGTTTTATCAATATATCGGTACTTGTTTTAATTGTCAAAAAAAAACGAAGTGATAAATTAGCTTTTCTATGATATTTGGTGACATTCATAAACATAAACTGCGGGAAAAGACAAGTACGTAATAACACTAAAATACTGGCCATTAAATTATCATACAACTTCCAGACTAAGGCGTAAAGTTCTTTAAAAGCGTCCGTAGTAATCTATACAAATAAATAAAACTAAAGTGTATATTTGTAATTTCAAATCAACGGCTTATACAGTAGTATGGTATATACCGTAGTTACAAAAATTAATTATTAAAATGTTTGTCTGTTAGTCTGTTCTGGCTTATCTCTGGAACGGCTGAACCAATTTTAACGGGTCTTTCACTACTTTATTTTTAGACAAGCTTCACCCCGCGGTGTGCAAGAAGCTAGTATTTCAATAAAATTAGTGTCAAACTTTGCATTTTACAAGTTTAAGTACTTACTAAGTTAGTCATATCCTTCAAAACGTCTTCAACTATGTCCAAAGGGTAGTTTTCATTGTCGAAACAGAACTCCATGCCCTTGCTTTTGCAGGAATCTGGCATTGTGACTGAAAAGAAAAAGAAACTCAAATTATGCATCAAGTATTCATTAAGATTGCTTATTAACTAAAAAAGAGAGAGAGAGAGATAGCTGAGAAAAAAGAAACTCAAATTATGCATCAAGTATTCATTAAGATTGGTTATTAATTAAAAAAGAGAGAGAGAGAGATAGCTGAGATATTATTTTATTCTCACTAATTATTGTTTATAATTAGTGAGAATAAAACCATCTGTAGTCGTTGAAACGTGTATAGTCTTTATATTACGAGTAATATTTGCAAAGTGATATGCAGTAAGCCTCCAATTTTTGTGTCAAATTGATTTTGTACAAAAGAAATACATTTTTAAAATTTATACTCACAAGTTACAGCTGTCGGGTCAAACACTGTCCTGACATTGTTCGAAGTTACAACTTCTGTGGAGAAGATCTGAAATGTTTAAAAATATTGATTATAGTTAAATATTCGTTGGCGGAGGAGATCAAGCAATAAAGGGATGGTTGTTTTTTTTATTTTAAATTTTAATGAGTCTGATTTAAAGAGACACAGATAATATACATATTTATTAGTACTATATGTATTATTTATTTTTATAGTTGCGCCTCGCGCTAACAGGTGCGGCTGTTACGTTAATAAACGCACTCTTTATCCTACTTCCTAAATGCGAAAGTTTGTAAGGATGGATGGATGTTTGGATGGATGTTTGTTACTCTTTCACGCAAAAACTACTGAACGGATTTGGATGTAACTTTACAGTAATATAGCTTATACATCAGAATAACACATAGGCTACTATTTTACCGCGATAACCGACATATACGCGGGCGGAGCCGCGGGCAATAACTAGTATCATAATATTTCTCTTAGTGAAAATTCCGTTAAAATCGCTCCAGTTGGAATTTTTAAAATCAGTTTAGTAGATCCACAGATTACCTCCTACAATCTCACCAACTTACTCTATATTTATAATTTTAGTATAGATATATTTTAATGCAAGTGTACTAAAGCCTCATATAATTATTAATATGGAAATAATAACATCATC
The DNA here is from genome assembly GCA_905220595.1 of Spilosoma lubricipeda. Classification (NCBI taxonomy): domain Eukaryota; kingdom Metazoa; phylum Arthropoda; class Insecta; order Lepidoptera; family Erebidae; genus Spilosoma; species Spilosoma lubricipeda. The sequence continues at coordinate 10,715,303 of HG992282.1, read as the reverse complement.
ACCCGTCATACAATGAATTAATAAAGACAGTCATTATTACTCAGACAATTGATTCATCATTTCTGATTAGTATGCATTGTTAATCTATAATAAAACCTGTACAAATAATTTAATTGAAATAATATGTCAACTTAGTATTGGTACTGAATCAGCTACCAATCGAAAACAAACCTTCATATGAGACCTGTTATATTACTGACCTTATTAACATGTAACGAATTCTCAATAATTTATGTTGAAGTTTATCCTTTTATAATTTCAATATCCATCTTAAACATTTAATAACGTAAATTATATTTCATCATAAATAAATTATAATTCAATGTTACAGCATGATTTAAACATTAAATATACGTTTAGTTTTCAATTAATAAGTAAAATTTTAACAAAAATAAAAACCGACTACAAGGTTTGACTCGATTTCTCTTAGATGCCATCATCAGATCTTAGTGTCCTTATCATGGTACCACCGTTGGGATATCTCCTTTCCATTAAAAAAGAATCATCAAAATCGGTTCATAAACGACGGAGTTATCCGCGAACACACATAAAAAAATATATATATACAGTTGAATTGAGAAACCTCCTCCTTTTTTTGAAGTCGGTTAATAAGGGAAGAAGATATAAACATAAACAAAAGATTTTTATTTTTAAACTTAGGTTACAAAATAAATATTTAATTAACTCACCAATAACAATGCCACAAAATATCGATTCATCATTTATGAGTCTGGTTGCACCGTACTAATTATTAAATATTTTTTTTTAGTAAATAAGTGAATAACTAATTAGAAACCTAAGCTTTTTATATACTCTGTGTTGTTCGTGTCATAAATGTTACTGATTCAGGCAAGACGACACCCGGGCATTTATAGAATAGGACATTTCTTCATTTTCCTCAAATGTGACGCATCCGTAGTACGTGCCTCAACAAGACGTCATGGCGTTATGTTTTTACTAATATTAATTTCCGTACAAGTACTACTCAAAAACTTCAATACCTAATAATATTTATGGTTTTAAAAATTTTGGAGTTGTCAAAAAGATTTTTTTAATGTACTTATTTATATATTGGAACTTTATTATTGTTTTCAAATTAGATTTGCTAAGTGTTTTGTTATTAAATCACAGATCTAAAAGACAGGTGCAGTCTAGCCCTCTTTTGTCTACTTATGCATGATGTTAATGGTCTGGGTTACCTATTTCACTTTGAGAACTAGACCCCAGAATGCTCTTCTACAGTTTGTAAAGGGAGGCCCTACAGGTCAAAAAGTGTAACTGACCAATAATAATATTAAATGAGGACTTTTTTATTTCGTGTTGTTATTTTAGTAGGATGCATTTTTTCCGGTAGAAATAATAAACAAACAGACAGTTTACTTGATAGCTACCGCTACCCAGTTCCACACATATCTTATGTATGGCCCTGCCAAAATTTCTCTACTCTGTATGTTGAAAAGCATAAGCAGAATCCCAGAGTGGTGGTCACCATACTCATTGTAAATGCAAACAATGCAGCATACCGACCTTCACCATGTCGGCCTAGTGATTCTTCTAAGTTATTGGGCCTCCAGTCTTACACTCACCAACGAAACACGACAGCACGAACACGGTCATTTTACGTTAATTTTATGTGCGGGAGTAGTACCGCCCCGGTCGAACCGGTCAGTTTGTACTGCGGTCAGCGTGGCTTAACTACCTTGTGAAATGTAATATCGATATTCTGTGTGGTCATTACAAATGTGTGTGTTGGTTGTTGTGTATTCCTCAAGGTGTAATAAATAACATAGCATGATTTATTGAAGTACTTTAAGTTGTTTTTTATAATTCTGTATTGATTATATTAATTTGAAGACAACTGTTGTAAGTGTATCTTAATATTTTAATTTTTCTGAGTAACAATTTACAATTTTTCCCTTTAGCAATATTGCCAAGATTTTAAGATGGAGTTACCCATTAATTCTGATATTAGTATCAAATAACAGTCGTTGCTTTTCTGAGATTTTGTTTAGGGTAAATGTTCTTTCCCGATAGGTTAAACGGAAAATCCAGTTTTGATATCCGTATTGGTTATGCTGTTCTTTTCTGCTTGTCATTTTTTATTTAGACGAACATGTAAAGTACTTTTTATGTTTTTTTCAAAAGTGAAACACACATAAAATATATATAAACATGGATGTTTGTTTTAATTAATAGCCATTGACAAAATGTGCACCTCATAAACTTGAAAAGATTAAGAAAATTTATTACGTTATATTTTCGACTGCTAAAACTAGAATTATTTGTACTCTGCGCTTAGTTTTTTAGAAAATTGAATAAGTGTCTATAAAATCCCAAACAGCCTAGCCAGTTTACCACTAACCAGATTTTTAAATTATGTAAAACTAGCTGAAACCCGCGGTGCTACCCGCGGTTTTAGAGGTTTATACAACAAAAAACGCGGATAACGCCGCGGGGAGAAGCTAGTTTCAATAAATTACCCTTAGTTACTCATATAATCAGCTATCTACCAGTGAAAGTCCCGTTAAAATCAGTTCAGCCATTCCAGAGTTTAGCCGGAACAAATAGACGGACAGGCGGACAGACAGACAGGCAAAAATTGTAAAAAGGATATTTTGGCGTATGCAAATGTAATGTGTCTACATAAATGCATACATATCCATAGACATCGTACTATGCTTCGAAATTTTTAAAATCAAGTTCTGCGACGATCCTAGCAACCCTGAATGTGAATCACGTAAGAACTAAAACTATTCCTTTAGATAGAGAGGAGTCTGGGGATTGAAGAGAATATTGTACAATAATGTTAGAATGTGGGTATTCCGCCGAAAGCGAATGGGTAACCAGTTGAGCTATTCAGAGATATCGTCAAATTTGCGCAATCAATAAATAATAATAATAATAATAAATATTTCGGACATCTAACACACAACGCCATCTAGTCCCAAGCTAAGCAGAGCTTGTGTTATGGGTACTAGACAACTGATATAAATACATATATACTTTTTTTTTTTGTAAATGAACCTTATACAGAAGTTTTGAAGGCGGTCAACTCTATTAAGTTAGTTCTCGGTGATATCAAGGTAATAGGTATCTGCATAGTCAATAATTGGGAGAAGAAGGGATTCTGCTAGCGCAACTTTGGTCGCAATCGGTAAGAAGTTTCGCAACCTTCTCAGAGATCCCGCAGAGGCAAACAAATTCATGCTGAGTTCTTGCAGTTGTGGACCTCAGGACAAGTGTTCATCAAAAATAATTCTCAGGTTTTAAACAATGTCTGAAATCGGAACTAAGGTTCCATCGCAGAATACTCGAGGCTCTTGCGACCAGTCCAGTTTGGGTAAGGACCTAGTGCTACCGATAACTATTGCTTGTATTTTTGATTGATTTACGGTTAACCCATGCGGTAACTCCATACACAAATCTGCTCAATGTCCCTATTAATAGTTGAGATCGCTACTCCTAGTTGTTCTACGAGTGCTTGCGCACTCGCACTACGTAGGAGGAGGCTCTATTATTGGACAAATGTATGTATACACGATACATATACCTAAATTTTTTTTTTTAATGTTTGTGTGACTGTCTGTCTGTCTGTCTGTCTGTTTATTCCGGCTAATCTCTGGAACGGCTGGACCGATTTTGACGGGACTTTCGACTTTCATCACGAGAGCTGGTTAGGCTACTTTTTCTAGACTAACTTCGAAACAATAACACAATAACCTCGGGTTACAAAATAATTTTAATGTAAAATTTTCAGAAAGAACCTTTACGCTTTTTACATTAAAATTGTTTTCTACTTTTAAGTTCGATTGCTATTAAAGCGTGTTTTTTAGTTTTTTAAAAAGTCACAAAATTCTCAGTCATATCAAACGATATAAAATAATATAAAAAAAAATGTTTTCATACATCTGGCCCACAACGCCATCTAGTCCCAAACTCGGAAACTGTGTAAACGATTTCCAAGATTTTTAACCGTGTGTTTTGCTGGCATGCCTAAAATAAAATAGTTAATATATAATAAAGACACGAAGTTTGGGTGTAAATATAAATAAATATGTTAAAAATTAATTTATGTGGATGGTTATTGACTACCAGTAATAAAATGTTTATCACTACGGTTGGTCTTCTAATACGTCATAACAAAATAATATTTTCCCATTGCACTGTACATGCAATACCAATGTTTACGTCTTATGTGTATTACATCAAAATACCGGGTAATTTATTCATTATACAACTCAAATCTATGACAGCAAGTAACTGGGACTATCCAATACTAAATTAATATGACTTTATCATTAATATTAACGTCAAAACAATATATGTAGGTTAGTTGCAGCACTATCACACTTCAATTCCGTATTAACTATTGAAGATAAGGCACTATTATGCATCACAATGTCTTTGCGAAATAAAATAACAAAGATATTTGCTTTATTTTATCTAATGTATACTAAATGTATTTTTTAAGTTTTTTCTAGATCTTCTCGCTGGACTTTATCTATATATATGTAAATGTTTAAATATATATTTTTAAATTTATACAAAAACTAGCTGACCCACGCAACCTCGTTTGCGCCTTATATTGCCCGTAGCGTGAAAATTTCCCACGTTTTTGAAACATTCTTCATTGTTGCTCCGCTTCTATTAGTAGTAGCGTTATGATTTATACCCTATAGCCTTCCTCGATAAATGGACTATCCAACACTGAAATAATTTTTCAAATCGGACCAGCGGTTCCTGAGATTAGCGTGTTCAAACAAACAAACTCTTCAGCTTTATATATTAGTATAGATATATTTAAAAGTATTTATACTGAAATACCTACCAATGGATAGAATTCTAGAGACAGAAACTACCTCACAATACGAGTAGTATCGAGAAGAACCGATTTTGGCATCATTCCCTTAGTTGCCTAATGCGAGTCCTAAAGTTGTTAGTAATCATAATTGAACCCTTCAATAAACAAATAGTACATAATTAGTCTAGGAATTTATTATAATATAAACTGTGATACTTTAAAATCTACTTCCTTTTCTATTTTTTTTAATATCCACGTTCTTAAGCTGTCCAATAGCTACTCTATCCTATTTCCCTAATAGGATAGAGTAGCTTACAACAGATCGTTTGTGTGAAACTCATTTAAAGTTGAAATTTAAGTAAAATATCAAATGACTGTAAGTAGACTGTATTACTTTACGAGCTTGTTTGATCAACTGGTTCCACAATGTTATGTAGCGATGAAACCGATAACGGTAAATGTTTTTATCATGATATTACAAAACGTCCTTAGAAGAAGGGGGACGCTTAATTCCAACAAACATTAGCCCTTTAAGCATTAATATCTCACATATGGATACATCAACCAAGATTTTGTCTTTACAAACCCCTATTATTTATAAACGACTCATTTAATGACACCAAGAGACTAATGAATTTAATAACGATGACATTTCCACTATCTCCAAACCATTTTTTTTTTCAAGATTTTACTGTACTACTTTATCGTTAATGTTTTTGTTAAATAATGCGAAATACATATTTCTAGAAGTTGTCTGTGAGGAATGTTGTGAACGGACGTAATACGTAATAAATTAATAACGTTTCGTTTCACATGAAATGAAAAAAGAAATGTTTTTTAAAGATTATGAAAATAGGAATCAATTTTAATATTCATTAGGTAATATTTGCCAATATAATTTATAATAGTTGCAATTGTCTGTGTCAGTTGTCTCATGTTTACTGGGCTGTCAATCAATCTTTACTTATCTAGATGATCTGTCGTTGTTTTAAATGCCAATACGAAATTCAATCAGCTTATATTAGAAATACAGCTCAGTGTTTATCTGTAAGGAAATCTACACTAGATTTCAGAGGTATTTAGGCTCTAGTCTTTTTAGTCTTAAATACTTTTAGTTTAATAAGTTTTCTATATTACAATTCTTTTAGACTCGACGATAAATGACTTTGACTCAATTTAGTGGGTAGTTTAGTCTTTTGACTCAAAAATTTGAGAATAGTCATGTCGTGAGTCTTCTTTTCTTTTAGTTTAGTATTTCTAAAAGACTTAAATGACTGAGTTTCTTGCATCACTAGTCACACATCTATATACAACAAAGATTCTTTGTTTAACCACAAGATGGCATCAGCGTAGCAATGCAGTAAATTCTACCACCTACTTGGTATCAACGTTAATTTTATATATACTGAAATCTGGACAGTTGGAAAATTAAGGAACCTAGAATTTCATTTCAACCAGAAAATTTACTTAAAGAGGTATTCCATTTAGATACTGTTTCAGATATCCAGGTATAAAAAACAAACTACGACAAAAAACGACGCTGAAAAAGTAATTTTGAAAAGCCGTAGTCACCCGTTACATGGGAACGTACCATAAACAACACTTTAACAACGATTCATACTTTTTCAGCGTTGATTTTTTTCGTAGTTGGGTTTTAATTTTATTTTTTTTAGATTACTCTAAATGAATATTTAATAAGAATAATTTTTGCACAGTTCCTATTAATCTTTCTACGATAAACATTATAATTATATAAATATGTATAGGTATGTAAACAATATAAATTAATTTATAATTATCCTTATTTGATTTGTATGAACGTCTGCTGCGGTTTATGAAATACGTTATTAGTAATATGAACAATACGTCATTATTATAATTAATTACTGGGATTGTAATTCATTGTTACCAACAGTAAAAAACTGTGTTAATTAGTTGGACACATGTGGTAATTTCCACATTCAGTAAAACACGGTACAAAGTCCTACTTCATGGATTGCCCAGGAATTCTAAACACTATAATAATAAGTTACATAAATCACAAGTTACAGTGTAACATACAATAATAATAATATAATATTCTAAAACATTCACACCAGGCACATTGTGACCATGGGACAAGATGTACCATGGTCACAATGGTGCTGATTATGTAATCAAGTAGAATAGTACAAAATTGACAAGCTTTAAAGCTAGGAAGTAACAAAAATCTAGTACATATACTATAACGTACCTATATGTGATCTGTATCTTCGGAGACAGTGTTCAGCTGACTACACAGTATGCCTTGTGGTTTAAATGGTCGCGACGCCGCTTCCTACCAAGTCAATTGTTTGGGTTCAAATTCCACATGGAACAACACTTTGTATAGTCCTTTGTTCTGAGTCTGGGTAAAAACTGTCTCTTTAACTGACTTCAAAAAAGAAGGAGGTTATCAATTCGACTGTATTTTATTTATGTTGTATTTTATTTTATTGAGGTAACACCTCATAATTTTCGACTGGGTGAACCGATTTCGATGATTCTTTTTTTACTTGAAAACTGGTGCTTCTCGTGTGGATCCATTTCAATTTAGTCCAGTCCTTCAAGTCAGTTTTTCTTTGTTAAAATTTTGTATTATTAAAGATAAAAAATGAAAGTTATTGGCTAGTCTAGATTGTACAACCAGTGGCCTGTGTCCGTCTGTTCTTCTAGCATGAGTAATTTGACTAGTTTGTTTGAATTCGAAGGAAGAACACTAGAGTGTTTCTTAAGAATTGGCGACTGTTAAGATTTAACAACCTAAATGTAACTGAGCCGTAGTTCAGCGAAAAGATGTTCGAGTTCTAATTTTCAGAAATCTTCTTTTTTTATGGGATAGGGGGTAAACGAGCAGACGTACCGCCTGATGGTTAGCGACTACCGCCGCCTATAGAGGCAACACCAGATGCGTCACCAGTGCGTTGCCAGCCTGTTAAGAAGGATTACGCTCTTATCTTGAAAGTTTGTAGGACGTATTGGTCCGGGAATACCGCAGGCGGTTTCTAGAGAAGCGCACAGTTGTGGACTGTCAAACATGTAAATGATGGGGATGATACTCCTGTTGCGTAGGAAGAGGCAGCAGGGACCAGGCCCTCCCCATTGTAAATGCGAAAGAAGATGCACAGCGAGGCCTCGTCTCTACGCTCTCTCTGATCTCGATCAACTCTTAGGAAATTTCATTGCACCCCCCAAACTAGGATGTGATTTCTGATAACTGATTAACACGGCGCATAACATATCATTTTTAAAGTTTCAAAGAGCTGGTGAAATCTATAAGAGATTTAAAGACCTGAAGAGGCTCACAGTACGCAAGGTGAGGGCATTGAGTTTTGTCCCATTGTAAACCTGCAAGATTTTGCATTGAGTCTTATACTCTTGAGTGCTAATTCTGCATTACATTTAACACTATCTTAAATACCATTAAATATAATAGCGGTATTGACAGTTTCGGCAAAAATTTACAGTTTGAAAAAGACATATTGCACAGCTCGTTTACATAGATTTCGCACAATGCAGGACCGAGTATGCTCCCCTGAAGAATCCTGTAAAATGCTAGTGTTTTGTCGCTAAGGTATTCATCAATTTCATCTCCTTGAGCACGGTTACATTTAAAGCTTTTAAAGTTGTTTAAGGCGATGTCTCTAACATCAACGAGAACTAATTTTAAGATAAGTGAGAGAAGAGATTCCGTTAAACGCCTTGGATAGGTGCTAAAAGATAACTAGGATTTTTTTTTTGCAGTCGATGTTATTAGTAACCACCTGAGTAAAATCTAGGACATAATTCTCATTTGATACACAAGTGTATTCATACGCAAGCATAAAGAACACACTGATTTTTAGTTTGTGTAGTGATTTCAAACTTGTTTGGAAAGAAACGATCCCTAATGATGTATTTATTCTTTTTTTTTTTTTTTTTTTTTATATTTTGGCTGAGCCAAAATGACTCTGCTCTGCCTGATGGAAAGCATGAGCAGATTCCTAGAGTGGTGGTCACCATCCTCAATGTGAATAAGAACATTGCAGCATGGTGACCCACACTATGGCCGCCTAGTGAGATGCTTTTTTACGCCCCGCTTAAAGGACCCGGGATCATAGTGGGAGGGAAACACGTGCGCTGGAAGTGAGTTCCAGGCTTTGACCGCTCGGCACAGAAAGGAGGAACCGAAGCGATGAGTACGAGATCGAATGTCTACCACTCTGAAGCGGTGACTTCCAAGGCCGGCACGTGTTGTTCTGTAGAGGAAGGGGGAGGGGGGGACCAGTTGGAAGAGCTCTTCAGAACACTCTCCGTGATACAGGCGATAGAGTACTGCCATAGAGGCGATATCTCTACGCAACTGCAGGGGCTCAAGAGACTCGGTGGCTTCGGGACTGTTTATAATGCGGATTGCTCGTCGCTGCAACCGGTCGAGAGCGTCAAACAGGTACTGTGCGGCACCATCGCAAAGATGAGAACAGTACTCCACGCACGGACGAACCTGGGTCTTGTAAAGAAGACACAGATGCCCGGGCGAGAAGAACCATCTCACCTTGTTTAAAACACCTAGCTTTCGCGAGGCCGCTTTAGTGACGCTCTCAACGTATTCTCGTGGGTTGAGATCTCGACAGATATCCATGCCCAGTATATCGAGCCTACCTTGTAATGGCATTTGAGTGTTCTGAAAAGTGGGAAGGGGTAGGAATGGAGACTTTTTGGCAGAGAACGCGCACACCTGTGTTTTCTTGGCGTTGAACTCGACCAGATTCTCACAGCCCCAATGAAAAATGCGGTCCAGGACATGGTCGAGCTCAACGACAAGCTCCTGTCGTTTTTCCTCGATGTCTGCAAGTTTAGCCGCAGGGTGTCCGAAATATCGCCCATGAACTGTGCTATCGTCTGCATAGCAATGAATGCTGCCAAGGGCTAACATATCATTGATATGCAGAAGAAACAGTGTGGGCGACAGGACAGAGCCCTGCGGCACTCCGGCATTAATCGGCTGAAAATCGGAGGCCGCACCGTCGCAAAGGACTCTGATGCGGCGCTGGTGCAGAATAAATATCTTATAAAGAATTGTAATTTCACGACAGATTTATAATAAAAAAATAATCAGTAAATGAGTGTTCATCGTCATCTTTTTGTCTTTTTCACATATTTATTTGAGCACAATGAATGAGTTTTCTTCTTTCATTCTGCTCTACCACTCGTTAGTTTAGGTACTGCTTTTTTCTTTTCTAGCCATTTTTCCCGCAGTCCATTTCTTGTTTCCACAGTACACGATACTAAGCAAATGGGAAGTGAAGTTTCAATAACAAAATATATTTCCGAAGTGGTTCTCGAATAAGGATTTCTTAGATGACAAATAAAATACTGATTGAATCAGAGACATGTGTGTTTTTGTTTGAGTAAAAGTTTTGTGGTCTCATTTATTACTTATCTGTACATAAATCTTTGTAACTTGAGTTAGATTCAAATGCAAAAAAGAATTCTTTTAACAATATAATCATGCATCACTTGAATGTAAATATTTTCTTAAAATAACTATTCCCTAATTAGAAAAAGTCAAGGACACTACGAGTATGAGTACATCATGACTTCATTATCATGAAATACTGACTATCAAACGCAAGCATACGCTATCTCTGTAGCTAAAAAAATAAAACAAAATAACATTGTGCCATACATTCTAGAATTAAACTCACTGGTACTTATTCCACTTTTTGTAATAAGTGTAATACTGATCAGTTTTGCCTTTACACATTATCAAAGGTTACAAGTACAATTTTAACAAAAATAAAACCGACTTCAAGGTTCGACTAGATTTCTCTTGGATGCTATCATCAGATATTAATGTCCTTATCATGGTACCACCGTTGGGACATCTCCTTTCCATTAAAAAAAGAATCATCAAAATCGGTTCATAAACGACGAAGTTATCCGCGAAAACAAATAATATATATATATATATTTATATTTATAAACGGTCGAATTGAGAAACCTTCTCCTTTTTTTGAAGTCGGTTAACAAGAAAGGCAAAGAAAATATTTACATCTAAGACTTTGGGTACATGGAAATAATAGTGTGTCAGTACAGGGAATTTGCCCTGACAATAAGGAGATTGTATTTTGCACCACCACTATTTGTTTAAATGGAAAATTATAAAAATTATACAAAGAAAATATAATTTTCATTTTTAATATCGATAGAAATACTTTTTTTAGTACCATGAAAATTAAATATAAAATTATTGTATTATGTCCTCTTAATATTTAATATCCAAATTTGTGACATTAAATAAAATCATTAAAACTATAAACTATAAGCTATCCAAATAATTAAAACTTAAATCATGCAGTACTTGAAATATTTTAAAAGTGATGAATTATAATTCATTCGAAATCAAAAATTGGACTTCATAATTATTGATGTCCAAGTTTTAATTTAAAGGAAAAAGTGTAATGATAATATTAAGAAATCGCAGATTAAATTGCAACCAGTTTAACATAAACTTGGATGAAATTTTTTATGTTCTATGTACCTTACAAGCACAGGCAACGGGAAAACTTAAAGATTTTTCTTCGATTTTCATTTCCTTAACATTATATACATACACATTACGTTTTGCATAAATTTGTTCACACTTTGATTTCAATCCCAACATCTTCAGAGAGAGATCTTGGAAACATTGTTCATCACCATCTGGGATATACTTATTTCTGCAATAAAAGTAAATGAGAGGGGATAAATATTATATCAGATTAATATTAAGTTACTGCACTCAATTAAACTATTAACCATTATATACACCTACCAATAACATTAAATTTAAAAAGAATTAGCGTCGTAAATAGACTACAATAAACATATGGTCAGTGACAGATATCGATATTTTTTGACATCAGTTATGTTGCTGTCACCTTTTTTTTAACACGGCAAGGTACGATAAACCGTTATATATGTTATATATATATATATAATAGTTATATATATAGGTATGTTATTCTATCATGTCCATTGTTAACCTATGTAACATTTTTGTACAATTTTGGAGATGTTACATTAATTCATTTGGACATTCTGGCAAAATGAACTTCAACAATATTCTTGCAAAATCTGTGTTTTCGTATACTGGCGATAGCGCGCTACCGAAACAATCGACTGCGAAATTATTCACGTTTTATTACTACTACTAAATCGCAATACAACATTTAAAAAGGGTGAGGTGGTATAAATGTTTTTTATAAGTTTCTTACAATGTGCACTGACTTTGTAAGTTTTCAAATATGGGTGACTACTTGAAAATATGTGCAGCTCGTGCATGCACATTAGGTTCTAATGTACGTATCTAAATAATACATTCACTGACCATTTTCTAATACTATACTATTAAATACTGTTTTGTATAATCGATTATGAATTTTTTGATATCAGCAGCCACAGTGAACTTGATATTATACCCACTATCAAGAAACAACAGTCGATAAAGATAAAATTTTCAATTTGGTTATGAAATAATTTTCACATCTGGATTTCTGAATGAATAGATTTTCATGATGATCAATCCACTAAATTTTGCAAAGTAATCTGTGTTAAAAAAGTCAACTTACGCGCAAGTTACTATGGTGAAGAGCTGTCGTACTTCTTTTGTTTGTACTATTAAAGATACCTCTCCTTTATCTCCATCGAGATTGTTTGCTTGGTATAACCGCACCCTCTGAAATTTAGAAGTAACATTGTATAACATTAACACAATAATTAATATGAAAATTAAGAAAGAATTATTAGAAAATAAATACTGATGGCAATACGACCGTAATAAAAGTAGGTACCAAATATATTAATACCAATGACTCTATTTTATGAAATAATAAAATTCATTTCATGCAAAAACAAAAAAAAATTCACATAAAAATACCCTAGTATCATAGGGACAAACTATGAAATAAAAGTAAATGCGTTTTCTGCAAAAGAAAACAATTTAAATAGAGATACCTGAGTTTCGTAAGGACAGTTGTGCCAGTCGCTTTTAGGTGATAGTACGCCCAGTGAACGGCTTAATAGTGAATCTTTTAATTCTTCTTCAACTGTTTCTTCATTTTTTATTGATCTGGTAGATCTCGCAGAGTTTACCTGCAAAAAAATCATAAAATTTGTAATTGAAACTTACAATTTAAAGACCTATTTAAAAAAAACATGTGTTTAAAATCGACCGAAAAGAACTTGAATTCTTCCTCCTGGTCATTATTATACCCAAGACTATTTAGGTTCCGTTCTAGTTCAACCAGTTTTACCTGTGTATCATTTTTTGACAGAGCGACTGGCATCGGATCTTCGCAAACCTCAGGGTAAACTGAATTCGAAGGTCGAAGGTTGAACAGTACATTATAATATTATGTTAGTACGCTCCCAAAACTATATCCTTTATTCAAACAGTGCATACACTACGGCCACAATCGAGGATAAAAAAGGTAACCACACTCTGACATTATAAAGCACCATTGATCTATCTTAAACCTAAAGCAGTCTAGCCCATTGCAACACCAGATTTACTACTGTTCAGATTTACAAAACTATCCTTTAATTTATTTTTTTCTTTATTACGACCTAAAAGTTAATAATAGCCAAATATTTATTTTTGTTAATTTGTTTGTTTCCTCGTTTCAAACATTTAAACATAATACAACTTTATTATTTAAATTATGTTACTAAGGTTTTATTATTAACATTTCGATTTTACAAATGTATTAATATTTTAGAGTCTCTGGTTACTAACCTTTAGAAACTGCCTGAGTACAATTTCCATTTTCTCTTCAAATTGTTCATAGCCTTCAGGTTTGTAAGGACAGTATTGCATGCCCCTGCATTTTTCTGGAACGCGTATCACGTCATCTAAATCTGAAAATGTGTTAGCAATTGTTAACTAATTTATTAACACTTCTTAATAACGAATTTGAACAGCATATGCCACTTTAGCAAAAATAATTCAATTGTTTGTAAATTAAAATTACAGTGTGCTTTGAAAGTAAATATTACCTATTCGAAACCGAACGTTATAAAATGTATTCGTAATGGCAACACTGTGTGATTGTCTTTTAGCAAATGTCAAGATGTCACAGTTATCAAATCTAACCTCGCAGGGTTCAGGGAATCCGGACAATAATTGGCCCAATTAATAGTTTAAAGTACTACCAGAGCGTGTTCGAACGGATTCTAGGATCTGCCCCGGTCCTTTATTGTATTAGTAAAAGAAATAAGGCGTGAAGTGGTTGGAATAGCAAATCATAACCTCGGTGTAATTAAGTGAAAGTTCAAGTGAAGCTGGCATCAAAAGAGGTACGTCTCTCCACAGCGAACCCATCAGGAAGACCATTTAACCAGGACAATTGTGAATTAATTTGTTATTAGTGTAATTATATAAGAAAAAGGTGAAACTTGTCTAGTTTGACTTCTTTACTAGGAGGACAGAACTTCGACTGTTCTGGTTTACTCATGGGCCCTAAACCTAGATCAAGGGATTCCTGACTTCCAGGAACGAAGCTCTGGCGAAAGGGATTAAACATTACCACTTCATCAAAATAGGACAATAAAACCATTATTAGGTCGATCATTAAGAATTAGTCTTACTTTGTTTGAATTTTGTGTATATGCACTAAAATACTTATTTGGCTGCCATTTTTAGTTTGAGGTCAAACTGAGTCTAAAGGCAATTTATATTTAAAAATATTAGGGAACATATCCTTGAACAGATGGTAAGTTAAGAAGTTTAAACTCACCAGATGGTTTAGAGCTGGTTGTGGCCAAGAGCACCAACGTCTGAAATTTGTTGACAATTAATAAATCAATAAGTTTCGAAATGAATGGATTAACCATAATCCATATGTGCATACCATAAACTAAACAGGTCAAATAATCTTGTAAATATTACGAACAAAGTTTAATATACACCACATCAAAGGACAAATTATGTATGTAGACAGTGTGTAGTGCAATAATCCTACTAATCCTACTAATATTATAAATGCGAAAGTTTGTAAGGATGGATGGATGTTTGGATGGATGTTTGTTACTCTTTCACGCAAAAACTACTGAACGGATTTGGATAAAATTTTACAGCAATATAGCTTATACATCAGAATAACACATAGGCTACTATTTGCCGCGATAACCGACATATACGCGGGCGGAGCCGCGGGCAACAACTAGTAACCTATAAAATCGTTACAGTAAACGTTAAAAAGGCATTCATTTTATGCATGATCATGACTTATGAATATTCTTTAAAAATATTTTTTTAACTTTATACGACCTTCCGCAGTTTATAAAAATAGTAGTGGCAATAATACCACAAAGATAAAATTAAATTGCATAAAACATGTAGATGCTTGATTTTAATTGTAAGTGACGTTAAATGTTCTCTACTTAACCGCTTGATAACGCTCCCTTATTATTAAATTTACTTCTTATTTGCATTAATTATTACGTATTGCGGCAAACCAAATATAATTTTAATTATGAAGAAAAATTTTTTGGAATCCGTTCAATAATATTTTTTTGTAAAAGTACATAGGTGGTAATAGTATTTTATAATATTTTAAAGTAGTTAATTTAGTTTAAAATAATGAACCAATACGTTTTTTTGTCAAAGTTGGACTTGGTAATTACAAAAGTCATTCAAACTCAATCAAATCTTAAGAATAGAGTAAATATAATTCCACTCACTAGAAAAAGAGTAATATACAATTGCACCATTTTAGTTCCAGATGATTTAAGACCCGTATACTTTAGGGTATCAGTAAGTAATCAGTATCAATTGTCCTTTTAACGAACATAAAGTGGGTTCTGTATTACGACTAATGAACATTCGTATTACTCTGGGTCTTTATATACTCGTATTCCTCAACAGGAAAATTTAAAATTAACGTGTAGATAGAGTGGGTATTACACATTTTCAAAATGGCCCCGACCTTTAAGCAGAAAACTTTTGGTGGTTTTTCGAGAGTGGTTCAAATCTCAAAACCTATTTAAATTATGTCCTATCATGATTTTTTCACGTCAGGTACTTTCCTTTCTCATTACTATTTAATCCATCGTAATTCGCAGCTTTGCGATTTAAGAAAATATTGAATCTTTTAATATACATTCCTTTTTCATTGTAAACATTTCATTTACTCGTATTATTCAATTACGGGTATATGAAAAAAATGATTAACAATCAAGGAATCTATTTTCGCAATGAAATTCATAGGCAGTCCATTATGTGTCCGGAGAGGATAGAAGGTTTGACTACCAAGCTTTTTTGAGAAAATTCACGGGCTTCTTGACACGAAATAGGCTTTTTAAAAGAGTACCGTTTGTTATCCGCATGTCAAATTGGTTAGTCTGCAATGGTAGATAAAAGTTCTCGAACCAAACGGTTTAGTTCTTGCTTCCTGTGCCGAGTAGTTAAAAACTGAAACTCACAACCAGCGCACGTGTTTCCCTCCCACTATGATCCCGGGTCCTAGGCCGTGAAAAGGCATCTCAAGCCGCTCATAAGCCGCCGTGGGACGCCATACTGCAGGAATCCTGTTGCCTAATCCATAAGCATTGTCGTTTGTAAGAAAACTGCAACAGTATCGTTGGATTTGCCACTGATGTATTAGATCCCTTTCTTACTCTTCGGCCGTGCCCTTCCCGCATGATAGTGGGAACAATTTATCTTCATAGTATTCAAATTTGGTCTCAATCACTAACAATCTATACTAATATATAAAGCTGAAGAGTTTGTTTGTTTGTTGGTTTGTTTGTTTGTTTGTTTGTTTGAACACGCTAATCTCAGGCACCGCTGGTCTGATTTGAAAAATTATTTTACTGTTAGATAGCCCATTTATCGAGGAAGGCTATAGGCTATATATCATCACGCTAAGACCAATAGGAGCGGAGCACCAATGAAAAATGTTTCAAAAACGGGGAAAATTATCACGCTACGGGCAATAAGAGACGTAAACGAAGTTGCGTGGGTCAGCTAGTAGCTCTATAAAATTATGATAATCCATACAGGCCTTTGGGGTAATATGATGTGATTTTTGATTATGTTCCCTACTTTTACCAGGGAGTTGTTGACTGCATTATTTAAAGATTATTCAGGATTTGTAAGATTTTGCGTCTGAGTTACCTTTTGCATAGAAGTTTAATTTCCAGTATCAATTCTAGTTACTTGACTTACTTGGTAGGGATCGAACGACTGTCATAGTTTAGAAATACTTAATGCCCTTAATTTGATCCTATATTACATTTAAAAGGAACCACTGACGACGATGGTTAAGTCACCAATGCTCACAGTAATTGAGTTAAAGGTAGGTATGATTTTATTCAATTTTTTATTTAACCACTTTGCTAAGGACAGAAGGGGATATTATATTTGTAACTAGCTGAACCCCACTGTGTTCATCATCATCATCATCATGATGCTGAACAAGCTGAACCCCGCTGTGTTACCCGTGGTTATCGTCGTACCTCGAGTAACGCCGCGAGACAAAGTTAGTCTCAAATAAGTAGCCTAAGTTACTCCCTGGATCATCAGCTACCTGCCAATGAAAGTCCCGTCAAAATCGGTACAGCCGTTCTATAGATTACCCGGAACAAACAGACAGACAGACAAAAAAAAATTTAACTACATTTTTGGTATATGTACCGTGTATTCATACATATGTATTTAGTTAAAGGCGGTTATTTTAATATTACAAACAGACACTCCAATTTTATTTATTTGGATAGATTTCTCCAGTTTTCTTCTGATGAATTCTGTTACGGGTTTCAAGACAGTTAAAATTTCCAGGGACTTCACGAGTGTCATAACTCAGTGTATTTGTGGATCACTGTTCTTAATCCTGGTGTACAGAAGTTAAAGTGGAAGGAATATGGGAGGGGTTAGTCCCATTAAAAAGATACCTATGTAATCCAATTAAGAAACTGCTCTTTGTTGGAAAAACTGAAGTCCAAACGTTACGCTGGAGAATATCGGCTAATGTTTAAAAATAGAACTGATCACTATGTGTATATAATGCCTATTTTCCACAAAACATATCAATTCTAAACCGCAAAATACGAGTAACCACACGAAATATTAAATTTGAAATAATAGTAGTTATTTTAAATCTCTAGAAATATTACAATGTAAAATACCTACAATTAAATTTATATTTAGGAGAACTGTATAACTCAATCTATTCATTTGAAATTACAAAAAACATGTATTACATACATATACTCATCTTTGTTCTCGAAGGACTGCGTTCTCTTTGTTCTCAACTTTGTTAAAAGCCTATATTTTACCGACTATAGCTTTAGTTCTACTTTCGCACTAGGCGGCAAATCTACTGCTGTCAATAAGGATCAATTTTTAATTTTAAAATAAACATCGTCATCACAGCACATCATTACATCAACAGTTTTTAATACTCCTGGATATAAACATCCCCTTCAAAAAGAGGTTTAGCCTACTACACTTACCACGCTCCCGAGACGGATTGGTATAAGGTTTTTTTTTTAATTTTCCTTGGATATCGACATCCATTGGATGAATCTGAATGGTGACACCCTGTATTCTTAATCTGTCTCCATACGACTCAGCATACTCATACGGTTCTGAATACAAATGTACATATTTAAAACAGATAACACACAGGCATAGACCAAATGAAAATGCACACCAGAAAATATTCGGCCTGGGTAGGAATCCACGATCTACGAACCACCAGCTTAGTGCCCTGTAATAATATGCAGTTAGATTGATATAGATTCACGAATCACATCAGTCTATTAACAATTATTTTTACGGGAATTACCGCGATCACTTATTAAAGGTATTACATACCTCTGATTTGTCTGACGTCAGAGGTATGTAATACCTTTTAATAAGTGATCGCGTTAATTTCCGTAAAAATAATTGTTAATATATCATGGAACGTGAAGGTTTAAAAGTAAGCACATCAGTCCACTACACTTAAGAATAGGCCGATTCGCTGGCTCGGCCATTGACATATGATTTTATTAACAGGCTTATTCAAACAGTAGTTTTTTAAATGAAATTCGCACATAGAACAAAAATTAAATTATTTTATCTGTGCCTGAGTTCAATCAATCTATACAAATCATGTATGTATTACACAATATGAGTGTTTATTAGCACTCTGGCTATCATAGAATGTGATTACAAATTAAGCTAAAGCTGAAGAATTGAATCAACATTTGAAGATCCCTTGATGCTTCACGGATGCGGTAACAGATTTTAACATATGATATATACATACCCCAACCCAACTTGGCCAGCGTGGGGACGTATGGCCTTAAACCTCTCCTGAGAGGAGACTCGAGCCCAGCAGTGGAACGTTACGGGTTGTTGATGATATAAACAACCTACGTGTTCTTCGGATGATAGTAACTATCGAAAGGAATTCATAGAGCGAATGTGAGTGAAAGTGTAGACTACAGAAATCTAAATAACAACAAACGTGCCATGTGCGCATAAACTTGTCGCTGAGCTGGTGACTCGGACGCCACCAGCGCGCGATATTATGATCCGTTACCCTCGAACCTTTGTCGCGGCAAGAGCGGTTGTGAAATCGTGTATTGCAGTATTGCTGAGTGCGGCAATTCGTCTACTACATGTAATTACACTAATCAAGGGTTAACATTTCGTCGGTAATTGTTTAGTAGAGTAGTAACATTTAGTTTTATAATTTATACTCTCGATTGTCGGCACTTGATGGAACTTGTTGTAATACATTCTTGATTAAAACTCACTTATTCCACTATTTTATTTTACACCTGACCGGTTTCGCCTTATGGCATTCTCAAAGGTTATGATTACATTTACCCAAAACATGTACATCTAAAACCTAACAACTGTGGGTACTTGGAAAAATCTGAGTGACAGTGTAAGAACTTCTCCCCGAAAGTAGGGAAATTGTACTCTGTGTCTACCACTGCTATTAGCTAAATGGAAACTTATAAAATTAAATAAGTAAAAGAAATGATATTAATTTACGATTCCAAAATATTGTTTCAATAAGTAGATTCTATAATTAGATAATCGTTAAAAAATTCCTTGAAATGAAATGATAATATCATGTCCTATTTCTATTTATGTCCAAAGTTTTATACCATATGTCTATTAACCTATATGTCTAATAAATTACATGTCCAAAACTAATAAACTCATTAAAATTATAAACTATAATCCGTTCCATAACAAATGATGCAGATGACATTACTTAAAATATTTTAACAGTGGTGAATTATTATTGATGTCTTATTGCTGATTCAGAACCTTGTCATGATTCCCTATCAACAACTTATTAATTTCCAACGCCTCCAAAGCGGTTAGTTTCTTACCCTTGACACATATGTGTAGTGCCTTAAAGTCCACTTTAGGTGTGTGTGGTGTAAAGTGTAAAATTAAATAAAATAGTGGAATAAGTACAAGTGAGTTTTAATCAAGAACATTTAGTTTTATTGATTTTTTTTGTTCAAAGTAAATTTTTAAACATAACCTTACTAATAAATAGTACTACTAGTATAATTTGCGACTTTATACGCACTTACTACTACATTGCCTTTTGTGTTGAATGCTATATGGAGAGTTGGTATTACAAAAAGAAATGTATTACGCAATGAATTTTGTTTCGCATTTTAGTGGTACGGTCACACAAAATCGTCGAGAGTTAGAGATGTGCTAAACGATATTAGGCACATGCAGTAATACTCACAAACTGTACGTTTTAAATGAATAAATAAATTTTACACTAAAAGATAATCGAACTTTATGAAACATTTTTTTTCTAATGGGTTGGTTTCTTGGGACTTCTTTTTTGCATACAAAGCCTAAAAGCAATTTATGTTATCTTTAAAAAAAATTAAATATACTTCACTACTTTCCAACTTATAAATTTTAACAAGATTCAAGATCACATCGAATTAACATTTGGTCATACAAGAGTACACGGAAGCTGTAAATATCCAAACAGCTCGACAGTTTAAATCAATTTATAAAAAAAATGTTACACATGTAGAATTGAAGGACTTTAACAGTTGAAATAGTATTGCGTTAGAAAATATTTCAATTTTAAATTGTACTTTATATTATATTTCAATTTTAAATTGTGTTTTGAAAGAATAAATATTACTACGGTTTTACCACTTAGAAATAGTGACTCCGGTGAAGACGATATTATCGAAGATATCGGTTACTTATTATGTCCGAGTTTGCTTCACAGGTAGTGACAAATATAGTAGGATCCGTTGTTCATTATTTAATTACAACAACTAATTGTGAAACATGAATATTAGCGTTACTGGAACCCGATAATTATAATGAACAATTAGAATTTATAAAGTTGAAAGACAATGAAGGTCTAATTATACCCAGCACAGATGTGGTCATTATTTGTGAAAATGCTGAATTTTTGTTAAATAATACTATTTTGATAAGAAAGTAATGGCAAATAATAAAATCAAATGTCAATTTATTACAAAAACCTTACAACATTTTCTGTGTCTTAAAATATTTGATGATATAAACTTTCACCAATATGATCAATCCCCAACTGACAACCACGTCATTCATTTAATTAAATGTGTAGTGGAAAAGCACATGGAAATCTGCCTTAATTATTACGCAAAAAATGCAGTTGAAATAGTCCCAAAAGACAGTTATTGAATAATTATTTTCATTTTACGGTTTTTTATTATTTATATAGTATAGTATTTTAACAGTGATTTTAAATACCTACTTAATCCTTTTTATGTAATTTTATAAAGAATAAATTATACTCAACAATAAAGCACGTACCCACTAATAACTTTCTTTTATTATTCCTTGATTTCCTGGTATTTCAGTAATACCTGTAGTCAAGCACTAGTAGAGATTACGCAATCAGTAAGTAGTAGCCTTATAAGTAGCTCACAACGCGTATTGACAAATGTTTTTTACATTTGATGTGTGGGCATTCCCATGTGACTGGTATTCGCGATTTTCCCCGTACTGATATGAAAGTAAGAAATTGTTTGAACTCAATTGACTGCCTTTTAAAACCAAAATTTAAACCAAATTTTATGAGCAACGAACTGCAAATTTTATAAGAATAAATATGTCAATATATTCTTAATCGCAAAGAATTAGTAAAATGGCAGTGTATTGTTTCTGTCTTTATATATATTTGTAAGATGATAAGTTGGTTTGTGTAGACTTTAAAACTCAAAAAAATCTGCAGTGTTCAAATTAAAAAAGATAAACATAAGGTTTAAAAAGGGTTTTGTGGGAGAGCCACGTTTTGGCATGAATGGGCTGGCTCGACCGGACTGATACCACGGCGTCACAGAAAACCGGTGCGAAATAGTGTTTGCGCTGTGTTTCACTTCACCGTGTGAGTGAGGATACCGGAGGCCCATATGTCAATATTTCTTAAAGTGTAAAGTAAGTATAGTATATCTATTTTGAGTCAGCGCCAAACAATCAATGAACAAACATCACTAAATTACCTTGAATTTAAAGAATTGATGAAAGAATAGCCCTCATTACGCATCAGATGTTCCAAATATTATTATTATTCAATAACGAGCACCGTTTAGATTTCATTCAAAACAGAGAAAATGTAAGAAAATTTTATATATAACATGCAAAAAGTAAAAACTAAAACCCAACTAAGACTAAAAACGACGCTGAAAAGGAATGACACAAGTTTCAAAAGCCGTAGTCACGTGTTGTGAAAGTGTTAGGGACTATAATACATTACTTAATTTCAAAAGCCGTAGTCCATGTAATGTAATGTACCATAGTCCATAGCAGTTCACCGTTTTCTAGTCGTAGTTGGGTTTTAGTTTTTACTTTTTTATTTAAAATGTTTTGGTGCGTCTATAATATTAATTTATTGTTTTAAACTTTCATGGTCAGTAACATTAAAATGGGAATCTGCGGGATTGCTACCATGTACCTTTTTGTTTATGAGTATCCGATATTTCGGCGCTGTTGCAAGTGCCATGATCACGGAGTAACTGAAGATCTTGCGGGTGGGCTGTTATTGGCAGACATATCGGTCTACCCTCTTTCGTAGTCTTTTATTACGATTGTCCCCGGTACCACTGTTCACTAACTCACTATTTACTCGTAACTGTTCTCGACACACAACACTAACAGTATCCGATCGCGAAACTATGTTTTGTTGATTACGCCGGTTTTTGCACATTCGAATTACTGGATTCCAGACATTTGACAATTTAAACCCATCCTCACGATTGAAATTTTTGTATTTCGTAATTTCAATCGCTTCCCTGACCAATCTAGGTATGTAGTGGCGTTCTGTCGCAATTATCTGTGGGTTATGAAACTCAATCCAGTGATTGGGGCCCGAGTCAATCAAATGCTTCGCGATTGCCGATTTCTGCTTGTCATTGTTTTTGACCGCTTTTATGTGTTCGTTCATGCGGCACGCGATGGTACGTTTAGTTTGGCCGATATATGAACTCCCACAGCTGCAGTCAATCTTGTAGACACCAGGCCTCTCCAAGGGGAAACTGTCTTTTGGGGATCGGAGACATTGTGCCACTTTTCTGAATGGAGTGAGGACAGTATTAAGTGAAAACTTTTTAAGTACGTTTGAGATCTTGTCTGTCACTCCTTTTATATAGGGCAGAAATGCTGGTTGTCTGTCCACCTTGTCCTTTCTCTGGTGTTTGACTTTGTGTCTAGATGGGAACTTCACCCTATATCCATTGCTCCGCAGGACGCACCGAACATGCTCGAGCTCTTGGTTTAGGTGTTGCTCGTCACATAAATCATATGTACGATTTATCAATGAGGTAACCACGGAATCAATGTGTCTCGGGTGATGATGAGAGCTTGCCTTGAGATAGCGGTCAGTATGAGTTGACTTTCTGAAGACAGAGTGACTCAGTGAACCGTCGCTCCGCACCCCGATTTTTACGTCCAAAAACGCCAGGCTTCTGTCTTCCTCTATCTCGTAAGTGAAGTTAATCTTCGGATGGATGCTATTTAAATTAGTCAGATGGGATTCCACATCATGTCTGTTACCTCGCAACACACAGAATACGTCATCAGCGTACCTTTTCCACAATTTAATCTCAGTGGGTGCCGTGGCGAGTGCCCTCTCTTCAAAATACTCCATCCAAATGTTTGCAACCACTGGAGCCACTGGACTACCCATAGCTACTCCATCTATTTGAAGATAGTATTGGCCTCGGTATATGAAAAAGTTAGTTGACAAACAATGATGCAGCAGTGTGACATATTCCATCGGGATGTTATTAGCTTGTAGCTTCACCTTAACCACTTCCAGACAATCTGCAACTGGTACATTTGTAAAGAGTGATTCTACGTCAAAACTGACCATCAACTCATTTACAGCAACCTTATGTTGGTGCAAGATATCAACGAAGTGACGAGAGTCCTTGACAAAGGACGACGTCCGGCCTACTAATGGCTACCAAAAACAAAAAGGTACATGGTAGCAATCCCGCAGATTCCCATTTTAATATTAATTTCTTTGCAAAATATACTTTAAATAGGTATCATAGACATACTATAATCGTATTAATATATAAATATATCGTATTAATACGGACAAAGAAACAAGAAGAAGCTAATAATATACATATTTTTGAAACTTACAAGTAACGCTCTTTCGTACGATACCAAACACAGCATATCTTTATTAATATAATTCTTCTGTGAGTGTGTATGTCACTGAACTACTCTCAAACGACTGGACCGATTTTGATGAAATTTTTTGTGTGTGTTCAAGGGGATCTGGAAATGGTTTAGATTCACAATTTTGTCCGCTGGACAATGTTTTTTTAATTAATGTTTAATTTATTAGTAGTTATGGCAAAACGACGTTTGCCGGGACAGCTAGTTTATCATAAATTATTTTTAATACAGTACTTTATGTCGGCTAGATGGCGCCACATTAGATTCAATGATACGTCGTATAGCCTATAACCAGCAGACAATCAACACGCTTTTAACGACACCTCATTTGTCCAGTTCTAAGGAGTAGTTTAGGAGATATGAGGGAATAGATGAACATACATACATACATACATAGCCTGTCAAAATCATAACCCTCTTTTGGCTTTGCCGTAGTCGGGTAAAAACTCAAAATTATATATAAATAAACTTGCTTCTGAACATATGATAATAATAAATGTCTGTCAAACACAACTGAAATTATTTGCTTATTTCCTAACATTTATTCGTCGTAGAGTATCCAAGATACTTTAAATAATTTAAGTCCTATAACCTAGCATTCCTTCCTGCGCAAATGTGCCCATTATACTGTCAGCACTGCGTCGCAGAATGGACGTTGACATAGACAGTGAATATCTTTTGCGTAACGAGTAAGCTGTATCAAAATTCACCACCTTTATCCCTAATTCGACCGACCAATCTCAATCATAAAGACTTCATTGCAATGAGAATAAAACAATAATGCGTCTTGATTTTCGTATACACACTAGAGGCATCCTCTACCGTACGCGACGTAGTTGCGAAGTCGCGACTGTGCGAAAGCATTCAACGGTACGAAAGTCAAGCCGTCTGACCGCTTTTCATCATATTTGCAGAGATCCGTTGGCCGGAATAAATTTGAGTAAATTAGTATAATAAGTGTTTTTTAATGTTTTTCGATGTTTCAATTGCAAATGGTAGAAGTTTCAATTATGACATCTACTACTATTTACATTATATATGTTTCATTTGTTTATGATTCAAATTAAATAGAACAAAATAAAACACACTTTTCCTTTTTCATAAATAATTTCATAAAATACTATAGCGAACTTTTAGGTACAAGGAATTAAAACGGTGATGAATAAATTTTTAGAAACAGTATTTTTTATACAGGAGCCACGGCTCTGTTTTCTTACTCACTACTCGATGAGATAAGCCGTGTCTTTATACGACCTGATCTGTAATCTGCTGACCTAGGTGGTCGGTCTTATCTATGTGTACATTCTATTGATTTAATAATATATAACGTAAGAATAATTTAATACATTAAGAAAGTAAAAACAATTAATAAATAGGGTATGAAGATAAAGTTTACAAATAAACACATTTATATTTATTACTATACCTAATAGTGTTAGTTATATTGTATAAAACCTAGAAATCAATATGTTAATTGCATCATCAATATAATTCTAAGGCCCGTACTCCCGCAGCCATTATTTACAATATTGTCCATAACAAACTAACATGCCCACATTGTGCGCGTGAGTTTTTTGCGAAGATTGGCTTTGTGTGCCATCTTCGCTTGCATCAGTTAAGAATTGAGTAGGAGTCGAAAGAGTCGCCACGGCCGAAATCGGTCGGAGGGTATATATACATATCCAGGAAAGAATTACAAAAAGACGACGACGTCCAGGTGAGATTTGAACTCGAGGCACCTTCGTCATAAATCATTCACTTACACCTTCCAGCCAATAACTAATTACTCCTAAATGTTAAAATTGTTGTTCTTATGCTACTTGATAAATTGTAACGGTTCGGTAATTCCAAACATACATTTGTTTGTTGTCAGTATGGCACTAATTGACAACACACAACTCCCATACTTCTTCCATCGGATTTCGAGTATTATGCAACAATAGTTTTACAAGTTTTTTTTGCAATTAATATTATCTTAGACTAATTTTATTTGAAAAAATTATCTTCATCCCCGTACCTGAGAACAGTTTGATATAATATCGTTTTCTAAAGCAGGCGATATTCATTTAAGTATACCTATTAGAGGAGCTTTGTACCGTGGTAGCGTTAACAGTATTTTTCATTTTAGTTAATATTATGTTAGGCTAATAAAACACAATGCATATACTTTCGGATAAAACTGTATTATTGGCCTACATCTGGTGGTAGACAGTAAAAATATTAGTTGTAAATTCTTCATTGTTTCAGCTTGGCGCACTACACTGCAGAAGGAAGTCCTCCTCCAGCTCCAACCATAGTGGTGTTGGACTAAATAAATATTGTTTACAAATTACAGGTTAATCTTCTATGTAATATCGCTTGATGATGACAGAGCTGTCCTTAGGTAGCGATACAGTATCAAAGATATCCATGTGTGTTTCTTTAACGACTGAGTTCCATATATGAATACTAGCTTTTGCTCGCGGCTCCGCCCGCGTTCATGTCGGTTAACGTAGAAAATAGCTATTAAATCGGTTCAGTAGTTTTGACGTAAAAGCGCGACAGACAGACAGATTTACTTTCGCATTTATAATATTAGTAAGGATAATTATAAGGTTTAGCATGCTCACGATTGGTAGTCGGACAATTCAATGGAATGTACCTATTGTAATACCTATTGTAAGCCTAATGTTCACGGAAATTTAATATCTAATTATAAATAGTATGTTTGGAAACTCCTTCATGACGTTCGTATTTTATATATTTTGTCCGAATTGGTATAACACAGGAAATACCGTAATTAATAAACTGAAATAGATGCTCAAACTGAATCTGTAGATTTACGGGACCTTAATTTATTCGAATGATTGCTTACACTCCCCACATTTATAAGAAGTCCACGCTCAAAAATATTGAAGTATTTTGAGAAATGAGGTCATTCAATATATTTCTCACTAAGAACTAAATTTTTATCGTGATCAAATAAAACAACATACAAAATAAAACATTTTTTGTCATGACAAGTGTTATCATACCATATCATCATGTTCTCAATACGCATAATCAAATCAAAACACTGAAAAGAAAATACAGACGCCTTTTTTAATAATGGACACAAACAAATAAATATTTTCTTCTGTAGGTACCTATTGTAGACTTCAATCCGAAACAAAGCAGATCTACATGGGTGTCATTAAGGAATTTCCAACATCGTTTCATAGAATTTAATAGAACATACCGAATAAGGCAAATTGCGGATTTCCTTCTTGAAAACCTTTTCCCTGAGAATAAAGATCATGAATAAAATGAGGTTTAACGATAAGAAAAAGTTTTTATATAACAATAAATTTTATACTCATTTTTTTTAATTAATATTTTTTTTTTCAGGCAAATTGTAAATAATTTTATGGCTTTTAGTATAACACCAGAAATATAACACTAATGACCTTTTATCTATACATCTATACAAATAAATAAAATTGGAGTGTCTGTTTGTAATATTAAAATAACCGCTTTTTACTTAATGCATATGTATGTATACACGATACATATACCAAAAATGTAGTTAAAAAAATTTTTGTCTGTCTGTCTGTCTGTCTGTCTGTCTGTCTGTCTGTCTGTCTGTCTGTCTGTTTGTTCCGGGTAATCTCTGGAACGGCTGGATGGATTTTGACGGGACTTTCACTGGCAGGTAGCTGATGATCCGGGGAGTAACTTAGGCTACTTTTTTTAGACTAACTTTGTCCCGCGGCGTTACTCGCGGTACAACATTAACCGCGGGTAACACCGCGGGGTTCAGCTAGTTTATTTATAACTTTATGCACTTAGTACATCTGCATGTTCAGTGTCATGAACAGCTATGGCAATCGTTATTGGGAAGTCAGTGCCATCAAATATACTGACAACTAGTTCAACTTTCGAATTCAGTACACCCTCAGGGTTTCGGAGGTCCGATGCCAGTCGCTCCGTATAAAAACTGATATTCAGGTAAAACCGGTTGAACTTGTAGCCGACCCCGAATCTTGGGAATAATAAAGGCTGATGATGATGATGATGAGTTAGTACATCTGCGGACTTAATATCCAGGCCGTTTGCCCACCTGTCTACCTTAGGGAGGTATAGAAATCCTGTACAGGTGTACATAGATTAAATAATGACACATCTCAAATATACATTACAGATATATACACACATATAATTTTAATTTATATACATAACAAAAATGTATTTACTGTACTTAAATATATTTACGTGTAACGTACATACATATCAATTTACACTACCTTCAAGCTTATGGTTTTGAAAAATTTAGTTGATGTTTAATCGTTTGATAAATCTATTAAATAATGAATAGAACACGTTAAATCTAAAATTAATAAAAAGTTCACAAAATAAAAGTGAACGCAATTTTAAATTTCGCAAGAAAATCTGCTCAACCATGACAGTTTTAAGTTTCTTTGTTATTGATGAAATAATCATGACAAATAATATCATACTGAATTTCCAACCATAATTCCTGTTTAACCAATGTGACGTAAAAGTTATAATTGATTAAGTACATGCACGCTAAATAATTTAACTCATCATTAAATAGATTTCCTGTAAAACTGTGAGAAGTCAAACACTGAACCATTTCAAATGCAAATGAAATAGTTGCAAAGTATGGAAATAATTCAAAAATTAAAAAGTACATATTGGATATTAAGGCAATATTAAAAAAACAAACGAAAATGGTTCTTTACGGTCTTAATATTACCTAAAAGTTTATGTTTTAAAATTAAATGTTTAACTACAGTACTCATTCTTAGGATAAATTGCACAAACTTTAAAGCAATTATCTTTTTGAAGTTTAAGTAGTATTTCGAGTAAATTCTTGTAGGAAAATAATAAAAGGGTTTCAGAACTTCACATACTTCTATCGGATAATGAGAATACAAAACCAAGTCTTAATGAAGACTTTCATAAAATTCAAGTAAGTCAAAGTTTTTGGCAAATGACAGATTTACATACTTTCAAAGATCAATTTGTACTATATTCAGCACAGTACATTTTATTTCTTCCATAGCAATTATTTCCATTTCTCAGTGTTTGCAATGAAGAAAGCGAGTGATTGCATAACAATATTATGTTTGTAAGAAATTACTTAGAAAAGATCTATGATGATGGCCAATTATTTCTTTGGGGGTGGAGATCATAACATAAATAGGGATTGGAAGAAAATTCGGTTTTACAAGACGATGTGGATAAATGGAAAGTAGTACACTTCCACGTTTCTTGCTTTGCTTCTTATTTGTACTTAATTACTTTCAGCAAAGCGTTTTGTGGATCAACTCTTAAACAAACCTTTGGGCTTGTTCATTGGATCATCGGATCCAAGAGGACATATTGTACATAACTCAAATCGAAATTTATATTATCCTTTATGGACTTTACTAAAATTATTTTCAAGATTTCTATAGGAACTTATTGCATCAGTACAATCTACTTTATATTCTGTTCTATTACAGCTTTTGCTTTTTCACATGACTTTGCTAAATATGCCTAGTGTCCTTAGACAGAAGACCATGAAAGGTTACTTTTATTGAGGTGTACGAAAAACGTTAATCATGCAGCAAATTCAGCAGTGTTTCGAAGACATTCAAGTACTGTCAGTGATTAATATATGTATCTAATACCTTTAAACGAGTAAGTCTTGTTTGTTGTTTACTTTCTTTACATATAAATATTTATCCTAGACGAAAAGTCGCAACCCCTGAAGAAAACAATGCATTTGATGTGGCGTCCTCCGCAATTTCACGTCCGCATACTGGACGCCACTTATCTAAAGGGTTGCACATGCTTCCTTTAGGTCCTAGGAAGGCGTAGAACAAAATTCGATATTCATATAATCTGAATCTTAGTAACGGCTCCAACGATTTTCATGAAATTTAGGATACAGTGGGTTTCGGAGGCGATAAATCGATCTAGTTAGGATTCATTTGTAGAAAATTTCATTTTATTCGTGTTGTCAACAATCATCTTTAACGACAAATCAATGTCCATCTAGCGCCACTCGAGCGAAATAAATTAAATTATACCGGTATAAGATCCATTGCGCTATCATTGGTACAGTATGAACAGTACCAGGGCGTAACAAGAGAGGGCGCCACTAAACTTATTAAAAATATACCTTTCTAAACTCGATCATCCAGGTACTATATATTTAAATATATATAAATGCGTCCTTAATTCCCCTGGGCACGATATCACGTGATTTATTGGAAACATTTCGATAGCTATTTTAGGATTATATAGAGCATTCACCGAGGATGATTTCAAACTATAAAACATTACGCTAAGACCAATAGGAGTCGAGCATCAATGAAAAGAAAAGCAGTAGAAGTTGCGTGGGTCAGCTAGTACAGAAGAAGAGCCTAATGCATAAGTCTTGCAATTCTCAAGGACTTAACCAAGCAACACTACTCTAATATATTCAAGTATATGCGAAAACTTGTTTAACTTTTAATCTAAGTTTTTTTTTGGAAATAAAAGCATATTCCCCCAATTTCATCAGCGTGTACATTCATTGCACCAAATTTCAGATTCATAAATGTGTGATGTTTTATAGCCGAAAACTTTGGTGAATAAATATTCTAACCAATACAAATAGAATAGTTAAAATCTAACTGATAGTCATAGGGATGTTTCCTGAAATGAAGAAAATAAAATAAAATTATTAACTTTATTATATTGATATAGATACTTGGTCTATAACATTATAGTGTGATGTTTCACTATTTGAACCCAGACTCTTGTTAAGTTATTTTTTGGGTTCCATAACTCAAAAGGAAAAACGCAACTCTTATAGAATCACTTTGTTGTCCGTCTGTCTGTCAAGACCCTTTTTTCTGAAACGCGTGGAGGTATCAAGCTGAAATTAATATCAATTACTTAGGTCTACTGTCTCTTGGAGCTTCTCTCTTGAAAAAATCTAACTTCTAAGCCAACGCAACCAAAAGATACAGCCGTTTATGCTCCAAATTTTTGCAAGGGATTCAAAATCCACAGAGTACTTCTTGGGAACTCTAATTTGACTGATGGACAGCATGAGTAGAATCCAAGAATAGTAGTCACTATACTTATTTCATATAGCAGACAATGCAGTAATGCAGTATGATTAACCACACTATCGCGGTATAGTGATGCTACTGCATCATTGGGCCTCCGGTCTGACTCTCACCACCGAAATACGACAGCACGAATGCTGGTCATTTTAGGTTGGTTGTCTGTAAATGGGTAGTAGTCGAGACGGCTGTTTGTGCTGAAATTATACACACATGAGAGTTTTTTAATGATTTTTTTATGTATTAACCGATAACTCGTAGTCAGTTCATTTAGATAACAAAAACTTGATAGTTTCGAATGAATCATTTTCAAAGGCGTGAAATATAGCTGCTATCGTTATATGATACACAAATATAAAGTAAGTTCGTCAAATCGTAAATATTATATATCCAAGTTTTTAACTTTTATGTCACTCAGCTGCTAAACTACTTGTCACTGTGTCTTCCATTCACCCTGTACCGTCTTTGGTAAATATAATAACTGCTAAGGCCTAGTTTCATCACTTGCTGATAATGTCTCTGATAGACTAATGTCCACTAATCTGTAAAATAAGTACAGATATAAACAAATAAATATTGTGAAAATCTGACACACAACGCCATCCCGTTCCAAACTAAGCACAGCTTGTACTATGGGTACTAGACAAGTGATATAAATTAAAATATGTTCTTTTTTGTAATTCTTTTTTTGTTTTTTATTTGCCCGAACTAGATGGAATCTGTGTCTCGGACAATACATTTATATTAGACATAGAAAACATCCAAATTCGGAAACAAATATTTGCAGATCATACAAACATTTAGTCCGACTCGGGAGTGGCACGCAAGACTTTAAGTACAGCAATAGTCACATACGCTACCACAGTGCCACCGATGCAGTCGGTGCATGTTTTGGTTTCACAGTCTTGGATAGAGACATATGATTCAGATATACATAAATTTATTGTCATATATCAGATAACTATCTGAAACTTTGCAAGGATCTATTGAAACTGGCCCTCAGTCCAATATAATAAAACTCAAATCTGACTGACAGGTCAAAAGAGACAGCAACATCCTTGTACAAGCAAGCTGTATTATAGCAGCTGTATTGTAACATACTTTCTGACGCGATGCATTTTATTGTAACATTTATATTCAGTGCAATAAACCCTTGGCGAGAACGGACAGTTTTATTGTTAACTCCTAGACCTAACTAACAAAGTCAAGTGTATGATCGATCTTGCCCTTACATTACTGGTCCTTTCAGATTTCATTAACATTAATAATATTATTTTTTTTAAAGTGTGCTTTTTAAATGTGCTTTGATAGCGAATCGGTTTAGTCGGTCTCCCACAAGTAGGTCGCCCCGTCCGAATTGAGACTTCATACATAATCGTATCGAGGTTCGATCACACTGAACAAACAATTAACAATATTTTCAAGATTTTTACAAACATTTCAACATAGAGGTTCTTGGAGCGTCAAAAGGTAATTGCTGAAACAATTAAAAATCTATATGTGAACTTCAAGAAAGATTTTTCTAGCCGTAAAATAGCGGTGTACGTCAAACAACGCCTGGAAAATATTCTGTCATTGTGGAGTGAATTTGAAGGAAATCACAAGCTCTTAGAAGGTGAAGAAGACCATTCCGTCAAATATTTTACGTCTAACTGTTACTTTGTGAAACAATACTATGACTTCAACAATGAAAATAGACATACTCTCTAGCTTTATTATATTAGCAGAGATATGACAATAAAACATTCCATTAAAATATTATTATTATTTTTAACAATTACTTTTTTTCTAGGTTTGACGTACAAATAAAACTGTTTGTGTTAATCTTTTGGCTTATGTACATTTATTTATTTAGGTGTAACTGTATTCACTTATGTACATCAGCCAACTTAATACCCAATGCATTATCTACCAATCTAGTCCTAGAATGTGCAGAAATTGTGAGGTAGTCGCACATAGGTTACATAATTAAACAAGTAAAGTATGCTAACATATATTTTGTACCTATATATATATACTGAATCTATACTAATATATAAAGCTGAAGAGTTTGTTTGTTTGTTTGAACACGCTAATCTCTGGAACCGCTGGTCCGATTTGAAAAATTCTTTCAGTGTTAGATAGCCCATTTATCGAGGAAGGCTATAGGCTATATAGTATCACGCTAAGACCAATAGGAGCGGAGCACAAATGAAAAATGTTTCAAAAACGGGGGAAAATTATCACGCTACGGGCAATAAGAGACGTAAACGAAGTTGCGTGGGTCAGCTAGTATAATGTAAAATTCACTTATAATGACATGAACAGCACACGGGTAGCTCCGCCTGTATCTTCTCAGTACCTCCATTATTGTCATCGACAAGTAACTCCCACGTATTATAATGTTGTCTGCATATTGCTCTTAGATTAAGCGGATTCTTGAATGACGTGAAACATGGAGTATCTGGCTCTCTGAAAAAGAAAATTGTTTGGTAAGACTTTTTACCCGACTACGAAAGAAGGGGTTTATGTTTTTGAGTGTTTGTATGTATATTTCTTTGGTAAGCCCTAGAGACTAAATGGCTTGTTGTTATTTTTATGTGAGTGGTGTGAATAGATTCGTCTTAGTCGTGAGAGTCACATTGGATACATCAAAATTAAGAAAACACAAAACAAAAATAATGTTAAATCTTTTCTTTTCAGTTCTTTTTATCTTTTCAGTTCTTGATAATTATAATAGCTACACACATCTCACACAGGGTCGTCTGATTCTATACTAGGGAGAGACTCTGCTATGCCAACCAGACCGCTAGCAATCGCACTTATAGACTAGCTGCACTGTTTGTTTGTAATCTTCCTACTCCAACCATCCTAGACCTTCCCAGAAGCTCAGCAGCCTTTTCAGGTTACTACATGCTTCCGGAAGTGATGTTGATTGGAGGATGTCCGTCCGTTGATCTGCCACACTTCTAAATTCTGTGAGAACATGCTGCGGCGTTTCTTCTGCCTTCATGCATCCACTGTACAGAGGGCTGTCTGTTGCGCCTATAGTTAATAGGTGCTTTTTTAGGGGACAATGCCCTGTCAGGATGCCTGAGACCTTCCTGAGATCGTTTATTTTTAGTCTAATCAGGTTGCTGGCTAGTCTTTTTGATGCTACCGTAAATGCACTTTTTACCAGAGACTAGCTGCACATACTATAGACTTTCTGTTCACTGCGGTGTTATCCGCGGTTGTTGTTTTGTAGATACGGTACCTATATTTACTTCCTTTCACTTCAAACCTGTTAATATGAAATTACAAACAGACGCTTAAATTTTAACTATTTTTATAGATAAATTATACCCAGACACAGAACAAATGATCGAACTCATTACGTAATCATTCGTGCTGGGAGGGCATCGAACCTACGACCTTTTTAGGTGTCAGTGTTAATAAACACTAAACCAGACCAATAGGCCCGTTGTAACTACTAACACGATTAATTTTTAACTCACTTTCATTGCTTTACTTATTTTTTTATGTTTGTACGTAACCGACTATATTGTAGGATGCCTTTATATTTTAAAAAAAACCTTTTTTTTGTTCACACAGTACATAAATTGTCGTTACCGCTTACCTACATATTTATTATAAATCAAGGAATCTGTTTTTTAATACTATTAATTTTATTATTATTAACTACTGGAAATGACCTTCAAACTTTGAATCTTAATAAATACATACCTGAAAAGAAAAAAACAAACTCAAAATATAAAACTAGGTTATAAAAAGTGGTTGCCAGCCTACTACACTTACTTGCAAGTCTCAAGCCGGACGGTTTGGAGAAAATTGTTTTCGGGAGCTTGAACTACGGTACGCCACTCACCGCTCAGACTTCGCACTTTGTATAGAGGCTGAAACTGGAATGTGAGTGTGTTAATAAACATATTTGAAGCAATTTATATGAACATCTTTGCCATATGGAGATTTTTGTCAATCGTTACGGTTGTCTAGGTACAAAACTTGGGCTGTGGGGGTCTGAATGCAAATTTTAAAACCGAATTTAAGTCTATTACCATACGAAAAAAAACAAAATTTTGATGCGGAGCGACTTCAATTAGTATTCCACAACCCAAATACTAGGCGATAGCAAATACGAGGATATCAACTTTATCAACTTAATGATTAAGGTTTAAAATTAAGATGACTAGGAATTCAGACTACTGCATGACTTTAACTATAAGATAATTCCCTCTGGATTTTCCTTATAAACAATCTAAGGATGTGATGTTATTGTAATCAGATCTTACTTTACACTAATGTAATGACCTTTAATTTCATATTCATATCACGTTTACTTGCGTCAGAAATAATTCGCAGGTAGATTTGAATTATTCTTCTTCTGCCAACATTTTAAAGTTATAGTTTACCATTGCATGTTAGAGATTTCCGATGTAATTTCCCATTATGACAAGTTTTTGAGGTTTTTTGGAAACGTGTGGAAAGAAAAACACAATAGTGTGTGTAATAACTGTTATATTAATTTAATTACTGACTTCGTGAAAAAGGTGGCGTCAATACAAAAACTAATATATGTGATATATAGCGAAACAGCCAAGCTATATATTTTTACTGAGATGTGGAGTTTGTGAAGTTAGGGTTGGTATAGGTAAGGCGTGTAGATACACAAGCTTGGCCCTACATGAGTTCTGATTTATTTTCACAAGTTAAGCCATATGCACTCGTCTTGGCAACATTTTACATGAAAATATTTTTCGTGGGATTTCATTTGTTTTTGTAAGTTGCTTAAGGCAGTATTTTTTTGTTGATTTTTTATTTTTCGGGTGTATTACTTGTACATCTTCTTTCTTCTTTCCAAAAAGGTCGTATACCAAAAATAAAACCTCTAGTATAAAAATGAATGAAAGTCTTATACAAACTTCCACGCCCCAATTTTGGGGGTTGGGATGCAAAAGTAATAAATTTATAATTTTTTTTTGTTGTTTGTACACTTAAGTTAGTTAACATACCAAATTTCAACTTTCTAGCACTTCAGGAAGTACCATAATAGTTTTGATGCTCATCAGTGTGTCAGTGACGAAATCGGTGTTTTTAAGGTATCAATAAAATCTAAAGCATCAGAGCTATGCAATCGAAACTTTGTATGTTTAATAATTTGAACTATCTGGTAGATTGAAAATCAAAGTTATGAGGGTTCCAGAAAACGACGAAACACTTCAAGAAAAGATAGTAGGTCTTTGCGCTTCGCCAATAGCAAATAGGTAACCATGTTAGTTGAAAACGCAAAGCAGACACATGGTCATACTTCTGAAGATTTTAATTATATCTAATGCAGTTATTAAGAAGACGGTCAAGCTTGTTAAGAAGCTTGCATTCAGGTCGAAGTAACACATATCACCATAGTCGATTATAGGAATAATTAAAGACTGCATGAGTGTGATTTTAGTTTTAGGAAGCAGGAAGATTTTAAGACGATATAATGTTCGCAGGTTTCCAGTTACTTTCTGACTCACGCTAGTGACTTGAGCTTGAGTAACGGCAATCGAAAGTTGAGTCGATAAGTAAGCCCAAGTCTTTCACTGCAGGGCTAAATGGTATAACTACACCGTTATAATAGAGGTGGTATCCAATCTGCATAATATACGTTTACTGCTTACAATAATTATCTGGCATTTTGTTAGATTAATGGACCCCTGGAAACTCCAGATCCCTGTTGACATCATCAATAGCCTTCGTAACGTCTTGCAACCTAACCTGTGAATACAGCTGCAGATCATCATCATACATGTTATACGCGCACTAAAGATGTTGAGTTTTGAAGTTAATAAATATTGAAAATAAGAGAGGAGATAAAATTCCGCCTTGAGGAACACCAGGGTTGAGGTCGCACCAACTTGATGACAAGTCATCAATACGAACACGCTGATGTCACGCCTGAATGTAAGTGAAGAACCATTACTCATTTGTACTCATAATGTTTGATTTACACGTGTGTACTGTCAAATGAAATTTAAAACGGCAATTGGAGCTGCAACTGGTGGCAAAAGAGACTCATCTAAACAATCCCAGACATGTCGAAGTCACTATTTGTGGCAAACGCCCTATTTACAAAGTCGTATGTTAAAAACGTACTAGAATATCTACAGCATTTTCATCAATAATAATTCTATCTCCACCATCCATACACATGCGATAAACGAGCAGTGCAAGCCCATTACATTTGGTTCACAGCTTACTAAATACCAAGCCATTGCATATCTAAAAAGGTCAGTA
Organism: Spilosoma lubricipeda; assembly: GCA_905220595.1. Taxonomy (NCBI): domain Eukaryota; kingdom Metazoa; phylum Arthropoda; class Insecta; order Lepidoptera; family Erebidae; genus Spilosoma; species Spilosoma lubricipeda. The sequence continues at coordinate 10,677,457 of HG992282.1, read as the reverse complement.
ACTTTTAAATGAAACACGTGTAATCAGAGCATCGTTCAAAATCTATATCTATACTTATAATAAAACTGTAGAGAGGTCAATTCTGTACATTGAATATATATTAAAAATTATTATTGGGGGATGAATGGCTATCGATACTGATGCTAAAAATGTAATCAGTAAGTTTTTTGTCTGTCTGTCTGTCTGTCTGTCTGTCTGTCTGTCTGTCTGTCTGTCTGTATGTGCACGCATGGATCAAAAACTACTGAAGGGATTTTAACCAAACTTGGTACGATTATAGTCCATACTCCTGGGCAGGTTATAGGCTATATAACATAACGCTAAGATGCAAAGGAGCTGAGCAGTGACGATAAATTTGAAGCAAGTCGGATGAAAATTTTCGCTTTCGAGCTCTTATCCTCGCATACGTTGATCATACACCAAAAATATGTTTTACAAAGATGATGGTCTTCAAAAGATCTACAAAAAAGTCCTTAGTAGTATATTTCTATCTTTTATAAATTAGCCACAATAACGTGTTTAAGCGTTAGGCATTTCTTCAAGGTGTATTAAATACTTAAATATATTGTATTTCACATGGATATATCCTTATCACTATACACTTTAATATCTTTTTTAATAAAATATAGAATTATAAAATTATCTATATCTTCTATATACTTATAATAAAACTGTAGAGAGGTCAATTCTGTACATTGAATATATATTAAAAATTATTATTGGGGGATGAATGGTTATCGATACTGATGCCAAAAATGTAATCAGTAAGTTTTTTGTCTGTCTGTCTGTCTGTCTGTCTGTCTGTCTGTCTGTCTGTCTGTCTGTATGTGCACGCATGGATCAAAAACTACTGAAGGGATTTTAACCAAACTTGGTACGATTATAGTCCATACTCCTGGGCAGGTTATAGGCTATATAACATAACGCTAAGATGCATAGGAGCTGAGCAGTGACGATAAATTTGAAGCAAGTCGGATGAAAATTTTCGCTTTCGAGCTCTTATCCTCGCATACGTTGATCATACACCAAAAATATGTATTACAAAGATGATGGTCTTTAAAAGATCTACAAAAAAGTCCTCAATAGTATATTTCTATCTTTTATAAATTAGCCACAATAACGTGTTTAAGCGTTAGGCATTTCTTCAAGGTGTATTAAATACTTAAATATATTGTATTTCACATGGATATATCCTTATCACTATACACTTTAATATCTTTTTTAATAAAATATAGAATTATAAAATTATCTATATCTTCTATATACTTATAATAAAACTGTAGAGAGGTCAATTCTGTACATTGAATATATATTAAAAATTATTATTGGGGGATGAATGGTTATCGATACTGATGCCAAAAATGTAATCAGTAAGTTTTTTGTCTGTCTGTCTGTCTGTCTGTCTGTCTGTCTGTATGTGCACGCATGGATCAAAAACTACTGAAGGGATTTTAACCAAACTTGGTACGATTATAGTCCATACTCCTGGGCAGGTTATAGGCTATATAACATAACGCTAAGATGCATAGGAGCTGAGCAGTGACGATAAATTTGAAGCAAGTCGGATGAAAATTTTCGCTTTCGAGCTCTTATCCTCGCATACGTTGATCATACACCAAAAATATGTATTACAAAGATGATGGTCTTTAAAAGATCTACAAAAAAGTCCTCAATAGTATATTTCTATCTTTTATAAATTAGCCACAATAACGTGTTTAAGCGTTAGGCATTTCTTCAAGGTGTATTAAATACTTAAATATATTGTATTTCACATGGATATATCCTTATCACTATACACTTTAATATCTTTTTTAATAAAATATAGAATTATAAAATTATAATTAATAAACACACAAGATATAGATGAAATAAAACTTCCAAATCTCGCCGCACCAGTATAAGTACGAAATTACGGTTGATTTTTCTTTAACACGCGAATCGGCCATCCAAAAACGGCCAAAAAGGCGGGAGCGCTCACGCCGCTCACGCGCTGACTTCACTCGAATTGTCACTGTTATTGCGAACGAACGTGGTTCTTATTGACTGGGAATAAGCGCGTTTTAGATTTAAAAAATATATAAGACGTAGTTTTTAGATATCAGTTTAAAGTAGGTATTAGATAATAATATAATTAGTTTGTTTGGTGTTTTTGTTTGTTTCTCCTTCTTTCCTTTATATTTGTAGTTGTAAAATTAATAAGTATAATTTCAAATAAGTAAATTTATGCAATGACAATTAATAAATCTCATCGTCAGACTTTCCGTGTTGCTGGAGTAGATCTTAGTCTCAGATGTTTTTCACATGGGCAGTTGTACGTCGCTTTTTCCTGGGTCAGTAGTTCCACGAATCTTTATGCATACGTACCGGAAGCGTCCACTTTGAACAAATGTAAACAACAACTCTTTAGTGACGATGCAAAACAAAAATTTCTCTTCGGTCTTAAATAGATTTTTAAAAGGCAGCGTCATATTTATTTGTTATAAATATTGCTTCATTCATCGGGTGGTGAAACGACTACTTACCGAATCAATTTTTTGCAGAATTTCTACTGTATTATGATTAATTATGAATTTCAATTTAAGATAAAGTTCAAGCTTGACAACCAAAAACGATATTTCTGTAATGGCGCTGGTCACATGAGACGCGTGACGTCACACTCTAGCCACAACAAAACAAAACAGCGCGGTTTAAGTTAATTTTATCAGTTTTCTCCAATTTTATATTAATTAAAATGTCGAATAAATGGTTTGTAGTGCCACAGTGAACAATTCTATACATCTATAGGTACAAATAAATAAAATTGGAGTGTCTCTTTGTAATATCAAATTAACCGCTTTTTACTAAATACATATGTATGTATACACGGTACATATACCAAAAATGTAGTAAAAAAAATTTTTGTCTGTTTGTCTGTTTGTTCCGGGTATTCTCTGGAACGGCTGGACCGATTTTGACGGGACTTTCACTGGCAGGTAGCTGATGATCCAGGGAGTAACTTAGGCCACTTTATTTAGACTAACTTTGTCCCGCGGCGTTACGCCGAAATGTATGTATGCGCGTAACTTTCGATCGGTTACACCAAATTATATATTTTTTTAATGTGTTAGTTATTCTTAGGACAAGGTTTGTACAAGAAAAAATCAAAAATAAAGGGAAAAGTTTTTTTGTCCGTGACTACACTCTACTCATGGGTAGCTGGTAACGAAAGAAAAATATGGTGGTACGAAGTTCGTCGGGTCAGATAACATCTTTAAATACCACGCTTTGTACTATTTCAAAATGTAATCTAAAAGCATTGAGATATACCTACCTACATAAAGTAAATTAGATTTTACAAAAATAATGAATAGAATAGAATAGAATAGAATACATTTATTAGTCACACATAACATACATGTAAAAGAGAAAGAATGAATTTTTCCAGAGGTTATTACAGAAACAATTTTCATGTTGCACTTATGCAAGTGCAACATAGTTGCTTTAACATTTTTCAGTTCTGCAGCATAGTTATCAATGTTATAATTATGTACTAGCTGAACCCCGCGGTGTTACCCGCAGTTATTGTTGTACCACGAGTAACGCTGCGGGACAAAGTTAGTCTAAAAAAAGTAGCCTAAGTTACTTCCTGGATCATCAGCTACCTGCCAGTGAAATTTCCGTCAAAATCCGTCCAGCCGTTCCAGAGATTACCCGGAAGAAACAAACAGACAGACAAAAACATTTTTAACTACATTTTTGGTATATGTACCGTGTATATATATACATAGGCATTTAGTAAAAAGCGGTTATTTTAATATTCAAACACACTCCCATTTTATTTATTTGTATAGATAGAAAAGTGCAACCATAAAAGCGTCTATCTCATGTAGGTTGCTGTTATCGGCACGCACTAAATTTGGTTCCTTTTTGTTTCGAACCACTTATTAAATAGTTTATTAAAAAAAGTCCTGCAGAAATAGCTCACAGATCGATTATTACCACTCCGAAAACATAAAACGCAAACAATATTCAATAGAGGAATCTTTCGTTTATTAGCATGTGACGTCACCAGAGTTGCAACCAATCACAAGACGTTTATGTCGAAGACAAAATTTCAAAAAAATTGTTAGTTTTATTTCGTGCAATCTGCGAGAAACTTAAATTATTTTGTTTGATTTATAGTGAAATATGTCTTTTTAGACTATTATCTTAAAGGATAGTTTATTTTCCTTTCCGCTTCAAACGCGTGCAGTTTTTGGTGAGTCTGTGAGTCTATGCTTTGCGATGACGATAAACAAGACATAAGGTCAGACGTTGCGCACCGCAGGCACAGACGAACTGTTTCAGCAACGGAAAGCTCTATGTGGCTCTGTCGAGGGTGAGCGACAATGCTAATATGTTCGTATATTGTTCCAATGGCATTACACATAACATAGTATACAGCGAAGGTCTTTAAATAAAGGTAACACTGTCACAATATGTGGACATATCAGTGAAATTGTACGCAAAAACTACTGAACGGATTTGAATGACACTACAGGAATTTAACTTATACATCAGAATAACACATAGGCTACAAATAATAAAGATATTGTGTGAATTCTCTAAAATATGACGATAAGTGTCAAGTAGGTAGTAGAAAAAATCTACCATCTATACTGAGCTATACTGGCGTGCGCCGCCAAAATCGCTAAAGTTTTACATATGTAATGTTTGATGGAAATGTTTATCTTAAAAGCTGTTATAGTTAAAATGTGTAAGCCATTAAAGCCAACATAGTGAACCATAACTACAATAAAAATTAATGATTTATTTCAAATGCACATTTGGTATGGTAGTATTAAGTTGATTCCTAAATGAAAATGGACACATTTATCGCTTCTGGTATTTAAAGTAGATAAAATATATCTTTTGCGCTACATCATTTGGACAAATAAATATTTATGCAAATAAATATTTATACAAATAAATAAATATTAAAATTAATAGTTGCGATAATGACAAACCGAGTGCACGATATTACGATGGCGCATGGCGGTTGGCGCGGGGAATAGATTGCTCATCGCTGAGTGTACGACCCGAACGAGGGTAGGTAGGTAGACGCGTGAGGGCAGACGTCGATGATGGTTGTTTCCGAATGTCCGATGTTTTGCGAATTTTCAAGACATTTACGATTAGCTAGAAACGCATTTTACTTAAAATAATATAGGACTAAGGTTAAGTATTGACAGTTTTTTTTAGAAGTTACACGTACAAAATTCCACGTACAAACTTCATTTTTATTTTAATTATTATAGATTACGTATCTGTAATTATACCGAATTACTTCGTTTTTATTTTAATGACATTACATAGGTTGTAGGTAGGTAAATTGTCATTGTCAGGCTGTCATATTTTTCAAATGCGACTAGCACCAAATATATTATATGTTAAATTATACATGGTTTTGTTTTTGTTTGTTTAACCGTTTTTATCATCAATTACACTAACATTATAAGGGTGAAAGTTTGTAAGTGTGCATGTTAGTTACTCTTTCACGCAAAAACTACTAAACGGACTTGGATGAAACTTTACAGTGAAATAGTTTATACATCAGAATAACACATAGACTACTATTTGCCACGATAACCGACATACACGCGGGCAGAGCCGCGGGCAGCAGCTAGTAAATAAAATAAATAAACCTAACGAATTCTAAGAGGTATATTACTAAACAAAAAAACCAATAACATACAAATGTGTTGTATATTATTAGATTTAAAAACCGGTTAATGTAGAAATCAAAATTAGAATGTCAAATTTATCATTGGGTTTGTTACGTAATAAATCTATTATATATAATTCTCGTGTCACGCTACATAATGATCACGGGGAACTCCAAAACCTACACTAATTTTCAAGTTTTTTTTAATGTATGTTTTGCTGGCATGCATGTGCAATGGGAGCCGACCATACCTGTAAAGAGACGCAGACAAAGTTACGTGGGACAGCTAGTATATTATGTGTAGGAATAGTAACCTAAGTGCTTGAGTTAAATCCGTGGCCTAGGAATGCTTTGATAAAAAAAGCGGCCAAGTGCGAGTCGGACTTGCCTGTGAACGGTTCCGCAGCAGCAAGTAACATATTATATATTTTTTTAATATATTTCAGTTGATTGAATAAAAGATAAATTGCGGTTTAAGATCTATGACGTATTAAAAAAACTACTTACTAGATCTCGTTCAAACCAATTTTCTATATTTTTTAGTTTTATCATTCTCCTATTTTAGAAGTTACATGGAGGGGGGGAGACACACATTTTACTACTTTGAAAGTGTCTCTCGCCCAAAAATGATATTAGAAACCTCAATATCGACCTATCCACAGGTACGGGTTTGATGATAAAAAAATTGTTGAGTTTCAGTTCTAAGTATGGGGACCCCCAAAATTTATTGTTTTTTTTCTATTTTTCTGTGAAAATCTTAATGCGGTTCACAGAATACATCTACCTACTAAGTTTCAACGTTATAGTTCTTATAGTTTCGGAAAAAGTGGTGACGTACGGACAGACAGACAGACACACATGACGAATCCATAAGGGTTCTGTTTTTTGCCATTTGGCTACGGAACCCTAAAACAGATAGAGAACAGTAGTAATCAGGTTTAAACCTTAACTACCACAAAAGTTATGACTATTATGTATTCCATCTAGATACTTGATCGAAGTTGAGATTGAATATGATTTTCAACGATTGAAAGTGTACTTTATGAGTTTGTGATATAATGTGTTTTTTTTCATGAAACCATCAAATTTCACGACCCAAGAATACTTGGGTCTTGAAATTTGTAACAATAAATTTTCACTCAATAGAGTAATATCGAAGTTACGTACAAACATTCTTATGGATTTTTCAGGGCTACAACCTCTTGTAACGATTGTCGAAGATGTACATATAGCGAACGGGATCGACTACTTAACGAGCTTTTCAAGACACGAAGGGGTTTCCATTTCCGTTACTCTTCATAGACTATCCTGGGTAGAATTGGTTTACCTTGCAATGTGTTAACCTCCCTCTGTGTTATATTTAATGTCCTACATAAATGTTTGTATTTGCAATTCTTTTTTTCTAATTATACATTAGCAATTCAGAATATTTACCGTTACGTTCGTTTCACAATTATTGATCATGTCTGGATCTCCTTGCCGATCGTCTAACTGTAGCGCAGACGGCTGGAACATAGGCTCCTGAAATTAGGTTAAAGTACAAAATTATAATGATGCTTTGGTCACATAATTTAAAAACGAAGCATTTCATCTAATTAAATTTTGACTCATAAAGTGATCAATTAAAATTAATTATTAAGTTAAAACTCAATTTATGTTATAACTTAGTAACTACTGCAGTTTATGTTGACTATTCGATTTTAAAATTAAATTGTAAAGAAATATTTTTTACTTATATTAGTTTTTAATTTTTTTGTGAGGAATGCCAAATAATATCTTGTATTTCCAAGACACTTTTTAATTTGAAGAGAACACATAAAATTAAACGCTTAAAATGGGACGTAACTTTATATTTTCTACTATAAATCAATCGATGTATATTGAATAAATATTAAATAGATTGAAAATTATCTCAATTGCATGTTATTCGTGAGACATCTTTACTGTGTCTCAAAAAACCTGATGTGATTGTGTAGATAGAGAGTTAAAACTTTGTCTATGACTTTGGTAGGACTACAATTCGTAGGATACCTAGACGATATCTGAGAACAGCAGTTTATTTCTCGACATTTGCTAATCAAATATCTAAACAAAAACTGTGTATAGGAGCAAATTTAAAGAATAAACAACCTGACAGATCACTAAGAAGACGGTTCTAAACTATTTTTATTGTTTTTTTTTACGTATGGGCCTGCCAAAGTGATACAAGTGAGTTTGCCTGATAGAAAGTATGAGCAAAATCCAAGAGTGGTGGTCATTGAGCCTATAGTCTTGCACTCACCAACAAAACTCGACAGTAGGTAAACGTTTCAAATTTTACAAACTAATTTATTTGTTGTTGATGTTTAAATCAATTGTTATTGATGATTGATAAAAATAGTTTGCCTTCGATTTTTTTATTATTTAATTGAAAGAAACTTTCGAACTTTTTGTTATTAGAAATAGCCACTTACTGGAATTTTTCCTTCATACATTTTATTAAACCGCTGTTGAGGGTAGTCTTTTGGTTTAATTGGACAATATGTGAGACCCTCACATGGGTCAGGGTCTTTAACGGTTTCGTACCGACTGTCTAGCCCTTTTACTGGACCAGGATAAACAAACTTGGTACCTGAAATGTATTAAATTGTTCATAAAATAAAGCTCTAATTCAATGTGGCGATTAATAATAGTCTAAAGATTAATCTTAGAGTAAAACTATGTGTTAGATAACTATTTATAACTTTAACTATGCAATACAATATTCACGATAATGACTTTATAGTCATTACACATACATCGTTTCAATAGTCTTTTATGTGTTTATACGTATACTTAAAATTTATTCTTGCCTAACAATCTAAGTTTTTTAACAGAGCATTCTTAAGTCTGATATACAGTATGTAGTCTCTCTGTAATTTCTGTCTAAAAATACCCCATTTCTTAAATTTCGTCAAAGAGGTCATTGGTTTCGTACTCATAAAAATAAACTTACTCTTTTTAACCTCTGCATACGATAAATGCAAACTGCTAACTGCGACCTGTAACATAAACAGAATCAGTCAGAAATTAAAAGTCTGCCAGAGAACTGCACTTTATGAGTTCCATAAATTGTTAATTGTTGAGTTTAATGTTCTTATTATCTGCTTCATGTATGTTTGTTGATGTTGTAACATCACTAAGAAGGAAGTTGTCTCAAAAAAAAAGTGGGAGATGGCTGGCTTGTGACCAGTAAGAGTAATAAATCACATAAATCAGACTTACCTTGGCCACATACAATTCATATAATAATTAATTGCCAAGTACAATAGTTTGTTTTTATTTACCTCAAGGTGGAGGTTTTAAATGGTGTGCGATATTTTCTACTAAGTATCATCATCGTCATCACTCTATCTCAGTCCATTACGAGACGAGAGAAGACACGAGAACATGGACCTATTAAGAATATTATTTACTTACCTTACGATATAAAATTAAAAGCTAAACAACAAACAAGGCCGGAGGAGAGCCACGCTTCGGCATGAATGAGCCGGCTCAACCGGAGTGATACCACGGCCTCACAGAAAACCGGTTCGAAACAGCGCATGCGCTGTGTTTCACCGAGTGAGTGACGATACCGGATGCCGCAATTTGACAGTAATCGACCATTAATAATTAAGCGTTAAATACATAAAAATAATACACCATTGTGGACGTGAATAACAAAAAAGTAATTGGTCAGTTTATAGCGAAACTATAATGATATACACGATACACAGGGAGCAATGTGAACAGATTCAATACATTTATTTTCTTCGTATTTACTTCACCGATTAAGTTTCTTTACTATCAATTCTTGTGACCCAAACAGATATGCAACGTGATTAATTGAATTATTGAGCAAATGTTAATTAAGATAAGAAAGTCATGTCTGTTTCAATAGCAGCTTTTATTGTTCAAAACTATGATGGAAACCCCAAAATAAATTGCTATTTAAATAATAACTTGATAATAACACGTAATGACGTACATCTAGTTGGGATTTTTCATTTTTTTAACGAACCATGTTAAATTAATTGTTAGTTTGAATTTTAACACAATAAATTATCCAATGTTTGCAGGAAACTAACTAGACTTCGACTGCACTTTAAATTCCTTGAAAATTATAAGCAATAACAACAACATTAAAAAACAAAAATAAATTTAAAACAATTTTACTCAAAATACGAAAACCTTTAATCTAGCTATTTAGGTACATAGCAATGTGTCATTCAGGTCATATACCTGTAGAGTATTTCGTTAAAAAGAAACTCTTCTCGAGGGGCTAGAATCACGAAAAGGTAATTTAATACACTCTATAAAATTGTCATTAATGTAAGGTCGATTAGGTATATAACCTAACGAAATGAAAGTATCTTCAAACTATATGAACCTATTACTCAATACTTTTCTATGTATACCAGGAACACTCAAGTCCCTAGAAAATAAATTAATTAAAATTGCAGCAACTCTGAAGAGTTAAGGACGTGCAAGCGACGACATCATAATACATCAACTAAAATTAGAAAATAACAGAATTTTAACTACAAAGAAAAACCGACCTTAAGAACTGGACCAAATTGAAATGGGACCACACCTGTGGGTCCAGGAAAAACCTCCTTTTTTGAAGTCGCGTAAAAAAGGTTTTATGTTTAATTTCTGTGTATAACAAGTAAGTTAAAACATAATATACACCTGTAATTTTTTATTACATTTACTTAACTTCAAAATACAGTGACCTTACCTGGTAACAGATATGTATTCGTAATAATACAACATTTAACGGTTTAAAATAATACGTTTCTTTAGGAAATGATGTTCTTCATATGGATGTATGTAGGCGTTTGAATATTATGCTAATTGAAAGTTAAACACAACGCCTTATAGCTTCAAACTAAGCAGAGATTGTACTATGACAGCTGGATTGTCTGATAGTACACTTACATCCGTATTATAAATTGTAAACACCCAAACTCCAAAAGAAATATTTGCAGATCATATAAACATTTGACACGACCTGGGCATTGAACCTGAGACCTCAAGCACAGTAGTCGCATACGCTACCGCTGTGCCACCGAGGCAGTCAATATTATTTTATTATTTTAAAATTTGCCAGTCTGTTACAAAATATACTCTTAGAATATAAATAGGACCTGCAAGTAAACGGCTCTCACAACCAGTATTCGAAAGTAAGTTGTAGCAGAGGGAAAGCCACTAAGTGGACGCCGCATGTAGAACCAAAGATAATAAACTGTTCTTGAAGGAAACGCAGTTTTATATATCATTGGTGCTCCGCTCCTATTAGTCTTAGCGTAATGATATATAGCCTATTATAGCCTTCCTCGCTAAATGTACTTTCCAACACTGAAAGAATTTTTTAAATCGGACCAGCGGTTCCTGAGATTAGCACGTTCAAACAAACAAACTCTACAGCTTTATATATTAGTATTTCGATTTTTTTTTTCTATTTTCATCATCCATTTCATACAAAAATCTCTTTAGGATATTTCTTTGTGGTCGAAAGTATGGTCACATGAACAAACGCTTTGCCACACGAATTCGTTTCGTAACAATTCGCATCGCAAGTTCCTACGATGCAGTGTCGCATCCCATCGCATCGTAATTTTATGTGGGAGCCCTAAAAGATAAACGACGGTTGCTAAAAATATGGAAAAGTTCCTAATGTTGGTCCATGTCATAGACTTTGAAAGAAAACTACAACGATTTATATAACTTTGTTAGTTCACTAGTTATAGACGGTTTAAATATAAAGAGTTTTTATAACTCTTTTTAATTATATATATTGGGTTACAATTTGTTTTATAAATCGATATTAATGTGTATCTATTGTTCGAGAAAGATTATAAGTATTTTTTATATACAACAATATTTTAAACGTTCTTGATAGCAGAACAGGTACTCAGCTGTCTTATACCAATCCAAAGAACCTTTACATTATACACAAAGGCGATTAATTCAACGTATTTACTACCTATACTGGTTTTTGAAACATAAAACTGGTTTTTAATAGTATGTTGACTACCAGGAAGTCAGATGGAAAGGAGATTTTTAAATGACAAGCAAGTCTTAATACTTTTGTTAGCGATAATTGCGTCGACAAACATATTACTTTTTTGTATACAATTCTAATTAAGTATCCCTATAGTGTCAAGTTTGGTACCTTTCTATACTAATATTACAAAGAAGTAAAATTTTTGAGGTTGTAAGGAGTTATATATATATAACTATATATATATATTGTAGGTCTGTACATAACTTTATACTTTACTGGTGTGCAATAAAGCTGTATAAATAAATATATAGGAACTACTGAAATCATAGTTTCATAATCCTTGGGGCATCGAGTGCCGTGGGAGAGCTACGCTTCAGGATTAGAGCTCGTTCCCACTTTGACTGCCTCGTTGGTCTCGCAGTTAGCGTGTGCGCCTGCTGATCATGAGGTCTCAGGTTCGATTTCCGGGTTGGACCAAATGTTTGTATGATCTACAAATATAAGTACTAGTACTCATAACACAAGCTCTGCTTAGCTTGGGACTAGATGGCGTTGTTATTTTTACTTGCCAGGTGTCGGTTCCGAATATTAATCGGGTGTCGACGCCTCCGTTCACACTACGGTTAATAATCGGTTGTCGTCCTCAAAACGTACCTACAATAATAAATATAACATCTGTGCTGTGCGTGTGCGCGATGCGTGTGTGTGTGACGTATGCACGGATGGAACAAGGCGTAGCGGAGAACGCTAGTCGGCCCAACACCCGACAAATGTGATCAGCGTCATTCTTACTTAAAGGCGAGCGAGATCCGACACGATATTTTTTCCAGGCGTAGAGGGCTGGCAGAACATACGACATTTATCGTCGTGGCCGACACAAAATTACCGTGGGAGAGCCACGCTTCGGCACGAATGGGCCAGCTCGACCCGAGTGATACCACGGCCTCACAGAAAACCGGTGTAAAATAGCGCTTGCGCTGTGTTTTACCGAGTGAGTGAGAATACCGGAGGCCTATACCCCAATCCCTCCCCACATCCCTTTCCCCATCCCTAAAAGGTCGGCAACGCACTTGTGACGTCTCTGGTGTTGCTGGTGTCTATGGGCGGCGGTAATCGATTACCATCAGGTGATACGTCTGCTCGTTTGCCAACAATACCATAAAAAAAAAAGAAATCGGTTAACGACAAGTGTGAATAGCTTCATATAAAATGTTCTGCCACTGGAACCTCCGATTAATAATCGCACGCACTTGTGACGCCTCTGGTGTTGCGGGGGTACGTCTGCTCGTTTGCTACCTATTCCATGAGAAAAAATCCCTAAGAGATAATCAAGAACACATCAGATGGATCATCAAACCAAGAGTCAAACCTTGAGTTATATAGCTAGCCTACCCCATCCTGACATTGAATCTTTTGACTTTTCTCCAGTATCTTCTGAGGAAATCAAAAAGATTATCCTGTCCATTCGCTCCAACGCGATGGGATGTGACGGCATCAGTCGTCGTATGATCATTGCTATCCTGGATCACATTCTTCCTGTAATATCTCACATCATAAACTTTTCACTCGACTCTGGAATCTTTCCCTCTCTCTGGCGTAAGGCCTTCATCATACCTTTACCCAAAAATTCTAACCCCTCTCTTCCTGAACACTTTCGTCCAATTTCTATACTTCCTTTCCTTTCTAAAGTGCTCGAGGCCTGCGTTCATAGGCAACTCTCCCAGTTTGTTTATCAGCAGAACCTTCTCAGTCCCTTACAATCGGGGTTCAGACCCGGTCACAGCACAACCACTGCCCTTCTCAAAATAACTGGTGATATTCGGGAGGGTATGGAGGACACTAAAGTCACAGTGCTGGCTTTAATTGACTTCTCCAATGCCTTTAATACCGTCTGTCATGATGTCTTATTGGCTATCCTTTCCCATCTTATGATCTCCTCAGAAGCTCTGGAATGGTTCTCTTCCTATCTTCAGGGACGACAACAGTGTGTTCACATTGATGACATATCGTCAGGTTTGCGTGATCTTCTCACTGGCGTCCCTCAAGGCGGTATATTATCTCGTAACCCAAAACCTTCAGTGTGCGTATCACCTGTACGTTGACGACCTGCAAGTATACACCCAATCAAGGATCGAAGATATTTCATACGCAATCGACATAGTCAACAGGGGCTTAGACTCCATAAGAAACTGGTCAGCAAGGTTCGGGTTATCGGTAAATCCAACAAAATGCCAAGTGATCGTAGTGGGGAGCAAACAAACGTTAAGCAAGTTGGATACGGCGATCATCCCACCAGTTGTTTACAACAACGTGACTATACCATTGAGCGCAGTGGTAAAGAACCTGGGACTACTTATAGACTCGACATTTGATTGGCGGGCACAAGTCTCATACGTCAGTCAGAGAGTCACCTCGTGTCTCCGAGCACTGTATCGTCTCAAGAACTTCATTCCCGTTAAAACCAAGGTTACGCTCATGCAGTCCTTAATTATTCCCCTGATCGACTATGGTGATGTGTGTTATTTTGACCTGAATGCAGATCTTCTCAATAAACTAGACCGCCTACTCAATAACTGCATTCGATTCGTTTTCAATCTTCGCAAGTATGATCATGTGTCTGCTTTTCGTTCCCAATTGCAATGGCTCCCAATTCGTCAGCGCCGCAGTTTGCGAGCGTTGACTACTCTTTTTTCGTTCCTCAACTCTTCATCGTTACCCAAATACCTGGTACCACACTTCCGTCTCTTATGTTCCAATCACGACCGAAACCTTCGGTCAACAAATAATCTACTTCTTCTATGTCCTCCACACACCTCCAACTTCCTCCATTCTTCCTTCTATGTGCAGTCAGTTCTTCTCTGGAATGCACTCCCTGCTGAGATCATTTTTCCACAAACCGCCGTACATTCAAATTAAAGGTACGCGAACTTTTTCGGAATGAGTTGACAATACAGTCACAACCCTAATACTCGACTGTGTGCTAGTATAATATTAAATTTATGTATGTGTATGATTATATGTATTTTATATTATTAATTTGTGTAATAGTATATTTATTTATGTTAATCCTTATTTATCATGAAAAGCTTTATCTTTGCACCTACCGCATCTTATTTCTACATCACCTGAAGGTAGACTGAACTGAGAGAATGCCTCATGGCATTAAGTCCGCCTTTTGTACAATATGTGCAACAAGTTGAAATAAATAAATAAATAATCGCGCGGTGAGCATAGTATTTTCAACCATTGAGTAATTCATTCCAATTATTTTGTATTTCTATTTGCACTTAACGCTAGGTATCATTAATTTATAAATGAGCTAGTCTTTTTTATGAATAATATCTTTTATTCGCGATTCCGCCCGGGGTACCTATTTTGGTTATCAAGGTAAATAGTAGCTTAGTTGTTCTTCAAGTAGGTATATAGGCTATATTACTGTAAGTTTTATATAAATCGAAAGAGTAGCATAAATCCATATATTCTCTGAAATATTAGCATTTATAATATTAGTAATAGGTAGGGAGGTAGCAAAGTATATTATTTTATTTGTGATATGATATATTTACTTTATTTCAATTTCAGAGAATTAAAAACTGAAATAAAATTTCAGTTGGTCTGTTTACTAAAAAGTATCTTTCATTTAAAAGGTTAACTTAAATCGTCTACCTATGTTAAAAAGAACACAGTAGGTAATTTTTTGAAAAATATAATAAATGTTCGAAATCACCCACTTCTAGTTTTTTTTAAATCAAACATCGCAGACATATGTAATTTAGCTGATCGGATAACATTGCACATTTAAAGATACTTCTAAATTTAGTTACCCTATAAAGTCAGTTTTTATTTTACTAAATTACTAGCTGTCCCGGCAAACGTCGTTTTGCCATAACTACTAATAAATTAAAAATTAATTAAAAAAACATTGTCCAGCGGACAAAATTGTGAATCTAAACCATTCCAAGATCCCCTTGAACACACACAAAAAATTTCATCAAAATCGGTCCAGTCGTTTGAGACTAGTTCAGTGACATACACACTCACAGAAGAATTATATATATAAATATAACTTATTAAGTTGATCGTCCGCTGGTTATAGGCTATATGACGTGTCACTGAATCTAATGTGGCGCCCTCTAGCCGACATAAAGTAATGTATTAAAAAAAAAATAGCTAAATATTCCGTATTTGGTATCATTCGAAAGGGCGTTACTTGTACAATTCAAAAATATATAGGTATACTAGCTGTCCCGGCAAACGTCGTTTTGCCATAACTACTAATAAATTAAAAATTAATTAAAAAAACATTGTCCAGCGGACAAAATTGTGAATCTAAACCATTCCCAGATCCCCTTGAACACACACAAAAAAATTCATCAAAATCGGTCCAGTCGTTTGAGAGTAGTTCAGTGACATACACACTCACAGAAGAATTATATATATAAAGATTATTATCATTTGTGACTTTGTCCGTATTTATTCGATAATTGTAAAATTTTTAGTTGGGTTTTAGTTTTTACTGTTTTAATTATGTATCAACCTTTAGTCCTTTAAATAACGGCACCAAATGCCGTAAATACGAAATCTATGAGAACATCAACATACATAAAACTGCACTATCGCATAGAGATTAAAAATTCAGAAGGTATTAAACTCCAAACTTATCTTATTCTGATATCAAAAACTTACTAATGCGAATAATATAAACAATAACTATCAATCAACATGTGCAGCATCTTCCTAGCATTTATTATTCCAAGTTTATGTAAGATCGGCTACTAGTTCAACCGGTTTAACCTGAACATCAGTTTCTCCACGTAGCGGCTGGCATCGACCCTCCGCAACCCTGAAGGTGAACTGAATTCGAAGGTTAAACTAGTTGTTAGTATATTTTAGGACACTAACTTCTCAATAACGATTGCAATAGAATGTGACCACCCTAACTGGGTGTTTCAACTAATTTAATTTGTACATACACGCGTTTACACATAATATACCGCCAAGCACACACTTGCACAAGGCTTAAAGTGTATTTCTATTTCACACTCTTGGAGTCAGTATTTGGTCTACGTACTACAGATACTAGGAAGCAATGAATTAACTTGGATCTTATTATTGTTATATAAACAAATTTTCATTTCAGAATTTTGTCTTCAAAAAAAGGAGGAGGTTTCTCAATTCGACTGTATATTTTTTTTATGTGTGTTCGGGGATAAATTCGTCGTTTATGAACCGATTTCGATGATTCTTGTTTTAATAGAAAGGAGATGGAAGGATGATGGTAATATGATAAGAACATTAATATCTGATAATGGCATCCAAGAGAAATCGAGTCGAACCTTGAAGTCAGTTTCATTTTTGTTAAAATTGTACTTGTATCTACTTAACCTCTATGAAAAGAGGTAAATACCGGTGCTGTGTTAATTAATTTTGGTGTTTTTCAGTATATACCCTATGAAAGTATTGGGTCCCTACCCTTACTACCCTACCTTGAATGAACATATACAGGTATTTAAGCTTCAAAATTATACGATTTTATGTATATTTCTCTATGCGCTTACATCCAAATGAGTCAGACCATAAATAGCAAGCTATTAAAAACTTGGATCAAAACAATAAATAATGTTTACATAACGTAGTTCACCCTGACATATAACCTATACGTTTTTGTATCTTCGTAACACAATATGAAAATAAATAAAAGAAATCACACTCACACAGACAAAGATAATTCCCACGGACATTTTTTTTCAAGTATGAGGTTACCACGAGTGCCTTGCACAAAGAATAAAGCGTCTATTGCTCTCAATAACACGACTGTCCACCGACCGGCCCGTAAACACACTAAGTATTGAATAGAATGTGTTTATATGTTACAGACCGCGGCCCATTAAACGGCTTAAAATAAGGCTTGGTGTAGACAACCTTGTCTTGGCGGAAATATGTCCGCCATAATTCAACGTCGTTAAATCTAAGTAACCTGTTACGTTTTATAAATATAATGTAAGTCATAATTATGATATCAATATTTGGATACAATATCTTAGTGTTAAGTGGTAGACATTAGGCAAAGACAAAAATTTAAACTGCTATACTAATAATAATATGTTCCTATTTTCTGGCAGAACTAAAAAGTTTTTTTTTTATCATTCGTGCAGCTACTTCTTCTTCTTACGATCTTTTGATATATTATTAGAATTAGACATTTTGCCAATTAGGCGGGTTTATGTGAGATCATTTTTCCATAGACCTAATACTAATTCTACGTGTTTGGTCGTATTATTAGAGGAAATAATACAAATACCTAAATAAACAAGGAATGAAAATCAATAATATATATTTACTTAATAGAAAATAACGAAGTAATTAACCAATGCTGCCAAGTAAATAAATGCTAATCTGATAGCCTACATATGAAGGAGATCTCGGAGGCTTCCTTGTCAGGGTATATTATTTGTGACGGAACACCCTGTTGATCTAGTTGGTTCGATTCCGAACTATCTCTTAACTTTAAGCCCTATTCTAGAATGTCGTAATATATCATTTGATTCAGTTTTAAGATGGAAAGAAAACTTTTCCTTCCTTATCTGTCTTTAGTAAACGGGTCATAAGTACATTTTTACCCGGCTATGGGGAAATCAAAGGAAAGAGCCTTATAGGCCACATGCGCAAGTATTACCACAATTTTGTCTGCGCAGGCCAGCTGGTGCACGGAACGACACACGTGCGTGCTGTTGGTAAAACTGCATCACGCGCCAACCTCATAGCGCGGCTTGAGCATTTTTCACTTGTTTAAAATTTTGCCTGCACAAGCCCGGCCTGCGTGTACTTGCCTGCCTGAGTGGTTGGATATTCAGTGTTCAAGCCGCAGTCAAGGCTTGTGGTGAGAAGGAGTTTATGTATTCCATTGATTTAGTTTGACAAGTGTATTGACATAATATTTAGTAACCAGACTTAATGATTCACTGTAAGCATTTTCCTCGATCCGTAAATAATTTTGCCACTCATTCTTCTCTTAAGTCCTTTAGGTTTTACATGCGAATGGTTTTTTTCTATTTAACAGCCATCTCTTTGTCCACTTCGATTATTTAAGCGTTGACTTCTGTAAAGTTTTTTTTTTCATTAGTAAATATTGTAAAAGTAGTAGCAGAAGAAATAGTTCCTTATTGGGAAAAACATTGTTACCGTGTTGGTGATTTTGACAAGAATGAGGCTTGTGCGTACTTAACTGTGCGGTAGCTACGTCCGAGTTTAAGTATGACGACAGTTTTGCCAGCGCAGTTATAACTGTGGTGATACTTGCGTGTGTAGTAGGCCCATTACTTTTGGCACCTTAATGAAGTATCAATAGATTCATAATAGGAGCACGGGTGACATAGGCTACATAATTTTGTCAAAAGGTTTAATGTTAGTTGTTACAAATGACATGGCTTGCAATCTTTAATGAATGTATAAGTACACCATTACCATTAATTAATAATAGCCGTAGTAATTTATTAAACTACAATATAAAAAACAATATTTTATCTTTAAAGTTAGGTAAGGCCCAGTCATTTTTAAGCCAATTCAGGTCACAAGTCAAGGAAGATACTAGCGACCTTCCTTGATTTGTGATAGTGAGTTGGCAATCACATACGGCAAAATATTTTCGTAACTAATATTGTTTACAATATGGCCACCAATTGCCGTCCACTGCTAAACAAAAGGTGTCCCAAAAAAGAGCGCGAACTATTCCAGTATTGGACAGAACGCATCCATCCGCTACCAGGTTTTTTCTTCAAATCCTCAGCCCATCGTACCGCAAAGCACTGTTTCAGATGTGACGGTGGTGCCTTGTGCTGTTCTGAGCTTGGACAGGTAGCAAATGGAGCAGGTGTAATATTTACCTCTGTGTAATTAGGGAAATTGACCACCCTACAATGTATTGTATAATGAACTTTTAAGAAATAATTATCTGATATAACATATCACAACTTGGTCTAGACAAAAATGACATTGTTATACAACCATGGCCCCTTTTTCGAAGTCAGCTGGCGGCGGAGCGGGAGCGGAGCGGTAGCGGGACCAACGCAGGCAGTGGAGCGGGAACGCTAACTCGTTTTTGAAACCAGTGGACTAGGCAACGGGCGCTAAAGCGGTTTTGAGACGTGTTTAAGAAACAATACCTCGTAAAACCTAGCTTGATACGATACGGATGACAGATTTCACAAAAAATATTTAGTGATTTCAAATAATTAGTAAAAACTATTAATGTTTGATAATATTTTGTTTAATTAGGATAATTCCTTATGTAATAGCGTTATTTATAGTTATTTTAAAATTATATCGTACAACCGAAGCCGAAGGGTTATCAACCGTAAAAAACTTGATTAGTTGTAATTGTTAACACATAAATTTTTTATAATTGACAAGCTAGGGGGGTATTAGGTTACTATACTGCATCAATATAGCAGATCACAGAAAACACAATGAATATAAAATAACATCAACAAAGCGAACAAAATCACAAGTAATAAAGATGATTAAAATGTTTGAATAGCAACAAATGAATAAAATATATAACATAAATAATTGAATAAACTTAAAAAAATAACATCATTGACAAAATCAAAAATCATAGATCACTTTTACTGTTCCAAACGTTTAACAAATCTAGTTACAATTCGGTCGGTTAATTACAATTTTTTCACACTTTAGAAACAATTTTTTATCACTTATTTAAAATTATTTATGCATATTAGCACCCAACAAATTATGTTATTAATCGTAGTCAATATTAAAAACAATATTATGCCGATAAATCGCAATTTTTTATACTTACGTGTGAAAGGTTATATATTCATATTTACGTTCACTGCGGTTTTTAAAGTACTTACCTGGGTTAAAAACAGTTAAAAGCACTTGAATTTACACAGTAATTTCGTCAAAAAACGTGATTTTCACTCTTGACACAATTTCCGCTTTGAACACTGTTTGGTACGCATTTTATGTACCATACAAAAAAAAGCGATGCGGCGATAACACACTAGAAAATGGTATCTCATATTTCTCACTCGCTGTTAGCGTGTTAAGTCTATGTAATACTTTGTCTAAGATTGATTCGCCCGCTCGTATGCCTTTCGTCACCCGCTCGTTGCCCGCTCCCTGTTCCGCTGTGTTCGTGAACACTGTCATATAAGTCTATACATATGAAAGTGCTGCTGCCGCTCCACGCCCGCTCAGTTCCCGCACCCGCTCCACTCCGTTCGTGTATGCGGCCTTATTTTACCTAAGTTTTGTGTATGATTCACAGTTGGATGTCTTATTCATGACATAAAACCGCATAATCTATTCATTCCGGAAGGATTTAGTGTTTTTCTACAGAAATTACATATATTTTTCCTTCATAGTTACGTCAAATGTTTTATAAAGTTCTTCAATGTGCAAATCTCCCGTTGCTCATTTATCCTTTTACATTAAAATTTCACAATGTTACCAAAGGATAAGTAATTGTAAGACAAGGTTTAACTTATAATTTAAAAACTCTCTCTACTCTTATAAAAATCAAAGTCATCGTGATTCTAGGTCAATATTTTTTTTACGCTGGGAATTTCGGAAGGAGCTTAACGATCGCATTATGGGCTCCTGGAAACCCTCCTGTTGACCTCATGACTGAGGTACATCTCGGGGTAACCATAGTCTGGGTGAATACCTCCCCTAAGTAGCATTATTATGGCAAAAGAATAAATTCTTATAGCACTAGTATAGGAAAATACGATTTTAAAAACCAAAATATACGTTTAATATTAATATTTTTTGTTCAAATATAAGTTGACATACAACTATATAATTATGAAACCTCGTCGTACGACTTCTATTTCAAATGTAATTATTATCAAAGTGATTATGATTTTTACAACGCAAGAGAAACTTAGCAATAAATATAAAATATTAAGTGCGAGGTTACGTGGATAATGTTTATACTTGGATAAATGAAAAGAGTCTAAAGAAATAAAATAATGAAAACAAATACATTTTAATTTACTTCAAAATACTAATTTTCGTTTATATAGACACTCGCACTTATGTTTAAACGTACATAAGTATATACTACTATTTTAATAAGCAATTAGAAAATAGTCATAACTATATCAATTGTATGCTATATTATTAATTCTCATCACCTCTTTCTCTTATTTCTATAATGGCTAGTTGACCCGTCAAACATTATATTGCGATACGTACCCTTATCATTTAGGGGTATGAAATATAGATGTTAGCCGATTCTCAGACCCATCCGATATGCACACAAAATTTCAATTTCATAAAAATCGGTCCAGCCGTTTTTGAATAGTTTGGTAACAAACAATGCGACACGCGAATTTTATATTATATAAGTTTGTACGTTGTGTTGATTGTGGTGGAAACAACCGTAACTGTTTTGTTTATTTTATATCTTCCTTAATTGTTTTTTACTAGCATCATGCCTGCGGCTCCGCCCACGTGTATATCAGTTACTGCAGAGATTTCTAAACAGACATAAACTTTTTATTTGTTAACCAATTAACAAACTAAATGTTAAATGAAGTCTATAACAATACATAAGAGAAAACCGCATCCATATCGGTTAAATTACTTTGAGATTAGGGATTAATTCTCTTTTTTTTGTTTTTTTTTTATTGTATAGGCGGGCAAACGAGCAGATGTATCGCCTGATGGTAAGCGGTTACCACCGCCCAGGGACACCTGCAACTCTGAAGCGTCACAAGTGCGTTGCCGGCCTTTGGGGGATGGGGGGCGGGGAGATAGGGGGGGATGGGTTGAAGCGTAGCTCTCCCACGGTAAGAACTGTAATTCTAAGAACTGATGCTGTTGATGAGTTCTGTTACTTTAATAAAGACCCCTTCATTCGTTTTTTCAATGTCTTTAATGGACAGACATCGATCTATTACAATTTTATGATTGGTTAGAACTTTAAATACTCCGAAAAAGTTAAGTATTATTTACCATAACACTGAGAGTATAATTGCCAATACAATTACGGTTGTAGTACTGCTTAAGTCGCTAGTTAATTTGGCTATACATAATTTATCTTCATTTTTATGCTTTGACCTTCTGCCGTTGTCTTAGCTCGAACATGTCCTCGTATTGTTGCAAATAACAAATTACGGGGAAATCCCTGGTGAAAAATAGCTTAGGTAATTTAAATAATTCTAATGGAATGGATTTTTTAAATTTTTATGTGTGACGATTTTGTAACAGTTTGAACATATTTAATACGAAAATTTTGTCAAAAAACGACACAGGCTTATTGAAGTGAAACTATAAAATACCTTAAAGATGCGGCCAAAAGTAATTTGAAGTCAATATGGGGTGTAGAAACAAAAAGTTGCACAATTACTCATACTACATCTATTTTAATAAGAAAAAATAATTATTCGCAGGCATTTTCGATTAGTCTACATAGTTATTAGTTAGAGTTAGAAAATTTATAAACAGTGTACGTTACAAATAAATAAATAAATATTTTGGACATCTATCACACAACGCCATCTAAGTCCCAAGCTAAGCAGAGCTTGTGTTATGGGTACTAGACAACTGATACAAATACATATATACTTTTTTTTTTTGTAAATACATACATATTATACATAGAAAACACCCAAACTCCGAAACAAATATTTGTAGATCATACAAACATTTGGTCCGACCCGGGAATCGAACCCGAGACCTCACGATCAGCAGTCGCACACGCCTACCGCGAGACCAACGAGGCAGTCTTATATAATAGAAAACCTATTAGTCCATTGAAAAGTTGCATTCGGGGTTGCATTTCTCAGAGGACGCAATTTTATTTTTCAATATTAAGGAGATGTTCGTGTAAAGTTAACTTCAAGTTTGTGGGGTTGCAACCCTTGTCCCCGCCCGCCATCTTGAAGAAAGGGGTTTATCCTATTGGTCGCCTTAATTTTTTTTTAGATCATCTTACCAAAAATTATATCAGATCATTTTTATAGTACGTTTGTAAGTAATAATTTTCACTATATTTTCACATCCAGCCCCTGCCAGCCGTCCCGCGAAAATCATCATTCCACCTAGCCTGTGGACGTCCTACGCTATGTTTGCCGAGACGTTTCCATTCAAGAACCCGTTTACCCCAACAGTTGTCGGTTCTACGGCAAATATGGCCAGCCCACTGCCACTTCATCTTGCTAATCCTGTGGGCTATGTCGATGACCCTGGTTCTCTGCCGGATAACCTCGTTTCTAATACGATCCCAATTCCGAAGTCGTTCAGTATCTATTGTAGATCCTGCAGCGTCTCTGCCATGAAGACAATGTCGTATGCAAATTGCAAGAGGGAGATGTATTCACCATTGATGTTGATGCCACGCCCTTTCCAGTGCAGCGTCTTGAACAAGTCCTCCATTGCGTTAGTGAACAATTTCGGGCATATAACGTCCCCTTGTCTCCCTCCTCGATGCACTGGTATCCATACCAGTGCATCGAGGAGGGAAACAAGATCCATCTTGTTTGCCGATTTTGTACTTGGACAGACATAGTCGGGGCTTAGCATAGACAGCTTCCCACACCATGGCGGGCTAGTGACGTTTCTGCATCATTGGGCCTCCGGTTTCGCACTCACCAACGAAACACGACAGCATGATCGCTATCATTTTACGTTGATTTTGATTAATTATATCAGAATATACTAATAATTGCTACATAATAACTTTTTCGCTATTAAAGACGTGGTCACAGCGGTATAGAAACTTTTCAAACGATTTCAGTTTTTTTTTAATGTATGTTATGATAGAATAGTTAACAACACCTTTAGACTGATAGGAGCCAAACATAATAAAAAGATACGCAGTCGAAGTTGCGTCCGTCAGCTAGTCTAATATTTATACGTTTTCTTTGATGAGTGGAAAATATTATGTCTCGAGAACTGACTATAATTTTAATAATAGGCTCAAAACTTTGCTTTCAAGAGTTATTTTATGCTTTTTAATAGGTTAGTGCTTTTAAAAGGCTGGAAAATAGTACGACCAAAAACAATATTCGGGTCTAAAAAGTTTTAACAAAGAATCACCCAATCATTATAAGGATAAACCTTGCTGTCACAGACATTCACTAAGAGGAAAATGAAAACAGTAATTTCGAAAACTTAGTTATATACATATATACATTTGCACTAAATAACTTCTACCAGGAGCCACGCTTCGTCATGCATGGGCTGGCTCGACCGGAGTGATATCATGGCCTCACAGGAAACTGGTGTGAACCAGCGCTTGTACTGTGTTTCACCGAGTGAGCGAGGATACAGGAGGCCCATACCACAACCCCTCCCCTCATCCCCTTCTCGACCCCCTAAAGTCCGGCAACGTGGCCGGCACCTATGACGCATCTGGTGTTGTCTTACCATCAGGCGATACATACATAAAGAAAACTTTCAATATATTTCCTTTCTCTTGATGTGCTTTCATTCTTTCTTATCGATAGAACAAACAATATTGGGATTAATAAAGGCCAAGGAGAAGAAGAATCCTGTCACTTAGAGTCATTTTCTTGATAGAAAAACTTACGTTGCGCACCGAGTCTTTCTGTTGGTATTATAGCTACTACAAAAAACAGGTTTTGGAATAGAACACAAAGTACAAAAGTAAAATGGTCGCCTCACTATATGTTGATAGGGCTCACGTAGTGTTGCTATAATTATACTAAGTGATGTCATATTTTAACATGTTATCGTAGACCTATACGATGACGTAAACTGCTTACTTTAAACATCATGATACTGTTTTGTTTTAAACGAAAAAAAAAACTAAGACAGTTAACATTTCTTAACATTTTGAGACCCATTTGTACCTCGGAAATCACGTTGCAGAAAATCTTCCTCAATTGTTATGGATAGAGTCAAAAAACAAAAACTAAAATGTGACCCCAATTTTATACACACTTTGTAAATTCTTATAGAAATAACAAGACAATGTTTAAAAAACTAAAACCCGACTACGTAAACGCTTTTTAGGGTTCCGTACCCTAATGGCAAAAAACGAAACCCTTATGGATTCGTCATGTCTGTGTGTACGTATGTCACTTTTTTCCGATACTATAAGAAGTTGAAACTTGGTAAGTAGATGTATTCTGTGAATCGCATTAAGATTTTCACACAAAAATAGTAAAAAAAACAATAAATTTTGGGGGTTCCCCATACTGACTGAAACATAATTTTTTTTTCATCTAACCCATACGTGTGGGGTATTTATGAACAGGTCTTCAAAAAATATATAGGGGTTTCTAAAATTATATTTTTCTAAAGTGAACAGTTTGCGCGAGAGACACTTCAAAAGTGGTAAAATGTGTATCCCGCCTTGTAACTTCTAAAATAAAAGAATGATAAAACTAAAAATAATATGATGTACATTACTATGCAAACTCCCACCGAAAATTGGTTTGAACGAGATCTAGTAAGTAGTTTTTTTTAATACGTCAAATACACTATTATTAAAACATCGATCAAAGTTACAACGAACTAAAAAAACTTTTATATTATGTTACTTGCTGCTACGGAACCCTTCATGGGTGAGCCCGACTCGCACTTGGCTGCTTTTTTATGAAATTTATATTGACTATACCACTCGATATATTGGTGCCTGATTTCAAATATATCGTTTTAATAGTTAGCTAGTTAGTACCAAAACTATAACCCTTCCTTTTGGCTTCGTCTTAATCGAGTAAACATTTAATTATCCTAGATGTCTTACCTTTGCCTGTCATTCTTATCTAATTTCACCTTTCAATGAATTTCTGATGTTTCCTTATATTCAAATATATAGTCCCTAGAGAGCTTGGTTCATGAATTTAGGTTAGACTACTATTAAGTAAGTAGCTTTAATAATGCTGTTTTAAAAGAGTGCCAAAATGTGTATGTATATATATATATATATCAGTGTATGTTTGTATACACTATACATACTTTCTACGGAAATATGTTGCATTAAAAACCTTTGAATAAATAAATAATAGATAAATAATTATTCGGACATCTAACACACAACGCCATCTAGTCCCAAGCTAAGCAGAACTTGTGTTATGGGTACTAAACAACTGATACAAATACACATAATATATACATTTTTTTTTGTAAATACATACATATTATACATAGAAAACACCTAAACTCCGAAACAAATATTTGTAGATCATACAAATATTTGGTCTGACCCGGGAATCGAACCCGAGACAGGATCAGCAGTCGCACACACCAACCGCGAGACCAACGAGGCAGTCTGAGAATTTCTCTTAGTTTCTAGTTTATCTTATTATGATGTTTTGAAAAGCTGTTTTTATACATTATTACAGGTTAATACTTTTTTTAAACTAGAATGACATGCCGACAATATAATTAAACCGAGTAATTAACTTTTTTCCTATGAAAATGTCATAAAACAATATAACCGAGACAAGAGATTAACGCCTACAAATGGCAAGGTATAAAATTTTACACCGATGTCTATTTGCCTACAGGCATAGAACTGTTATTTTAAGTGTGTCCAAATAGTCGGATCAAGTTCACCTAAAGTCTAAGGACCCTCGCGCACGAAGACTTTTTGTAGCGATGCGATTGCACGCTCCGACGACGACAACAGCGGCGCTCCGACGTAAAAGTAACACCACAGACAGCACAACTAATGTTGGCTCAACGGAGTTCATCTCGTAACTGTAGCGATGGCAGGCATTTTTATGCTGTTACTGAATTGCGTTTGGAACACGACAGAAGTGCAACAGTATCGCGACAGCATCGTGGGACAGGGGACACATAGCTAGTGACCGCATTGCAACTGTTTCTACTACTGCATCACTGTAAAAAGTCATCGTGGGCGAGGGCCTTAAGTAATGCCTAGGTAAAATCATAGAAAGTAAATGTTAACGTTCCTTAATATGGTATTATGATTCTGGTTTCAAATCTACGACAAACATGCTTGCATGTTTAAAATTACTCTGATGAAAGCAATTTAGATACAATTAAATTTAAACAGAAGTCATATTTTAGGGTCCCGTGCCTTAAAAGGAAAAAACGAAACTCTTATAGGATCACGTATTGTCCGTCTGTCTGTCAAGACCGTTTTTCTCAGGAAGGCGTTTCCAGGTATCTAGCTGAAATTCATACCAAATACTCAAGGCTACTGTCTCTTGGAGTTAAGCAAAAAATTTAACTTCTAAGTAAACACAATCAAAGATACAGCCGTTTCTGCTGCAAATTTTCGACACTCGCAAGGGAATCAAAACCTACAGGGTACTTCCTGTGAACTCAGAATTTTGAAATTTGCTACGAAACAACGTCTTAAAGCACAGATTAAGAAAAAATTGCGAAAAGCATATTTATTTAGTTATAAATAATAAATATTAATAAATATTTCGGACAACTTACACACAACATCATCTAGTTCCAAACTAAGCAGAGCTTGTATTATGGGTACTAAACAACTGATATAAATACATACACATATTATATATAGAAAACACCCAGACTCCGAAACAAATATTTGTGGATCACACAAATATATGGTCCGACCTGGGAATCGAACCCGAGACCTCTTGATCAGCAGCCGCGTACGCTTACCACTAGACCAACAAGGCAGTCATATATTACACAATATTTCTTTTTTTGTTGCTTTGTTTGAGAAATGCTTTGAAACTTAAGATTCATTATTTCGAATAATTCTTCTTTCTTCTCGTATCATCTTGACAAAGATATTGTCCTTATATTTATACGTGGATTTGTTCATCGTAAGTCGAGAACGTCCAAGCGGCATTTCCCACACGTAATGGTTATGTTTGATGGAAGATAAGTCAGTGCAACCCAATCCTAATATTTTAAGATATATTATTTTCAAAAAACTCTAGGTAATTGCCATATTCCATGTTTCTACTTACTTACTACTATACTACTTAGTCTTTTTTGTTGACAAAATGGAAAATTCCCCAGCATTCAATGATTTTTGGAGACTTAGGAGTATGGGACTAATCCCACCCACACGCCTACCACTGCAACACCAGGATCAACAGCATTGGCCTATGAACACGCTGAGTCGTGTGATCCGGGAAGTCCCAGGAAAAAAGTAACCGAATTAATCAGAAGAAAACTGGAGAAGTTAGAACTTGTCTCTCTTTAGCAAAATGGGAGACAAAATATGGGAAAAATAGTCAGACTTCTATTTAAAACGGAGACATACCACGGACTTAATTTTTTTAGGGGTCTAATGTAACATATTTAATTTCTATAATATACTAGCTGTCCCGGCAAACGTCGTTTTGCCATAACTACTAATAAATTAAAAATTAATAAAAAAAACATTGTCCAGCGGACAAAATTGTGAATCTTAACCATTCCTAGATCCCCTTGAACACACACAAAAAATTTCATCAAAATCGGTCCAGTCGTTTGAGAGTAGTTCAGTGACATACACACTCACAGAAGAATTATATATATAAAGATAAGGCAAGAGCCAGGAGGATCTATATTTCAAAAGGCAAGAGTTTGTTTGCTACACACACTACAACACGCTTTTCTCAGAAACAAACGGACCGATTTAAAAAAAAAAAATTCAGTGGTAGATAGCCCATTTATCGAGGAAGGCTTTATGTCACCACGATAAGACCAATAGGAACGGAGCACCATAGAAGAATGGTTTAAGAACGGGGAACAATTATCATGCTATGGGCAGAACTAATAGGATACGCAAACAAGTTTCCGTGGGTGAGAACCCTAATCCAGAAGTTACATAACAATGTGATTTCTAATTTTCCCAAAATCGATACTACGGCTAATCAAGCCCTATCAAGGAGCAAACAATTAAAAGGTCAATTGTGGGTGGGAAATCTTATATCGTCTTACTGCAATCTGGTCGCCTCCTGTCCCCTGTCGAAGCAGTAAATCTGCCACCAGAGGTCCCCACTCTATGGCGTTTCTAGGGACAACTTGAAGTTAGTCACTCGTCTTTATTTCTTGTGAAGTTCTATAGAACTAGATTGCTATATTGCTTTAAGTTTTCGACGACTTAAGCTCATACTCACACGCAACTATATGGATTTATTTTTTAGTTTCTTACTTACTGTTAGGTCAAATGTTTATAAAGATTACATAACTAAATATAACCGTAACATAAAAACAATTTTCCACGATGACGATGTTTGTGATGTCGTTTGACACACTTTGACGTTCTCTGAGTCAACTATCGTAATTCCCTCAATAACGTCATCATGTCGTCATTTTCAGTGTAAATACACTACAATATAAGAGGAGAAATATTTTTAAGAATTTGCCCCACATCTGTCTAATAGGTACTATAAGGTATTATAGACAAGAAAGTCACTTGCCAGTAAGGTAATAAACCGTAGGTACTGATTATGGTAAAAGCAAATTTTACGGCATACATATGTATATAATTTTTTTATCGAATTATAGCAACGTCTATAAATTATAACCACCACTCTTGGATTCTGCTCATGCCTTTAGGCAGAGCAGAGTCATTTTGACAGCTAAAACATAAAAAATGACCCTGTAATACGACAATAATGTACGTGTAATAAAGTGCCAAATAGAAAAAAAAAATGTTTTATCTTGGTCACATTGATAATGATTTCTCATTCTAATTTAAGTCATGGTTTTGTGATTTTTAAGTTGTAGTTGTATGACTGTATGAAAATATGAAAATTATCTTTAATCTTAGTATAGGTAACATAGAAAAAATTAATGAATGTAGCCTTACCAACCTTTAAACCTTAAATTAAACTAACTGTCACTTTCCCACTATCCTACTAATATATATTACACTAATATTGTAAAGGCAAAAGTTTGTGAGTGTGTATGTTTTTACTTCTTCTTAGCCGTTTACGCGTGACGCA
Source organism: Spilosoma lubricipeda (assembly GCA_905220595.1). Taxonomy (NCBI): domain Eukaryota; kingdom Metazoa; phylum Arthropoda; class Insecta; order Lepidoptera; family Erebidae; genus Spilosoma; species Spilosoma lubricipeda. The sequence goes on along the minus strand of HG992282.1, from coordinate 10,646,877 downwards.
AACGGCTAGACCAAACAAATGAAACTTTACAGTGATATAGCTTATACATCAGAATAACACAAAGGCTACTATTTGCCGCGATAACCGACATACACGCGGGGGGAGCCGCGGGCAACAACTATACTTTACTATTTCTGAGCAAAAATTTGCACTTCTTGAATTTTTAAGTAGTTATTTTTTATCAATAAGCACTCTTTTCTAAATGAAAGTTAGAGTAGTTTTCAACGCCCCTGACCTTGTGTATAATAGTTGTTTAATGAATAGTTTAGTAAACATACAAAGTGTATGATAGAACACAAAACAACAATTCTAATAAATATTGAAATTATTTTTTAACTTCAATAATTTATTAAATACAAAATATTTATTCCTTATAACATAGTTTTTGACTCGCATGCATACGAGCTTGATTATTCATTTACTAACTTAGTTATTTTAAAACAAGAATCATCTGGACTGTTCGTGTGGGACAGGTATTTAGGGCTAATTACAACCAGCTGGTTAATCTAATTTAAATTGGAATACCTAGTCGTTCCCAATGAATCTGGTTTCTATTTTAGAAGTTACGGTGTTGTTGTTTCCCTAAAAAAAATAGCGGCTTGAAGTCTATTACGCCACCAACTCAAGTAACAAACCACGTCGAAGTTCCGTGAAAACATTGTTTTTTTTTACTGGTACTAATTCCACCCACACGCCCACCGCTTTAACTCCTGTACACTAGGATCTACCGCAGTGACCCACGAATACACCGAGTTATGACACTCGGAAAGTTCCAGGAAAAATTAAACTATCTTGGAACTCGCAACGAAATCAATCTGAAGATAACTGAAGGTGTCGGAAATATAATATATCCACTTCCCTCCATAATAAAGCAAGAGAAAAAATGAAGTCAAAATAGGCGGATATCTTTTTCAAACCGCAAGCACCAGAGATAAAATATTATGGGTCCTAAGTGAGCTATATTTGATTGCTATAATATAGTAGTAACTATTGTCAAAGATGTTCGAATGGAATGCCTTTACATGCTCTGCGAGGTCCTTTACCTTTCTAATGATTTAAAACTGGTCACCCATCTATAGATTCAGTTGGCTAGGATTGTTTAACTATGCAACAATTTACAGAATGTTTAAAAAAAAAAGTCCGCCGCGGAATTTCGCACGTGAGTAAAACACTTTATACGAACACAGGCTGCATTCTATATAAGTAATTTGCACGTAACGTTCGCTTTTGATACAGAGGCGCGCCTCAGTTGTAGTCTGTGCGACGTAGTGAGTAGATCTGTGAACGGTGAAATCATACTGTGATAATAATGTTCGTAAATACGTTCTTTGTTTTTGTAAGTATAATATTGACGTCTTTTTTTATTTAAAGAAAGGTTTTGGTTTACACTTATTAATTATTAAAGTGTTATGTTATTTTCTGTTGTGTCATATCTATACTTATGTTATAAACGCGAAATTTTGTAAGTATAGATGAATGGATGAATGGATGGATGGATGTTTGTTACTCTTTCACGCAAAAGCTACTAAACGTATTTGGATGAAACTTTACAGTAATATAGCTTATACATCAGAATAACACATAGGCTCCTATTTGCCGCGATAACCAACATATGCGCGGGCGTAGCCGCGGGCAACAACTAGTTTTTTTATAAATTAATCCAGTTCTTATAGAATTCTATTTTAATGATAGTTTTGAAATTGGTAAACAATTAAAGGAGTTCCGAGAAAACCAATATTAACAATATAGTTCAATGAAGAAGTAATACTTACAATGTATGACTTTGTGTTTGATACGTTTCTTTTCGATATTTATGTTTGACTAGCTGTTGCCCGCGGCTCCGCCATCGTGTATGTCGATTATCCCGGCAAATGGTAACCTATATGTTATTCTGATGTATATTCTATTTTACTGCAAAATTTCATTCAAATCCGTTCAGTAGTTTTGCATTAAAGAGTAACAAACATCCATCCATCCATCCATCTTACAAACTTTCGCGTTTATAATATTAGTATAGAAGTAGGATATTAGTAGGATTATATGATTTTTGACAAGATAAAAATGATTTAAAAAATTTTTTTTTATCTATACTTCCAGAAAAAAACTGTCATAAGAGAAATAAGTTAAAATAAATCATTTAGTAAGCTTGTACTCAATTGATGTTTAATTTAACCAAAAAAAACCATAAAGTCCATTTATACTTTCGCAAATATAATAACAATTAATGTGTCTGATTCCGAGGGCTTTTAAAATAAATCAACTACAGATTTACTCAGAATTAATTAAATATTGTCGTTATGGTTAGTGTCCGCTCTTAGTGCAATAAAACAAGTTGGAACTTAGTCACAGTAGTAAACTTTGTTTATGATGATAATTGATAATTTAAATAGATGATCCTCAAGTATTTTATTTATTTCATGAATATGAGATTATTTTATCACGGATAAAGAATTTATTTGAGGTGCATTACAAAAGTTCCCATTCTTCTTAGGTAAACTGAAAGTCAATTTATATATCTATACAAATAAATAAAATTGGAGTGTCTGTTTGTAATATTAAAATAACCACTTTTTACTAAATGCATATGTATGTATACACGGTACATTTACCAAAAATGTAGTTAACAAATTTTTTGTCTGCCTGTCTGTCTGTTTGTTCCGGGTAATCTCCGGAACGGCTGAACGGATTTTGACAGGACTTTCACTGGCAGGTAGCTGATGATCCAGGGAGTAACTTAGGCTTTTTCAAACTAACTTTGCCCCGCGGCGTTACTCGCGGTACAACGATAACCGCGGGTAACACCGCGGGTCAAGACTAGTTTATATAGTAAAAAAAATAACGCAGTAGTGTAAACATAAGTACATTAAGAAGTTAAATATTAATCATTTCAGCTAAGTTCGTTATCCAAGTAAGTAGTTTGTTAACTTTTAACATAAAGTTTTAAGTAAAATTTCACAAAAACAATAAATTTAATATTATTCAGATGAAGTTGTGTCAACTGAGTTTACTGCGTATGGTTCAATGATAGTAATCATGTCCACTTTCTAGCTTTCTCTCAAGCTTTCTGCTCAGGAGCTTTCAAACATTTGCTTTCTGAATCAATTATGCATTTCCTATGTTTATTTTGCATGTACCTACCTGCGTGTTTTGCGACCTAAGAAAATACTATAGTAATACTTGTGTTTATTTTGACTACCGATCAAATTGTCTGATGTCCAATTCTGGGTTTCCGTGGGCATGAAAATTTATGATAATCTTTTCTGGGCAGCTACTGCCCTAAATTTACTGACAACAAATTCAACTTTTGAATAAACTTCGTTCTCGGGATGGCAGAAGTCCGATGCCAGTCGCTCCGTCTAAAAATAGCTATTTATGTACACCGTTTTAACGAGTAGCCGATATTAAAATAATCTAAGGAATAACAAAAGCTGGGAAAATTATGATTTGAGACGTATTACTTTTTCCAAGTTATAGTTTTCAAAACTAATGATTGTATTAATATACAAAATCCACACTTGGGACATCTTAACACCTAATGATATAATTGGAACCGAAACAGGCTATTCGTCCTATATCTCCATTTATTAATACTTGAAACTAATGCAAAGTGATGTCGCTGATTTATTCAATAAACTATTTACAATATTTCAACTATTTAACCGTGGGAGAGCCACGCTTTGGCATGAATGGCCTAGCTCTACCAGAGTAATACTACAGCCTCACAGAAAACCGGTGTGAAATAGCGCTTTCACTGTGTTTCATGCTTGAGGCTGCCGGAAGCCAATACCCCACCCCTTCCCCTCATCCCCTTCCCCATCCCCAAAGGCCGGCAATGCACTTGTATCGCCTTTGGTGTTGCGGGTGTCCATGGGCGACGGCGACGATTGCTCGTTTGCCTCCAATACCATAAAAAAAATAGTGCACAGAATATGTATATTTTGGTTTAAATAACTTTCAAGTCAAAATTTTCAAACCTTGACCTTGATCCCACAGCTTTCTCCATCGGCTAGTGCAATATTGATTACAAGAAGTATGCAGGTATCAGAGCATCTAACATCATTAATAGGGAGTAAATTCGATCTCTGGTGGAAACCCACAGGAACATTACCAACCGTATTTCTCTTCCTTCATAGCATGGACCTATTTCATATACTTTCTTCTGATAATACATAGTGGAGGTTATATGGTCAATTTATTATTTAGATTATACTACTCTACAGTCAAGTTCTATGAGCATGTATACTTTTACTACTATCTAACCGAGCCCTCGCGTAAACCCAAATAGGGCAGTTGACTGTATCGTAAATAAATACCGACGTCTTTTTCATTAAAACGACTACTACAAAACATCTCGAAAAATATAATTATTACAGCTTTTCATTCCTATTACAAATTTTAATCTAATAAACATTGAAATATATTGCTCAATTGAGTGGTCTAAAACAGTGACGTCACAAGTTCGTTTTTAGTACATTTTTCATACAAAGTCATCGTTTTGACAGATGATTGATTGATTAAAAAGTTACTGATTTGACTAAGGTGTCAACTACCATATTTCTTTGTTAAATTTATTTTTCTGTTTTGGAATCTTGTTGATCATAATATATATTGTTTTGAACATGATTTTTATCTGCTCTATGTAAGATAGGTACGAGTAATGAAAATTTATTTCGAAAATATTTATAGCAGCACTTTGACACCCTTTTCTATTCTTAGTTACAGATTTTGTGCAGCCTACAACTAACAAGAACAGCATTTACTAAAAATAGTAAGTAATTAAGCACATATTAAATAAATACAGTTCCGCAGTCAGAGTTAATAGAATCTAAAACCCATGCAGTTGAAAAATATATTGAGATCCATTTGACTAAATACATACAATAATAGCTAAAATAACACCTTAAGCAAAGTATCAATTTTTCAATACACGTTTTCACTTAGGAACCAATCTTCATAAAAAAGATACTTAATTTAGTTTCAAAGCATATACAAACAATTTTATAAAAAATGGCATCAAGGACAGCGATTTGTACACACTCGTATTTATTTACATTTTGATTATCCATTTTAGTTCACTTGTGTTATTCACAAATAGTTGTTCTGATTCTGGGTGATCTTTGTATTTGTTTCATATAATATATATCTGTAAAGTTATCTGACTGCCTCGTTGGTCTCGCGGTTGACGTGTGCGACTGCTGATCATGAGGTCTCGGGTTCGATTCCCGGGTCGGACCAAGTGTTTGTATGATCTACAAATATTTGTTTCGGAGTTTGGGTGTTTTCTATGTATAATATGTTTGTATTTACAAAAATAATGAATATATGCCCATAACACAAGCTCTGCTTAGCTTGGGACTAGATGGCGTTGTGTGTTAGATGTCCGAAATATTTAAATTTAAATATCTGCGACGCAGGATAATCCAGTGTAAGAGTTGTATTTTAATTGTGTTCTGAAATCAGTAAACAAACCTTGAAATTAAGAAACAAATGTAGGTAATCACGTTGAGTCAAAATCGATCTAGATATTTTTTGTGTATCCATGCTTAGTTCTAGTCTATATATATATATATATATATTGACACATGACAAAACTATTTTTACAGGAATATATATATATATATATATTCCTGTAAAAATAGTTTTGTCATGTGTCTCTGTGACGCATCTTACTCAGCACCACTTATCAGTTTTATTGCTATATTACTTAACCCACATGAATAATAAACATATTCATATGTATGTTATCGTGACACTAATCTAAATGGAATTATCATACATATAAATAGAAATGATCTTCACCCATATGATTTAATTAAATATTTTATTTCTTTATCTTTTTTAAAATTTAACATTTAGATAAATTAAATCGTAATACTGATATAACGAATAGCTTTCTCAATAGTCAGCGGTCACCAGTTGTACGATATAAACTATGTACTATGTTAGATAGTCAAATTATCTATTGTGTATTTTCCCTTGTCCAAGCAAAAAGTAACTTAATATGTCTTAAAATGTCTTAGTTCTCAGTTACAAAATATAGAAACATTATAAATTTCAGATAACGTGAACACACAAATAGTTTTTCCTGGACCAGTGCAAGAACTCGGGAATAGGTATGGGGGTCCGAATCCGAACGAAACTGACCCGTGTGCAGGACAAAATTACTGTACGGTTAAACCTGCCAATTACCCTCAAGAATTATTTAACAAGATGTTTAAAGGAAAGTTCAAAGTAAGTTTAAAGGATTCATGTATTCACCTCCTAACCTTGCAAAATAAATTACAATAGACAGTAGGTATATAGACGACTTATAAATTTAGTGTAGTGAGAGAGAAGATTTAATAAATTGCACAAAAAATATACCGTCATTTCAAATCCATTTTAGTGAAAATGATTTTTTTGTGTTGTTTGTGTGTTGTTACTTTTATTGTTCAGCAAACATGAAAACGTAATTATTGTACGAAACCAAAGAACACTTGAGAGGAGACCCGAGCCCAGCTGTGGGACGTTATGGGTTGTTGATGATAATATAATTTGGGTTCTCTTGATTTTTAGGAGCCAATCTTTCGACCGTCTTACGTCATGACAGATTCTCGGGTTGGAGACTCTGATGAAGTCGACAACTGTGAGTCAATAGTTATGGTAAATATATTTTTTGTGTTTGTCTTTATAACTTCTTAGCATGTTACATATAACCCATAACTGAACATCTAAAAAATTACCAACTATTGCCGATAAGCCTAATCAGTTACTAATAACATTTGACCTGATAGTACTTAAATTAAAATAATAAATATAAATATTTACGTAGCATTTGTGTAATGAGCCCACAAAAAACTAATAATCAAAATAATAATATCTTTTCACGGATTGATTGCCAAGAGCCTCGATCAACACTTTAATAGGCTCACGTTAGATGGCTGGATCAAGAGTCTGATGCAGAAAGCAGTTCTCCTAGACACGGCACGTATAGTGAGGAGGTTCCTGTCTTTGGAGTTCTAACCACCAGTTTCTTGGTCCCAATACCCGAAGTCTGTGGTCTACTATTTTGTATATTTTTAAATTTAGTATTGTTTACCTTTCTTATGTATTTAAAAATGTAACTGATATGTATATTCATTAATTTAATACAGAGAATAATAATAATTTGGAAGATTGTTCCGAAAATCTGACATTAATTGGTATTCATGTGTCAATTTTTTTCTCCATAGTAAGTTCTCATAAGCCCCGCTGTAAAATGGCAACAGAACTGCAGAAGATTCTTATAAAATGTTATAAATTGGAGAGTTTTATATAAAACTACAATATTTTCAAATTTAAATCGTTCAATACCAGATCTTAATCATTACTTGCTGTCTCCCTCTAGCAACAAATGATTCATAAAACCAATTATTATGTATATTAATTCAGATGCGGAACAAGCGGAACCTAGTGGCAAGGTCACTAGTATATTTTCCTTTATTTAAATAATTGACAAAACAAGTTCCTATGGTATCGGTACCGTGGGTCATTGGCTAATCGTTTTATTATCATACAAGTGATAATATATACATTATTATTTGGGTACTTTGTTTATTATCATTATAAGTGGTAAATGGTTTATGAATCTGGACCTAGCGTGTGCTTGATAATGTCTGTTTCTATCGAAGAAGTAGGACTGTTATGCTGGAATGTTATGAGGAAGCAAGTAATAATAAAAGCATACTTTTTTAATAAAATTGATTAATATGCGTATATCATTGGTTTTCTACTATTTTACCATCGTAAAACCCAGAAGCAGATGTAAACCCCAGACTATCTGCCTGGTTGACTGTGACTACAATTTGTGGTCATCATAGCTATGTTTTAAGAAATGTCTCCAATTTTGATATTGACTCCAATTTCTTTCTTTCTCTCTCCAATTGTTGGTCGAGGCTCTTGGCAATTAATCCGTAAAAATATATTATTATTTTGATTATTAGTTTTTTGTGGGCTCATAACACAAATGCTATGTAAAATATTTATATTTATTATTTTAATTTAATAGTCAGTTCAAGTGATGTTCATCTGTTTGACATATTTCTAATGAACCGGCAGCTCTGATATCATACAGTTGATGTTGATTTCTCAATCCATGGTTGACGGCGATGGGCTTGTGTTCCATTGTGCAAGTTAAACTAAAATTAAAGTTTACAGAATATGAGCTATTAACACGCATATATTTCAAGTGATTTTGAAGAGTATATGTGTTTATATGGGTACAGACATTATATTAAATGTTTGGACAATAAACATAACCCAACCTGTAAGTTTCAGGTTTTTAGTTTTATTGTATTCCTTATCTATACTAATATATAAAGCTGAAGAGTTTGTTTGTTTGTTTGTTTGTTTGTTTGTTTGTTTGTTTGTTTGTTTGAACACGCTAATCTCAGGATCCGCTGGTCCGATTTGAAAAATTCTTTCGGTGTTGGATAGTCCATTTATCGAGGAAGGCTATAGGGTATATATCATCACGCTACTACTTATAGGAGCGGAGCAACAATGAAAAATGTTTCAAAAACGGGGGAAATTTTCACGCTACGGGCAATATAAGGCGCAAACGACGTTGCGTGGGTCGGCTAGTTAACTAATAAAGATGCATTACTTACATTATGTACGCACCTAAACCAAAATCAATTGTAAATTATTTACTCGCCATGACTTATCTAAAAACATTACCCATCATCTTAATGGCGTTTGCCTGACAAGTTATTAATAATTGATAAACCGGCACCAGACCATTACAATAATAAAGAGCACCTTGATCTAACTTGAACACCAGAAACAAGTTTCAAAGTTAAGCATCTATAGCAAACCACGATTGGTTGGTTAAATACAGTAATCAGTGACTTAGAGTGAGACTGAATAATTTCTAACGTGGTTGATTAAAACAGCGATCATTTTTATTTATTTCTGTATATAATACTTTGTCTTAAACTCAAATGTTCACGATTTATGCTAAATAAATTATAGTTCAAAAAAAAAAGTTTAAAAAAGATTCACGAATAGAAATTCAATACTGTATAATTTTTTGGAATTAAACTAGGTAATAAGGAAAAATAAAAATGTGATATATAATTTATTTCGCATATATCATGAACATTTGAGTTTAAGACAAAGTATTAAATAGGTATGAGCAAGAATGATTGCTTTTTTAATCACCTACTTTAGAAACTATTCGCTTTCACTGTATCTGATTGACTGATATCTTTTTTTAGTTTTATATAGCTTTAGTTTGACTTAATGTATGTTTATGGTTGGGTTGATGGATCATGTTTGTGACGACTTTTTAATCATAACAAACTTTTATTTTTATTTTTGACTGCCTCGGTGGCGACTGCTTTGCTTGATGTCTCGGGTTCGATTCACGAGTCGGATCAAATGTTTGTATGATCTGCAAATATTTGTTTCGGAGTTTGGGGTGTTTTCTATGTATAGTATGTATATATTTATAACAAATACAATTTTAACAAAAATAAAACCGACTTCAAGGTTCGACTCGATTTCTCTTGGATGCCATCATCAGATATTAATGTCCTTATCATGGTACCACCGTTGGGACATCTCCTTTCCATTAAAAGAAAGATTCAACAAAATCGGTTCTTAAACGACGAAGTTATCTGCGAACACACATAAAAAAAAGTAAAAAAAATATATATACGGTCGCATTGAGAAACCTCCTCCTTTTTTTTGAAGGCGATTAAAAAAAAGTAAATATGTATTTACATTAGTTGTCTAGTACCCATAGTACAAGCTCAGTTTAGTTTGGGAATAGATGGCGTTGTGTGTTAGATGTCCAAAAGATTATAATTATATACTAACAGGTTGCAAACACAAAATATACCGTTCACGATCACGCCAACTTCTAGTAAATCCATTAATTTGCAAAATATTGTACAAAACAAATATGATTTTTTTTATGGAATTGGCGTGGCAAACGAGCAGATGTATCGCCTGATGGTAAGCGATTACCGCCGCCCATGGACACCCAAGCAACACCAGAGGCGTCATAAGTGCGTTGCCGGCCTTTGGGGGATGAGGAGGGTGGAGATAGGCGTAGGCTTTGGTGTATGGGCCACAGGTATCCTCACTCACTCGGTCAAACACAGCGCAAGCGCTGTTTCACACCGGTTTTCTGTACGGCCATGGTATCACGGTCGAGCAGGCCTATGCACACTGAAGCGTAGCTCTACCACGGTATTTTGAAAGTCAGAAAAAAATAAAGTAATCAATTTACCAAAAATGCATGACATAACATAGTGATATCAAGTTGTAGTTTGTGACATTCAACTCTATTTCAGGTAATAAAGAATTTAAAAAATGCCAATGTTCGCTTGAAGGATGATTTCTACGGGAACGGAACGGTTAGCATCATAATGGATATTACAATCTTTCAAATTATATTAAACCGTATTCGCAGTCTTTAAAGTCCATATCAACAACCTGCTTGACTGCGGGCGCCTTCCGTGACACGTGATCGAAGTCAAATATCCGATGCCAGCCAATCAGTGAAAATCATCCTTATAAGATTAAATGATAACCTTCGCAAGCCTTAATTTACGGTTTGAAACTTAACTTGTTTGTTTTTCACAGTACGAGCCTATATACGAAGTGCGTAACAGCCCAGAAGGCTCTTGGCAAACGGTTATCCAAGCTCCTGACGAAAACTTCAGTCAGTTGATCCGATTAGAGCGTTGTGCGTACACGTAAGTACCTCTATAAGTATATATATAAATACATATGTAGTAAGAACATACCAAACTACATATACAATGTAAGTACCTATATAGTAAATGTTAAGGTTGCCTGTAAGTAAGATCGCAGACTGCGATAAGGCCGCCATAAGTATCATTGCCCTATGTTTCTTTTCTGCATTGTATGGTTCCTAATGAGTGTAACGAAGAGTTCATGTCCATTTACCTATGTTTCCCAGTATTAGTAGTAACAATAGTGTTCAAGAAAAGTACGATTTTATAACTAACTTCTAGGAAGAGTGAATTCATATCTTATCATTCTGGAAATAAAAAGTTGTAAAAAGTAAAAACTAAAACCCAACTACGACAAAAAGCTGAAAAAGCATTAAACAAGTTTGAAAAGCCGTAGTCACGCGTTGTTAAAGTATTATGGACTATGGCACATTACACTACATGGACTACGGATTTTGAAACTTAGTAATGTACCATAGTCCATAATACTTTAACAACGCGTGACTACGGCTTTTGAAACTTGTTTAATGCTTTTTCAGCGTCGTTTTTTGGCGTAGTTGGGTTTAGTTTTTACTTTTATTTATGTAAAATTTTTTGGTTCCTCTGTAATATTAATATCTTTGCAAAGTATATTTTAAATAGGGACAATAGAAATATCACAATTATTGAATAAATACGGAAAAAGTCACGAGAAAATGCTAATAATATATATATTTTTGAAAAGTTCAAGGAAAGCCCTTTCTAATGATACCAAACACGACATATTTATCTAAAATTTATTTTTTAGTACACTACTTTATGTCGGCTAGAGGGCGCCACATTAGATTCAGTGGCACGTCATATAGCCGATAACCAGAAGACGATCATGACGCTTCTAATGACACCTCATTTGTCTAGTTCTAATGAGTAGTTAAGGAGCTTTGAGAGAACAAATGAACATACATACATAGCCTGTCAAAATCATAACCCTCCTTTGGCTTTGTCGTAGTCGGGTAAAAAGTAAAAGGCTAGTAAAACTAACTTCTTAAATCGTGTTTGTTCATCCTCTAGTTGTTGAAAGAACCGACTGAGGAAGTAAACTTTGATTAGTTTGCGCGTTTGTACTACGCGGACAGGCGATATGTATGCTTGTTTGCCCACCAATTCCTATAAAAAAAAAAAGAAAACTGCAAAGGTATTTTATTTTCAAGGTTGTAGAGTCGTGTTTCGTTAGTGAGTGAGAGACCGGAGGCCCAATAATGCAGAAGCATCACTAGGTCGCAATGGTGTGGGTCGTCATGCTGCATTGTTGCATTGTATGCATCCGCAATGAGTATGGTGACCACCACTCTTGGATTCTGCTTAGGCTGTCCATCAGGCAGAGTAGTCATTTTGCCAAGGCCAAAGAAAAAAAAAGGAAAAAAAAGAGGACTCGACTTAAAGCGCATTACAAGTTGTAGCATGAAAATGTGAGCGAATGAGTATATATAAATACACTTAAGTAGCTGATCCAGTGAACTTCGTACCGCCATATTTACATATCTGTCTCAGCATCCCGTCGCGGACAAAAAAAGAAGACTTTTTACGTTATCTTTTATTTTTACACAAAGCTCGTCATAACAATGTGTTCCTTACACATAAAAATATTATTTAATTTGGTGCAGCCGAATCGATTTCGGCGATTCATTTTATATATATAATATTGATTATACTTATGATAGTTTTAACTAAGACCTAAGTGATAAAGGCTGTGAAATAGATTCTGACAAAGTGTTTTATTTTTCAGTGGCGGTCCTAATACGTCATGTTTCACGAAATTCAAAGCTCCCATCGATTTGGTAGCAACTTGTATGCAGAAGTACAGTGTATGGGAGGTTCTTGTTCACGATGGAAAAGGTGGTTCGGATAAAATAAAGGTGGATCTACCCTCATGCTGTTCCTGTTTTTATAAGTACAAAGAAGAAACGCTAATGTCAACGGTTTAGTGTGGAATAAAAAAAATGTAAAACTATTATTTAATTATTCGGTAAAACTGTAAGTGTATAAAATAAATTACTTTTATAAGTATTTATTTATTACTTTGCTGAGTTAATATTGAACCTATTCCAGCAATAGCATTTGATATGGCCAAATATATCAGATAAGGGTTACTGCTTAAGTCGAACTATTCGCGTTAAGGGCGAGTAGTTTGTATCGTTTCTGACTGATTTCACTATGAAACACTCTATTCTAAATCTAACCGTTTTCCAGATATTAGAATTTAATGGTTGTTACAAAGAAAACGACTTTCGGCTGTCAGCTTAGATATTTAACAATGTGTAAGTCTTATCACTACATAGTATAAAGCAAAGTCGCTGCCGTTTTCTGTCTGTCAATATAAACGCTTAGATCTTTAAAACTACGCAAGGGATTTAGATGCGGTTTTCTTAATACACACTACACAACAATTACAATACAATAATATACATAGCATTAATCCTTATCCAATTAAGTATTATTACCATAAATACATTGTTCAGTTAATATAGATCAATATGGTCTTTTACAGGTTGTAATTTAAATGAATATTTTCGAAGATATTACAGAATTAAAATGCAGGGACATAATCCGTTCTTATAAATAAGTAGATACATAACGATAAATTAAAAAAGAATATATTATGTATTCGAATTAATACCGATTATTTATTACTTTATTACCGATTAGACTTATTTTTGTGACGGGGTTGCTCAAATCTCGCATGCAAACGTACCCTCAAAATAGTCACCCACGTTACAAAATTGTGTATTATGATCGTCTCAACACCACCGAACTACCGGGCACAACACGACAAAAGGCAAACAAAATATTCTACACTTGGCATTCCAAACGTGTCAAGTCGGGGAAAATTTAAATAAAACTTATCTAAACACTGAAACAAATACAAGCAAACAGCAAAAATATTAAGTTAAAAAATGAGTTCAAAACCACAACTTTTTGTCGCCTTCTACGACATCCGAGGAAGATTCAGCTGGTGATGTTGCTACTCATCCTTGTTCCCTTTATATATCCCTTTGTCGCTTTTTACGACATCCACGGAAAGAAATAAATATGCATTCAAATATGCACTAAAAGGCGAAATATGCACAATCAAAAAAAAAAACTATTGGTTCCCATCGTGTTAATGTTGGTTCTGGGGGCAGTGCTACGTTTGATAGTTGCTCTTTATATGATTGTATTTGCAATGGTGCTTTTAAAAACACTTTTTGTAGAAGAAATCAACTCATTGACTATCTCGAACTCGTTTTAGATCTCTTACGCAGTTCCAATATACTTTCAGAGCTTGATCAGCTTTCATCATATAAGGCGCAGCGTCAGAAACAAAAACACATCTTTTCTCGTCTATAAACAAATTAGGAACTAGTGTTCTGATGAAATCATTAATTTTTTTCAGGACCTTGCAAGCAACCAAGCGCTGAGTAGAGGGCTCTTTACATAATTTCCCAACAATTGTAAATAAAGTACAACAACACATATAACTACTAAACTAAGCACTGTCAATAAAAAGTACCAAAATATGCATTAACGCTAAAAATATAGAACTATATGTATTTGCATATGCAAACATATGCATATAATCCGATGTATATTTATTACGAATCTATTGATACCTCATTCATTAAAATCAGTTCAATAGTTTAGATGCTACAGTGAAACATACGCACACATACTGTCAAAACTGTTACCCTTCCTTTTAGTTTCACCGTAGTCGGGTAAATATGTATTGTTTTTTTGTTGAGTAATTTAATATAAACATAAATATGTACTGATGAACTAGTACGACACACGCAGTAATAATATTTTCACTACTATGATAATCAAACTACTGATAGACATACTTAAACATTTCTAAATTTCAATAATATTCCCACACAACTCCAGTCCAACAGATTTTAAGTGTGCACTATGACGCGTAATATTTAAAAAAAAAAACAAGAATAAAAATGAAAACTGTAGAGTTATTTACGGGTTCAAGTAAATGCTTAAAACTCAATTTTTATATAACACAATACATTTATTTTTAAACAACAACTTTAAATATAGACTTATCAAAAAATTATCACAACCATTTTATCAAATTACATAACACTAATATGAATCTTGTCTTAATTCTGATCTACGAATCACATTTTACTTCAAATACAAATTGCATTAATTGTTTTATTCAAATTGCATTCAATTATCAAATTTTTCCCTGATTTAGTGACTGGGAAGTTCAAGTAAATACATTACTTCTAAACTTTGAAGTCCCGACTTTAAAAACTGCTTTATTGCTAATATGATCTGGTCAATAGTTAAGCGTCGCAATCCCTGTAAACAAAAAAAAAACTATTCTTAGACACACGGACTTACATTAAAGAGTAATGAAGAATCATTGTTGAGTAATTTTAAATTTAAGTTAATTTTTCTTTTAAGTTAATATTTTAATTACGTTTTTAAATTTAATAATGGTAGCTGCACATCTTTAAATTTAAAAAAGAAATGTCATTTTGTCTTCAAAAAAAAAAAGAGAAATAAGTGAACGTTGGTAATGAATATAATAATCCTACTAATCCTACTAATATTATAAATCCTACTAATATTATAAATGCGAAAGTTTGTAAGGATGGATGGATGTTTGGATGTTTGTTACTCTTTCACGCAAAAACTACTGAACGGATTTGGATGAAACTTTACACTAATATAGCTTATACATCAGAATAACACATAGGCTACTATTTGCCGCGATAACCGACATATACACGGGCGGAGCCGCGGGCAACAACTAGTATTTTATACTTACTCGGTACAAGGTTCAACCATGCAAGCACAGTAACCTGGCAACTTTACATGTGTCTGGTATTGCTCTGCATGTGTCTTGTTCGTCATTCTGAAAGCTGTCGCTGTACGATAAATATAGAACTGCTTACAGCGTCCCCTGTAGCCGTCTTGATAACCAAGAACAATATGATTGCACTGGCATTCGGTTTCCCTGTAATAAAAAAAGAAAAACCTTAAAATAAAAGTAAATCTCATAATAAAAATAATAATATAAATGTTCTTTTTAATTTAATTGATCCCATATCCTACGAATATGAGTCCTGGCCTCCTATTAGATCATACACACTAACTAACTTGTATTTTTTTCTATGTTACCAACTTTTCCTTTCATGTGTAACTCTTAATTTTCACATATAATTCCTAAAGTTCCAGTTGACAGCAATAGACATGGGTTATAGTTTGCAAAATGTGACTAATTTTATAATCTCCAAAATCCATACATTTCTGCGTACAGCTGATGAGGTTTTAAAAGAACTATAACTGCTAATTTCATTCAAGTTTGTTTTATACTTACATGCAACTTTGCACTCTAAAGCCTTGGACTTTATCTTTGTCACTTTTTCCGTTAACCAGCAAGTGCTGTTTGTTGTCGTAACCGATGCCATATCTTGGATACACCAACTGAAAAATTATAAAATAAGAAATGTCATTCCCTACGTCATTGTCTATTTCTTTCCAATTTCCGACTGAAATACAAACGGCTTAGGCTTAAAACTCTAGCTGTTTTATTATTTATTTTCTTTAATTCAAAAATTTTATTCAAATTCAAACATTTAATTAGTTGATTTTATTAAAATGTCATAATCCTATCTTATACAAACCGTTACGAACGAAAAGATTGTTTCTAAAGAATTGTAATTTGTTAAAAAGCTACAATCACTCTTATAAATCCAAACCAACTACTCCATATGCACAATAAATATCTACATTAAAGTAATCCCACTTTATTATTATTGGTTAAGATTCCGTTGCAATGTCACTCAAAAGGTACCATAGGTAAGTCCTGATTAAAATACCTTCTATTAGAATAATATAACCAATACTAACCGTTTCTTGAGCGTCGCAAAGTTCAATATTTCCATCGATGGACACCCTCTGAGTAAAATCTGGTTTATCCAATTTATCGACCTGCAAACTGACGCCTTCTCCCAGCTGACAAAAATGGTAAAATGTGTTAAAAAAAATTGCTTACACAATATTTAGTAATTAAGAAAGTGTTAGGATTTTTTTACAATGGTCAAAACTTAACTTTAGATACACGTTCTCTTTATTATTGTTTTTGTTTTAACATATAATTCTTTTTAGTGTTTCTTATTGTTACTTATAAATTTAAACTCACTGTTCTAATACCGTTGTAATTGTTATGTATACCGTAATTGTTGTATATATCAGATTAAATGCTTACCAACAACTAATAATACTAACTGAACTGTGTAATATATATAATGTTGTACTAATAAATAAATAAATATACATCGCTCACATGTACAGAATCATGTACACACGGATTTCGTTAAGTAAATAGCATATTATATTACTTTTATAGCAGAAATTAGTCAAATTAAGCAAATAAAACATTTGATGTTAATTTTAGTCATGAGAATTTTATAACTTAAATTTCATATAGTATATTTAATCCGTGTGCATTCAGACAATCTTGCTAATATAATGTGATCTCTCAAATTGGTGGTTGCAATTATTTTAGTTTTTCAATTAGTTATGTATTTTTTGTGCTCTTTATTTGTATTGTTTGAAATCGGATACTTCTTTTTTCAAAAAAGATTGATTATATTTATAATTACACTTAAACAAAACTTACCGTTTTAATAAGACTACTAACAGCTTCCTCAGGGTAGTTGATCACTTCTTCACAATAAGTCGTGTGTTTGCATGATTCTGGTACTACAGGACCATTTGAATCTGCAACTAAGAAACAAATTTTTTTTATTAACATAATTATAATTTCAAAGTAAAGAAAACGATTAATAAAACTGTTTGCAGACTTTTTACCTTTAGAAAAAACTTATTAATTTTTTTTGTCCACGTTTTCAGAATGAAATGGTAACATTTCTAAGGATAGATGGCGGGAAATTGTACGAAAGGGTTTGTCCGCCTCTACCAACAATGTAACTCTATGGGACCACGACCGCTTTGCCAAGAGCGACACGAGTGAGAAGAAGTATATATTATAGTTTGTGGATATTCTTAGTCGTAAATTGTACAAATAATTCAAATCCGTCTGTTACATTAGCGCATCTAAAAATTTTCTTATATTTTTCATAAGGCATAATTTGTATGTTTCCATAGATATTAATAGTATTTAACTTACTTCCTTGTCCAATTTTATCTTGATATAATATTTCATCTACTTGAAAGTTTGGTGTGTCTCGGGTATATGGCAATATCATTGCATATACAGATGTTAACATAGTAGCCTGTAAAAGGATATAAAATTTGACTATGGTAATTTCACTTAGTTTTAAACTTAGTTTTTTTATTGACCTCAAACAAGGTATACGAATTTAAGCACTAATGTCTCATGCGAAACTAAACAGAGTCTGCAGGCACTACAACAATCAAATACTGACGTTGAAGCGAAACGCCTCACTTTTAGTGAATGCTTGATTTTTTTTTATAAATCTACGTAAATAGGAAAAGTGTTTCTTAAGGAGAAAACTCCAAAAAGAAACATAAATGAATTATGGTCAAAATTCAACAACTGGGCGAACACTGGTAAATATTAAAATATAACCATTAAAATACATACGAAAAAATATATTATATCCAGACTTAGAATAAATGAAACTATGTTCATCATACAATAACTCCCAACGAGGATGAGAGACCGATTGATTTTCTATTTATTTTACAATGTACATAATAGAACTGTCATTCATAAATAAATACAATTATAAATACACACACGCTCATTAAAGATTTACCGGTTATATTAAATTTATAAATAGATACTCACAACAGTTATCAAGAAGAATAAATTATGTGACCCGGCCATTTTAACTAAAATAGTTATATGTAATAGTCGGACACTATAACTTAATATATCCCGACCCAGTGGGTGGTGAACACTGACTGACTACATAAGAAACATGGACGCTTTATTTATTGACCAGTATGATGTAGGCATGTGGTTTGGAAACACCAAGCAAGGAAATATGGATTTATATGACGCACATACAAGAAACGTCAGAAGTTATGGATCACTAGGAATGCATTCGGTCGATCTACGTAAATTAATTAATTAATAGGTAGGATACCTGGATAGCGCGTATCAACGAATTAAATAAATGTTCTGTTAGATTTATATATGTAATAAATACGTAATAAATGACTCAATTTATATTGAAGTCAAGAGGCATAACAAAATTATACCAGGATAAAAGTAGAAACTCTGTTATGTGAAAATTTTTAGTCAAAAGCATTAGTAACAAATAATGATTAATTCTATATATATTCATAATAACAATGTTAACTCAAATTGAACAATAAATTGAACACTCGGTTTATTCTAGAACTAACCAATCAACCTAATTTGATTGCTTTTGAAGCACGTTGCACTCTTTCTAATTTTAGAGTTGTCGCCTAAGAAACTTCACCCAAAGCGGAAATGCAATAACAGAAGGGATTTTCAAAGGGAGAGCTAGACTCTTTTGACAACCTGAGCTTCAGCTACATGCCGAAGATTCTAAAAGATGAATACTAGTTCTCTGATTCGTGCTGTTAATGAGCCAATGAGAGCAGTGAAATTCAAATTGTTATCGATGGAGTTACAGCTAGATATTTATTAGTATCTACACGTGCTAGTTTCATCGACTCAGAACAGAAGACAGAACTTAAGTTGGGACATGAATGGGAGATCAATTAATATAAGTCAGGAGGCTGGGAGAATGGAGTATAGTGAAACAGAGATTACTTTTGTCTAGTCTGGTTTTACTAAGTTTTATCTGAGTTCAGTGTAAGTTAGCTGACATGAAGCCAATGTTGTATCGCAATTCATGGCAGATGTTTGCATGGCCGGTAGTGACAGCTGTTTTATCGCGGTCGCAACCTTCTGCGAAGACGTAATCTCGAGAAGGCCCTCCACTCGGACCCAATTTACTGCCAGGGAGCCGATCGATGGAGGCGCGCTTACCAGCACCTCATGTGTGGCCGCGGATGAACGGGACTTGTTTTTCTCTCTTTTTTTAGGCGATGTACACGTGTGCCGTACGTAGCCTAATTAGAGAGTCCATCAGCAGACGGCGCCCGCGTCAGTGCGGGTAGGCGCTGGGAGGGGCCCGGATGTGTTAATAATGGCAGTCCTTGGTTCTTTCCCATCTCAGGCGCAGAGTGGCACACCGTGTGGTTTTAGTCAGTCCCATTCCGATACACCCTGCCGCAGAACTTGGTGGGGTGACGGCCTATGGGGTATTTCCAGACGTTAAAATAAAAGTATCATCGGCGTATGCTGTGACTTTTCACAGGAAATGCAAAGTTATGTAACTGGTTTCGGTAAATCAAGATTAGTGTAGAACTAATGGCGCTCCCCTGGACAACGCTAAAAGGTTACCCAAATAAATAAATAAATATTTCGGACATCTAAAGTCCGAAACTAAGCTGAGCTTGTACTCACAGGCTATTAAATAGTATTGCTATTTAATAGTTTTAAACTTTATGCAATGTGTGCTGTTCTTTAGTTACTTGATGAACATTTGCAGTGAAAGTTCGCATATCCCAGTCTCTTGAGTTTAAATAATAAGTTGAGAATAAACTGTACCAAAAGCTTTTTTAACGTTTAGGAATACAGGTAATTTCTTTTTTTTTTAATCTTAAGCCCTGGCAGAATGACTCAACTCTGCCTGATGGAAAGCATAAGCAGAATCCAAGAGTTTTGATCTTGACATTGTTTACTGATTGTTAAAGAGAATTGAATTTCAGTGTTAGTGACATTTTTTATTACTTGCCATAGGTTTTTATTGCCTAGGCCTCTCTCAATTCTACCTGTTTCTACTTATTCTTACTCTATCTTTAATTGTTAAAGATCTTAGTACAAAATCTTGTTTATCTCTTGCATGTTAACATTAGTATAGAGTCTACTGATAACAGTGCTGAGTAAGCATTTCATTTTGATTATCTATACATCAAAACATTCTAATGGTCATTCATGATTTATGCAACCATTTCTTGCTAATCAGTTATTATAGTATTATGGAGTGTTTAATTTTGATATTAATAGTGATGAAATAATAATTACCTGCTTTAACATACCTAGATTCATACACAGGAAAAAGGTTTATATTATTAATTATGATATTATTATACGGCTTCATAATTGATTTTTATGTTGTATTTACAGCACGTTAATGGTAGTTTTGTTTGTTTAAGGCAGAGCATCACAGAGTAATGGTCGTCACAAAAAAGTCAATTATTACAGTAATGGCTAATTTTGAGCATTAGTCATAACGTATTACAAATAAGCGGACTCACGAGTTACATACGTGCGAGTAGGGCGAACACCATAGAAAACTAATAAGCTGAGTAGTCGGAAACTTGATTTGAACAGGGAGTATTCATTATATTGATATTTATATCTTCGATGTAAATACAGACATTGTAGGTTGAGAGTTCTATTAGTAATTAATTAAGGGTACTGTAAGTACTAATAAGAATAATTATACAGACACAGAAGGTGAGCGGAACATAAATACGACTTGGTTAGTTCCGATTTAAAGCACGAGGCAGCTAATGCTCCAGCTGACGTAAACTTATACATTCACATTGATGAACGTGAAATACTTTAGTCTTGAGCACTCTAAATGTTTCTTTAGTGTTATAAAAAGACAAACTAAAACGTTTGTTTGGTGTTTAAACAGAATTTCAAATCTTAATAAATAAATAAAATAACTTGCAATAGAAAGGCATTTATAAATATACTAGCCGACCCACGCAACCTCGTTTGCGCCTTATATTGCCCGTAGCGTGAAAATTTCCCCCGTTTTTGAAACATTTTTCATTGTTGCTCCGCTCCTATTAGTAGTAGCGTGATGATATATACCCTATAACCTTCCTCGATAAATGGACTATCCAACACCGAAAGAATTTTTCAAATCGGACCAGCGGTTCCTGAGATTAGCGTGTTCAAACAAACAAACAAACAAACTCTTCAGCTTTATATATTAGTATAGATTTTGCAGGGACATCAAATACAGACTTAACGTTGAATGTCAGCTGTCCCTAAACTATCAAACGATCGTCATATTATGCTTATCGGTCATTCCAAGTATGTATGTATGTATGTATATTTCTTTGGCACACCCTAGAGCCTAACCGGCTTGTCGTAATTTTATGTGAGTGGTATCTTTGTTTTTGTAGTGAGTGACACTAAGATTTATTATATTTATGCAGTATTTTTTTCCTTTTTTTTTATCTTTGACTAGCCGACCCACGCAACCTCGTTTGCGCCTTATATTGCCCGTAGCGTGAAAATTTCCCCCGTTTTTGAAACATTCTTCATTGTTGCTCCGCTCCTATTAGTAGTAGCGTAATGATATATACCCTATAGCCTTCCTCGATAAATGGACTATCCAACACCGAAAGAATTTTTCAAATTGGACCAGCGGCTCCTGAGATTAGCGTGTTCAAACAAACAAACAAACAAACAAACTCTTTAGCTTTATATATTAGTATAGATATTAATTCAAGTTACACTTTTTGAGCGTGGTGACCGACAAGAAAACATATTTTTTTCTTTTATTAAATAAATGAGAAGTTAATATTGTTCAAAATATTTTTATTATCTTACAATGCATGTAGGTTATTCAGGAATATTTATCATTGAAACTATAGGTTTATGGTAACTGAAATAAGAAACATAGTTTGAGACTTGATATCTTCTAAATATCTGGCAAATACCGCGTCAATGGTGGTCCCATATTTTGTTGTGGATTCTTGTGTATTATTATTCATTTTCAAAGTCAATATTTTTAAAAGAAAAATCCAGATTGCGGGGCGAAAAGGGGGATTACGCCTGCGCAGTAACGCCGATGCAACCAATGCTACCTAGAGGCGACTTGCTGAACTAAAGAGCTTGTCTCGTGTGATATTTCAAAAAAGTTATTAAAAGTTCTGCTATTCATCGATAGATAGCAAACTAAAAAGTATCACCGCTGTGTGTGCCGGCCGGAGTGGGGGGTGTTAGGTTATTTTAGTTACGTTTCGATACTAAGCTATGCAATAGCTTAAAAAAAAATGTTTTCAAAATACATCGAGTGTGGTATCAAAATAAATAGTTTTAACCGGTGATTACGAATAATTATATATATATACTAGCTGACCGGGCAAACGTTATTTTGCCGTAAAAAAATATTTAAGGATGGATCACCCTTACCATTTAGGGGTATGAAAAATAGACGTTGTCCGATTTTCAGACATACCCAATATGCACACAAAATTTCATAAGAATCGGTCAAGCCGTTTCGGAGGAGTTTAACTACAAACACCGCGACACGAGAATTTTATATATTGAGACAACTTATATGTTTTATTTAAAAAATAAAATAATAAAGATGGCAGATATTGACGCAGTCGGGTTTTTTTACTAATAAATTATTTTACTTGTTTATCAACCGATTATAAAATAAAACAAACATTAAACGTAAAGTGTAGTATACTGCGGCAACCGTACTCTTGAAAGTACGACGCCTAGGGGTTTGTGTAGTCAGTGTACCTGAAATTTAGGAAATAACACGACTAAACGTATCTACACGTTTTTACTATGATATCAGAATTTTACAATATAATAATACAGATAATTATAATTCACTGCGAGGAGGTATTGTCTACTTGACTCCTGCAGCGAATCTCTTCTTCAGCATTTTCAAATTCATGTTTTCAAATTAAATAAATCAAATTTAAGAATAATTGCTTCAAACAGGAGATTTCATCTGCCAGTTGTATATTTTTAACAGGGAGTTGTATGCCTCGGTCGCCACAATACCACACTATAGAAGAAATAACCAAAAATCTCCAAATCTGTTAAACCACTTCTGAGCGCACAGCAGCACACAGACACTCAGAAATTCTAAAAACTGTTATTTTGAGTTCTATTATCAATATACAATTTAGGTTCAAGAGTTGTTTGCAAATACTTATATTACACTTATATTACATATTTGCAAATATTATGTTTGTTAGGCACAACATTAATGACTATAAGAAAAACAGTGATGTACACAATATTAATACAAGAAACGAGTCTAAACTCGTTGGTACCTATCATCGTTTACATAAGGTACACGACTCGTTCGAAGGTCTTGGTATACGTTTCTATAATAAAATTTTAACAGATGCAATTGACCTTCCTTTGAATTAATTCAAACGTACTGTAAAAAACAGCTTATTAGGAAAGCCTACTATACGATCAACGATCATCTAAACGACAAACAGTCATGGGCTTAAGGTGTCATTAGGTGGATACACACAAACTTCTTTGTCTTATAAACTCAATTATTAACAAACCATTGCTAGTTGAAAGTATTGCGTGACGATTACGAGTATTATGTAATTTGATTAGTACTGATTTTTATCAGTATCTTGACTATGGTTTGTCAAGCTCACTAAAATGTCATTGCTTGCGGTTTAGTTGTGGGGCGGGACGTTTCTTTTCCTCTAATATGGCGGAGGATATGATGGCTGGTCCATGCGTCATGCTCGTGAAAGGGTGCTGCTTGGGGTGTCGACCTGGTCAGTAATGCTTTAGCGTAAACTATTATTTGGTTTCGTTCAACTGCAACTCTTAATCCTCTCCTCCTCCTCTTATTTCAGTCACGAATTATTTTTAACAGTAGATTTTTGTAACAGAATGTAAGCGGATGTGCACCTTAAACGATTTCTATGTTTAATAAACTCAAACCTTCAACGTTATCACTGAGTGATTTTTTTTTGTTTGTACCTTAGATTTTGAAGCATTTTAATTAAATGAAATTCAGGTGGCAACAGCTTGCATACTGTTTACTTTTCATGATATACTAACACTATTGTAACATTGTTGTATATCTGACTTTTAAAAAGAGTGGTCATGAGTTTATTTGTCAGTATTCTTCTCATTAGGCTCTACGCATTTTGGAAACTGATAGTTATGGATCGACACAGGCCGGCAGTAGATTTTGGTGTTTTCACCTAAATTACTTTGACAATACAGCACATACTGATGCGTCTGTTTGTGTAGATCTATGATTTTAAACTGCAGCTTCAATTTTACGTTCATAAATGGCACTTAGTGTCTAAATTGCATAAATGATTTTGAATTTTTTGAAGCTATTACTTTGATAAAGGCCCCATTTATAAGTTTTCCTTCCATATGAAATGAATAAAATTTGAACTCTTACAATTTTACTATATAGGTTCACATATAATTTATGCCAGGCGATTTATCATCATTTTCATTGACGACACACTTAATCATAATAATTGTACTCCAGTCTCTGTACCTATTTTTATTATGAATCGTAGGTAGGTATGATGTAACACATGCTAGGCATTTTGCGGCTACGAATTATGAATGGCAAACCATAATAAATGAAACTTAGGTAAATTCATTTATGAACGATATTGTCTATCTCCTTTAATATATTTTTTTTATTTTTTTTTAAATCTGGTTCCTTATGATAATGCTCTCAAGTAGTTTGTTAGATAGACGTGGAGGCAAGTGGGTGCCGGTCTTGCATTGCTTTATAACGTTTCAAGTAAAGCGTCGAGTCGTGGTCACTACACGACTATTTATTCTGGTTGGTTTATTGGCGCAATGATACCGTACGCGACTGCTGAGTTTTAGCTAAGGTCTCGTATTTGATAATCGGGTGGGTCCAAATGTGTGTATGAGCTGCAAATATTTCTTGGGAGTTTGGGTGTTTCGTTATATTAGTTTTTAAGTACCCATAGTAAAACCTCAATTTTATTTCTGATGATAAGTTAATCAGTTATTTAATGATTATTATTTTAAATTAACCCCGCTGTGTTACCCGCGCTTATTGTCGTACCGCGGGTGAAGCCGCGGAGCGAAGCTAGTCTAAAAAAAGTAGCCTAAGTTACTCCCTGGATCATCAGCTACATTTTTGTTAGATGTACCATGTGTACGTTCCAGAGATTACACGGAACAAATAGACAGACAAGATATTTTTTATCTTAATTTTTGGTATATGCACCGTGTATACATACATATGCATTTAGTAAAATGCGGTTCTTTTAATATTACAAACAGATACTCCAATTTTATTTATTTCTATAGATGACGTCTTGCTAGATAGCAATTGTAGGATAAGCATAAAATGTCATAATTAAGGTTTCCTCCTCTTCTGTATCAGTACTGAGCCAAATTAACGAACTTGTTACCATGGCCTATTACGTTATTATCAACACAAATTACTTTATTTAGTTTCCTATACCTATTTAAATTTATCACAAACTTGCTTATTAAACCTCTTATTGTAAATAGCATACTTAATTAAATGTAAATGGCAGGCAAATGATAATGACTGCAATGATGTTTTTCTACTTTTGTCTTTTTCGTCCTTTCTGCCCGTGCCGTTATTTCCCATGTCTTTTGGGATCGGCCCTCCTAGTCTTCCTTCGCCACTCCAGGCGTAATAGCGCTATTTTCGGTTTGCATTCCTGTCCTCTTTAGGTCGTTTTTAATAATTCCTATCCACCTGGAGGTGGCAATCATTATATCCTTCAGTTTTAGGCAAAGATCTTCATTTCAGCTATCTGATGTTTATTCGGCTTTCAATATCTTCATTCAACAACGCAAGCATCTCTTTTTTTATATTTGTTATGTATAAAATGTCTTTTGTATTTTGTTCCTTAAGTGTGGCACAGAAACGTGGACTTTAGGGTCTTATGTCTATTGCTATGTGTATTGTAAGTAATGTGGTTTATAATAAAGCGACTATTATGCCTCGTTATTTAAGTTATAAATATACTAGTTGTTGCCCTCGGCTCCGCCCGCGTATATGTCGGTTATCGCGGTAAATAGTTATATATATATAATAGCCTATATGTTATTCTGATGTATAAACTATATTACTGTAAAGTTTCATCCAAATCCGTTCAGTAGTTTTTGCGTGAAAGAGTAACAAACATCCAAACATCCATCCATCCATCCTTACAAACTTTCGCATTTATAATATTAGTAGGATATTTAAATACTACGAAAATAGAAATTACAGGTATGACAGCTCATTGAGGAAGGGCTATTTGCTATTTGTCACGCCACCATCGATAAGAATGCCAACAGAGAGACCGATAAAAGACGAACATCAATGAAAAAGGTTGCAAAAAATGGGATTTTTTTTATCTTGCAAAGCGAGCTGCCGCTTCACACTCCACTACCAAACGACTACCGACGCACGCCTTTTAAAGTTCTCCACCAGCAATGTATTGTCTAAAGTCTATTACGAATATTATATTGTTATACAGTTCAGTTTATTGGTTTCAAATAAACTAAAGAAGCCTAAAAAAGCCTCCTTAAATATTTATTTTACTCTATTTTTTAGTATTTGTTGTAATAGCGGCAACAGAAATACATCATCTCTGAAAATTTCAACCGTCTAACTATCATGACAGCGTGGTGACAGATGGACAGTGAAGTCTTAGTATTAGGGTCCCGTTTTACTGTTTGGGTACGGAACCCTAAAAAGGAAAAATTAAGTAATCACAATTCAATTTTAAAATAACAAAATGATTTTATTTATAATTTAAAACTATAGATATTTACTAATAAATGATCACAACAATTTTTATTAAAATCAATTTTGATCTTGATTCTGACCTGACAATCCCATTTTACTTAAATTACTCTATAATTAAAATCGAATCCATCTGTACAATATTTTCTGACTTTGGTGACTTCAAAATTTGGATACTTTCATTCATAAATTAGATGCTGATATGACCTTTTTTACTTTTGCTAATCATCGCAATTGCTGCAAACAAGAAAATAGACTATGATTAGACACAGACTTACATAACTGGGTGAATAAGGATCATTGTTGAGAAATAGACAATTTAAGAATAGATTTCCTTTTTAATAATATTTTTACGGTGCTCCAAAATTAAGTTGTGCACTTGTTTATACTACAAAACTAGTGAATTTAAAAATTTAGTCTTTAAAGTTTTCATAGCAAAAATTTTTAAAGGTTTAAAAAATGAGTCTAAGCTATATTTCATACTTACTCAAAACAAGGTTCAGCAATACATGCACAATAAACTGGCAACTTTATATGTGTCTGGTATTGTTCTGCATGTGTGCTGCTTGTCATATTTAAAGCTACCACTACTATCCGCTACTATATTTACGATAAGTAAAAAACTGCTTACAGCGTCCCCTGTACCCGTCTTGATAACGAAGAACAAAATTACACTGGCAATCGGATTCCCTGAGAAAAGAAAACAGAAATGAGTTAAAATAAAAGTAACTCGTAAAACAAGACGTATCTTTAATAAAAAATATTTTAAATAAGAGTAAATAAATAAGTAGTCCTCGCCTACCTACTTAAGTTATACCGTGCTTCTTTCATTTCCTTTCCATCTAACCAACTATTTCTTTTACATGTAGCTCTCAATTTTCATATCTAACTATTATTGTACTCGGTTGACGGCAATAGGCTTGCTCCCATTGCTTAGTTTAGCTTAAAATTTTTGTTATCAAAATGTAGGCGCCTCACTACGGCTCTCCTTATCCCTTTGGGTATCTCCAAAGGTAATCTGCACATATGCTGCTATATACATCTAGCGAAGATTTTAACTGCTAACACGAATTAATTTAGCTTTACTTTATACTTACAGGCAAGTTTGCACTCTGAAGCCTTGAACTTTTTCATTTTCAGTGTTTCCGTTCACCAGTAAGTGTAGTCGTCCATCATAACCGGTCCCATATCTTGGGTACACCAACTGAAAATTGATAAAAATAAATTTAATTTACTACATCACTATCAGTTTCATTTTGCATTTAAAAATATATGTTTTAAAACTAAGATTTTGTATGTTTTGTGTAACTTAAGTTGCTCCAGCTTTTACATTCAAAATGCAATTATATAATATGTTGATTTATTATTATTAACATTGACTTCTTTTCATTATATTTTAATACAGAAGTAGTAGTACTATTACCTGAGCTTTTCTGTCTAATATATGTAAAACGGCCAGTGAAGTACTACTTTACAGAGTATCAGGCATTCATCATGCATGTAGCATGCTGAATGCATTAGTAAGTGCTCTGTAAGAAATGTATGAAAGTAGAAAATAGTGCTACTATATTATGCTACTGTAGGAAAGTGTAGGATATGCTGAAAGACTGGGACGACTTTTTCATGGAATATAAGGAACACTAACCAATTCACGAGCTTTGCAAAGCTTAACATTTCCCTCAATGTAATCCCTCGGAGTGGATTCCGTTATATCTGGTTTATCCAAATTATCCATTAGCAAACTCACACCTATTCCCAGCTGAAAAAAAAATTATAATGAGTAGAAATAAAATTCCTTATACAATATTTTTTTATCAAAAAAGTGTGTAAAGTGAATGAACTAAATAATAATATGTATATTTTTATGGAGACCAAAACTTCAATTTAGGTACACATAATTCTCAGTACGGATGCACGAAAAGATAACAAATAAGTGATTTTCGAAACCGAAATAAGTAAAATTAGGCAAATAAACATGCATTTTATGTCATGCAAATGTTATGGCTTGAATTTCAATAATACTACATATTTGTATTGTTCTTGATTATTCTTATCTTCCTCATTATTTCTTAACAAACGTTACGTATGCATTTTACCCGATAAAATATTTTATTTTAAAATATAATTAGTTGATTTGGTGACCTAAATATAAATTAACCACAAAGTTATTTTTTTGAGGCGTTGAATGTTGTAAATTAAAAAATAACTGAAATGTCTTATTTACTTCAACTGGTTAAGAGAAATATGTCAAACTTGAATACGTAGTCATTTAAACATATGCATTTGAATTCAGTCTAAACACTGATGTGATGCCTTCAAAACAAGACTTACTTTGGCGATAAGATTGCTAACGGCTTCTTCAGGGTAGTTGATTACTTCTTCACAATAAGTGGCGTGTTTGCATGATTCTGGTACTACAGGAACATTTAAAACTTCATTTACTACAGTACCATTTAAATCTTCATTTACTTCAACTGATTTTACTATAAAAACAAAATTTGTTTAATGGAAATTAAAGAAAAAGACGCACAATATACCTTTCAATACCACTTTAAAAATAATTTATTCAAATGTTTTCGGTGTATTCAGCAAAAAACAGTAAAATCCCTATCTATCTGTTACTTTATATTCAT
The DNA here is from genome assembly GCA_905220595.1 of Spilosoma lubricipeda. Taxonomy (NCBI): domain Eukaryota; kingdom Metazoa; phylum Arthropoda; class Insecta; order Lepidoptera; family Erebidae; genus Spilosoma; species Spilosoma lubricipeda. The sequence goes on along the minus strand of HG992282.1, from coordinate 10,616,940 downwards.
TTCAAACATTCTTTCAGCTTATTTTTGCTGCTTTAATTCATATAGATTTATAACAATCTACTTACTTCTTTGTGACTCTTCAATTTTGTCCATAGGTAGAATATCATCTTCTGGAAAACTTGATGCTTCTTGCGAAAATGGAAATTTCATTGCATATACCGATGTTAACATTGTAACCTGTAGACAGATATAAAATTTAACGTATTGTATTTTGTTTTTAAATTGTGTAATGTGATTTTGTTTTTGAATTTGTTTTCTACGCAGCCGTCTTATTCTAAAATAAACAAAGTCTGCAAGTACTATCTTAATCAAATGCTGATAAATATAACCACATTTGAATAGTGATATAAATCGTAGTATGTAATAATAGAATGATAATATGTTTTGAATAAAATACACATGTAAAAATTATATTGCAGACAGACTGAGAACAAATGAACTTCATGTCCATCATACAATGATTCCTATCGAGAAACACCGATCATTTAATTATTAGCGATAAACCGGTAACATTTATATATATATACTCACAACAGTTATCGAGAGGAGTAAGTTATGTAACCCGACCATGTTTAATAAATTAGTTAGAAATAAGTGATAGCTAAACACTACAACTTAATATATCCAGACCCTGTGGATGATGAACACTGACTGATTAAATACGAAATCTGGACGCTGTATTTATGGACTAACGTAATGTAGGTATGTGGTTAAGAAACACCGATATAAAATGACGCATACACATATAAGAAACTCAAATAGTCCAAGCATATGCGTCAAATAAGGGCAAGAATCTCCGAATTAGAGATAGTCGGCTGAAAACTTGCAAACCTTTATTTTGACACTCTAAAACTTGTCTCAAAACCTACCTATTGTAGGTTGTCCACGTTTACAGGTGTTATATATTTTTTTCAATAATACAGTATCTATTCAGTATTCCTTTAATAATACTTACTTACCTACTCGTTTAATTATAAAGCTATTCAGGGAAATACTTAAATTATTATTATTGTAACCTTATTTCTACTAATTACTTCCTAACTAAGTAAAAAGAAAATAATGAAAATTTTAATTAATGTTTTTATTGAATAATCCCATTTCTTTGTTTTTTTTTATGCATGGCCTGCCAAAATGACTCTACTGTGCCTGATGGAAAGCATAAGCAGAATCCAAGAGTGGTGGTCACCATACTCATTGTGAATGCAGACAATGTAAAAAGGCCGCATGATGATGCACACTATGGCGGCCTAGTGATGCTTCTGCATCTTGTGGCCTCCACTCTCCAACTTCGGTCTGGCACTCACCAACGAAACCCGACAGCACGAACGCTGTCATTTTATGTTGATTACCGGGCATCGGCAGTATTGGGCATTACCGCCCCGGTCGAACGGACCCGTTCGTGCTGAAATCAACGTGGCTCTACTACGTTTGAAAATACATACATACATATATGAACATACATACATTTATGAACGTTGAAATTTGAAAAAATGAATAATAATAAAAATGTCAAGTTCTAATTTCAATTTTCTTCTTCTTCATCGCCTTCCAGTCGCTGTAAAATGTTGAATTCTGATACATGTACCAAAATAAAAAAAAATTACAATGTTTGTCTGTCTGTCTGTCTGTCTGTCGGTCTGTCTGTTTGCTCCGGGTAATTTTTGGAACGGCTAGACCGATTTTGACCGGCCTTTCATATCATTATTATCATATACAATAGATCATTAGATCTAACGAGTAACTTAGGCTACTTTTTTAGACTAGTTTTGTCTCGCGGTGTTTCCTGCGGTACGACATTAACCGCAGGTGGCACCGTGGGGTTCAGCTAGTAGTTAATAAAAATGAAAACTATATAGAATTCATCAGGTTGGCAGGTTGACCTTAAATGATGCTCTAAATAGTTTAACACTACGCGTACTTTGCCGTATATCTCGTAATCAAGATATAAAATAGACAATTTAATCTTTTACAATATTTATTAACATACAAAAAGCATAAAACTAAAACGAGATATTTGCAATAAATGTGTAAAAAGTTGATTTTTGGTCTTGGAATATCTGTAGACGCAGTATATTTGTAGGGTGTCCCCCAACAATAGGTAGGTTTAGACTTAAAGTACTTTACGTTTACAGGTGTCTAATGAAAAAATAAACTAAAACAGCAGTTTTCAATGTTTGAATTGAATTTAAAAGCTTCATAAATTAGTAAAATAAATTAATTAATACGCTTATAATTTAAAATTAAAGTCAAGTTCCCAAGACAACGAAAGGATCGTAGTAAACAAATTGTTTTAACTGATTGAGACATCTGATCGTTAAGTGCTTTATTGATGTATGAAACTGCCTCGTTGGTCTAATGGTTAGCGTAAGCAGCTGCTGGTCAAGAGGTCTCGGGTTGGATTCCTAGGTCGGACTGCTGTTAGGTTTTTCTTAAAAGAAATTCTTAATAGCAGCCCGGAGTATGGAAGATAGCGGTGTTTACGGACTGTGGCTCGGTGAGCACGTTAAGCCGTCAGTCCCGGTTGTCATGAACATCTATGGCAATCATTATTGGGAAGTCAGTGCCCTCAGATATACTGACAACTAGTTCAACTTTCAAATTCGGTTCACCCTCAGGATTGCGTAGGTCCGATGCCAGTCGCTTCGTGTAAGCGAGGAGTGCAATCATAATTGCACTCTACTTTCTATACCTATTTTTTTTTTAATCGTAGGTACTTAGGTAGTTATTATAAATATTAGGGAATTCCAGAAATATCAAGGAATGCCAGACTGTGGTTAGTGATTGCAAGCTATACTTAATTTATTTTGTAACATTTTTGATAAACGTGAAGTTTTTCCTTCCTCCATTCCTTACATTTCGAAATATTATAACAATCATAACTTGTCCTAAACTGCAGTCAAGTGAATAAACGTAAAAGCAAGTGCACATCCCAGCGTACAATACATAGGAGCATCCAATAGTAATATATATCTTCTCATTAATTCCAACATCTTTCTCAATGTCTTTTTCATTGATTTTTTCGTAAAACCTCGAACCTATGAAAAGAAAACTGTCCCTGTGCCGTCATAAAGAAACGATAATAATAGTATTGTAACTATTTCCCTATACATCACATTAACAGCCTTAAGTTTGAAAGGAAATCATCATTATTACCACACGGCTATTGTCTACGGTGGTGCATAGACAGCGTTAACGATGCAGTCTTTGCTTTCGAGTTCGATACCCGTTTCGGGCTAAATGATTGTACAATTTGCAATTGTTTGCGGTATCTAATAAATATTTTAAAAAAAAATATTACCCACATTTATCTTAACACGATATACAATTTTTTTCGCTACTAGACTGAAATTAGTTCTGGAAATACCGGGTAAGCCTTATTTTCCTCAGATATGGTACCGGAAAGCGTACCTTTAGACCTGCTATATATATATATATATTATTTATTATTATACATCTGTTGCTATGCCTTGTATATTTAATAATGTAAATCATACTCAGTGGTCTACTATTTTGCAAAACTCTATTGCAGTAATTTAATCGACTCATAATGATTTTCAGTTTTATTTGTAGGATGATTGAAAATTATTGTATTGTATTCTGTTTCATTGTATTCATTCATACAATATATATATGCTTTGTATTTACACTATTAATATATTTATTTTGAGAAGTAAATATAGCTGTCAATTTCGTAATATCGCTTCATTAGGTCAAACTTATCTTTTGGAATTACCACCGAAGTGTATCACGAAAACATCGTTCAATGAGACAACTGATAGTAACCAAGTAGATATCCAGCCTTGTGGGCTGATATTCATTAATTCTAAGAAAAGTCTCGATCACATTAAACGGATACCCTACTAAAATTAGCCCATACATTTGTAAGCAATACACGTACAATGATAAACTTAATCATTTTGTAATGGTCGCCCTATCGGTTCGCAGGCAACTTCACTTGACGTTTCTTTAAAAAGTATTGCGAAATGAGTTCTATTGTCCATCACTGTTAAATTCATTTATCGAATGGCGAGCACTCATAAATGCCGGTTTGTTACATCAGCAGTTTGCCAAAACCAATGACACAATAAGAACCAATCTGAAACTATTTGCCACTTTCAAAAAATCTGTTTTGTGATTGTAGAACCATTCGTTTTTGGTATCAATTGTATTATAAGTAGTGTCAATTTATCTACTTCAATTTAAATGAATTTTTAGTTTTGTTACCTCCGTTTTCTTATTTGATTTCATTTTTGTTTATTTGTATATGTGTATTTTTTTCTTACGCATACTCTTTACTGTTGGTGCATATTATGATACCTTAAAATGTTGTGCATTTCGACAAGATTTGTGAATGTACTGCTTCCTATATATGTAAGATTTAATGTAACAGCAACTGGTTATCCAAATTAATAAATAAGCTATGAAACTCCTCTTTTTGCATTGAGGACAAAAGCGGATCCAAGGGGAACCTGACCCCCCAGGGCTAGGTCCATGACCCAGGTACACCTGTATCAGGTTTGGTTGTTGTTAAACATAACGTTTTATATATTTTTTCGTCACAATATAGATTTTATATATGTACTTTTTTTCATGTATGGCCTGCCAAAATGACTCTACTCTGTCTGATGAAAAGCATAAGCAGAATCCAAGAGTGATGGTCACCATATCCATTGCGAATGCAGACAATGCAACAGTTCTTTACTAAGAAGTTCATTAAGTTTTGTTTCTTTTTTTTACATTTTTTAATACGTATTAAGTAAGAAATTATGTTAAAGACTGATTAAAATACAAAGAAAAACATGTGTTTACCTGTGTTTTTTATGTTGATAATTTAGTTTTTTTCAACAGTTCAGTATATTTAGTTTGTTAAAAACAATTTTTTGATCTATTTTACATGAAAATGAATGCTATTATCTTCTTGCTATTTGATTTATAATTACCATTTCTCATTACCTTTACCATTATCTAATTAATAGTTACTGTAAATATCATTACCATTCACTCAAAAATTTAAACGCTTATCAGTTAAAAAGTAAAAAACTCACTTATTTTCCTTCTACAGTTTCTATATAGTGTGGCGACCGAGGCCTTCATGGTGAGGAGGCATACAACCTCCTGTTAAAAATGTATAACTGGCAGGTGAAATCTCCTGTTTGAAACAATTATTTTTAAATTTGATTTATATAATTCTAAAACTGGAATTTGAAAAGCTGAAGAAGAGATTCGCTGCAGGAGTCGTGGAGACAAGACCTCCTAGCAGTGAATTATAATTATCTGTATTATATTGTAAAGTTCTGTTATTATAGTAAAAGCATATAGATACGTTTAGTCGTGTTATTTCCTAAAATTCAGGTACACTAATTCCCTCCTGAGCACGCAAACCCCTAGGCGTCGTACTTGCAAGAGTACGGTTGCCGCACATTGGTGGAGGCGCCGTGTACCTGAAGGGCATTTCATAAAGTGATATAACAGCGAGCGATAACTGTGAAGAGAGGACATCGGAGCGATTCGTCCATATTTTACAGCTAATATATTTCATTTATTTATTAATTTAATTGAATTCAAGTAAAAAACCCCATTATATGTGAGAATGGAAGATTGTAAGTCATTTTCCGGTGCGAGAGGTGAATCATTCACTGATTTTTTGAGCCAATTCAAAGTCATCTATGCCATTAATAAGTGGAACGAAAAAGATCGTCCGTTGATATTGGGGGCATATTTGTCAGGAGCGGCATTAATTTTTTACAAGACGATTTTCCGAGACGACTTGACGTTCGATGAAATCGCATTAATAATAGAAAAAGAATTTCCATCATCGGTTGATGAAGTTGCGGAGTTTTATAAAGCAAAACAAATCCAAAACGAAAGCAACATCGAATTTTTTTACAGGCTATCCTCATTACCTATAAAGCAAACATAAATGACGATCAAAAATTCATCATTACATATTTGAAAGGAATGGGATATTTCCAAAATAGGCTTTTATCTTCTAAATTATACAAAACGAGAGAAGAGCTGCGTGACACTATCTTGCAATTGGCAGATGTTACTGAAAGCCCTAAACCAATTAGTCAAAATATAAATATACCTATTTATCCACCGCAAGGAATAGAACGGGCGGTACATTTTAGAAAAGATAACAATGTGGTCATCAAAAGACCAACCCAAATTAATAAAAGGTCTTACGAAAGACAATCACCAGAATCGCATAGTGAAAACGATGGAGACTTTCACACACCGAGATATAATTTGAGACCGAGGAATGAGGTTAATGTTAATAGAATTTTTTACTCTAGAGACACAGCAACTCCAAGCAGCCCACAGAAGAGGTCTTGCCCGATGCGTTGCTATCACCTTGAAAGTGAGCATCTAATTTATCCCCCCGAAGGTCCAAAGCAGGAGTCAACTCAAACAGGAGCTTTCAACTTGGTGGGCGGAATGTGGCGACCGAGGCCTTCGTGGTGAGGAGGCATACAACCTCCTGTTAAAAATGTATAACTGGCAGGTGAAATCTCCTGTTTGAAACAATTATTCTTAAATTTGATTTATATAATTCTAAAACTGGAATTTGAATAGCGGAAGAAGAGATTCGCTGCAGGAGTCGTGGAGAGAAGACCTCCTAGCAGTGAATTATAATTATCTGTATTATTATATTGTAAAGTTCTGATATTATAGTAAAAGCATATAGATACGTTTAGTCGTGTTATTTCCTAAAATTCAGGTGCACTAATTCCCTCCTGAGCACGCAAACCCCTAGGCGTCGTACTTGCAAGAGTACGGTTGCCGCAATAGGTATGTTTACAGCAATGTAAAATTCACTCAAAGAATGCGTTCTGTCACAAATTTTATGCAATCTCCTAACACGAGGTAATATGCACATTTTGAAAGAATTGCCCATAAATGCTTAAAATGTTTTCGATTTAAAGGACAAAATGTGCAACCTGTCATGGGTCAGCTTCCTGCTAATAGAAGCAATCTCGAAAACCCCTTTAGTAATTGCTCTGTGGAATACGGGGGACCAATACTTATAGCAGATCGTAAAGGTAGAGGTTGCAAGCTAATGAAGTCATATCTTTGCATTTTTATCTGCCTTGCTACGAAAGTTGTGCACATGGAGCTCGTCACTGAGCTCACTAAACAAGCTTATATGGCTGCTTTAAACCGCTTTATTGCACGCCGTGGTAGACCTCGAAGCATACTCTCCGACATTGGAACAAACTTTATTGGTGCTGCTAATGAGCTTTCTGCCTTTTTACAGGAACCTGACATTTCGTCGGATCTCGCCAAAATTTTGTTTTGCGCCTCTTTATTCTCCCCCATTTTAATAGCATTGCGGAAGCGGCAGTTAAATCAACGAATTACCATTTAAAACGTATTTTACAGAAAATGCACTTCACTTATGAAGAGTTAGCAACATGCCTAGCTCAGATAGAGGCAATTCTGAATTCACGTCCGCTTACTCCTCTTTCTTCTGATCCCCTCGACTTTTCCGTTACCACTCCTGCTCATTTCCTTATTGGGCGACCTCTCACATCTGTACCTCAACCGAGGGTTCAAGATAAACACACGACGAACCTGCAGCGATACCAGAGAGTCGCCTCAATCAAGGAGCATTTTTGGTTGTTTTCATACGGAGTATGAATATCTCAATTGCAGAAGTTTACGAAGTGGCACTCGTCTAGCGGGCGGATCTCAGAGGGCTCTTTCGCGGGGCCTGCGGTGCGGCGGACGGGGAGGACGGGCGCGGGGCATCGACCCGCGCAGCGACAGACGGCTTGGCGTTCTCATAAGCATCGTGCGCATACACAGTTACATAATATTATAATAATTGTATATCATTTACATTAAAATCTATAATCCAAGTAAACTACAGTCCACTTATTTATCTCCTTCCACATTAACAGTGGTTTATAGGAATCACACAAACATATCCTTGGTCCTTCAGCCTCAAGAAAAGAAACATATTGGTCCTTCGGCCTCAAGATAAAATACCAGCCTCAAGAAAACATACTCTATGTGTATTGCAAGTAATGTGGTGTATAATAAAGCGATTGCTATTATTATGCCTCGTTACTTAAATTAAATATATATTTAGATACTACGACAATAGAAATTACTAAGCTCATCAAGGAAGGGTTTTATGCTATTTGTCACGCCACCACCGATAAGAGTACCGAGAAAGAGGCATATAAAAGCCGAACATCAATGAAAAAGGTTGCAAAAACGGGGCTTTTTTTCAAACGATTACCGACACGCGCCTTTTAAAGTTCACCACCAGCAATGTATTGTCTAAGGTCTATTACGAATATTATATTGTTATACAGTCCACTTTATTGGTTTCAAATAAACTAAAGAAGCCTTAACAAGCCTCCTTAAATATTTATTTTATTCTGTTTTTTACCCGACTACGACAAAGCCAAAGGAGGGTTATGATTTTGATTAGTATTTGTTATAATAGCGGCAACAGAAATACATCATCTCTGAAAATTTCAACCGTCTAACTATCAGGGTTCATGAGAGCCTGGGACAGACGGACAGTGAAGTCTTAGTAATAGGGTCCCGTTTTACTCTTTGAGTACGGAATCCTAAAAAGGAAAAATTAAAGCAATCACAATTCAATTTTAAATTAACAAAATAATTTTATTTTTAAACAATAACTATGGATATTTATTAATAAATTATCACAACCATTTTTATTAAAATACCTAACTAAAACTTTTTGTCAATCTTGATCTTGATTCTGACCTGCCAATCACATTTTACTAAAATTAATTACTATATAATTAAAATCGAATCATCGAAAAATACAATATTTTTTGACTTTTGTGACTTCGAAATTTGGATACTTTCATTCTAAACGCTGTAATCCTGACTTCAGAAATTTTTTTAGATGCTGATACGATCTTTTTTACTATTACATATCATCGCAATTGCTGCAAACAAAAACATAGACTATGATTAGACACAGACTTACATAACAGGATGAATAACGATCATTGTTGAGAAATAGGCAATTAATGTATAGATTTCCTTTTTAATAATATTTTCACGGTACTCCAAATTTAAATGTAGCAATTGTGCACTTATTTATATTGCAAAACTAGTGAATTGACAAAAACTGTATTTTTTAAAGTTTTCATAATAAAAATTTTGAAAGTTTTAGCAATGAGTCTAAACTTTATTTCATACTTACTCAATACAAGGTTCGGCAATACATGCACAATAACCTGGCAACTTCACATGGGTCTGGTATGGTTCTGCATGTGTGCTGCTTGTCATATTTAAAGCTGTCGCTGTACGATAAATATAAAACTGCTTACAGCGTCCCCTGTACCCCTCTTGATAACGAAGAACAAATTTACACTGGCAATCGGTTTTCCTGAGAAAAGAAAAAAGAATTGAGCTAAAATAAAAGTAACTCGTAAAACAAGATGTATCTTGAATATAAAAATAATTTAAATAATACCATATTAGTCCTTATCGACTAATATACTTGAGTTATCCCTAGCTTGTTTTATTTCCTTTCCATCTAACCAAATAATTTTCATATCTAACTACTATAGTTCTTGGTTGACGGCAATAGGCTTGCTCCCATTGCTTAGTTTTGCTTAAAATTTTTGTTAGCAAAATGTAGGCGCCTCACTACGACTCTCCTTATCCCTTTGGGTATCTCTAAAGGTAATCTGTACCTATGCTGCTATGTAGATCTAGCAAAGATTTCAACTGCTAACTTGAATTAATTTAACTTTACTTTATACTTACAGGCAACTTTGCACTCTAAAGCCTTGAACTTTTTCTTTTTCACTTTTTCCGTTCACCAGTAAGTGTGATTGTCCATCATAACCGGTCCCATATCTTGGGTACACCAACTGAAAATTGATAAAAAAGAAATTTAATTTACTACATCACTATCAGTTTCATTTTGATTTTCGACTGAAACATTTAAAAAGATATGGTTTAAAACTAAGATTTTGTATGTTTTGTGTAACTTAAGATGCTCTAGCATTTACTTTCAAAGTGCAATTATTTAATAAGCTGATTTGTTATTGACTTCTTTTCATTATATTTTAATACAGGAGTAGTAGCTCAGGTAGTACCTGAGCTTTTCTGTCTAATATACATAAAATGACCAATGAAGTACGACCTTACAGAATATCAGGCATTCATCATGCATGTAGCATGCTGATCATTATATTCTGTAAGAAATGTATGAATGTAAAAGTAAATCGTGCTACTATATTATGCTACTGTAGGAAAGTGTAGGATATCCTAAAAGACTGGGACGACCTTTTCATGGAATATAAGAAACACTAACCGATTCATGGGCTTTGCAAAGTTTATGATTTACATCAATGGCAGCCCTCTGAGCGAATTCCGGTATATCTGGTTTATCCATTTTATCCACTTGCAAACTCACACCTTTTCCCAGCTGAAAAAAATATTAATAATGGGTTGAAATAAAATTGCTTATACAATATTTTTTATCAAGAAAGTGTGTAAAGTGAATGAACTAAGTACATATATTTTGATGGAGACCAAAACTTTTAGAAAATTTAGGTTCATATAATTCTCATGCACGAAACGTTAATAAATAAGTGATTTTCGAAGCCAAAATATGTAAAATTTGGCAAATAAACATACATTTTATGTCATGAAAATGTTATGGCTTAAATTTCAATAATACTACATATTTGTATTGTTCTTGATTATTCTTATCTTCCTCATTATTTCTTTACAAAGTTGCGTATGCATTCTACCTGATAAAATATTTTATTTTAAAATATAATTAGTTGATTTGGCGACCTAAACATAAATTAACCACAAAGTTATTTTTTGAGGCCTTGAATGTTGTAAATTAACAAGTACAATTTTAACAAAAATAAAACCGACTTCAAGGTTCGACTCGATTTCTCTGGGATGCCATCATCAGATCCTAGTTTCCTTATCATGGTACCACCGTCGGGACATCTCCTTTCCAACAAAAGAAAAATCATCAAAATCGGTTCATAAACGACGAAGTTATGCCCGAACGCACATAAAAAAAAAAAAAAAAAAAAAAATATATACGGTCGAATTGAGAAACCTCCTCCTTTTTTTGAAGTCGGTTAAAAATAACTGAAATGTCTAATTTACTTCAACTGGTTGAGAGAAACATCGAAAACTTGAATACGTAGTCATTTAAACAAATGCATTTGAATTCAGTAAAACACTGATATGATGCCTTCAAAACAATACTTACTTTGGCGATAAGATTGCTAACGGCTTCCTCAGGGTAGTTGATTACTTCTTCACAATAAGTGGTGTTTTTGCATGATTCTGGTACTACAGGACCATTTAAATCTTCATTTACAGTACCTTTAAAATCTTGATTTACTTCAACTGGTTTTACTATAAGAACAAAATTTTGTTAAAGGAAATTAAAGAAAAAGACGCACATATACCTACCCTTCGATACCACTATAAAAATAATTTATTTAAATGTTTAATTCATATTTTCGGTGTATGCAGAAGAAAACAGTAAAATCCCTTTTATCTGTTACTTTATATTCATTTCGCGTTCAAACATTCTTTCAGCTTATTTTTGCTGCTTTAATTTACATAGATTTATAACAATCTACTTACTTCTTTGCGACTCTTCAATTTCGTCTAGAAGTAGAATATCATCTGCTGGAAAACTTGGTACTTCTTGCGAAAATGGAAATTTCATTGCATATACCGATGTTAACATTGTAACCTGTAGACAGATATAAAATTTAACTATTGTAATGTGACTTTGTTTTTAAATTTGTTTTATTACGCAGCCGTCTCATTCTAAAATAGATAAAGTCAGCAGGTAATATCTTAACCAAATGCTGATAAATACAACCACGTTTGAATAGTGATATACATCGTATTAAGATTTTTTTTAATCTTTTAATATTTTGGGGCCTTTATCCTTTCGGATATGACAACCCCAATTAATGATTTAATGGTAATATGTATTTAATAAATTACACATGTAAAAATTATATTGCAGACAAACTGAGAACAAATGAACTTCATGTCCATCATACAATGATTCCTATCGAGGATGAAACACCGATCTATTTAATTATTAGCGATATACCGGTAACATACATATATACTCACAACAGTTATCGAGAGGAGTAAGTTATGTAACCCGGCCATGTCTAATAAATTAGTTAGAAATAAGTGATAGCCAAACACTACAACTTAATATATCCAGACCCTGTGGACGGTGAACACTGACTGATTAAATACATAATCTGGACGCTGTATTTATGGACTAACGTAATGTAGGTATGTGGTTAGGAAACATCAAGCCAGGAAACATCGATATATAATGACGCATACACATTTAAGAAATTCAAATAGTCCAAGCATATTTATTAGTCAAATGAAGGCAAGAATCTCAGAATGAGAGATAGTCGACTGAAAACTTGCAAACCTTTTATTTTGACACTCTAAAACTTGTCTCAAAACCTACCTATTGTAGGTTGTCCACGTTTACAGGTGTTTTTTTTTATTTAATATATCAATACCTATTCAGTATTCATATAATAATACTTACTTACTCGTTTAATTATAATGCTATTAAGGGAAATACTGTAATTATTTTTTATTGTAATCTTAATTCTACTAATTACTTCCTAACTAAACAAAAAGAAAATAATGATTTTTTTTATTAATGTTTTTATTGAATAATAACATTTCTTTGTTATTTTTTTTTATTCAAGGCCTGCCAAAATAACTATACTCTACCTGATGGAAAGCATTAGCAGAATCCAAGGTCACCATACTCATTGCGAATGCAGACAATGCAACAATGCAGCATGGCGACGTACACTATGGCGGCCTAGTGATGCTTCTGCATCTTAGGGCCTCCGGTCTCGCACTTACCAACGAAACACGACAGCACGAACGCTGTCATTTTACGTTGATTTTCTATGCGAGTGTAGTACCGCCCCGGTCGAGCGGGCCCGGTCGTGCTGAAATACTAAAAAGGCTACTTTTTTAGATTAGCTTTGTCCCGCGGTACGACATTGACCGCGGGTAACACCGTTACCGTAATAACATCTGCTAGTAGTTAATAAAAATGAAAACTGTATAGAATTATCAGGACTACAGGTTGACCTTAAATAGTTTAACACTGCGTGTGCTATGCCGTTTATCTCGTAATCTAGATATAAAAGAAAGAATTTAATCTTTTACAATATTTATTAACATACAAATAGCATAAAACTAAAACGAGATATGTGCAATAAATGTGTAAAAAGTTGATTTTTTGATCTTGGAATATCTGTAGACGCGGACACACATTTTTTTTTTTTACGAGTGGAAACCCCCTCGGGCCGTCACCCCGCCGAGGTTTGCGGCGGGGCGGTGTGTCGGAATCGAACCCACTAAAACCACACGGTGTGCCACTCTGCGCCTGAGACGGGAGGGATCCGGGAACTGCTGTTATTAATACATCCGGACCCCTCCCAGCGCAGACGCGGACACCCTACGATAGGTAGGTTTAGACTTATGGAACTTAACGCTATAACGTTTTTAGGCGTCTAATGAAAAAATAAACTGAAACGGCAGTTTTCAATGTTTGAATTAAATTTAAAAGTTTCATAAGTTAGTAAAATAAATTAATGAATAGAGTTATAATTTAAAATTAAAGTCAAGTTCCTAAGACAATGAAAGGGTCATCGTCAAAAAAACTTCTTTTAACTGATTGAGACATTTATCGTTAAATGCTTTATTGATGTATGAAACTGCATCGTTGGTCTAGTGGTTAGCGTAAACGGTTCGGATGTGTTTATAACAGCAGTTCCCGGATCCCTCCCATCTCAGGCGCAGAGTGGCACACCGTGTGGTTTTAGTCGGTTCGATTCCGACACACCGCCCCGCCCAAACCCTTGTGGAGTGACGGCCCGAGGAAGTTTCCACAAGTAAAAAGGAAAAGAAAATGGTTAGCGTAAGCGACTGCTGATCTAGGTCTAGGGTTCGATTCCTGGGTCAGACTACTGTTAGGTTTTTCTTAAAAGAAATTCTTAATAGCAGCCCGGAGTATGGAAGATGGCGGTGTTTCCCGCCCGTGCCTCGGAGAGCACGTTAAGCCGTCGGTTCCGGTTGTCATGAACATCTATGGCAATCAATATTGGGAAGTCAGTGCCCTCAAATATAATGACAACTAGTTCAACTTTCAAATTCAGTTCACCCTCAGGGTTGCTGAGATCCGATGCCAGTCGCTTCGTGTAAAAACTGATATTCAGGTAAAACCGATTGAACTAGTAGCCGAAGCCAAATCTTGGGAATAATAAAGGCTAGGAAGATAATGATGATGCTTTATTGATGTATGAGATATTGTTACTCATTAACAGCCTTTGTTAGTCCTTAGGCCTCTCCAAAGGCAGCTTAGGCCTACCACACCTCGCTGGCCAGACGGGTTGGTATAGGGTTTGTTCAAAGCCGGCGAAGGCGCGCTTACCAGCGCCTCATGCTGCCCTGAGTGTGGCCGCGGATGGTCGGGACGGGTTTTCCCCTCCATCCGCTCTAGTGGCTACCCGTGAGGGGGCGACGTTACGCGTGTGCCGTACGTCGCCTAAAATGAGAGTTTAACAGCAGACGGTGCCCGCTTCAGTGCGGGCAAGCGCTGGGAGGGGTCCGGATGTGTTAATAACAGCAGTTCCCGGATCCCTTCCGTCTGAGGCGCAGAGTGGCACACCGTGTGGTTTTAGTCGGTTCGATTCCGACACACCGCCCCGCCGCCAACCCCGGTGGGGTGACGGCCCGAGGGGGTTTCCACACTTTAAAAAAAAATCGTTTCTTCTATTTGTAGTGAACTTTACTATAAATAGACGATTAATTGTTGTGCATACTTGATCCCTTAGTCGTCTCAGTAAGTCGCCGTAACACTCATGGAATCAAATAGGAGTAGTGACACTCAATATTCATAATCAGAACACACACCACATGGAGAATGACTGATTATTCAGTAAAGCTTAGTATATCAAGGTTGTCGTTAGGCAGATTACTGAAAAGTAATGTTTAAGTTACTTCGCACTTTGCTAGAGCGACACATTTATCCTTGCTCGGGCCAAAAAACACTTGTAGTCCGTCACAAGTGAAATTATTACCAGTCAGTCGGATATAGCCTACGGGTAGGTACGGGTACGGTAGCCTATACTTCTCAATTAATTTTTTTGTAAAGTATAAATTATACCATTATATTATATAATTATATTTTGTCAGCATCTTCATTAACGTAACAATCATAATTGCACTTTACTTTCCATACCTATTTTTTATATTAATCATAGGTACTTAGGTAGTCATTATAAATATGAGGGACTTCCAGAAATATCAGGGAATGCCAGAATGTGGTTAGTGATTGCGAGCTATATTTAATTTATTTTGTAACATTTTCGTTAAAGGTGAACTTTTTCCTTTTTACATTCCTTACATTTCGAAATGTTATAACAATTATAACTTGTCCTGAAATGCAGTAA
This sequence comes from Spilosoma lubricipeda, assembly GCA_905220595.1. Taxonomy (NCBI): domain Eukaryota; kingdom Metazoa; phylum Arthropoda; class Insecta; order Lepidoptera; family Erebidae; genus Spilosoma; species Spilosoma lubricipeda. The sequence goes on along the minus strand of HG992282.1, from coordinate 10,601,440 downwards.
AGTAAATAAACGTTTAAGCAAGTGCACACCCCCAGCGTATAATACATAGGAGCATCCAATAGTAATATATATCTTCTCATTAATTCCAACATCTTTCTCAATGTCTTTTTCATTGATTTTTTTCGTAAGCCTCGAACCTAATAAAAGAAAACTGTCTCTTTGCCGTCATAAAGAAACGATAATAATAGTGTTGTAACTATTTCACTATACATCACAACAACAGCCTTAATTTTGAAAGGAAATCATCATTATTACCACACGGCTATTGTCTACGGTGGTGCAGAGACAGCGTTAACGATGCAGTCTTTGCTCTCAAGTTCGATACCCGTTTCGGGCTAAATGTTTGTACCATTTGCAATTGTCTGCGGTATTTAATAAAAAAAAAATTAAAATAATTCCTTTCCCACATTTATCTTAATTTCTGGTGTTTAGTTACTTCTGACATTTAAAGTATGTTCTTAATAATTACATCTTTCTAATATTATAAATTCGAAAGTAACTCGGTCCGATTGTCTTTCTATCTGTCTGCAACGCTTTCACGGCTACAACACTGCACCGATTTTAAATAGCGAGCGAGATGCGGACAAAAGCTAGTGCAGAATTAAATTTAATAGTTCGGGTTTCCTCATCTGTACCAGAGAGGAACAATTTTCTCGCTACTAGACTGAAATTAGTACTGAAAATACCGGGAAAACCTGACAACCTGTTACTAATGGCTAATAAAGCAATCATCGTCATAACTCACTTTATTCAGTTTCTGATATTAATTAATTATTATATATTTTCCTCAGATATGGTACCGGATAGCGTACCTTATTTATTATTAATGCATCTGTTGCTATGCTTTGCATATTAAATTATGTTAATCATACTCAGTGGTCTACTATTTTGCAATACTCTATTGTAGTAATTTAATCGACTCATAATAATTTTCAGTTTTATTTGTAGGATGATTGTATGTAGTATTGTATTTCATTGTATTCATTCATAAAATGATGTGCTTTATATTTACACTATTAATATATTTATTTTGAGAAGTAAACAAATCTCTCAATTTCGTAATATCGCTTCATTAGTTTAAACTTGTCTTTTGGAATTATCACAGAAGTGCATCACGAAAACTTTGTTCAATAAGACAACTGAGCGTGACCAAGTTGGTCTCCAGTCTTATGGGCTGATCCTTATTAATTCTAAGAAAAGTCTTGATCACATTAAACGGATACCCTACTAAAAATAGACCATACATTTATTATTATATAGCCCATATATATATATATATATATTTATATAAACTTAATCATTTTGTAATGGTCGCCCTATGGGTTCGCAAGCAACTTCACGATAAGACGTTTCTTTAAAAAGTATTGAGAAATAAGTTCTATTGTCCGTCACTGTTAAATTCATTTATGCATGCATTTATATATGCATTTTGCGAGTTCCACGAGTACCGGGGCGAGCACTCATAAATGCCGGTTTGTTACATCAGCAGTTTACCAGAACCAATCTGAAACTATTTTCATCCAAATAATGTTTACCCGAAACCTACAAACAGAGTTTGCATATAAGTGGGTGTGTTTAGCGACAAACTTGCCACTTTCAAAAAATCTGTTTTGTGATTGTTGAACCATTCGTTTTTGGTATCAATTGTATTATAAGTAGTGTTATCCACTTAAATTTGTATGAATTTTTAGTTTTGTTACTTCCATTTCCTTATTTCATTTCAATTTTGTTATTTTTAAATGTGTATTTTTTTCTTATTAACACTCCTTACTGTTGGTGCATGTTGTGATACCTTAAAAATTTGTGCATTTCAACAAGTGCTTTGTGAATTTACTGTTTCCTATAATATGTAGAATTTAATGTAACAGCAACTGGTTGTCCACATTAATAAATCAGGTATGAAACACACACACACACACACCAATAACTTTTAACCCCTCTTTTCGGGGAAAGGGCGGATCCAGGGGGTCATGACCCCTCCCCCCCTGAGCTTGGTCATGGAACCATCAATTAAAATTGTTAAACAATGTTATATATTTTTTTTCGTCACAATATAGATTTTATTTATGTACCTTCAATATTAATGATATTAAAAGTGTTTTACAAAACAAAAGAGAAAATGCGGACGTTATTGACCTACTGACGAAGGGCTTGTGTGTGACTCCCGGAAAACCGGCCTACCCACTAAACCAGCCTACCTCGATAGTCGGGCGAAGCAGCAGGAACGCATCAGCGGCTTCTAGAGTCCTCCTGCCTCACCTCAAAAACTGAGATATATCCCGGGATCACCATGGTCACCTCAGGGGCAGGCCACTATTGCGCCTCTCACCATTCCACACAATAAGAGGCGGCACAGGGCCCCGCCCCGCACTGGATGTCCCCTGTCTCTATCCTGTCCCTGTCATGACCTCTGTCGCGTTTCCTTTGCCGCCTCCTTTGAACGGGATCAATCCTTTCCTGGTCCCGCTCTGCAGACGAAGCATGAAGCATGACCTCCTCACAGAAAGAGATCAGTATTGACGGTGACAGGTCATCATCATCATCCGATCTATCCTACCAGTTCTTGACGCTTGTTCTCCAATGTGTTCTGGGTGGAGTCCCGCTTTGAACTGCATTGCGGCCACGACCATATCTCGGTTAAGACGCTTAAGGAACCATCGTCGCAGAGATTCTCTGTCCCCTCGATAGGTCAGACAATCGACTGTCCCTACCAGCACATACATGTGCTCACTGAGTCCCTATTCAGGGGTCGGAGGTCCGGTCCAGCCACCAACTACAGAATAGCCTCACCTCTCGCGTCGTCCCCGGTGTCACCCCACTTTCTTGAGTGGGCGTTGAAGTCAACCAGAATGAAAATCGGGCGGAAGGCGTACATATCTGTGGATGCAGCTATCCAACCTGTGCAGGTGCTTCATATTTGGTTAGGCCGCGATTGGGAGAAAAGGAACAAACTACCACCACTGTTACCCCCCACTCCACTACCACAAAGCCCGCACCCTTTCTCAGGAGAGAGCAATAGAGATTATCCCGACCCGGCTGAGCCATCAACAGCCCCGAACCAACGTGAATGGTCCGGGATTGAGTAAGGCTCTGCAATGAGTGCTAGGGCAGCATTTATTTATATTACTGTAAAGTTTCATCCAAATCCGTCCAGTAGTTTTTGCGTGAAGAAGTAACAAACATACACACTCACAAACTTTCGCCTTTATATATTACTGTGATTAAAGGCCAATACCTCCCAAGTGACATCAGAAAACATATACACTTACGAGTGATGTACGATACGGTACGATGAACATGAACCTTAAAACTGTGCTGTGGCCTGTTTGGTATTACCGGATTTTCTCTGTGACGAGATGGCCAATGCGTCCTGACTTACGAAATCCAAGCTTTTACTTGTACATCTGGTATAGGTTAATTGTATTAACTTTGTGAAGCCTTGTCTCAATTCAGTATTTTAAATTCAACATTATTTTATAACCCAATAAAATTATTTGAGATCAGCTAGTTCAACCGGTTTTACCTGAATGTCAGTACCTATACCACGGAGCGATTTGCATCGGACCTCCGCAACCCTGAGGGCGAACTGAATTCGAAAGTTGAACTAATTGTCATTATATTTAAGAGCATTAAGTTCCCAATAATGATTGCTATAGATGTTAATGACTACTGGGACCTACCAGCTTAACCTGCTTTCACGTGTCATGCTGGTTTCACGGACGTGAAACACTGCTAAACTTTCACACTTCAGGCTGCTATTGAAAATTTATTAAAAGAAAAACCGATTACACTTTTGGTCCGACCCGGGGATCAAACCCCAGACCTCTTGATTTGCAATCACATACGCTAAACCAACGAGGCAGCCTATTAAAATTACTATTACGTTTTCATTATATAATATTAAATAACATTGTTTCTAAAGTATTACCGTTACGCGGTTAAATAACAGGAAATATGAGAACACATATACAGTACGATTGATTATATTAGGCAAGAACGTAAACCTACACTGTGTATGTCATACTTACATGACGTAGGTAAATACATACATATATTTCTCTGAAAATGACTATAACTGATTAATGCTTAATTTCATTTGGGAAATTACTGCACAGCAGATGACGTCCTTCTAACATAGATGAAAAGTATCAATTAAAGGCTCACCGTCGTATTTGTAAGGAAAATAAATAAACGGTGGAAAAGTCTTAAAGAAGGGATAGAAAAAAGGAACGGTATATAGTCATAAGCTATATAAGTCGTCGAATATGTTCTTTAAATTGAAATAAAACTCTAGAATGATAAATTCAGATTAATATTACATTTATTGACATTATCAACTATTTTGTTTTTAAGTTTATATTTCTTGCCTTTATCTGAGACGATGTATTATTTATTTTTAACCGACCTCAAAAAAAGGAGGAGGTTTCTCAATTCGACCGTATATATATATATATATATATTTATGTGTTCGCGGATTACTTCGTCGTTTATGAACCATTTTGGATGTTTTTTTTTTTAATTGGAAAGGAGATGTCCCAACGGTGGTACCATGATAAGGACATTAACATCTAATGATGGCATTTAAGAGAAATCGAGTCGAACCTTGAAGTCGGTTTTATTTTTGTTAAAATTGTACTTGTACTGACAATCGTCTGATTGCAAACTGCTTTAACAAAATATTACTTTCTCAAATGAATGAATTGTTGATGAGTTCGCTTCTTACTCCATCATCAGCTCTACTTGACTTTGTTGAAAACATTCAAAACTGAAATATGAACCAGTATACATAAGTCAGTCGTCAAGGACTTGTGACTCTGTGGTAAATACGTAAAGTTAGTACTAACATAAATAAATAAATAAATATTTCGGACATCTAAACACACAACGCCATCTAGTCCCAAGATAAGCAGAGCTTGTATTATGATCAAGGTAGTAGAGCCACGCTGATTTCAGCACGAACGGGCCGGCTCGACCGGGGCGGTACTACCCTCGCACAGAAAATCAACGTAAAACGACAGCGATCATGCTGTCGTGTTTCGTTGGTGAGTGCGAGACCGGAGGCCCAATGATGCGAAAGCATCACTAGCCCGCCATGGTGTGGGTCACCATGCTGCATTGTTGCATTGTCTGCGTTCGCAGTATGGTGACCATCACTCTTGGATTCTGCTTATGCTTTCCATCAGGCAGAGTAGAGTCATTATGGCAGGGTCAAACATAAAAAAAAAAAAAAAAAAAAAAATGGGGTACTAGACAACTCTCCGTGGCAGTCGTCGGTTCCGGGGCGGCTCATTCCCCGCCCTTGTCGCTTAGGGACAAGGGCTCGGGATATGTTGCCGCCGAGTGGGGGGGGATCACCGTTTACGGTGTCTACTTCTCCCCCAACCGGAGTCTGAGCGACTTCGAGGTCTTCCTTAACAGCTTGGAGACCTCGATGCGGCGATTAGCGTCTGGGCACGTCCTCGTGCTGGGGGACTTCAACGCAAAATCCATTGCGTGGGGGTCCCCCGGGACGGACGCCAAGGGCGAGGCCGTCGAGGAGTGGGCGGCTTCGGTGGGCCTCTGTTTATTAAACAGAGGCTCCACCAACACGTGCGTGCGACAGCAGGGGGGGTCGATAGTGGACCTTTCGTTCGCTACCCCTGCTGTTGCCGCACGAGTAAGGAACTGGTGTGTCCTGGAAGAGGTCGAGACGCTCTCAGATCATCTCTATATCCGATTCGAGCTCTCCCGGTCCCAGGGCCCCAGTAGGGGTCACACGGCGCGGCGCTCTTCCCGTTTTCCGCGGTGGGCTGTCGCCAAGCTCGATAGGGACCTACTAGAGGAGGCGGCCATTATTCACTCTTGGCTGTCTCCGCAGGCCCCGACCGCGGAGGTCGGCGTGGACGTTGGGGCTGGCCGTTTTCGCGATGCGATTACGCAGGTTTGTGATACGGCCATGCCCCGCATCCAAGGTCGTCGGCCTCCTCGGAAGGAGGTCTACTGGTGGTCCCAGGAGTTGGCGGACCTCCGTGCGGCTTGTACTCGTGCCCGGAGGTCTTACACCCGCAGCCGGCGACGTCACCGCGGAGACGGTGGCGGGGACCAGCTTCATGAGGAGTACCGCGAGACGCGGAAAACTCTGAAGCTGGCCATTGGCCGCGCCAAAGACGTAAAGAGAAAGGAGATGCTGGAGAGTCTCGACCGTGACCCCTGGGGTCGCCCATATCGTGCGGTGCGACAGAAGCTCCGCACGGCGGGCCCCCCCCTTACTGAGACTCTCCAGCCCAGCTTCCTGCAGGAAGTGGTCGAGGGCCTTTTCCCGCAGCGGGCGGAGCACGCTCCCCCGTCGATGGCCTATCCGGTCAGAGACGACGGGGGCGATGTTCCGCCCGTTAGGGAATCGGAGGTTGGGGCGGCTGTTCTGCGGATACGTTCCAAGAACACCGCCCCCGGGCCGGACGGGGTTCCAGCCCGAGTGATGGCCCGAGCCCTCGACCATATGTCGGACCGCCTCAGGGAAGTGTTGGATGCTAGCCTGGCGTCCGGACGCTTCCCTGAGTGCTGGAAATGCGGGAAGCTGGTCCTTCTAAAGAAGCCGGGACGGCCTGCCGATTCGGTCGCGGCCTATAGGCCCATCGTGTTGCTGGACGAGGCGGGCAAGTTGTTTGAGAGGATACTCTCTGCCCGCATCGTCCGGCACCTCAGCGAGGTGGGCCCCGACCTGTCGGACGCCCAATTCGGGTTCCGAGAAGGGCGTTCGACGGTCGATGCCGTGATGCGCCTTAGGGCCGTGACCGAAGAGGCAGTGAGCTGTGGCGGCGTGGTGTTGGCGGTGTCTCTGGACATCGCCAACGCCTTTAATAGTCTGCCATTCAGCTGCATCAGGGAAGCACTCCAATACCACGGGGTGCCAGATTACCTGAGGCGGCTAGTGGCAGACTATTTGGAGGAGCGTACCGTCGTGTACGAGGATCGAGAGGGCGCCTTGAGACGGCGACCCATGTCGTGCGGCGTTCCGCAGGGGTCTGTCCTTGGACCACTCCTGTGGAACGTGGGATACGACTGGGTCCTACGAGGTCGTCTCCCCCCCGGGCTGGGCGTAATTTGTTACGCCGATGACACATTGGTCACGGCCCGGGGGGCGAACTTCCAGGAGGCGGCGCGCCTGGCCACCAGTGGTGTCTCTCTGGTGGTCGGGCGCATCGAGGCGCTGGGCTTACGGGTGGCCCTGGACAAGACGCAGGCCCTGTTATTCCATGGGCCCCGTCGTGGGCCGCCCCCCGGCGCCTCCATAGTGGTCAACTCGATCCTCGTACCGGTTCGGGCCCAGATGAGGTATCTGGGCCTGATCCTCGACGGTAGGTGGCTCTTCGACGAGCACTTCCGACAGCTTGGTCCGAAGCTGGTCGACGCTGCCTCTGCCCTTGGGCGACTTTTGCCCAATTTGGGCGGAGCCAGCGTCGCAACGCGACACCTCTACACGGGGGTGGTCCGGTCGACGGCGCTGTATGGGGCACCGGTGTGGGTGGCGGCTCTGACTGCCCTCAATAAGGCCCGCCTCTGGCGGCCTCAGAGGGTATTGGCGGTCAGAGCCATCCGCGGATACCGCACGGTGTCTACCGAGGCGGCGTGCGCCTTGGCCGGAACACCTCCGTGGGATTTGGAGGCGGAAGTGCTCGCCGAAGTTTATCGACGGGTGGCTGAATTCCGGGCGGAGAGAGGCATTCGCCCTCCGCCCGAAGAGGTACGCGAGTGGCGTGAAGCCGCCCGTCGAGCCACGATGGCTCGCTGGTCGTTCCGGCTGGAGACTCCACGCGCTGGCTTTGCCGCCGTGGAGGCTCTCCAGCCGGTCATCCTCGAGTGGGCAGGGTGGCAGCACGGGACCCTTTCCTTCCGACTGACGCAGGTGCTTTCCGGGCACGGTTGCTTCGGGAAGTACCTGCACTCGGTCGCCAGGAGGGAATTGAGTCCCGCCTGCCACCACTGCGACTGCAGTGAGGACTCGGCCCAGCACACGCTGGCGGTTTGCCCCGCATGGGCGTCGCAGCGTCGGGCCCTCACTGCAGTCATCGGAGGAGATCTGTCGCTACCGGCCGTCATATGTTCCATGGCCGGTAGCGACAGCAGTTTTACCGCGGTCGCAGCCTTCTGCGAAGACGTGATTTCGCAGAAGGAGGCGGCGGAAAAGGCCCGGGAGGATGATATCCACTCGGACCCGATCCGTCGCCGGCGAACCGGGCGGCGGAGGCGCGCCTATCAGCGCCTCATGCCGCCCTGAGTGTGGCCGCGGATGGTCGGGATGGGTTTGCCCCACCATCCGCTTTAGTGGCCGCCCGCGAGGGGGCGACGTTACGCGTGTGCCGTACGTCGCCTAATTAGAGAGTTAACCAGCAGACGGTGCCCGCTTCAGTGCGGGCAGGCGCTGGGAGGGGTCCGGATGTGTTAATAACAGCAGTTCCCGGATCCCTCCCGTCTCAGGCGCAGAGTGGCACACCGTGTGGTTTTAGTCGGTTCGATTCCGACACACCGCCCCGCCGCAAACCCCGGTGGGGTGACGGCCCGAGGGGGTTTCCACACGTTAAAAAAAAAAAAAAAAAAAAAAAAAAAATGGGGTACTAGACAACTGATATAAATACATTTTTTTTGTAAATACATACATATTATATAGATATATATAACACACCCAAACTCCGAAACAAAGATTTGTAGATCATACAAACATTTGGTTCGACCCGGGAATCGAACCCGAGACCTCATGATCAGCAGTCGCTCACGCCAACCGCAAGACCAACGAGACAGTCTAACTAACAGAGCAATTTTGTCAATACTACATGTATCTAGTTGAATTCCTAAAAAAAACAACAGAAGTATTAAAAAGCTAGTGAGGTTTGACGGCAGTCGCTCGCATAAAAAAATCGAAGTTCTGCCGTAACATTGTGGATTAGTCGATCCCAACTTAGTTCAGAAAAAAGAACTCGGAGAAATATACATATCTATACAAATAAATAAAATTGGAGTGTCTGTTTGTAATATTAAAATAACCGCTTTTTACTAAATGCATATGTATGTATACACGGTACATATACGAAAAATGTAGTTAAAAATTTTTTTGTCTGTCTGTCTGTCTGTCTGTCTGTTTGTTCCGGGTAATCTCTGGAACGGCTGGACGGATTTTGACGGGACTTTCACTGGCAGGTAGCTGCTAATCCGGGGAGTAACTTAGGCTACTTTTTTTAGACTAACTTTGTCGCGCGGCGTTACTCGCATAACAACAATAACCGCGGGTAACACCGCGGGGTTCAGCTAGTTTATCTATATATCCCTGTCCCATCTGCGTCCCAGTCGGCCCCGACTACGTCCCAGCCGGCCCCGTCTGCGTCCCGGCCGGCCCCGTCTTCATCCCGGCCGGCCCCGTCTGCGTCCCGGCCGGTCCCGTTTGCCTCCCAGCCGGCCCCGTCTGCGTCCCGGCCGGCCCCGTCTGCCTCCCAGGGGGCCCCGTCTACGTCCCAGCCGGCCCCTACCATCCCCGGGGTACCAGACGCCGTCCTGCAGCAGATGCTGCAGCAGATCCTCACCACGGTGGGGAATCTGGTGGACGGTCGTCTGGCCGGCCTGGAGGCGAGGCTGCCTCCCGCCCCCATTATTCGGCCGCCTCTTGCAGCGCCAAGGCCGAAGGTCGCGTCGGCACCGACCCCGCTCCCCGTGGTGGGGGGTCGCGTGACGTACGCGGCGGTGACGACGGCGCCGGGCCCTACCGCTGCTCGACAGTCGCAGCAGCGGAAGACAAAGGCCCCAGCCAAGACGGCTGCGCCGAAGAAGACGGGGCCCAAGACGGCGGCGGGGGCAGGAGCGGAGTTTCCTCCGCTCCCCACTCCAACACCTCTGCCAGGCCCCCCCACATCTACTGCCCCATCAAATGATGGTTGGCAGCTAGTAGGGGGGGCTAAGTCGAAAAAGTCCCGACAGCGGGCCAATAAGGCTGCCCGAAAGGCGGCCTCTGGCCCGCAATCGTCGTCGGTGTCCCGGGCCGCTCCGGGGGGGCCGCGGAAGCTGCAGCCGCCAAAGACCGCGGCTGTGGTAGTTACGGTCTCGCCGGAGGCGGCAAGGGGCGGACTGTCCTACGCGGCCGTCTTTAAGACGGCCCGGGACAGTCTCGCCCCAGATTTTGGAGCGTCAGGTGTCCGCTTGCGCCTCGCCCAGACGGGAGCTCGAATCCTCGAGTTCCCTGGGGCCGATGGCGCAAAGACGGCGGACACCTTCGCCGTGAGGCTGAGGGAGGTCTTCTCCGCCACGGATGGTGTGAGGATCTCCAGGCCCACGAAGTGCGCAGAGCTGCGCATTTCGGGCCTGGACGACTCCGTCACTGTGGATGATGTCCGCGCTGCCGTCAGAGAGAAGACGCAGTGCAGCGCGGACAACATCCGGGTCGGCACCATCCGCCCCGGTCCAGGAGGGCTTAGCGCCGTGTGGGTGAGCTGTCCCGTGGCGTCGGCCAAAATTTTGGGCGACGCCGGCAAGATCCTCATCGGTTTCGTGAGTGCCAGAGTTACTGTGCTGGCCGCGAGACCGATGAGGTGCTACAAGTGCCTTGCCGCGGGACACACCCGCACTAAGTGCGCAAGCTGCTTCGACTGCAGCGGACTATGTTTCCGCTGCGGTCGACCGGGGCATAAGGCGGCAGAGTGCTCTGCCGCCCCTCACTGCCCTATGTGTGCGGCGGGCAAAAAGCCCGCCAATCACCAGATGGGGCAGGGGGGCTGCAGGCCTCCCCAAGCTTCTCGGCAGACGCCGGGGGCTAGCCTGGCGACCCAGGCTGCCTCCGACGTTGTCCGTCCGTCCTCGTCGACGCCCATGGAGGAGGTTGTAGAGACGGTCCAGTAATGGACCACGTCTCCAACCTCCTTGTCCAGACGAACCTCAACCACTGCGCCGCGGCGCAGGATCTCTTCCTGCAAAGTATGGCGCAGTGGTCGATCGGTGTTGCCGTAGTCGCGGAGCCCTATTACGTTCCTCCCCGTCCAAACTGGATGGGTGACTGGGACGGCTCCGTGGCAGTCGTCGGTTCCGGGGCGGCTCATTCCCCGCCCTTGTCGCTTAGAGACAAGGGCTCGGGATATGTTGCCGCCGAGTGGGGGGGGATCACCGTTTACGGTATATACTTCTCCCCCAACCGGAGTTTGAGCGACTTCGAGGTCTTCCTTAACAGCTTGGAGACCTCGATGCGGCGATTAGCGTCTGGGCACGTCCTCGTGCTGGGGGACTTCAACGCAAAATCCATTGCGTGGGGGTCCCCCGGGACGGACGCCAAGGGCGAAGCCGTCGAGGAGTGGGCGGCTTCGGTGGGCCTGTGTTTGCTGAACAGAGGCGCCACCAACACGTGCGTGCGACAGCAGGGGGGGTCGATAGTGGACCTTTCGTTCGCTACCCCTGCTGTCGCCGCACGAGTAAGGAACTGGTGTGTCCTGGAAGAGGTCGAGACGCTCTCGGATCATTTGTACATCCGATTCGAGCTCTCCCGGTCCCAGGGCCCCAGTAGGGGTCACACGGCGCGGCATACATCCCGCTTTCCGCGGTGGGCTGTCGCCAAGCTCGACAGGGACCTACTAGAGGAGGCGGCCATTGTTCAATCTTGGCTGTCTCCGCAGGCCCCGACCGAGGAGGTCGGCGTGGACGTAGGGGCTGGCCGTTTTCGCGATGCGATTACGCAGATATGCGATTCGGCCATGCCCCGCGTCCAAGGTCGTCGGCCTCCTCGGAAGGAGGTCTACTGGTGGTCCCAGGAGTTGGCGGACCTCCGTGCGGCGTGCACCCGTGCCCGGAGGTCCTACACCCGCAGCCGGCGACGTCACCGTGGAGACGGTGGCGGGGACCAGCTTCACGAGGAGTACCGCGAGACGCGGAAAACTCTGAAGCTGGCCATTTGCCGCGCCAAGGAGGAGAAGAGAAAGGAGATGCTAGAGAGTCTCAAACGTGACCCCTGGGGTCGCCCATATCGTGCGGTGCGACAGAAGCTCCGCACGGCGGGCCCCCCCCTTACTGAGACTCTCCAGCCCAGCTTCCTGCAGGAAGTGGTCGAGGGCCTTTTCCCGCAGCGGGCGGAGCACATCCCCCCGTCGATGGCCTATGCGGTCGGAGACGACGGGGGTCGAGAGGATGACGTGCCGCCCGTTAGGGAATCGGAGGTTGGGGCGGCTGTTCTGCGAATCCGTTCAAAGAACACCGCCCCCGGGCCGGACGGGGTTCCAGCCCGAGTGATGGCCCGAGCCCTCGACCATATGTCGGACCGCCTCAGGGAGGTGTTGGACGCTAGCCTGGCGTCCGGACGCTTCCCTGAGTGCTGGAAATGCGGGAAGCTGGTCCTGCTTCAGAAGCCGGGACGGCCTGCCGATTCGGTCGCGGCCTATAGGCCCATCGTGTTGCTGGACGAGGCGGGCAAGTTGTTTGAGAGGATACTCTCTGCCCGCATCGTCCGGCACCTCTGCGAGGTGGGGCCCGACCTGTCGGACGCCCAATTCGGATTCCGAGAGGGGCGTTCGACGGTCGATGCCGTGATGCGCCTTAGGGCCGTGACCGAAGAGGCAGTGAGCTGTGGCGGCGTGGTGTTGGCGGTGTCCCTGGACATCGCCAACGCCTTTAATAGTCTGCCATTCAGCTGCATCAGGGAAGCACTCCAATACCACGGGGTGCCAGAGTACCTGAGGCGGCTGGTGGCAGACTATTTGGAGGAGCGTACCGTCGTGTACGAGGATCGAGATGGCGCCTTGAGACGGCGACCCATGTCGTGCGGCGTTCCGCAGGGGTCTGTCCTAGGACCACTCCTGTGGAACGTGGGATACGACTGGGTCCTAAGAGGTCGTCTCCCCCCCGGGCTGGGCGTAATTTGTTACGCCGATGACACATTGGTCACGGCCCGGGGGGCGAACTTCCAGGAGGCGGCGCGCCTGGCCACCATTGGTGTTTCTCTGGTGGTCGGGCGCATCGAGGCGCTGGGCTTACGTGTGGCCCTGGACAAGACGGAGGCCCTATTGTTCCATGGGCCCCGTCGTGGGCCGCCCCCCGGCGCCTCCATAGTGGTCAACTCGGTCCTCGTACCGGTTCGGGCCCAGATGAGGTATCTGGGCCTGATCCTCGACGGTAGGTGGCTCTTCGACGAGCACTTCCGACAGCTTGGTCCCAAGCTGGTCGGCGCTGCCTCTGCCCTTGGGCGACTTTTGCCCAACTTGGGTGGAGCCAGCGTCGCAACGCGACTCCTCTACACGGGGGTGGTCCGGTCGATGGCGCTTTTTGGGGCACCGGTGTGGGTGGCGGCTCTGACTGCCCTCAATAAGGCCCGCCTCTGGCGGCCTCAGAGGGTATTGGCAGTCAGAGCCATACGCGGATACCGCACGGTGTCCACCGAGGCGGCGTGCGCCTTGGCCGGAACACCTCCGTGGGATTTGGAGGCGGAAGTGCTCGCCGAAGTTTATCGACGGGTGGCTGAATTCCGGGCGGAGAGAGGCATTCGCCCTCCGCCCGAAGAGGTACGCGAGTGGCGTGAAGCCGCCCGTCGAGCCACGATGGCTAGTTGGTCTTTCCGGCTGGAGACTCCGCGCGCTGGCTTTGCCGCCGTGGAGGCTCTCCAGCCGGTCATCCTCGAGTGGGCAGGGCGGCAGCACGGGACCCTTTCCTTCCGACTGACGCAGGTTCTTTCCGGGCACGGATGCTTCGGAAAGTACCTGCACTCGGTCGCCAGGAGGGAATTGAGTCCCGCCTGCCACCACTGCGACTGCAGTGAGGACTCGGCCCAGCATACGCTGGCGATTTGCCCCGCTTGGGCGTCGCAGCGCCGGGCCCTCACTGCAGTCATCGGAGAAGATCTCTCGCTACCGGCCATCATTCGCTGCATGGTTAAAAATTATGGAAGAATAATATTACAGAGAGTTAAGCTACACACAACTATAATATAATATCTAAATGTACTGACACTCTTTCTTCGCTAAAAAGCAAAGCTGTCACAAGTTAATTGCAAGAGAAAGTATTTGTACCAAATTGAGATATGTAAATTGTAAATTAAATTTCGCTTACGGATGCTACCGTCCCGCTATTAAAAGCTTTGCTGAGTGAAAGTTTGAGTAAAATAAAGCTAGTATTACACAGTATCCAGTATCTGCAATACAGTTGCCTAGTACGTACTAGGTCATAAAGATATGGTAAGTAAATGTGATGTGATAAATGTGTGTTTTAAACACATTAATGTGACCATTACGGGAGTTGTTCTCATGGTCGCAGTATAGCGTGTAGCTTTGTTCGGTTTCATTTTTATACCGAGAGGTTCTTTCGAAAGGAACTGCAGGTAACGATTCCCATAAATATATATTTTAAAACATGGACCCCTCTGAGATAAAACATATCCCGGTAGATATGCAGATAAATTCCATCCATCATTTGTAATGTGGAAAACAGGTACTCAGAGGATGTTTTTAGAATTATATCTCATTAAATTTCTCACTCAACTAATATGTAAATTCTCGCCTGCGGTATTTTTCAGAACCCAAATCTTGCAAAAAAGAACGGTAACTTGTAACTAAAGTCGAAGTTTAAACTAAAACGTTCAACTATAATTTGACGTACTATAACGTGTTAGGACCTAACGGTTAGGCATTACAATAATATTGGTTTTAGTGAATTAACTTTTAAGTCTATTACTTAAATTATAGGTGAAATATGTCTGAAATCTGTTAGAGAGTGCAAAGTTTAAGGCAATAGTCAATGATTCGAGTTAAAAGTATACTGACCTCTACCCTGTGAAGTATAGACAATATTCCCTTCCTACATTGTCTTCCTTCCTATTTTTATATGCTTTTAAAATTCTCTTAATTTTATCCTCTAGCTAATAAAAACGGCGAAATACACTCAGATATCGAAGAGCAAAAATACTCTTTCCGAGATGGTGGGATGAAAATACTCTTTTCGAGATGGTGGGATGAAAATAATGTTATGCGCTTGATACAGAAAATTATGTTCTTCGCAAACTCTGATCACACATGAGCTTCTATAACAAATCTAATTATAGAACAAGTTGTATTCAGAGAAAACTAATCACAAGCTAACAGGCATTTTTCGATTGCATTTCAATGTCGTTTGTATTGTTATTTCGAATCACGCTGCTAATAATGCTTTTTAATTTTTCAAAGTTATGAATGCATCTTATTGAACTTTGAGCTGATATGGCAATTAAACACATCACTAAGCTAGTTGGTCATCTATTAATAAACATTTAAATCGATTTATTGCCTTGTTGTCGTTGAGTTATCAAAGCGGAATTACATACCTATTCGTGTCTTTATAATTTCTAATATAAAATAATAATATAAAAAATAAAAATGAAATAAGTAAAAATTAGTATGGTAGGCTTATCATAAACAAAAGGTTACGTGGGTTGCATAGCTAACCTATGCAGGATAATTATTATGCTTTGAATAGATTTAGTATGCTACAAGCAAATAAAATTGAAATAATAATAAAATGACCATAATATTACGATCATAGTTTTGATGCAAAACTAAGGAGAAAGACGGGACATCTAAAAGATTATCAAACACACGTAATCCTATAAACCCTCAGGTTCGTATAATTATGTACTATGTATGGTCACGTAGTTCCAGGTGAAACTGCTGTTACTGTTTTAGAACTCAAGAAATAGATAGTAGATAAATAAATACATCAGCCTGTATACCGAACAAACTTTAAGAAAGGCACGAGATAGGGACCATAAACAACATGACGACGGCTAATATAATATGAGACAGCGTTCTTAAATTAGATTTTTGATTCAATTTATGGTTAGGAGGCTAGTCGGGCATCTATGAAACAAATGAAAAAATATAAGCTAAATACGTACAGTTTGATAATACATGGAAGAAACGACATATATGAAGTCTATTATTAAGATGTAGTGTGAGATCGTTGGATGGAGCTACAATGTAAAAAATGGATCTGAAGTATTGCGTTAAGAAACGTCGGTGTGTTAAAACATTTCAATACTTTCACTCAATCGAAGAGGTTCTTGCGTTTTGTACGTAAACATCATTTACATCCTGGTTACTATAATTAAAAACATTTTAAGGTGGATTTTGAGTTAAGTTAGGTAAGTTTTCATTTTATTTTAATCTTTTCACTTCAGATTCTATCTAATGTTTCTTCAGTTCACTACAGTAAGGTCACTATTCGTTTAGATAGTGTCAGTGGGCCCGCATACAATTGTGGTTATTGTTATGAAATACGAATATATTAATACATACAACTGCGTAAACTGACAAATCCTACCTGCTTGTGGGTGTACGCCGCAGTCGGGCCCTTTAATTTTGTGTCGGCTTGCCGCACGTGCTACAGTGGCGCGATCATGGTGACCGTATCTAAGCGAATGCACTATACAAGGTATCCAATAACCATGCTACGTGTCCGACCAGGAACAGGGCATTATTCAGAATTAGAAATTATGAAGAAGTTAGTGTTTCCTATATCACACTAGGTCTTAGTAATTCACGCAACATTGGACCAACTACTTAAATGAACTACTATTAGCTGAAATCACATTAATGAGTAAGCTACTAAGTCCTGCCTCAAGACTCAAAGTATTTCAATGCCAATTTCATTGCAATCGATGCAGTGGTTTAGCCGTGAAAGCGTAGATAGATAGACGACAGAGAGAGATTACTTTGACTTCATGATATTATATTAATATTTATACATTTATATTATCGTAGCTTTATCGTAGAATGAGTTGAAAAAGAGATATCACCAAAAAAACTGCTATTAGGTGCCAATAGGATAAATGCCGCACGAGCGCCAAAAATACGAGGTGGTAAAATCGAAATCCGCAAAAAGAACATCGAAATCTATAATTTCTCTATCTAATCTATCTATAAAATTACCAATTTTTAAAACTCCCGGAAAATTTTCCAAGTAAAACTACCAGATGACTTGAGTAATATTGAAATGTCCATGCCACGATAACGTATTCATCGATATATATATATATATATATATATATATATATAAAAACTAGCTGAACCCCGCGGTGTTACCCGCGGTTATTGTTGTACCGCGAGTAACGCCGCGGGACAAAGTTAGTCTAAAAAAAGTAGCCTAAGTTACTCCCCGGATCATCAGCTACACCTGCCAGTGAAAGTCCCGTCAAAATCCGTCCAGCCGTTCCAGAGATTACCCGAAACAAACAGACAGACAGACAGACAGACAAAAATTTTTTTAACTACATTTTTGGCATATGTATCGTGTATATATACATATGCATTGATTAAAAAGCTGTTATTTTAATATTACAAACAGACACTCCAATATAAAAATGAATCCCTATTCGTCTTGGTCACGACATCACGCGTGAACGGTTGAAGCGATTTCGCTAATTCTTTTTTGTTGGATAGACCATTTAGCGAGGAAGGTTTTAGGCTATGTAACATCACTCTACGACCAATAGGAGCCGGGTATATGCCAAAAATATTGGAATATGGGAAAAAACATTTCTCATGGAGAGACGCAAACGAAGTTGAGCGGGTCAGTTAGTTACTATATAAAGTATGAATATTATTAAATAATGACGCATTGGCATTTCTTATATAATTAACGGAAACTGTTCAATCTTAAAGTTAAGTATAAATTATACTAAAATTTACGCCACTATAATAATAAGAATTTTAGGCTATCTTAATTACGCATGACGCAACCTACACACAGTATTTTCCTATCCTGTAGTATATTTTAATTATACATAATATATGCTAACCCACGCGACTTCGTGTGCGTCACAGATAGTTTATATTTTCGCGTTACCCTATTTTGTTTTCTAAAACAATAATAGCCTAAGTTACTCTTTATAATATTTAGCTATCTACAGTGAAAGTTCCGTCAAAATCAATACAGCCGTTTTAAAGATTAGGCAGAATAAAGAGACAGATAAATATTTTAAAAAATGTTTTTTTTAATATGAGTACCGTATAAACTTTTATACACAATTTTAGTAAAAAGCTGGTAAATTAAATAGTTTGAAATTATAAACAAGCAAACCATAAAAGGTAAATTATAAAATACCAACAGGAATTTTATTTGGTTGTATTTATTTGTATAGATTTAAGTTTTTTTATCTTTATTTAAGGAGGTTAGCTACAATTATAACTATGTCGCTCAGATTTAAGATTGGGATGTATTGATGTGATAATATTGGCTTATCTACAACATTGCGCCTTTGTAATTATCTTATGATTTACGCCACTCCGCGAACCTATTGAAGAGGAAACAGCGTTGCGAATACGCCTGGAGATACCCTGGATCGAGTCAGTGGCGGGCCCGGTACTAGAGAGACATTGGGGACCCATTGCGCAGCAGAATGGTACCTATGTCTGATTCCTTTGTTCTCCTTACCATTCGTGTTCCTTTTACTTAATGAACCAGTATACACTCCACTAAAATATCAAAGCCTTTATTATTTATATTTGGCGCGACCATAAAATGTTATCCAGTTACTTAGACTAGGGCTCAAAGAGGCAGCATCACAATGGCTTTAAAACCAATATGCCATCCATGCAGTCAATAGGCATGCCATGCCATAAGCATTAGCAAATCTTACAAACATTTGGTCGGACCTGAGACCTCAGTAGGTACAGCAGCTGTTTATACTAACACTGCGTACTACGTATTTTCTCTTAAAAAAACTACATGCTGTACATGCATTCTCGGCTACTCCGTAGTCATCCGTAGTCTCTTTGTCAATTTGATCAACAACTTTTAAAAGTTCACTCACACTCACAAAGACATAGAACTCTGCTGTGAAAGTAGGTTTTGGCCTACTTTATCAGCTTTATCATCATAATCATCTATTGATGTTGAATTTCTTGAACTGTCAAAGAGTGAATACCTTTGACAGTTCAAGAAATTCATTCAACAGTCCAACATGTCCACTGTTGGAAATAGGCCTCTCCTTTTCTTTTAGAAAGGAGTTTTTGACCAGTTATACCACGATCGACAAACGGCTTGATATAAAGTTTCATTAAAATTTTCCTTCTGTTTGCAGTGAAATTGTAATGCGCGTGCAACGCTCATAAAACCGAACACTTCCCACGAAAGTCTATGAAATGTATAGATTTTTTTTATGTCAACAGACACTTACATTTTATTTATTTCTTTATAAATTTATATATTTATAAATTAATTTATACATGATAAATGACAAACCGTCACTTAAATTTTATTTATTTGTTTATAAATTTATATATTTATAAATTTATTTATAAACAAATAAATAAAATTTAAGTGACGGTTTGTAATTTAATATTAATAGTTTTCTACTAAATGTATATGAAACTATATACGACACTTACGGCAAAAAGCATTTTTTTTCTGTCCGTCTATCGGTTTGGTAAACTCTTAAAATCCTGTTACGCAATAGACTTAATTACATGAACTTAATTGGGGACGACTAATATACTTGTTCTTCCTGAACCTTTAACCTTCTAAAATATATAGTCAAACCACCAGCACGGTTTAAAATGACTGTTAAAGATGCGAAAGACAATCAAACCTTTAAATTGTTTATTTAAATCTATCTAATAATATCTGATAATCAGAAGTGTTAAGTGATTTTTCACCTGAAATTGCCTTACTGTTCACTCAAAGTACATAGCTTCTTAACATTCTTTTTAAATTATTATCTTTACTGATTATTATAATTCTGACTCAAATTGTAATTATCGCTTTTTCTTATTGAAATAATGTCTTTAGCATTTGTGAAAATTGTCTGGATTTTAAAAGAGACGTTGATCACTGAGGTTGTTTCGTCCTTTCTTCTCAGGGCTATTCCAGTTACGAAAGGCCGAACTCATCTGCTCAAAAAAAGTTTAACTTGCAAAAGTGTTTATGTAATGATTTCATTTCATTTCATAGCAGTATGTTTAGTTATCTGAATTGCAAGTAGATTAAAGTATATATTACTTGTATTAAATTACGATGTTCATATTACCAAACTTAAAATTTTGGTATAAGAGTTGAATGATTTAATGATAGATTGTAAAAAGTCCAATTAAAATATGTTATGGTTGTGTAGGCTAACGGCTTGCCTGCTTGCTTCTTGAACGGCTGGACCGACATTTAAAGCTTCCTCTTGGATCACTCTATCCATTGCTGCAAACTGCATTAAAATGCGTAATAGTTTAACACATCAAAGCAAAACAGACAGCGTAGAAACGACTTTCTTTTGTCCTATGTGAAGAAGATTGCGAAATAAATGAATTTCGCAATCTTCTTATAAATAAATAAACTCCACTTACGCCATCTAGTACATAATTGATGAACTGTTACTTCATCAATAGTTGCTACATATAATATTAGCGATCAATAAACAACATACCTACTTGTTGAACCACAACTTATTTAATAGAGATGCGATAACGAATTTGAATTATTCGTTTTAATTAAAGCAGATAACACCGGACAAATTATGTGATTGCAGTTGTGATATCAATGATCTGATGAAATTAAACTTTTGTTACTGTAACATAAGATATTTAAGTTAATAAATTAATAATAGTTTGTAGGTACTATAGGTTTATTTCTGGTATAAATGGGTTGTCAATTCTACTGTGCCTTAAACAAATTATTTTATTTTTAAAAATCAATTCATAAGACATATCTCCCTAGTAGAAGTACCATTCATAAAAAGGCATGGGAGGTAATTTTTATTATCTGATAGGCGAACAATAATTTCAACAAAGTTTTAAAGATGAATTTTCTTTTTAGTTTCAGCTGTAGTTCAGCTGAATTTATAATAGAGTTATAAGCTTTAGCCTAAGAAGATTTTTAAGCAGTAATAGAGTCTTGCATGGAAATTATCCAGTTCTAGTAATATTACACACATTTGTACCGAACTTTTTTTTAAATCTGTATTTAAGGAGCTTAGCCACAATTATGACTGTATCGAATTTACTTATATTTATTTCTGTTACAACAACGATAACTAAAAGTAGAAACACATACTGCCATCTATATTTAGCACCGGCATAATAATAAGAAGCGTACCTATTGCCATCTACCTAACACATTCCAGACTATATAGTCTGGGATACAATATACATACGTATATTGTATAATTATAACGAGTATTAATGGACCTATATCAAATTTCGTCTAGAAAAGCAAGTGTTCGGTAGGTATTTTTTTTTACTTGAAACGTATATCTAGAGTCTAGATTCTAGACACATCTACTCTGTTGTAGTACTCCAAATACCTACCTACTTATTTGAAATTTCTGAGGTCATCCTCAGAGCTCAAGATAGAAATCATATTAATAATTATTGAAGCTATTAACAAGATCACAAATATTTATAGGTAACCCCTCAGATGGTACGTCATTTGCATGAAAAAAATAATAATAATAATAAGCCCTCTAAAATCCCACCTTACGTCCGTGCTGAAGATCTAGCCACGTGGGGGGCGGACATGCATACTATTGAAACTTATGTAGCTAACAAGGCAAGGGTAACCCTTAAAAATGGAGATATGAATAATAGAGTATATAATTTGAGGTCGCTGCCCGGGGGTCGCTGGGGCGCATCTGGAGCCGATGCTGGATGCTCCAGCATGCGAACCGTCGGCGGTGCGGAGTTGAACAGGCGGGCTCCCACCGACAAACATGCTACAGCCGATATCATCTCTCATCACACTACATCATCAATACATTCATCACCCACAAGTAGCCTTTTCGCATCACCAGCTTCATCCCCGCTCTCATTTGAAACTCATATACATTCTAGTCGTACATCATCAACAACATCACCATTGACAGTAGATGTTGTCCAGGAGGCAAATGCCGATTTTACTGGATCCACTACTGCCAAAACACGCGCAAGAAGAAAATGGACTACTGAAATGAATATGTTCATATGGCGCACCTATCTCATCACCAGCCGATTAGAAACACAGACCCGAGGATACTTAGACCCATTGCACAAGGCTTTCACAGAAAAATACCCAACAATGAATGCTTCCAAGCAGAGTGTAGGAGACCAACGCAGGGCCATAATTAATAACAAATTACTCCCCATAAACACACTTGACGCAATTAGATTAGAGGTAAACAGCTATCTTACACAAAATGCAGAACCAATACCCACACTTACACAGGCATCAACTAGAATGAGATGGTCTAGCGATATTAATGAAACAATACTTCGCATCTATTACGAAATAACAGAACTTGAAACTAACATGACAGCGCATCGAAAAAAGCTGCATGATAAATTCATTCAAACTTACCCACATTTATCACATATTTCAGAACAACGTTTATCAGATCAAAGAAGAGCCATAGTTAACAATAGAATGGTATCTGAAGATAGAATTAGGCAAATTAAAAATGATATTCAAGCACAAATACAATCATCTCACACCATCGCTCAGTTAAATACAACAAATTCACAAACTGACTTATTACAACATATATCGTATTCAATCCAAAGAAATACATGCGATGAAGCAGATTTATCTCTCTCTCAGACCACTATAGACATAAACGCAGAAGATTCAAGTCATGTCCCTACCAATTCTCACATAATAGATCAAGACATAATTAATCAACAGTTTCACGCAGCACTCGATTCATTTAAAAATAGTGACCCTACCTCTAGACCATATCTACCCCGACAAAAACCATCAAAAAGACTAGCTCTAACAGTGGAACATCTGAACAACAATATTTTACCCAATTTTTTAAGTAGGGAACAAGATTTTGCAACTTTCCAGACTATTATATACTCAGCGGCATATACAGCAACAGTATGTAACAGAATAAAAATAAACACTAGTAGAACCAACTCAAAAGAGATTAAGCCAGCTTGGCAGAGAAGATTGGAAACCAAAATAGAGAAGTTTCGATCTGAAATAGCCCGACTAACACAATACATACATGGAAATAGAAGTAACAGGATCATAAACGCTGTAGAAATAATAAAAAACAAATATCGAATACACGCTCAACACGAAAACAACAACACAGAATTAGAACACTTTTTAGATACACTTAAACAGAAATTAAATGCAGCAGCTAGTAGACTTAAGAGATATCTTACATGTACTGCTAGGAAAAAACAAAACAGTCAATTTTCACAAACAGAAAAAACATTTTACCGAACTCTTACATCTAACTCTCGAAACACAAATACACAAGAACAAAGAGCACCAACGTCCGAAAGTTTACATCGATTCTGGGCGAACATTTGGCAAAATGCAACTCAACATAATGCAAACGCTAACTGGATACACACTATTAACGAAATAACTAGTCAGATTCCTGTTATGGATTTCGAACATATTACAATAGACACTTTCATACGCGTCATCAAACATTCTCACAACTGGAAGTCACCAGGGAGCGACAACCTTCATAACTTCTGGTATAAAAAATTGACTTGCATTCACCCATATCTACACTACCATCTTAATACGTTCATTCAATCACCACATTTAATGCCCGGCTATATAACACATGGAGTAACTTACATGCTGCCAAAAGAACCCAATACTGAAGACCCATCAAAGTTTCGCCCTATAACTTGTTTACAAACTGTTTATAAAATTCTAACTGCTTGTATTAGTCAAACAATTTATGCACATTTGTCAGAGAATGACATTCTTTCCGAACAACAGAAAGGCTGTAGGAAAAATAGCCAAGGATGTAAGGAGCAACTCACAATAGACGCAATAACTATTAACGAAGCGTACCGTAGGAAACTAAATATACACACTATGTTCATAGATTACCGCAAGGCATTTGACTCTGTCCCTCACAGTTGGCTTCTATATACACTTCGGTTATATAAAATTAACCCAATTATTATAACATTTTTACAATCTTCTATGCAGAGATGGCAAACAACGCTCAAACTAAAAACCAAGTCCACTGATATAACTACTGAACCCATACGTATTATGCGAGGTATATATCAAGGTGACGCACTAAGCCCACTTTGGTTCTGCCTTGCACTTAATCCTCTTTCTAGTCTTCTAAATAATAGTAATGCTGGATACAATTTAGTAACTACTGACACCCGGGTTTCGCTAACGCATCTGTTCTACATGGATGATATAAAACTCTATGCCACTAACAAATCTGACATTTTTCTGCTAGCTGATATTACTCAACAGTTTTCCAAAGACATATGTATGGAATTTGGAGTCGATAAGTGCAAAATTTTATCGATAAATAAAGGTATAATTGAAAGTAATAGATATATTTTAGAATCTGGTGAGGATATTGAACCAATGGATAGTTACAGTGTTTATAAATATTTAGGTTTTAAACAGTCTAGAAGAATTCTTCAAAAAGAAACCAAAGAAGATCTAGTAAATAAATTTAGACACAGATTAAAGCTCATTTTGAAAACTCATTTAAACTCTAAAAACATTATTAAAGCCATCAACACGTTTGCTATTCCTATTTTGACTTACTCATTTGGTATTATTAACTGGTCACAAACAGATCTTAAGAACTTGCAACGAACAATTAACACACATATGACTAAAGAACGGAAACATCATCCAAAATCGTCAATAGAAAGACTTACGCTACCACGCAGTGAAGGAGGAAGAGGTCTAATAGACATTCAAAATTTACATAATAAACAAATCACAACACTCAGACACTACTTTCATACCAAATCGCTGACATCTTCTCTCCATAAACAAATCACAGACATTGATAATAAACTCACACCTTTAAACCTACAAGACCCACATATCCAACACAATGAAACTCTGACTACAGTAGACCAGAAAATAACAAAGTGGGCTGATAAATCCCTCCACGGAAGACACCGAACCGACCTTAGCCAAGATTACGTCGACAAAGAAAAGTCGAACGAATGGCTTAAGAAAGGGGAACTGTTCCCGGAAACGGAGGGATTTATGCTTGCTATTCAAGACCAGGTAATAATAACTAGGAATTATAAGAAATTTATCATTAGAGATACAAATCAGACAACAGACATATGCAGACATTGCAATTCCGCTCCAGAGACCATACAACACATAACCGGTGCCTGTAAATCTCTAGCACAAACTGATTACAAACATCGGCATGACCAAGTAGCTACAATAGTTCACCAACATTTAGCACATAACTATAACTTCATCAGCCAAAAGATTCCATACTATAAGTATAAACCTGACACAATACTAGAAAACAGAGCTTGTAAAATTTATTGGGACAGAACAATCTTAACAGATAAAACTATTCACTACAACCGTCCAGATATAACAGTACACGACAAAATCACTAAATCAATTTACATCATAGACATAGCAGTCCCGAACAGTCATAATCTTCAGTCCACTATTTCAGAAAAACTCTCAAAATACCAAGACCTGGCAATAGAAATCAAAACCCAATGGAAAGCTCACACAGTACACATAGTTCCAATAGTTCTTTCATCAACAGGCATAGTACCTAAAACTCTCACTCAAAATCTTGAATTACTTCACATGCCGTCACACTCTATTTATTTGCTCCAAAAAGCCACCATACTCAATACCTGCCGCATTACTCGTAAATTTCTAACATCTTCATCTATATCATCCACTTACTCGATTTAACGTATCATGCTTGGCTGTGGCCCGCATGACACGTGTTTTACCCCTCTAAAAAGGGAGATAAAGGAAAAATCTAAATAATAATAATAATAATATAATTTTTATTTCCATAAATGTGGTACAAAAAGATGGTAATATGGCGACTTCCACATACAGCGCATCAAGAAAAACATATGACAGCGCCATCTACCGCAGATACACTGAACTACGGAGTAACATACAATACGAAGAAATTACCAATCCTGCATCGCGCAATAGAAGTTCTCGCGCCGATTAACATATATTCAACATCCCAACATTAACCGTTGGGCAGTGGCCCGCCAGGCATGATCACCTCGCCTGGTTGGAGGATCCTCCTCCTTTGTGTTGGTGGGACATGACACCTGTCCTCCACAGTGGTAACCCCGACGTGATCGGAAGCAGCCTTCGAAGGAGCAGATTCTCAGCAGCAGCATTACTACGCCACCATCATGTTCACTCCCACAGCAAGTCTCAGCCAGCCAGCAACCTCGGCCTCAACAGGGATTCACCATATGCAGGAAGCGACCGCTCCAGCCTGGTTACCCCTACGGCCTCATCAGCGTCTAGGCACAGCACACTGCAGCTACGGTTCTTGTAAGCAGAGCATATCTCTCCCGTCTATGCAGCAGCCAGCCACTACGCAGCAACCGCCCCGACTCACTGGGGACCTCACCGCAGCACCGCGCACCGCACGCCTTCCCGACTCACTGGGATCAGCGGACTACAGTCCCGACTCACTGGGACTAGCGGCATTCAGTTCCGACTCACTGGAACTTGCGGCACTCAGTTCCGACTCACTGGAACTACTCACTCCTGGCACTGGCAAGCTCCGCAACAGAGCACAGACAGCTGACTCATCATATATCGACCTTCGGTCTTGGAGGGGAGTGATGTGGCGACTTCCACATACAGCGCATCAAGAAAAACATATGACAGCGCCATCTACCGCAGATACACTGAACTACGGAGTAACATACAATACGAAGAAAATACCAATCCTGCATCGCGCAATAGAAGTTCTCGCGCCGATTAACATATATACAACATCCCAACATTAACCGTTGGGCAGTGGCCCGCCAGGCATGATCACCTCGCCTGGTTGGAGGATCCTCCTCCTTTGTGTTGGTGGGACATGACACCTGTCCTCCACAGTAAAAAAGAAAAAAATATGCACGATACACATTTCGCCAGTAATAGGCATACAAATTTACAATAAATTTCGTTCAGTAATTATTCATTGCTAAAACTAAATTAATTGCTAGTTAGCAATAACTAAATCAAAAAATTAAAAAAAATATAAATGCGTGTAACACTTTGAAAATAAATACAGAAACTACTAAATAAATTCAATACACACCTACAATGCATTTCTAAAATGATAGGACGGACACGAATTTTTTTGTAGAAATTCCCTAACGGAATAAAAACTGTTTTCTACCAACCATTTTCTAAGAACAACACATAACTTCTTGAGTGGTAGGTCAGTTATCCACTTGGGTATTGTGTTGTATATAAGTGGAGCCATATACACACAATTTCGTCTAAATAGTTCGATTCTGGGTATTGGCATATTTAATGGTAGTTGTGTTGCTATACGTTTGCTAAAATTAATTTTAGATTCAAAGAGCGAACGGTTATTTTTAACAAATATTGCAATTTCATATATATAAATACAAGGGACAGTTAAAAGGTTGTGAGCTTTGAAGACAGGTCTACAAGATGAAGTCCATTCCATATTAAAAATTGAGCGGATACATTTTTTCTGTGCTATAAAAACTCTTTCAATTTCAGTACAATTGCCCCAAATGACAATACCATACCGGATTATGGAACAAACATGAGCGTGGTAGACTGTCATTGCAGTTGACCTCGAAACCTCATTACTTACTACTTTCAAAGCGAAAACAAATCTGCTAATTTTCATACATATTTCCTCAACATGGTTTTTCCACGTAAAATGTTCGTCAATTATTACACCCAAAAATTTAATTTTATGAACTTGCTCAATCATTTGATTGGTGTGTGAAATTTTAATAGGGAGATGGTTGCTTTTCGGTGTTTTAAAATTTAATATTTTTGATTTGCCTAAATTAATCTTAAGTGCATTACACTCTAACCATGCAATGATCTCATTTAAGGTGGTTTGTATTTCTAGTTCGTATGTTTCCTCGTTCTTACAATTTATGATGATTGTAGTATCGTCAGCGAAAAGGATGCATTTTTCTTTCACTGCTTGTGGCAGATCATTCACATAAATAAGAAAAAGAAGAGGACCCAGGATACTTCCCTGTGGGACTCCAAAGTGATTAAGTCGCGGATGGGAGTCATAATCTATAATACTATTGAGTTCGGCATCAAATTTATTTATTCTAGTTATCTGAGTTCTATTTTCTAGGTAGGATTTAAACCATTCTAAAGCCGGGCCTCTTATGCCGTTTTTATCTAGTTTATCAATGAGAATATTATGCTGAACGAAATCAAAGGCTTTACTTAAGTCTAGAAATAGCGCCGTAGTTTTTATTTTTGCATTAATGTTATTTGAAACTGACTTAAGTAAATGAAATATTGCTAATGAAGTGGATTTATTTTTTCTAAACCCATATTGTTCTGTTGCAAGGACACTGAACTTTTCTAAAAAGGAAACCACTCTTTTATAAACAATTCTCTCAAAAACTTTTGATATAATAGGGAGTAATGCTATGGGCCTGTAATTATTTTTATCTTTTTTATGCCTTTTTTTGTATAAAGGTTTGACGATAGATATTTTTAATTTGTCTGGAAAACAACCTTTTTCTAGTGACAAATTAACGATATACGAAAGAGGATTAGCAATAAACTGTGACATTTTTTTTAGAAGCTCTGTTGAGATTCCATCGTAACCTGACGATTTTGTATTTTTTAATGAGTTAATAATGTTAAATATTTCTATCGGATTGGTAGGTTCTAAAAATATGCTTTGATTGTTTGTTTTGATAGATGATCTAGTACTATTTTTCACCTTTCCACCGCTTTCTATAACATCAGTGTAAAAATTATTGAACAGATTAGCAATTTCTGAACCCTTTGTAATTGCGATCATAATTTTACGATTAAACTTTGAACTAGGCCAATAATTTTAAACCTCGAACAAAATTACTGTTACTTATTTCGAATAATTTGTATGCAGGTATTGCTCCAAGTTTTAAATAGGCTATTTGACTGATTTAATTAATTTATATGATTTAATATGAATCAAAATCTATGATAAAGTGCAAGTTTGACAACCGCGTCAAAAAACGATATTTCTGTGTACTCTGACACATGAGACGCGTGACGTTACACGCTAGTAAACAAATTCACTCACAAGCCACAACAAGACAAAACAGCGCAGTTTAAGTGAATTTTATCAGTTTTCTCCAATTTTATTAAATAAAATTGCGAATGAATGGCGTGTAGTGCCACAGTGAACAGATACATCTTTAAATACCGCGCTTTGTAGCATTTCAAAATGTAACCTAAAAGCATTGGGATATACCTATTTACCTAAAAGTAAAATGAGATTTAAAAAAAATAATGAGTAATTTTTCCAGAGGTTTTTACAGAAACAATTTCTATATCGTTCCTATTTAAGTACAACAGCTTTAACATTTTTCAGCTCCGCAGCATAGTAATCGGCGTTTTTATTATGTATAGTAAAGTCCATATAGTTTATCAAAAGAGTAGTTCAGAAATAGCTCACAGATCGCTTATTACCACTCCGAAAACAAAAAACGCAAACAACACTCAATTGAGGAATCTTTCGTTTACTAGTATGTGACGTCACCAGAGTTGCAACCAATCACAAGGCGTTCATGTGACAGATAAAATTAAAAAAAAAAATATTCGTGCAATCTGCGGGAAACTTACATAATTTTGTTTGATTTATGGTGAAATATGTCTTTTTAGGCTATCTATCTATACTTATAAAATAACAAGCCCTGACTGACTGACTGACTGACTAATTCATCATCGCCGAGCGTAAACTATGATAGTTAGGGCTATGAAATTTGGTGAATAGGATCGTTTTATAGAGTAGACACCCACTAAAAAGGAATTTTGGAATTTCTACCCCTAAGGGGGTAAAATAGGGGTTCAAAGTTTGTATGAAAGTCCGTCATTTTTTAAGTTAGAAAAATAAAAATTCACATTTGGGCTACTGACTAAAAATGAGTAAATGCGTTTTTAGGTGTTTCTGGATATTCTACCCCTAAGGGGTGAAATAGGGGTTGACATTTCGTATATGGGTTAGTCTGGAAATCCGTCATTTTTGAAGTTAGAAACATGAAACTTTATTTATGTGCTGCTGATTAAAAAAGAGTAGAGACGTATTTGAGCATTTTTGCATATTCTACGCCTAAGGGGGTGAAATAGGGATTAAAAGTTTGTATGGAAGTTCGTCATTTTTTAAAGTTAGAAAAATGAAACTTTATTTTTGGGCTACTGATTAAAAATAAGTCGATACCTATTTAAGCGTTTCTGGATATTCTATACCTAAGGGGTGAAATAGGGGTTGACATTTCGCTTATAGGTTAGTCTGGAAAACCGTCATTTTTTAAGTTCGAAAAATGAAACTTTGTTTTTGGGATACTGATTAAAAATGAGTACATATGTATGTAAGCATTTTTGGATATTCTACCCCTAAGGGGGTGAAATAGGGATTGAAAGTTTGTATGGAAGTTCTTAATTTCTAAGTTAGGAACATTAAACTTTATTTTTGGGCTACTGATTAAAAATGAGTAGATATGTATTTAAGCGTTTCTGGATATTCTACCCTAAGGGGAGAAATAGGCATTGACATTTCATATATTGGTTAGTTTGGAAGTCCGTCATTTTTTTTATTTGGCAGCCTAAAAACTTTCGTCTTTATGTTTCTGATTACAAATTGATGAATACTTATATCAGCATTTATGCGAATTCTGTTCCTAAAGGGGATGAAATATGGGTCGAATGTTTGTATGAAAGTTCTTTTAAATGGACTATTGATCAAAAATAAATAAATACGTTTAAAAACATGAATAAATTAGTGAAACATACTTTTACACAGTTTTAATAATCAACTTCCACGCGAGCAAAGCCGCGGGCAACAGCTAGTTATCTGATATAATGACTACAATTCTTAATTTATTTTCACTATTGTCAAATAGCCTGTTAACGAGAAAGGTGAAAAGTAGAACCATAAATATTTTTTATTTATTTTGATCTTAAACATGTGGAGAGATTTAGTAAATCAATATGCAGGTTACGAAAAAATGCCTTTGGTACTTAAATTGTGGAGAAAATAATGCGAACACCATTTTATGATTAAATTTTGAATTTTAAAAGTAATTAGGTCAATAAATTTAAAAAAAAAGTAAAAACTAAAACCCAACTACGACAAAAAACGACGCTGAAAAAGTATGAAACAAGTTGTTAAAGTGATATGGATTATGTTACATTAATAAGTTTCAAAAGCCGTAGTCCATGTAGTGTAATGTACCATAGTCTATAACACTTTAACAAAGCGTGACTACGGCTTTTGAAACTTGTTTCATACTTTTTCAGCGTCGTTTTTTGTCGTAGTTGGGTTTTAGTTTTTTTCTTTTTTTTATTTAAAATGTTTTGGCGCCTCTATAATAGTAATTTATTTGCAAAGTATATTTTAAATAGATACCACAGAAATATCACAATTATCGAATAAATACGGACAAAGTCACGAGAAAATGCTAATAATATATATAGTTTTGAAATGTACAAATAACGCCCTTTCGTATGATACCAAACACGGCATATTTCTCTCACTTTTATTTTTTAATACACTACTTTACGTCGGCTAGAGGGCGCTACATTAGATTCAGTGACACGTTATATAGCCTTTTATCAGCGGGCAATCAAGACGCTTCTAACGATACCTCATTTGTCTTATTCTGACTAATATTTTTAGAAATAACGATGGAACAAACAAGCATACCACAGAAATATCATAATTATCGAATAAATACGGAGAAAGTCACGAGCAAATGCTAATAATATATGTATTTTTGAAATGTACAAGTAATGCCCTTTCCAATGATACCAAACACGATATATTTATCTAAAATTTATTTTTTAATACAGTACTTAATGTCGGCTAGAGGGCGCCACATTAGATTCAGTGACACATAATATAGCCTATAACCAGAAGACGATCAAGACGCTTCTAACGACACCTCATTTGTCCAGTTCTAATGAGTATTTAAGGAGCTAAGAGGGAACAAATGAACATACATACATACATACATACATACATACATACATACATACATACATACATACATAGCCTGTCAAAATCTTTCAAATCCTTTGGCTTTGCCGTGGTCGGGTAAAAATTACGTTGTATGCAATGATATTTTAAAAAATAACATTGATTCTATACATCTGTTAACTAAAATTACGTTTGATTACGTTTTTCGAAATATCGAATAAGTGGCATGTAGAGAATGATTTGCATTAAATAAATAAATAAATAAATATTTCGGACATCTAAACACACAACGCCATCTAGTCCCAAGCTAAGCAGAGCTTGTGTTATGGGTACTATAATAATTATAGACAACTGATACAAATACATATATACTTCTTTTTTGTAAATACATAAATATTATAGATAGAACATACCCAAACTCTGAAACAAATATTTGTAGATCATACAAACATTTAGTCCGACCCGGGAATCGAACCCGAGACCTCATGATTAGCAGTCGCTCAACCTCAGACCGACTTGGCAGTTAAAGTCATTCCTAGTTCAAAGTTTAGGAGAAAGATAATAAGCAGAACATTATATCCTTTTGTTTTCAATATGTAACGTATGAAATTGAGGAGTTGTACCTTCCATCATCATTTCACCTAAATAACTTGAAAGAATACGACTAAAGGTAACATACAGACACATGACCTTTAAAGATTTATCTTCCAACTCCTAACCGTTAAGGAATTTTATCTTCCATCATCAGCTCATTATCTTGAACTGATGATTACCTAAATACTGTAATAGCTTTAGAAAATATATGAAAAACATAGTATGTGCCTAACAAATTTAAAGGTTTCCTTCGATTTCCCTAGGATCCGATCATCAGATCCTGATAGTGGCAATGGGACCACCTCGGAAGCATGCCTTTATGCATACAAAAATAATTTTCAAAATCGGTCCACAATTGACGGAGTAATACATAAAAAATAAAAACAAAAATACCAATCAAATTGAGAACCTCCTCCTTTTGGAAGTCGGTTAAAATAATGAGATTTTAAATCGCGATCAGTAGTAGAACATAATATGTACATGCCATTACGTTCCACTCCGTAGCTAAACATTTCAAATAAGTGGAACGTATTGTTTGCTTTCCAAGTTCAAAGTTCAATGGAAGATGATAAATAAAACCCTAAATTCCTTTAATTTACTTTGATTTTATACGTGTGAAGATATTTACTAAGTAAATATGCTGGCCTTGAGAAAATAGTCCTTGGTGCAAAAGTCGAGACAGAGAAGTCGAGTTGTTTTGTCAGAATTGTCAGTTGACATCTGTCCGCGAACAGGTTAACGCGTGCCTTGGACACGCTACGGTGTATTACTACAGTATGCATGCCTACGTCATATCGAGTAATAAATAGTGTCGCGGTTCGATATGTAATTATATATAGCGTTCACTACTTGTTGTGGTCGGATTTATTGAAATAATATGTGTTTGAGTGAAAACTGATGATGGCCTGGATACTCTATTTTGTAGTTTGGATGACTGCTGTGAGTAAATAATATTATTTTTTTTACTGATATTTAAAACATCGGGTGGAAGAGCTTTGATACTTCAAAACAGGCCTTTTCTAACATTTTTATTTGACAATATTATCACGCGGCTTAGACAAACAGAATCGAGTCATTAGCGCCTCAAATGACATTCTGACTTCTTTTAATAGTTTAGACTTCATATTTTTTTAAATATTGAAATAATTGAAATAAAAAGTTATGTAAAATATGGATTAGTAGTTATTTTTGCCCGTTTAGGTTTTGCTTAGCGAGATGACTTTATTATATTGTTAACAATTTAATTTAATCAAATAGTCTTAATAATACACTCACAATCACAAGACTATACTTCTGAGACTCACAGCTTTACGCTCAGTAAATTATCTTCATTTTTGTAAATACAGAATTTACTATTATTAGAATTTACTACTAACTGTTTAGTAGTAGTTAGTAAATTCTGTTTATAACAAACCTTAATAACTTTTTATGTAGATGTTCATACACATTTTTTTTACTAAAAGGTAGATATTTTACTGAGCAAAATGCTAGGAAACAATAGTTTTTGTTGGACAACCTCTCGTGGTCACGGGCAGACTCTCGTGGTCTCGTTCCCTGGTTTCACGGTGACCACGATCGGTGTGACCCGTACGAAACGTCGGGATATAAAAGTATCGTAACCTTCTAAATAAATTTACCACAAATAAGTCTTAGTATACAACAAAAACTATGGGTAAAATTTGCAAGTCTATAAACAGTAAGGCAACAAGTTATGAGACATCCAAATTAGCTGGACCAATGTACCTACAAACCCATATTTACAGAGAAATGACATGAA
Source organism: Spilosoma lubricipeda (assembly GCA_905220595.1). Taxonomy (NCBI): domain Eukaryota; kingdom Metazoa; phylum Arthropoda; class Insecta; order Lepidoptera; family Erebidae; genus Spilosoma; species Spilosoma lubricipeda. The sequence goes on along the minus strand of HG992282.1, from coordinate 10,567,199 downwards.
GTATATTGCTTCAAGTACCTATACCTAACTAAAATTTTACCTTTACTTGGTATGAGAATTAACGTTGTCCTAATTGGTGTTTAACCAGGTTGCATAGAAGAGTGTTTTAAACGAAAAATACAATTACAAAAAACAAAACTTAAATACCAAACCAAATATTAATAAGTATGCTTATACATTTAGGTGTAGGTACCTAACTCGAAAAAGGTTTTCTCATACTGAAAAGTAGCTGTTTGTGTATGTATTCATTTATTTACAAACACGATTCTGTATAAAAAATTAACTGTTAGGTGTAACTTATATATCAATGACTATAAAGGAAATATAGGTGCAACTAACGTTGTCCCGATAAATTAAAGATCGATGCTTCTTTATTACAATGTATTTTCAGTCTTCTATGATATGAAAGTGTATATTTATGCAATTTTAATTAAAAAAGGGAACTAGTAATAGGATTACAATGTCCTAATCATTGCTTTCATTGAAGCGCTGATTTCGGACTACCTAAATTACAATTAGTTTAGTATATACAATTCTGTTCTTTTTTATTATATATTATTTTGAAAGTCTCTTTATCTACCAATATACCCATCCACCAAGAAACTCTCAAACTCGTATGTAACAGAAAAATAAAAAAGACTAAACCCGGATACCCACTATAATATAAATTCCTACTAATTGCCTAAATTACTACATCAACTATTTTCTTGTCATATAAATATATATTTTTGACATTCGTTAATGTATGTTTATTTTAAATTACCGTAATGAATATGAATATCATGCAATCTTTTATTACTAAAATAATTAAACTATAATTATAAGTAATTTACTTTGGACTAAAGCATTAAAAACGCATTATGATCATGACTTCTCACAACCATTGTCGTCTTTTTAAAAGTAATGGATATACCTCTGTCTGTTTGCCTCACTGAGCCTTATTTCTTACAACTTTTGTTATAAAATAATAATATTTAGCCACGACTAGACTGCTGGCATCATCAACAGCCTTCTACTTGACATAAATCTTTGGGAATACTGAGGTACGTCGGGGTTCCAGGGGTTTTCTTTCTAGGGTGTACACCCTTGTTCCACGGTTTCTATTACCCGTGACGGCGTCTGGTTTTGGTTATAGTCAGTTGGAGTCAGTCCGACATAGCCACCACCAGGTAGTATCCGTGGGGATTTCAGCGCAGAAAAAAAAATAAGAAAAAGGCTTTTCCTGACTGATAATTTATTTACAATTTATGTTTAAAGTACCCATATTCATTAAATCAATCGCAAAACACCAGTCCAGGTCTTATATCCATTTTAAATAGAGTTGTGTACATATAATGAAAGTAAAAGTGAACTCGCTTTTACTTGCTGGCTGGCGGCCATTGTCGGTCAACGACGTCAATAATTACATTTTGACAACAAACTTCTGTTTTTTTAATACACGCGAATAATAAAGTAAACGAACCGATAAATAAACAAATGTTAAAATATCCTTATATATCTGTCTGTCATTAAGTGTATAATGGGGTTATTGACCCGATTTGTTATATATCTTAATGCTTTCCAATACAAATGAGTAAATGCTTCTAGATAAGATCTCCAACGTTAGTAATGTATGTTTAGTAGAAATAAAGAGCAATGAGAGTTGATGTGTTATCAGAAGTAAGAACGTTGAGAGGATGCTTTTGATTACTGAAAAAAGAACAAGAAAAGTCATATACATCAGTCTGTCTAGTAATCTCGTTTTTTGTTCCTAAAGATCTCACTGCGATACCCTACAACTTACGGTAAAATTCACACTTACTACTGTTCTTCCTCGAGGCTGATAAAGTTCATGCTACTAATTCAACTTTATCCAAAGAAACTGCCATTTAATCTTTGTATCAACCAATTTGAACACTTGGCAAGGACCTAACTCGAAACGTATATGTTACTCCCCATTGACCTTTATGCTTCTCTTGCGAAAATGTTTCACAAAACATGTCTATTTTACTGGCAATCTATATAATTCAGGTATTCTATACAATACCAAGGCAATGAATACAATAACTGGCGCGTCCAGGCAATGTGTGATATATTACGAATATTTTTGTCCATTACATACTTTGCCTAGGTATTCCTTACAATTCCTAGGGATTTTTAAGAACAACTACTGATCCACTGGTAATGTGTAAAAAATAGTCTGTATCTATTAATTTTATGTAAGTACTTACATACCTATAAAATGTCGAGCAGAGGAAGCGTGGTCTGTTTGTTTTAAATCAACTTTATTCAGAATCATCTAGGTTTAGGTTAGATTGGAACAGTGATCACTCCAGATCTTGCAATTAAAATGGCGATATCTCTTATAATTTTGTATGGTAGCTGTTAATAATGCTAGAATCGTTATGAAACAAGTTAATCATGTACAATTATATAACCACTAGGTTTGAATAAGTAGCCTATATCCTCCTCCACTTCACCAAGGTCCACCCTATCTCTATACCGAAATTTATTCAAATCGGCAGCAGCTTCACTGTCAAAGCAATCAAACAGATAGAGTGACTTTCGAATCTATACAAATAAAAAAATTGGAATAACTGTTTGTAATATTAAAATAACCACTTTATACTAAATGCATATGTATGTATACATGGTACATATACCAAAAATGTAATAAATTTTTTTTTGTCTGTCTGTCTGTTTGTTCCGGGTAATCTCTGGAACGGCTGGACGGATTTTGACGGGACTTTCACTGGCAGGTAGGTGATGATCCAGGGAGTAACTTTGACTACTTTTTTTAGACTAACTTAGTCCCGCGGCGTTACTCGCGGTACAACAATAACCGCGGGTAACACCACGGGGTCCAGCTAGTTCATCATATAAGTATGGATGTGATACAAGATTAAACTTTTATGTAAATAGGTATGTTGAAGACCATTTTAGTTGGCTTCGGTTTTTTTATATATTTGAGCCAAAGTGACTTTACTAGTAATCTAAAAAACTAGAGAACTAAGAGACTGTCTAAATACAAGTTTGTACGGAAACTTTTATGCGCGGATCAGACTCGCACAACAAAACATGTAAATACTAATGTATATGTTAATCGGAGGTTTTCATTTTTATATATATCATTATAGTAGTACCACTACTATGAGTATATTCTAAATGGAAAATTCCACGAACCATACTTAAAGTTCATTAATACAAAGTAAAATCTGTCTTAGCTGCTATCTTTCACTCATTGAACGTCTTGGAAATATTAACATCATCGCATCAACGGCTTTTAAAAGTCCACTACCTGACACACTTGGAAAGATTATGGATGATTAATAACATGAATACGTTAAATATGATGTTTTTATATCTATCATGACTTCGAAGTACTCTGAGTGCTTCGAAGTCATGATAGATATACAAACAGCAAGAAAATACTCGTAGGAACGAAGACCATAAACTAAAGTAGTTTTGCCTAAACTTTTCCAATTCTTGAATCACTATGATTGCTCAAAATAAAGTAAAAGATGTAGGCAAGGTTATGTAAACGAAAGGTCAGAGTTGTGTTCGTAAATCGCAGAACATTTAATTGTTCTGTTCCGTCAAGCAAAACTCGTAAGCAAACAGTCCACATAAACGCGTCAGTAAACCTGTTTTAAATGGATAAGAAGTACCGCTGTTACTATACCTGTGACATCGATTTCTGAACTAAATTAGACCCACCATGCAATTTGATTCACTGTAAATCAATAACCAATTGGCGTGCGTTTTTAAATGTAATTCTTAACCTTTATTTATATTTCTAGGTACAATTTTCACTTATCTATACGAACAAAATAAATTAATATATGCTACTTATAGACCATGCTCAATAATTTTGAAACAAAAAAAAATAGTAGGATGAAACCCATTGGTAAAGGAGAAGAATATAATAAAAATAAAAGGAATAATAATTTACGGGCGATCTGAGTTCGGGAAGGGTAAGGGGGGTGACTTTTTAAGGTTAAAATACGATAAATCTCGATTTCCGGCAAAACTAAAAGTCCTATGGAAAAAAGTCAAATGGCAAAAATGTAAGGAATAAAAAGATCTAAAACTTTTGTATTTAAGTACACTGTACACAGTAATAACCTTAACATTTATGTGAAAATTTCAAAAAACCAAGTTTTAGGTTTTTTATTTCTATCTTTTACAAAACTTGTTTTTTTTTTCACGAAATTTGGTGAAAACTTACCTGTTTACGTCCCAAATACGCAGTAATTTATTTGATTTGAAATACTTATTTTTTTTCACCTTATTTTAAATTAATGTCGAAAAAGTACCCTTATTTTCAATCGAAAATTCATCCATCAAAATAGCAGTTTTTGTTTCAAAAAGTTTGTGTACTTTCTGTTAGTTGAAATCTCAACTTTCCGATGGTGAAAAAAAATGTTACCATAGTAAATCTTCTTAGAAAACTCAAAAAATCGAAAAGAACTCGAATTCGATATGTTTTTAAATATTATACAAAATTTTGAGCTATTGATTAAAATTTACACTTTAATTACTCGAAAAACGTAAGATTACATGTTACATTGATAAACAAAAAAATTGCAAATCGAAATATTCTAGTATAATTAAGAAACAAGTAAGTTAAGAAAATTAATATTTAATAAAACATCTACAATATTTTGAGAAAGTTGTAGAATCTTCTTTAAATTATATGCCTATTGTAGATGCCTATTTATTTCTATTTTAAGATAACTAATATACCTAAGTGACTTTACGAGGGGAATGCATTGTGCAAACTCCGCTGCGGCCTACCTCGGCAGTCTGCAGGAGCTCCAGGAACGCAAACCTGAGTGACCTACGAAAAATTTTAGGCCATGAAAAGGTATTTCATAGAGAAGTGGGGATGGGGATAGGCAAGTCTCGCTACCTGCTATTTCGTAGCAGCTGTAAAAACCGTTAGCTTCTTAGAGAATATATACCTGGAGGCGCGGCCGAACGAGCGGAAAACGTGATCGGAGTAGAGAGAGAGAGAAACTGAGTTTGGGTAGTATTTGTCTCTCTCACGCAAGCTTCTAAAACGGAGACCCATCCCTTTCCCCCACATGCCTTTCCCCATCCCCGAAAGGTCGGCAACGCACTTGTGACGCCTCTGGTGTTGCGGGTGTTCATGGGCGGCGGTAATCGCTTACGATCAGGTGATATGTCTGCTCGTTTGTCCAAAATATTATAAAAAAATCAAATCAAATAAATTACAGCGTATTTGGAACTTAAAAAAACTTCGTTTAAAAAACCGACTTCAAAAACTAAAAAGTCAAAAATAGCTTAATAAAGATTTAATTAAATACACCTTATATGCAAACCTTTTATTGATTATATTGATGAAACACTATTACCTAGTCATAGGTCATAGGTCATATTGACTACCTCGTTGGTCTAGCGGTTGGCGTGTGCGACTGCTGATCACAAGGTCTCGGGTTCGATTCCCGGATCGGACCAAATATTTGTATGATCTACAAATATTTGTTTCGGAGGTTGGGTGTTTTTTATGTATAATATGTATGTATTTACAAAAAAAAAGTATAATATGTATTTGTATCAGTTGTCTAGTACCCATAACACAAACTCTGCATAGCTTGGGACTAGATGACGTTGTGTGTAAGATGTCGGAAATATTAATAGGTTAGAAGTTGCTGCCAAGCCAATTGTACAGACGGACAAAAATTGAAAAAAATGATATTTTGGTACACGTACCGTGTATACTACATATGCGTTTATTAAAAATCGGTTATTTTAATATTACAAACTGACACTCCAATTTTATTTATTTGAATAGATATATCAACATCCGAATACTGAACAGTCAGGGAGTTGTGCAGGCGTGTGTTGTGTGTGGAATAAGACAGTTAAGACACCAACTTGTACCATACTTATACAGCTCATACTACTGGATGGATCTCAATCTTTTTTTTTTGTAAAGTCACTTAAATATGTCATTCGGAAAGATATAGACCACATTATTTCCCGTATATTGTATTCTGCGATCGCAATTAGATGCTTTTAGAAACTAAAAAATACAAAAGTGTAAAAAAACTTAAAACTATCTTAAATCGTGGTTATGCATTATCATATTAAGTCATTCAGATCGATAACCAGTCAAAAATTTGTTAAAAAAATCTTGTAACATGTTGCCCACAACAATTAAGTTAAAGAAAGTTTCTTTTAAAACGCGTTTTTTGTTGAATAACTTGAAAGAAGTGGACACATTCACATAATAAAATATATATTTGAATAATTTATACAACTCATTTGTAAATAAATATTGTTTTTTAATAACTATTCAACTTTCGCGTTTCACGATTACTCCAATACACGAAACCTCACAATCTGAAAAACAAAATAATTTGAGTTTCCTCCAGGATATCCAATATGAGTATTTTTCAAATGATTATAAGTTAGGTTTTTAGGCGTTCGTAATATCTATCAGTTAAAATAGTCTTTGCCATCGAATACAATAATCTATAAGCATGCATTTGAATTACTTTGTGCAAAAACCTACAATTCAAATCGTGTTACTTTTAACACATCCTAAATTTGTAGGTACACATAAATACACAATTATGCTATAAGTATTATCCAAGAATTTAAAGTTTGTCATTTCTATACAACCCATGAAATTACTGTGCAAATAGTTACACATACATTATATTACGATTTCCTGTTAAAACTATTCAAAATAATCACTAACACACTAAATTACACCTGAATGTATATTCGTGTTAAAAATTACGTCCAATTTATTGCTGTAAATTTAATTCTCAACATTAAAACCACATAATATTTTTTCATATTCGCTTAAACTGGGCTACGGTCTCCCCTCAGAAGGGGATTGACAAGACAACGTTATGGCTACGTAAATCTTTGGAGAGAGTTTGGAGAGAAGCGAACGATGTCAAACCCTATCGAAGGTCTTGGCTATGTCAAAACTGACTGCCGAGGACTTCCCGTGCCTATCAATAGTCTCACCCCAAAGGTGTGTGGCGTACGCTAGAATATCATAGGTGGATCGTTACAGTGTAAAGCCATATTGCCGGTCAATAAATAAATAGTGATCCTCCAGGTCGACTAATTGCTTGTTGGCGATTTATTCGAGTAAAATTTATAATACGAATTCAAAAATTAGAATAGATACTTTCCGATTTACATGCACAGCCACTGTAATAAGTCCAATTTTGCTGGGTAACAGACATCACTTCCCATTATCCCCAGACTAGACTTGTGGAGGCTGAAGGTGTTAGCTTGCCAAACACCTTCAGTCATCTTGTACTCTGTACTGAGTAGGAAAACAGAAGGATATATAAATTGTAATGTGGCATAAAAATAACTTGGCACATCTTACACACGGTACTCCAATTTAAAATTTGTAATTTAACAAGTTTGAAAATAAAGACATTGCATCAAATTATAATGATGGGGATAATCCACCTCATTGACGTCACTAATACCAAAGTCATCATTTTGATATTTTATTTTGTGGAAACACCAAATATTTTAATGTTTTTTGCAAAACATTTATCAGTATCGTCCCACTCTAATGTGTTGACTCAAAAAGACTTGGAATGGAAATTGCTAAAAATCGATTCTTTACTTTGTCACTGTTGGAAATTACGAATACTGTATACAATGAAGAAATGTAAAGATTTCTTTATAAGAAAATTAAATATAAGATTTTTAAAATTTGATATTATATTAGTTAGCATCTGTTTTACTTATTCCGCTTGATGAAATGCAGGAACCGCACGCGTTTCTATTTCTTTTCTTATTCTCTCGCTCCTTTCATAAAACGGTGACTTTCTAATAATACAACGAAAAATTGTTTTTTTTTCTCTCATTTATTCAGTGGTGTTTCTTGACTTTTGCTTATTTCTTCAGCTCTTAATTTAATTGGTTTGGCCCTAATCCCTTTTACTTACAATTGTGGTCAAGGGCTAAACTTTTATGGACAGTTTTTTGCAACAAATTTTATTCTTGCGGTAGCGGGGAAATAATTTCATAATGATATTGTTAAAATGATACATACGTTTGTCCACAGCTGACCATGAGCACCTCTTATAATACGCAACTGCCTCGATTCTGGGAATGGGGAACTCAATACAGTATAGACCGCACTTGGGAGGTAGGTAATATATATTAGTGAGGGAGAGATTTCAAAAAATTCGTTGAACAAAGATTTAACTGTGGGCTTTAAAAATATGCTTTTATGAAACGATATAACACGGTATCACAAACTTTCGTTAATGGAATACCAAACTCTCGTCATCTAATTTAGAGAGAGATCGCCCTCAGAGAACCTACTCAGAAGATCACAACGTATATCCATGGCCGGTGGTAATCACTTACTATAAGGTTTGCTCGTGACCCTCTGCCATAAAAAGATACAGTTCATGACAAAACGTAGAAACTATAAAATAACCAGTTATGATTTTTCATTTCGTCAGGACTACTAACACTTTTGAAGTGAAAACTTTATAGGCAAGTTTGGACGGGGAAGTAGGTAAGTTCATGTAAGTCGTCATCGACTGGTCACATGACGTGTTAATGCTTGAACCAGCTGTAAATGTACAGATATAATACCTATATTAACTTGTGTATGCGTAGTCAATACGTTTTTATTGAACAACTAGCTGAACCCCGCGGTGTTACCCGCGGTTATTGTTGTACCGCGAGTAACGCGGCGGGGCAAAGTTAGTCTAAAAAAGTAGCCTAAGTTACTCCCCGGATCATCAGCTACCTACCAGTGAAAGTCCCGTCAAAATCCGTCCAGCCGTTCCAGAGATTACCCGGAACAAACAGACAGACAGACAGACAGACAGACAGACAAAATTTTTTTTAACTACATTTTTGGTATATGTACCATGTATGCTGGCAGAAGTAGGTAAAAACTTAAAACTATAAAAAACAGTTGGTATTTTTGGATACTCAAATTCATCTATACATCTATACAAATAAATAAAATTGGAGTGTCTGTTTGTAATATTAAAATAACCGCTTTTTACTAAATGCATATGTATGTATACACGGGACATATACTAAAAATGGAGTTAAAATTTTTTTTTGTCTCTCTGTCTGTCTGTTTGTTCCGGGTAATCTCTGGAACGGCTGGACGGATTTTGACGGGGCTTTCACTGGCAGGTAGCTGATGATTCAGGGAGTAACTAAGGCTACTTTTTTTTTAGACTAACTTTGTCCCGCGGCGCTAGTCGCGGTACAACAATAACCGCGGGTAACACCGTGGGGTTCAGCTAGCCTAATATCAAAATTTAACCCCCGACGCAAAAAGAGGGGTGTTATAAGATTGATGTCGATGTCTGTCTGTCTGTGTGTGTGTGTTTGTGTCTGTCTGTGGCATCGTAGCTCTCAAACGGATGGGCCGATTTCGTTGCAATGGTTATGTTTGGTTAATATCGGTCCAGCAGTGTAAGAGTATCAGCTCTTTTCCAAAATGATATAAGGCATTTTTGGCGCATGATTACTCGATTAAGTGCTTCACGCGTCCCAGTATAATCGATAAATGACAATTAATTGATTATTGCGACCTGATGCTGCGTAGGGGGTTTTTTATTTTTTTTATTTATGATTACTTATTAATTATCATTTATTTTTATTATTTTATAGTCATTTTTTTTCTTTCTTTTTCAGAAGTCAAAATATTGTCTTCTCATGTATACCTAGTCATAATCGAGCTATTTCTGGCAGCATTATTAATACCTTCTTTTGAATCGATTGCAACAAAACAATTCATGTCTACAGGCTGTATAGATTTTATTAAATTCCTGTCCTTTTGCATCATTTTAATTACTTTTAATTATTTAAAGTCCTGAGCAGAATCCCCTACCTTCCCCTGTGTCTTTCCTAAAGAATACAATAATTTGATGACATTGCACTCGACTTAGTGACGACGACTCAATCAGTGTAAAGTAAAATAACCGCTTTTTACTAAATGCATAAATGTATATATATGGTACGTATACCTAAAAAGTATTAAAAAAAAATTTGTCTGTCTATCTGTCTGTTCCGGGTAATCTCTGAAACGGCTGGACCGATTTTGACGGGACTTTCACTGATAGGTGGCTAATGATATAAGAAGTAACTTAGGCTTCTTTTTTTAGATAAGCTTCGCCCCGCGGCGTCACCCGCGGTACGACGTAAACCGCGGGTAACACCGCGGGACTCAGCTAGTATAAAATATTTTTCTTGAAGATCCGGCGATCACAGATATAATGATAAAATAATTCAGATCAGCGATAAGTGTATTTCATTATCTGATTAGATGATTATCACAGTGCAATGTCAATACTTAAACTTACTTATATTTGCGATCATCAAATATAAGTAAGTTTAAGTATACAAATACAATTTCTTTCGTTGTGATTGACCTACTGGTGAGAGATCCTCCACTCAATTCTACATTATAACAGATATACCAATCTTCCTACATTGAAATTTGGCTAAATTTGTGTTGTTTTGTATAATAAATATTGTGTTTTTTCTGCTTCACTCTACCGAGAAATAAAACCCAGTATATTTTCTAAGGTAACTTAATATATTTTTTTCAAAATTATGATAATACTAAAAGTAAAAGGTCTAATCATTTCAAATCTTATTAGAAACCGGACACGATGTAATTTTCATCGGTAGGTAGATGATTACGATATATAATAACACATGAAACATTGGACATTCGCGGAACAAGATAGGTAGATTAGATAGGATAGATTTATTAACAGATTTTGCATAAGAAAAGTGACAATGTATATTATTGACAACGCTAGACATGATAAAGGCATATTCAAGGGATTATAATGACGCATAGCTAAAAGTGTTTAGATACGAAAAAATGATATCAATCACTTTCTTCATAAATCCTTAAGAAAGATATTGATTGCTGATATCCAATAACTGTCCTGGGATGCCAATCAGTGTTTTAAGAAAATATAGTAGGTAATGTCACTACTACTTATCTATACTTACTAATATATAACGCTGAAGAGTTTGTTTATTTGTTTGAACGCGCTAATCTCAGGAACCCCTGGTCCGATTTAAACATTTTTTCAGTGTTGGATAGTACATTTATCGAGGAAGGCTATATATCATCAATAGGAGCGGAGCACCAATGAAGAATGTTTCAAAAACGGTGGAAAAATTATCACGCTACGGGCCATAGGAGACGCAAACGAGGTTGCGAGGGTCGGCTTGTACAGATATAGGGCAATAAAAATTAAAAGTTTTATAGTTAGTATAGTTTCTTTATATCATCAAACGGTTAAGACACTCGACAAACCTTTCAATTTCTTTACATAAAACTGTTTAACAGCGTGCAAAACATCGAATATTGCTCATTATAAATGTTCAAACCTCGAAACTTAGTAAAAAAAATGGATGTCTGTAAAATCAGTTTACGGACGATAGTTACAACGTGACAACGTAAAAACAAAACATTAATGTAACGATGAGAGATAGATGCGGTGCCAGCGCTGCATCTATATCTCCTAAACATTGATGTAGTGATGAGAGATATCACGTAACGGGACAATGAGCGTAACAGGACCATGAATCATCCTTTTTCGTGCATGCAGTCGGCGTTCATAAATTTGTTAGACGTTGTCACGTCAATAATTCTTTTGCACATATGTATTAATAGACCTAAAAATATTAAAATCAAAATACATTACTAGGGTACATCTGCGGCATTATCCTGACACTGACGAATTTTCCTCCCAGAACTCGTTCGTTTTAATCTCTAAGCCAATAGCCCTTGGCAACTTTTGTAGATCATCTTACCCTTCTATCGTAACCCCATGTTACTATATGGGAGACGATGTGTTAGCTCATGAAGACAAGCAACTAAGAAGAAAACCTATCTTCTAGGAAGAAACATTCCATTTGCAGAGACATTTTACTAACAGGTTCTCCTAATCCGCATCAATAAATAAAATAAATAAATATTTCGGACATCTAACACACAACGCCATCTAGTCCCAAGCTAAGCAGAGCTTGTGTTATGGGTACTAGACAACTGATACAAATACATATATACTTTTTTTTTTTTTTGTAAATACATACATATTATACATAGAAAACACCCAAACTCCGAAACAAATATTTGTAGATCATACAATATCAATCAATCCTCAAGTGATAATAAAAACAAAACTTTAACTGGTACCTTTGTGGTCGTATAATTCCTGATTAGAAAATACTAGTATCATATCGCTAATGTTAATAAATATCATAAAATGGTCAAAAAATATTTGGAAAATAGTGATTATGTCATGTCAACAAAATACGATATTATCAATGGACTGCCATTCCAATCTTGCGTAACTTATATCCAATATAACAAGTTTTAGTTATTGAGATGCACCGAAGTCTAAATATAAGTATTTCTCTGGGCTTTTCCCATCGATTTTGGAAGGCGTTGAATAATTTCGTGTCTATTGTTTTTGTATACTATCATGAAAGCCAAGTCACTCATTTATTTAGAGTTTTATTGAACTTGTCCGCAGTTAATCTAATGTTTGTTCTTTGACCTTTATTTCCGTAAACAAATTTAATAAGTTCAAATTCAAATTCAAAATCATTTATTCAATTAAGACACTAAGTGACATTTATGAACGTTAAATTCAAGCTGTAGTTAAGAATCATAGATCGACAAAAACAGACGCCACAGCATGTGCTGTATTGTCGAGGTAAATTAGGCGAAAACACCAAAATCTACTGCCTGCCTGTGTCGATCCATAACTTCCAGTTTCCAAAATGCGTAGAGCCTCATGAGAAGAATACTGGCAAAGAAACTCATGGCCACTCTTTTCAAAGTCAGATTTTCAGGTACAATAGTGTTGTTAACGAGATGACCTTAATGAAATATTTCATGTCAAAAACGATTGCTGTGAAATTAATCGTGAACTTAACTGCCTGGTTGCATTACTAATAAGAATGTATGGATTAACTAAGTATTTTGAATACCTATCTAGTGTAAGATAACGCGATGCACGAAGTATGTATGATATTCAAATGTGTTAGACAAATGCTACCTACTGTATTTATGCCGATATTTGTACAAAACTGGTATGTAAATGTATGGGCAAGGTCGTTAAGTATAATGACGAGGCGTACTAAGTTTACTCTGATCACATTTGTTTGGCGTTATGGAATTATGGATATTTATTTTAGTGAGGAGTATGTTTGGTCTAAATAAACCTTGTAATGTAAAAATAAACTCGGGGAGTACATATACGTTTATGTTCAGTGCTGTATCTAGGGATGTCATCATCGTCATCAACCCATAACGTCCCACTGCTGGGCTGCTCTCCTCTCAGGAGAGGGTTAAGGCCATACGTCTCCACGCTGACCAAGTGCGGATTATGTAAGACAACGTTGTGGCTACTTTATCTTGCCGTTGGATCTTTCAAACCGCCCAAAGTCCTCAACTTAGCTTCACGACTGTTATCCTATGATAACAACTTTTACTTTTATTAAGTACTAGCTGTTGCCCGCGGCTCCGCCCGCGTGTATGTCGGTTTTCGCGGCAAATAGTGGCATATGTGTTATTCTGATGTATAAACTATATTACTGTAAAGTTTCATCAAATCTGTCTAGTAGTTTTTGCGTGAAGAAGTAACAAACATACACACTCTCAAACTTTCGCCTGTATATGTTAGTGTGAATGAATAATATGAAGTATGACAACCAATTATGATAACAAACAAATGAAACTATTATTAGTGTGATGTTTCAATTTTCGGAAAAAATCATTTATTACTTTTTAAAAGAAACTAAACTTACATTTCAGATATACTAATATTATAAAGCTGAAGAGTTTGTTTGTTTGTTTGAACGCGCTAATCTCAGGAATCGCGGGTCCGATTTAAATAAAATTTCTGTGTTAGAAAGCCCATTTATCAGGGAACGCTAAAGGCTATTTATCATCAAGCTGAGATCAATAGGAGCGGAGTATCAATCAATAATGTTTCCAAAACGGTGGAAAATTATCACGCTACGGGCAATAGGAGACGCAAACGGGGTTGCGTGGGTCTGCTAGTTTCTGATATTTTCTATCCTTGTTTAACGCGTGTAAAGCGACTATATAGGTATAAATGTCTTCCAAACACTGTTTAGAATGCTAAACAATGTTTAGAGGCTAGCAATCCTTATTTGCGATCTTTTCTACCAATCCAGAAGAGGTTTATTACGTATAGCTGCTGCTCGCGGCTCCGCCCGCGTGTATGTCGGTTATCATAGCAAATAGTAGTCTATGTGTTATTCTGATATATATAAGCTATTTCACTGTAATGTTTCATCCAAATCCGTTTAGTAGTTTTTGCGTGAAAGAGTAACTAACATACACACTTACAAACACCGTTATAATGTTAGTGTAATTGATGATAAAAACAGTTAAACAAATAAAAACATAATACCATGTATAATTTAACATATAATATATTTGGTGCTAGTCGCATTTGAAAAATATGACAGCCTGACAATGACAACTTACCTACCTACAACCTATGTAATGTAATTAAAATAAAAACGAAGTAATTCGGTATAATTACAGCTACGTAATCTATCTATGATCTATAATAATCTATACAAATAAATAAAATTGAAGTGTGTTTGCAATATTAAAACAACCGATTTTTACTAACTGCCTATGTATATATATATACACGGTACATATACCAAAAATGTAGTTAAAAAATTTTTGTTTGTCTGTCTGTCTGTTTGTTCCGGGTAATCTCTAGAACGGCTGGACGGATTTTTACGGAACTTTCACTGGCAGGTAGCTGATGATCCTGGAAGTAACTAAGGCTACGTTTTTTAGACTAACTTTGCCCAGAGGCGTTACTCGCGGTAAAACAATAACTGCGGGTAACACCGCGGGGTTCAGCTAGTACATAATAATAACACTGATAACTATGCTGCAGAACTGAAAAATGTTAAAGCAGCTATGTTGCACTTGCATAAGTACAACATAAAAATTGTTTCTGTAATAACCTCTGGAAAAATACATTCATTATTTTTGTAAAATCTAATTTACATTATGTAGGTAGGTATATCTCAATGCTTTTAGGTTACATTTTGAAATGGTACAAAGCGTGATATTTAAAGATGTTATCTGACCCGACGAACTTCGTACCACCATATTTTTCTTTCGTTACCAGCTACCCATGGGTAGGGTGCAGTCACGGACAAAAAAACTTTTTCCTTTATTTTTAAATTTTCTTAAAATTGGAGAAAACTAATAAACTTAACTTAAACTGCGCTGTTTTGTTTTGTTGTGGCTATAGTGTGACGTCACGCGTCTCATGTGACCAGTGCCATTACAGAAATATCGTTTTTGACATGGTTGTCAAACTTGAACTTTATCTTAAATTTAAATTCATAATACAGTAGAAATTCTGCAAAATATTAGCGCAGTGTGTAAATAAATATGACGCTGCCTTTTAAAAATCTATTTAAGACCGAAGAGTAATTTTTGTTTTGCATCGTCACTACACTTGTTTACATTTGTTCAAAGTGGAGGCTTCCGGTACATATGCATAAAGATTTGTGGAACTACTGACCCAGGAAAAAGCGACGTACAACTGCCCATGTGAAAAACATCTGAGACTAAGATCTACTCCAGCAACACGGAAAGATGAGATTTTTAATTGTCATTGCATAAATTTACTTATTTGAATTGTACTTATTAATTTTACAACTATAAATATAAAGAAAAGAAGAAGAAACAAACAAAAACACTAAACAAACTAATTATATTATTATCTAATACCTACTTTATACTGATATCTAAAAACTACGTATCTATGTATTTTTTAAATCTAAAGCGCGCTTATTCCGAGAAGAGTTAATAAGAACCAAGTTCGTTCGCATTAACAGTGACAATTCGAGTGAAGTCAGTGCGTGAGCGCTCCCGCCTTTTTATGAACCAGCGGATGGCCGTTTCGCGTGTTAAACAAAAATCAACCGTAATGTCGTACTTATACTGGTGCGGCGAGATTTGGAAGTTTTATTTCATCTATATCTTGTGTGTTTATTAATTATAATTTTATAATTCTATTTTTTTTTTAAAAAGATATTAAAATTTATAGTGATAAGGATATATCCATGTGAAATACAATATATTTAAGTATTTAATACACTTTGAAGAAATGCCTAACGCTTAAACACGTTATTGTGGCTAATTTATAAAAGATAGAAATATACTATAAAGGACTTTTTTGTAGATCTTTTGAAGACCATCATCTTTGTAATACATATTTTTGGTGTATGATCAACGTATGCGAGGATAAGAGCTCGAAAGCGAAAATTTTCATCCGACTTGCTTCAAATTTATCGTCACTGCTCAGCTCCTATGCATCTTAGCGTTATGTTATATAGCCTATAACCTGCCCAGAAGTATGGACTACAATCGTACCAAGTTTGGTTAAAATCCCTTCAGTAGTTTTTGATCCATGCGTGCACATACAGACAGACAGACAGACAGACAGACAAAAAACTTACTGATTACATTTTTGGCATCAGTATCGATAACCATTCATCCCCCAATATAAATTTTTAATATATATTCAATGTACAGAATTGACCACTCTACAGTTTTATTATAAGTAGTATAGATTTCTATAATCAGAAAAACTCAATAACACTTTTGTCCTGACCCGGGATTCGAACCTGAGACCTCTTGATCGCGGCAGTCGCATACGTCAACCACAAGACCAACGAGGTAGTTCGCCAAGTATTGTGGGTTCAGATCCCACATAGGACAAAAATGCATGTATGTTTGTAAAGTTTCCCGCAATACAGGATTTATTCCTATTTGTCTTTTTAAGAAGAAAATAATAATAATAATGGTTCCTGTTTCCTGAGGATCGTGACAATGGTGGAAAAAACGAACATACCGGATCTATCCAAATATATAATATTAGAGTATCTCTTAGTAATATTAAAATAACCGCTTCTTGCTAAAATGTATCTCTATATAACTATACACGGTAGGTATCTACACCAAAATAACATTTTTGACAATTTTTGTCTGTCCGTATGTCTTTTGGTCAGTCTGTACGTCGGTTTGTAACGGCTAGTCTCTGGAACGGCTGGACCAATTTTGATGGGGCTTTCACTGACAGATAGCTGATGTAAAAAGAAGTAACTTAGACTACTTTTTTAGACTAGCTTTGCCTCGCGGTGTTACCCGCTGTTGTCAAGGTGCAACAATAACCGCGCGTAATACCACGGTACTCAGCTAGTTCGAAATAAAAATTTACAGAGCACTCCAATTTATTTCGTTTAAAAATCTGACTATTAATTCTCGGCGTATACGAATAATGTGCAGTAATATTATGTGAAGTGGAATTTTACTTTGTCCATTAGAAAATTTAATAATTAAGAATCTGAAAACTATCAATTTTGAATTTAGCAATCAGACAGTTTTTTTCGGTGTTTTTGTCACATTTCTTACTTAAGTCGTCCAGAATAACGATTAAAAAAAACACCTGAAAGGGTATGTAAAAATATTCCACTTTCAACACGTGTGCAATTCATAGTTATATGTCCTTAGTTAAATGTAAAATATAGACTCATATTGAATGAGTCTATGTTTATTTAGGTATTGACCCAGGTTCATTACCCAGCGAGCAAAACGTACGGTTATCCCAAAGAGGTACATACATCGTTTGTACGTGGAACTTAGTACAGTAAATACGTCAGATTATGACTCGTTAAACTATATGGTTTCATAGGAAATTAGGATAACTCATACTATCGACTGCCTCGTTGGTCTCGCGGTTAGCGTGTGTGACTGCTAATCGTGAGGTCTCGGGTTCGATTCCCGGGTCGGACCAAATGTTTGTATGATCTACAAATATTTGTTTCGGAGTTTGGGTGTTTTCTAAGTATAATATGTATGTATTTACAAAATAAAAGTATATATGTATTTGTATCAGTTGTCTAGTACCCATAATACAAGCTCTGTTTAGCTTGGGACTAGATGGCGTTGTGTAATAGATGTCTGAAATATTTATTTATTTTATTAGCATTTTTAAATAGCCAGCTGCTAATTTCCAAAGTCCACTTGGTAACGATTTAGGAATACCTACAGAGGGTCACCGCTTTTATTTATCCCATGTTGATGTTGGGAAATTTGCCTGAGAATTTCTATATCGCGATACAGGATTAGTCACTTCATAGTTCGGTGCGTCTTTGGTTGATGGTGCGCGTAGTATATTTTTAGACTACATACGTAGTCCATTTTTAAAACAAAAAAAAAATATTTATTAGAATTTCTTTATTTTCTTCGTTTAAATATAATCACTATAATCAGTACAGCTTTCTTAACTAAATACAATTAATGAAACTTAGTCACAACCTCTGTGCTATTAATGTAAAACAAAAATAACTGAATTGGCATAATAATTACGGGATTCCTTCTAATTGAGATTGCAATAAATATATTTGAACTACATATGTAGTCCTCGCGACCACTACTGGGTTAAAACATGTTGATGAATTTCCAATGACTAGGCAATATAGCCCCGACAACGCGCGCAAAAAGAAAACCAATGACATAACTGTCCTCAAAGCCATTCAAGAATTTACTACCTACATAATTGTAAGTTTAAACTGTATAGGTATACTTAAATAGTTATTAAGTTAAAATAGTAAAAATTCTGCATCAAACGGTAGGGGTACAGTAAATATTTTATTCATTTCAAATTTTAGGAGGGCGGTTGCTACAAAATTATACAATGATAGTTCAAGTTAAACTGGTTTTGTAAATAAAACAACACATTCGAAACAACCAAAATTTCACCGCCAGGCGTTGTAGTATAATTATGGTAAACTATCTGCCCCCACAGACTTCGTTCTGTCAAAAGTTATTGACCTACCGCAGTCCAAGAGAAAAACTGAATAAGTTTGTTTTTACTATTTTACGATGTAATTTAATCATACAGATAGATTAATACTGGACAGTCCCAGTCCTTTGTCTATGAGAAGCCATACTACTAGAGAAAACGATTGTATAGGAAATCCGAAATTAATAGTTAAATGAACTATTTGCATAATAATATGGTACAACATTTGTAAACATATACGACATACATTCAGTCAAAAAGTATTGGGAATGGATGATTTGTTTATGGTTCCAAATTCAATTTTTTGTTTTATTTTAGTTGTTGTTAGATTGGCACAACTGTTTTGCATTTTAGCACGGAGTTTGAATTGCATATGTTATTTATAATAAATACAGCGCAGTTTTTAGTTAAATCATATCTAATAGTGCCTATTGCCAATTTCATAATGGACAAAAACATCGAACAAAGAGTTTGTCTTAAATCGGAGTCATTGAAAATGTTACAGAAGGTTTACGGTTAATCGACTTTATCAAAAACACGTACTTATGAGTGGTACAAAGCGTTCAAAAGCGGTCGAGATGTGATGGAAGATTTGCCTCGCTCTTGTAGGCCATCCACGTCTGGAACTGAAATTAATATCGCAAAAGTGAAGAAAATAGTGACTGAAAATCCTCATACAACTTTGAGAGAGACAGCCGTTGAACTTTCCGTATCTCACGAGTCGATCCGTACCATTTTAAATAATCACTTCGCACAAGGCCATTATTGTGAACGAATTTTTGATCAAACACTCACCATAGAGAACATATTCACCAGATATGGCTTCAGCCGACTTTTTTCTTTTTCCTAAACTCAAAATTACCACTTCGTGGCACCCATTTTCAATTGGTAGAAGACATAAAGGAGTATTAGCAGCGAGAACTATTCTCAATTCCGGAAACAGCCTTTAAAAAATGTTTTGATGAATGGATTATTTATTGGCGTAAGTGTATCGTTTCTGAAGGAGCATACTTTAAAGGTGATAAAATAAATTTGAATGAATAATTAACATTTTGTGTATTATTGATCTTTTCCCGGTACTTTTTTGACAGAGTAGTACATCGATAATGGCGAGTGATGTGAGGTCTTCCACATACAACGCAAACAGAAAAACACACAGTGCCAGTTAACATACGTCGAACTACGGAATAACGAAAGAAGCGAAGAAACTACCAATCCTGTATCGCGCAATAGAAGTTCTCGCGCCGATTAACATTATACAACATCCCATCCGCCCGCCTCTTTGTGTTTGACTTTGAAGGGACATGATACCCGTTTCTCCACAGACATTTGGTGATTTTTCAAAATAAGTTGTATAATAAGAAAAATATGATCTCCGAAGACACAACTTATCTATACCTATTGTCTTTGTTTCCCGTGAATACATTTTTTTTTTCAAATCAATACAAATAGTGTCTATATAGATTAAGATAAATAGAGCTACGGCTTATGCTAAGATGGAGTGGCTACAAGAAATTGTCAGAGATTATGACTTTTCAACAGAAGCCCGGAAGTGTTGAACAGTACTTATCTTTACAATATGTTACACGATCGATATCGATGATAAATCGATGATTACTAATAAAATAATAGTTTATCTCAACTATGGAATACCTACGCCGCTGTTGATGACGTTATATAACGTACTAGCTGAACCCCGCGGTGTTATCCGCGGTTATTGTTGTACCGCGAGACGCGAGACAAAGTTAGTCTAAAAAAAAGTAGCCTAAGTTACTCCCTGGATCATCAGCTAACTGCCAGTGAAAGTCCCGTCAAAATCCGTCCAGCCGTTCCAGAGATTACCCGGAACAAACAAACAGACAGACAGACAGACAAATTTTTTTTTAACTACATTTTTGGTATATGTATCGTATATACATACATATGCATTGATTAAAAAGCTGTTATTTTAATATTACAAACAGACACTCCAATGTTATTTATTTGTATAGATGTATAGATTCCACACGTAGTCAGAATGTGTACCTATATATAATAACCATACGATGCCCCACTCTTTCTCCAAAAATATTTTACTTTGATTCTATAATAATGTTATTCTATAAATAAACAATAAGAGTCCGTTCGCATGAACGTAAAATTTATATAGCGTTAGCGTTAATTTTACGCTCAGCATTGGCGTATTTTTTACGCCCGTATGAATAACAACGCGTTTTATCACCAGCGCTGCCAACTTAATGGATTTTTCACTACATAGATCCAGAGATTAGCCGGAATAAACAGACAGACAAAAATTGTAATAAATGTTATTTTGGTATATGTACCGTGTATACATATATACGCATTTAGTAAAAAAAATCTTTTAATATTACAACAGACACTCCAATTTTATTTATTTATCTATATGTATTTACAAAAACAATAAAAATATGTATTTATATTAGTTGTCTGGTACCTATAACGCTTAGCTAGGGACTAGATAGCGTTGTGTGTTAGATTTCTGAAATATTTATAATCTGAAATATTTATCTAAAAATCAATGTAAATACAATAATAACAATTTCTTAATCAATTGAACCATTATTTTAAGTAGTACTTTATTTGTTTACTATGTATTTGTGTAAAAAATCCACGAGAAACGCTAACAACAAATCCGACTGCTTCTCTAGCAAACGGCCGAAGCAGCACACTGAACGCTGCGGCAGCGTATTTTTTACTCCCGTGTGAATAGCGACGCGAAGATTCGTATGTTCTATTCCTTTTACCGCCTAACACTCAACGCTCAAAATAGAGCACTGCGCGATTAAAATAAGCAGCGTTAAAATAACGCATTCGCGTGAACAGCTACTTGGAAATACGTTTGTTCTACATGAGCGTATTTTTTTAAAATACGCCTCTATGAAAAAATATCTGAGGAGAAATTATTTAATCAACAAGTGCCTAGCCCAGTTTTGATTTTATAGTAATTTTTAAACATTACTGTGAGCGTTTTGTTCGAAAACTTGACAGATAAATTAGATAAAATTAATAAAAGCGCGTTATTAATAAACGTATGTTGACACCACGCGTTGACGTCATCTCATTGCAATTTTACTCAATTTAACATGAGCATCGTCATGATTAATGATGGAAATGAACAATATTCTATTAATAGCTGTTACACCATTTCATAATGAATATAATTGTTTTAAATATATGACAATGAAGTTTAACAATGAAAGAACTAATATTTGTAAACCTTTACTCATGGTATATAGCTATAATTAAGTAAATTACACGATGCGATATTCAAATTTTATTTAATATTTAATTATTTTTATATATATGGATCTGCCAGTGACTCCACTCTGCCTGATGGTAAGACCAAACTGTATGCAGACCACGCAACAATGCACTACGGCGGCCCACTTTCGTAGCCAGTTTTTTTTGTAAAATCGGAGTTTTGAAATTTTTCATTTAAAAAGCGGAATTCTTTTAATCGAAAGCTGGACAAAGATAAAAAATCCTCAAAATCTAATCAGAAATTACGACGGCGACAACGAAATAAAAAAAGGTCCTTTCTCAATATTTTTGTTTTTCTGCAACATCATCCCTAGTTCTTGAAAGAATTGATGCCAGGAGCCATTTCGATTTGTACAATGATGGCAGTTGTGTCTTTAATTTTATTTTTATTGCCTGCTAATTTTATTGACAACTAGTTGAGTCCCGCGGTGTTTATTGTCGAATCGCGGGTAACGCCGCGGGGCGAAGTTTGTCTAAAAAAGCTTCAGTTACTACTTATATCACCAGCTAGCTATCAGCCAAAGTCCCGTCAAAATTGGTCCTGCCGTTTTAGAGATGAGTTGGAACAAACAGGCAGGCAGACGGACAAAAATTGTAAAAAAACTGTTTTGGTATAGGTACCGTGTGTATACATACATAATGCATTTAGTAAAAAGCTGTTATTTTAATATTACAAACAGAAAATCCAATTTTATTGATTTATGTAGATGTTTACCTAGATAAAGCACTACGGCTAACTAACCAACTTCACTCTCGGCGCCCGGCCAGTTCTCCCCAAAAAGCGGGACAAAACCTGCCCCCGCGCGGGATATTAAAATTTTGATTCAAAAATCGGGATGTCCCGCCAAAATCGGGATGTCTGGCAACGCTGTGACCCACACTATAACGACGGCCTATTGAGATGTTTCTGCATAATATGGATACAGTTAAATATATTCACATATGTATGTAGATAACGATTAATATTAGTTACAGAATTAGTTATTTATGAACTGAAGCTATCGTTTTCCAGTGGCCCAAAATATGTCGATATTATATTTTATCACAATATTCATAAAGTCAAATAGGTTGAACGTAACACAATGCTAAATAGCTTACAAATGATATCTGGGGCGGTATACTATGAGGATCTTGTGTCAACTGCGGTGAATTTCCGTGTGTTTAGGCGATTCTGCCATACATATTATAGTAATCAAATATAGCTCACTTAAGACCCCTAATACTTTATCCGTGGTGCTTCCCGGTTTGAAAAAGGTGTCTGCCTATTTTGACTTCATTTTGTCTCCCGCTTTGCTAAGGAGGGAAGTGGACTTATCATTTCCAACTCCTCCTGTTTTTCTTCTAATTAACTTCGTTGCGGGTTCCAAGACAGTTAATTTTCTTCCAGGGACTTCCCAAGTGTCATAACTCGGTGTGTTTATGGGTCACTGCTGTTGATCCTGGTGTAAAAAAAAAGTCAAATAGGTATCCTAGAGATGTTGTCCATTGCAGTGTCATCTCTATTTCTGACTTAAATATTTAAATTAATTCTTAAGAATAGGCAAAATTTACCATCAATTCGTATAAAATTAAAATTAAAACTTATTGGGGATCGGTATGTTTGCCTTATAAATTACATCTAGTTGCGTTAAGTTACCGGCTGATTTAGAGCAATCAGCCGATTAAGTAATCTATGAACGTATCAGCTACTTATGTAATAACAAATATTTTAAACTTGATGTTAACTGCCTCGGTGGCGCAGTGGTAGCTTACGCGACTGCTGTTCTTGAGGTCTCGGGTTCGATTCGCGGGTCGGACCAAATGTTTGTATGATCTGCAAATATTTGTTTCGGAGTTTGGGTGTTTTCTATGTATAATATGTATGTATTTACAAAAAAAAAGTAAAAAAAGTAAAAAAAAAAAAAGGGACTAGATGGCGTTGTGTGTGAGACGTCCGAAATATTTATTATTATTATTATTAAAAAAAAGGCTATGACTAGCTATGGGTACATTACTTTTAACGTGTTGAATTTTTTTCCTCATTTCTCTCTGTAATTCGTATTGAGTTAGGGCAAAAAGTTAAAGTAGTTTTATCAGATCAATGATTATAGCAGTCTGTGTTTGTAAACTACTGAACCAATTTATATGAATAAGGTGTATTTTAATAATTCGTAATAATGACGCGTGGATATGGGGTAAATAAATTTTATATGACGTTTTTACCTAAACCAGTTAGGTTTTTAATTTTTTTCTGGTCTGTACTCTATGTACCAAAATATCATTTTTTTTAAATTTTATTCTGTCTCTGTCTGTAAGTCTGTCTGTCTTTTTTCAGACTAGCTTTGTCCCGCGGCGTTACCCGCAGTACAGCAATAACCGCGGGTAACACAGCGGGGTTTAGATAGTTGGAAATATAATTCACTGAGACACAGCTCAGTCTACCATACATATACGTATTTTTTTATGTATCGTAATATTTTTCTTTGTAAGTAACGTGGTCAGAAAGTGTAAGGTAGTCCTTAAGGTTCCAATAACAAATACCACCCCTGATATTGCTTACTCAAGAGTGAAGTACCTATCCATCCATCTATATAGATCCAATTACCTTCCGAGATTTGTACTTTCGCTCACCCTAATTTCTTTGTCATCCAAGTCAATATAGTATCTAATTTGCCCCTTTGAAAATGAATATATTCCCAAAAGGGAATGGTTGTCAGGTGAGAAGCTGCGATTCCAATAGTACCTACCTACACATTGCTCCGTCACTAAAAGAAAGAAGCACCCAAAATAATATTAATGCTAGTCAATAGGGGAACTAACCTCCTTTGCCTAAAATTCACAGGAATACTATTTGTAGCTTCTAATGTTCTTCAAGAATTTATTAGAAGAGAAAGTTGTGTCTATCAATTTATAAAATATAACGTTGATATAATACTCACGTAGGCAACAACTATATGATGTTTGAATATTTTATTATGGTAGTTGTAAAGGTAGACGTCTTGGTCTCTATGGTTAGTCAATTAAAAATTATTCTTGCCGCCACAAGTGATGACAAGTTATTAGCAAAGGGGTTTGTCATCAATCTTGCCTATTGTGAATTGTGTAAAAGTAAATTGCTACTTTTATGTTAGTAAAATAAAAGTCTAACAAATTTTATCTAATCTAACAGATGTAAAATTTGAATAAACTAGCTTTAGTCCACGTTCCGCCTGCGTGTACGTCGGTTATAGCGGTAGTCTGTAGTCTAAGAGTAGCCTATGATTCAAAATATCTCCATGCCAAATTTCATTGGTGCGATTTTGTGTGAAATCTTATCAGACAGATTTACATCTATATCTATACAACTGAATAAAATTGGAGTGTCTGTTTGTAATATTAAAATAACCGCTTTTTACTAAATGCATATGTATGTATACACGGTACATATACCAAAACTGTAGTTAAAAAATTTTTTGTCTGTCTGTCTGTCTGTCTGTCTGTTTGTTCCAGGTAATCTCTGGAACGGCTGGACGGATTTTGACGGGACTTTCACTGGCAGGTAGCTGATGATCCGGGGAGTAACTTAGGCTACTTTTTTTAGACTAACTTTGTCCCGCGGCGTTCCTCGCGGTACAACAATAGCCGCGGGTAACACCGCGGGGTTCAGCTAGTTCTAAATAATAACATTAGTATAGAATCATTCATTAATTTTCTAATAAGTCTTTTATTCGTTTGCATTTTTATTGTATTAAGACATTATTCTCTGTTCTCTGTTTTAATCACAAAAAACAGTGTTACAGCTTCCTTGCGTGGTTAGTTGGTGAGTGCGAGACGCATCGCAGAAGCATCTTAATAGGCCGCCAAAGTGTTCATCATAGAAGAGGAGAACTATTATTCTTCTGTTCATGGTATCAACACTAAATTAATTAATTGAAAAGTAATAATTGAATATCTAACTGTATTAGAAGCAAGCTAATACTTTTACCATTATAAGTCAAAGAGCAACTAAAACAACTATTAATTTTGACACATTTGTTTTGAGGTGTTGTCTTCTTAATACTAATAGAAAAACCTAAAAGTTATAGATATACAATACCAGGATAATACACGTATAGCATACCCTACATGAAATTAATGTCTATTAGCACTAAAACAGTTTTGCAATGTAAATGTTCTTAGAATGTTCTTGCACGGAATTACTGTCGCCTCCTCTTACTTGTATGTTTAAAGATATTTGAATTCACAAAAGCGAGGTTGCATTTAGAATAGAAGATAGAATATATCGACAGGAAGACATACGAGTACTTTCGTCATTGACGATTCCACGTAAAGATTGTCTTGTTTCAATACTGCCTTGAGGTCAGCCCTGTTTGGGTATAGCTCGCTATGTAAATAAGTATTACTAAATACAACTACCGTAATAACTTAGCATGCAAGTTCTAAGAACTGTATAAAAAACCATACTTGTTGTCATAACTTATTAACAGCTTACGAAATATCTTATCTAATTTTAGATGTAAGTAAAAAAGAACAGAGCGAGGTACAGTAGACCAAATCCTCATTTCCAAGGAGAGAGCAATGTCTAATAGTAAACTATTAAAAGCTATCAATGACTTGTTTCAGTAAATTATTAAACAAAGCGTAACAATCTATAGTCCACAAAAATAGCTTGATCTCTGTGACCGATTGCTACGTAATCGACGAAGATGTAACTTGGAACCGTCATGTTTATGTATCACCAATATTTTCACTCTTTACGTGCTTGATTTATAACGAATGAACTGCAATTCATTATAAATATAAAAATTGTAAGTTCTTTAGAACTATGTTAATTATGTAATATACCTACTGTAAATTAGGTATATAATTATTAACATGGCCTGA
This sequence comes from Spilosoma lubricipeda, assembly GCA_905220595.1. Classification (NCBI taxonomy): domain Eukaryota; kingdom Metazoa; phylum Arthropoda; class Insecta; order Lepidoptera; family Erebidae; genus Spilosoma; species Spilosoma lubricipeda. The sequence continues at coordinate 10,540,203 of HG992282.1, read as the reverse complement.
GAGTACGCATGCTAACGCGCGTTTCTAGAATGAAATTACATGTAAACTAAACGCGCGTTGAGCGCTCACCATCTGAACGTGGCCTTACTCTAATTAAAAAAAACTCTTTTACTCCAATGTGACTCCAATATACTGACGTCACTCGTCACAAAGCTTGCAATCCACTATTTGACATAAGCCTCTCCTTAGAAAGGAGGTTTTTTTTATTGAGCATAGTGAGTTTACACTTTATAAGTATATGTTTTAAACCTACCAAGGTACGTTAGTTTTTATATTTAAACACAATATTAGCATACAAATTTATCAGAAAGCAACAATTTGGTCAAAAAATGATTATAAATATAATTTGAACTTACCATTGTTAATAAATAATCAAATCAGTATGAGTCATGTTAAATATAAATATTATGTTAAGTAGTTCTATTTTTACCAATGTTTATTATATTTATCTTTACAACGAATCGATTAATATCGATTGTTAAGGTTTAAAGTCGAGACATACATTAACATAATTGTAAAGTTCAAAAATGATTTAATGTCCAACATCGTAATTATATTTATTCTTAGTATTATATTATGTTTAATTAAGTTTTTTATTCAGAGGTTACGTTCCGTTTTGTAATCATTTGGAGTTCGAACTATTTTTTGAAGTTCGACAAAACTTTTTCAATCAAACACTTACCGTCTTGACATCCCAAGATCTTCTTCACACTATACGTTAATATATTCAACAACTAGCTTTTCCCTGCGGCTTCACCCGTTTATATGTATGTTGATCCACGTATATGTCTTTACTCTTTAAACAGAAATATTTTTTTTATTTGTCAATCGATAGAAATAAAACAATACTAAGCGAATAAAATAAAACCGCATTCACATCCTATGAGCCACTTCTGAGATTAGTGCACACAAACACACAGAAAAGTAGACAAAAATCTATATCTATAAAACTGTTGTTTTTAGTTCTGCTACTTTAATAAAGGAGAGTTTTTCTTCAATGTCTTTAATGTACTGACATTAAATTCTCACAATTGTATCATATGTAGGTATATGTAGATTTTAGTAGCATTTGTCACACGTGTTACGAGTACTTATTATTGTTAAACCCTATGGCTAATATAATATAATTATTGATTACGATACAATATCATAATTGCTTTCAATGTACTAGCGTGAAGGTTAAACTGGTCACCAATTAACAGCATCCAGTTAATAGGCTACCGCTACTTTGTATCAACGTAGTCACGCTTATTCAAATTGTAGTGAACGTCAATAATGAATATGTAAATATTCTCAGTTAGCACTCTCCATCCGGTGATTTAGTCAATCTAAAACTGAAGCCGCTTTCTCGATTACAGACCTCAAAATAGAACAACAATGGCAGCAAGCAAGCGGCAAGTAACCATTATTTGTTACTGCCTAGAAACAGTAGAAAAACATTTTAATAAAACATGTCGCGTTAAGATATACTAGTTTTTGGCTGTCGATTTGCTCGCGAGTATGTAGGTTATCTAGTGTTCTTTTTCCTGAATCAAAGTATCTCTACGCTAATTTTATTAAAGTCGAAGCAGCGTTGGAGCCGTAAAAGCGTAACAGATAGACAGACAGAAACAGAGGTAATTTCCATTTATAATATTAGTTTTACGTTGAGAGTGTCACTAAAGCGGCCTCGCGTAAACTAGGTGTTTTAAACAAGATGAAACGGATCTTCTCGCCCGGGCATCTGTGTCTTCTTTACAAGACCCAGGTTCGCTCGTGCGTGGAGTACTGTTCTCATCTTTGCGATGGTGCCGCACAGTACCTGTTTGACGCTCTCGACCGGTTGCAGTGCATTCGCATTGTCCACAGTCCCGAAGCCACCGAGTCCCTTGAGCCTCTGCAGTTGTGTAGAGATATCGCCTCAATGGCAGTCCTCTATCGCTTTTATCATGGAGAGTGTTCTGAAGAGCTCTTCCAACTTGTCCCTCCCTCTCCCTTCGTCCACAGGACAACACGTGCCGGCCTTGGAAGTCACCGCTTCAGAGTACTAGACATACGTTTTCGTACTCATCGCTTCGGTTCTTCCTTCCTGTGCATACGTGTTTCCCTCCCACTATGATCCCGGGTCCTTTAAGCCAGGCCGCCATAGTACGTGTCACCATGCTGCTTTGTGCTTATTCGCAATGAGGATGGTGACAACCACTCTTGGATTCTGCCCATGTTTTCCATCAGGCAGGGCAGAGTCATTTTGGCAGCACACTATAAAAAAAAAGAAAAAAAAATTGGGTGGACTAGAATTTCTTTAGACGCTTAGATTTCGTAGAAGTCTGATAAGTTTCATGATGAAAGGGGCTTCGTCTCAAAAGTTGATATATTCAGATGCCACACTGGGCTTACCACCGTTTCTTGCGATTTCTCTGACAGTAGAATATCACAAATTACAGACTAGTTGCACCGATTTCATTGATGAGATTTTATTTTACATACAGGTACGAACTGTAACTACGCAGTTTGACCTCAAATTACCCACAGTTTTGTCTTACGAAAGAAACTACATTTTAGCGATGAGGCCGCAATTTATACATGTCAATATGTACTATTGTACTATGTACTAAAATTTTGTATAGTAAAGTTATTTAATCAATATTCATGGCCTTTACAAAATGGTGGTTCATTTCTGGATTCCTTCCCAGAGTGAGTCTAAGGCAATTCCGACGGCCCTCTAGATGTAAAGACCAACATACCAAAATATATGTAAAACTACTGTACTTACAAAAATATAATTATATTATTTATCAATACTATTATTTATTCTACTTCTGAGCTATCTTTGAACCAAAAATTATGATTTATTTTAACTACTTTTTTATGAAATACTAGCTGAACCCTGCGGTGTTACCCGCGGTCAATGTTGTACCGCGAGTAACGCCGCGGGACAAAGTTAGTCTAAAAAAGTAGCCTAAGTTACTCCCCGGATCATCAGCATCAACAAACAGACAGACATACAGACAGACAAAAAAAAATTAACTACATTTTTGGTATATGTCTCGTGTATACATACATATGCATTAAGTAAAAAGCGGTTATTTTAATATTACAAACAGACACTCCAATTTTATTTATTTGTATAGATGGGGCAAACGAGCAGACGTATCGCCTGATGGTAAGCGATTACCGCCGCCCATGAACACCCGCAAAAGCAAAGGCGTCAAAAGTGCGTTGCCAGCCTTTTAAGAAGGAGTGCGCTCTTTTCTTGAAGGTTTGATTGGTCCGGGAATACCGCAGGTGACAAATCATTCCATTGGTAATAATTTCTTTCATTGGTCTAATTTCAGGTAGCAGCATCATCATACAAATTCCCGTTGACCTCTCAACGGCTGCGCATCTCACCTCTTCCTGAGGCCAACAGTGAAGAAAACGTCAGATCATCACAAGATTACCGGGCCTATAGAGTAAACGAGAGATCTATTGCTAATAGCAACGTACAGAATGTTCCAATCGAAGGTAGAATACACGAGCATAGGGCAGTCGATCCTATACAAAAGCGGTCGGAGAATGGATCGTCTAAGATATTAAATAACTTTTTGAAACCAGTAAGAAGGAGAGGTAAGCATTTTATTTTGAGTATTTCATTTTATATGTTGAGTGAAAAAATCCTTCAACTGTATTTTTTTAAATGTTTGTTACCTCAGAACTTTCGACTGGGTGAACCGGATGATTCTTTTTTATATGAAAGCTGATACTTCCCGTGTAGTCCCATTTTAATTTGGATCAGTTTTTGAAGCCAGTTTTTTTGTTATTTTGTTTAATTATATTAATAAATTCGTCACAAACAAATAAAATGTGTGAAACGTGTCGAGTATAACAAAAAATAGTTGAGCTGTTTTACGTTTCAAATGTCACCTATCAAAAAATAAATGTTAAACCAGAATAATACTCACATTGGTTCACGTAAATATTTCGTCAGTGGTAATATGTAAAATTATAAATAAACACTTTGTTCCAAAGTTTATTCCTGTAGTAGAATTAGATAAGATCAATTATCTGTGGTTAGTGACATTGCTGGTTGCGGACTGATTTTCATATAATTATAAAAAAAAAAAATCATACATTTTCATGAAAATCAATCCACAACCAGCACTGTCACTTACCTCAGACAATTGATCTTATCTAATTCTACTACGATTCCCAATAGAAAACATTATTTACTAAATAAGTTCCAAGCATGATGAAGTAAGAGCAAACAAATTAATATGGATGTCAACGGATCTAGTGTTAGTGAGGACTCGTAAACTGCAGTACAGAGCGGGCGCAAGCCCTTGCTATTCCACAATTTATAAATTCAGTCAATTGGTATAACGACCTCTTAGACTTTCAACTAGGCAAGTGCGTCTACTTTCCTGTACCAATAATCCTAATATATCAACACCTAAAAGTCCTGTTCTTTTAAAATTGATACTTAAAAATGGAATAATTTCGAAAATCTACTGATATGAAATAAAAAGTTTGAATTTCATGCGATACTAACGGCAAAAAGTAGTATAAACAGACATACGCAATAATGGTTTTCTTTGAACCTTTGTATAAACATCATTTCCAACTAACTGCGCTTAACAAGGCCGGCCTTTTACATCGACGGAAAGGTACATACATACAATGCAGATTATCTTAGCACTCACGTCTGTAATGGACATATACTTCCTCATTTTTATAAGGCCTTATTTCATTTTAAATGTCGTTATCCGTTAAAATTTCCGAAGTTTTATATCAACTGTAATTAATCGATTTAACTAAAGACCAATTCTCGGAACAAAAGGTTTGAAATGTTGATCGAATTTTTATTACGAACATGGGCCTTTTTATATCGTTCGGAAATTAATATTGGAATTGGAATATTTTTTTATATAAGCGAAAAGATCCGTGTGGTGACGAATTTAGAATATGTAGTGGCTTACGACACCCACCCCTTTTCATCACGTGGGTGTCGTAAGAGAACATACTACGAAGAGGCCTATTACGATAAAAAGGCCTAGGTTTAGCAATTATCTATTAAAGGCTGTTGATGATGAATAATAAAGTAAATCGTATGCTAACTTATTAAAAACATTATATAGCTGTTAAACAACAAATAACACAAATAATCAATTTGTTACTCTCAATCCAGTATTATGTTGTCAGCGGAAAATTCACATTTTTTGGCGTAACAATAACGTTATAGTTTTCAAATTACCATTTGAAAAACTAATATGTTGTTTCAAAACAATAAAAAATACTACGTATATAAAAGATAAAAATTACGCGCTATCCCCTCCATTGATTGCCAAACAGCTAATGATCATTAAAAAACTCAAAGCATTCATAAAACTGCTATGCCGATAAAAGTGAAAACTTAAAACTATAAAATAAACTAACAGTTGATTTTTCAAATTAATTGTTTTACATAAAATTATTTTGCTGTGTGTTGTTTTAATTACTTGCTGCTGTGCGAGTAAATATAAGCACAATTAGTTATACTTATACCTTACCTAATGTGCTTATAGCTACAGATGTAGTGTTAGCACTAACACGTCACGTGACCACTTCGATGACGACTTAGATGAATTTACTGCCCATCCAAACCGACCTACGGATTTCTTTAAAAAATTTAATATTTACCCATGCACCGAGTGAGAAACTGGAAAGAAATCGGCCTCGAAAATTCGTACCTACATCATATCTAAAGAAACAAAGCCGAACATTACAAGAGAGAAATCTTTTGTAATCGAAAAATCCAAATGAATCCCCAGAAGATCTAAGCAGGGGATCTTAGTGGACGGGCTTTGTGTCTCAATTTAGTTTTAATATTATATACATACAAACTACGGAAGTTTTAAATTATTAAACTTTTAAAGCACTTGTATGGGGATAATATTTTCTAGGCCAGTGTTAGAGACATGACTACCAGCGCTATTATGAAGAAATAAGAGAAAATAAATATTTACGAGGGAACACATAACATTTAACTGTGGCAATGTAATGAAATTACCGTTACTTAATAACACCATTGTTTGCTACTCGGAAGCAGATAATAATCAATATATAAATAAAAATGAAATGTTGTTCGTTAGTAAGCGCATCACGTAAACCCGGCTGTCCAAGCATTTATGCAATGAAGAACGATGAATGATAGGACTAAAACCTATTATTCAATATAGAGAATGAAAGAATGAATAAATTCGAAAAAGATTTTTATAGTTAGTATCTGGGGAAAAATAAAATTACGACAAAATTTGAAAAAAGATTGTCAGTTATGAGTGCACTTTTTCATTTTGAATAAAAACACGTTTTTATAGAGTTGTAATTTTTTATTGGATTGTAATGAAGATATGTTTCGATTAAGTATGAAATAAAATATCCCTCAAATGGACCACGGCTTTGATGAGGGGTCATCACTCTTTTTTTGAATTTTCCATGACATTTTCTGGAAGTGGCTGTATTTCATAAAGCGCGTTATTTTTAATAATCGGAATAAATGTATGTTACACCTGCAAAAATTCTGAGTTTTCACATGCTTAAAGAAAAAATTACACTAAATTTAAAAAGTGCACTTTTATTGAGACAACCGATATAAACAAAGGGCATCGACCACCTTGTACGGGTTCTTAGTCTAGACGTGGAAAAAATATTATTGAAAAAATAATAATACAACTCACTGTACTAGTTTCTACGATAAGTCGTTCACTGTGCAGGCTGTCCGACTATGGAATGCTTTGCCAATAGCTATTAGACGTGCTTAAACGTTACCTACTTTTAAAAAAACTAGTCAAAGAACATTACCTGTCATCTTAATTTGTTATGTGCCTAAAGCATAAGTATCTATTTTCATTTTATTTATTTATTTATTTTTCTAGTGAAAATGAAGATATTGTATTTGTGTATTTGTATTTATTTATATTAGTATGTATAATAATATATATTTCTTGTGTTAGTTACTTTTATCTAATTCACTTGAATTCTTTTACATTCTTTTTATTATTTACTACCCATGTATTCATTTTTTTTTCCTAGTACAATTTTTTCCATCCCAAGGTTGGCTGGAAGAAATTACTTGTTAGCGATAAGGCCGCCATTTGTACATGGTCAGTCAATTGATGTATTATTTTTTAATGTAAACTGTATTATTTAGTGTACAAAAAAGATTATTCTATTCTATTCTATTGTAATATATTTCAGCGGCATATGAAAATAATTTTATGAAGCTTATCTTCAAGTTATACATATTTGTATAACCGACTTTTAATTAAATTTATCTACCAAGCAACCGCAGATTTCGGTTTCACAAGATTTGGATATAGACAATGTTAGATAACCACATATGTATAAATAACTTTATTTGTTAAATAGTCTTCTATGGAAGATAACTTTTGAAACTTTATCAGGAACAAACCCTAAGTATTTTATTTGATAGAAGTTTAAAGTAACTTAGGAAACCTATTATTACTATTAGTTATTAAAACTTAGTCAGCAATTGATAAACTGTTAACTACTAAAAATGTGGTCGTGTAATGACTCGCGGCTCGCCTTATCTTAGAGAGTTCTGACTGCTTTTACTCACCAATAGAAATACAATATTACTAAGAATAAAACTGATGATATGCTTTCTTGTCTTGTGGTTATAATTCAGAAAAAAATGCGTACATATGCATCATACGTTGATAAGAAAATGTACAAACAAGCGTCATTATAAATCGGGTCATATTCATTGTTTGTCTGAGGTTTTGTGGGTTGTCTTAACTTGATGACTTTTTTCTAGTGATTTATTTGTACACTTTAACTTCGTACATTCATCCGATCAGAATGAAATCTTTGTGTGCGGCTGTGTTGCTTTTGTGTGCGGCTCCGCCCGCGTTAAGGTCGCGATTCTTTAAATTGATATAACTTTTTTTTATGAACTGATTGGAATAAAACAAATACTAAATATTAAGTGGAGCAAACCGCAATGCAATGGTGAAAGCCGTATTCAATTCGGTTAAGCCGTTTCCGAGATTAGCGTGCACAAACGTACAGGCAAAGAGACAGACAAAGAATAACAAAAAAATACTGAAAATATCGAATAGTTTGGCAAATTGTATTTCATTAATCCTATAGGATACATATTTTTGTTATGTTATATGTAGAGAGATCGGTAACTATTGCTGGGCAATGTCTTCCAATTATTGTAATTTATTCTTTGAAATCATGTAAAACCTGTGTCACATTATAAAGGTCTATGTCCACTTAATATCTTTTACAAAATTCATATGGATACAAGATTATTATATCACTACATATTATAAAACAAAATCTTCCGCCGCGCTTGTCTGTCTGTCTGTTCGCGAGCTACTGCCCTGATTTTTGTGCAGTTTATACCAATTGATAAGTTATAAGTTTAAATTAGAAGAATGATTTACAAATTAAATCTGTAAATTAATTAAAAAGACTCTTTAAATGTAGGTATTATACAAACTATTGGTTTCTACTATCATTATCTATAAAAAATTGGGTTACCCTGAATAGATTATGTTTCAAAGTTGAACCTAGACCAGAGACCCTAGCCAAGTTGCAAGCGTTTTTCTTTCTGCAATCGTTAACACCTAAATTCTCGTGTGTCATTAGCTAATACTTTGTCTAAGATTACTTTCTTTAAGATTAGCCAATGACACATAAGAATTTAGACGTTAACGATTGCAGAAAGAGAAAGACTTGCTACTTGATTAGGGAGACAGGGTCTAATACGATATTTTTTCCCGACGATTCTTGTTAAGGCATCGCGATAAACTGAAATAAACTCATTTGTGACGCAAGACAGTTCGATTTGGCTTTAATCCTCGGTTCTGGTAAATTGAGGACTGTGGGATGTGGGGGTTTCCACATAATAAAAAAGTAGAATACGATACAGTGTGAGGATACCATTACAACAACCTCAAGGCAAATCACTTAAATTATCCGAAAAAACAAAGCACTCATTAACTTAGACCAAAAAACGACATTAAGCTGTGAATGTTATCATGTTATGATCACATTGTCTCAGGTTTGAAGTCAAAATATCAAAAACTATTTGAAATACGGATGTTAGTACACGGATATAACTCTTATTTTTTATTTATTGCCTGTGTAATGGATTAATGACGTCATCACAATGTTATGGAAGAAATTAACGTTCTTTACGAAAATCGGATGTATTTTGTTAATAGAAAACCGTTAATTTATTTATTAAATTTTCTGATAAGTATTGTAGTATAAGTAAGTGTTATAGAAATACATCATTTTTGTTTGTTCTTATCTTCCAAAAACTTTATCGTCTTTAATAGTTTTCTTCCTTCCTTATGTATCTTGTACTGTACTTTGAGTACTATATAAGTTAAGTGTTAGGTATTATCAGTTTCATGTACTATGCCATCATTGTCTCCTAAATCTAACTTAGTTATTTCTATTTAATTTTCAGGTCAAATTGACAGCAACCCAATTACCTTCCCTGGACCGACTGATAGAGTGATCAGTAGATCTGGGTTTGAACCGGAAATTCCAGAATCATGTAAAAGTTCCTCATTCTGTGAAGATGTACCAAACTACCCTCAAGACGAAGTTGACGAACTGATTTCTAAGGTATATGAATAATTTATACCTATGTATATTAAACATTTTGATCTAATTAACATGAGTAATAAGAATAAAAAAACAGTTTATTTTTCTGCCATCGAAGCTACATAATTTTGTCTAGGTCGAATCAACATATCTTAATAAAAAGAAGAAAGCACGTGGTATCTTTGAACATAAACTCAAATCTGACCTATCGGTGTCCACTAGTCCTTAACTTACGCTACTATTTCTCTGATTCTGTGAACTGAATAGCTAGATGTTTGATGTTTGCGTTTTAGTGGTAGTAGAAATCGGAAGCGTACCTTTGTACGTCTTGCGCCATTTTTAATCATGTTTTATTTTGTTTTCATTTTAAGTTGGGAAATTCACTGCAGTTCCAACTCGACAAGTTGTACATGCCTGATACACCAGACATCAACCAGAGGTTGGGCCCCGTGGATGAAAATGTAGAACTATGTCAATTCGAAGAAAAGGTGAGTCTACGGGAGTATATATAAAGATAGTTATTTTCAATTGCATATTAAAGAGAAGAGTCATTTAACTGAAAAGATTTAGAAACGAATTGCTTAAATGTAATAATAGTTGATTACTATAATCATCGCATGTAAACGACACAAGAAGACAATTTTGAGCAGTTCTCAAGGTCCCTGCCAAGAGGCATGCCTAAACTATTTTTAATAATTAAGTGTTTTTGAAAAACGTTTTACAATTCTTTTCAGGTAATTTACCCAAAAACTGCTCAAGGGTCAGACGGCAGATGGTTATCTTTGTTAAACCGAAATGATAATCCAGTACAAGGTTACAGGGTGGAAGTGTGCAATTTGTAAGTAAATGAATTGAATTTTGAATTTACGAATACATTCAGGGTTACTGGTTAAATCGAACTATTCCCGTTAAGGGCGTGCAGTTCACATCACCCCCGACAGACTTCATCATGAAACACCCTATCCCAAATTCAACTGTCCCTGAGACACTTGAACTCAATTACCTCCACAAAAAACTCCACACCTTCTGCTCTCAGCCCAGACATTCTTAAATGTGTAAGTCCCACCACCACTATTATTTTATTTCTACATGCAACACTACCTCAACTACCAGTATCACACGTAAAACGAAAACGAATGAATAAGTCGAGGACAATCAAAACCAAAATAATAATAATAATAATATAGAAAACCCACTTTAATTCAATGGATATAAAAAAACTATTTTAGAAGCTAGAATCAGTTTCTTTGTTTTTTTTTTATCATTTCGTTCAGTTGAATTAAGTCGCATTTACATTTATCTGACGTGTTGTGTTGTGATGCTCTCTGTCGTGATGGCTACTGTTCACATTGATATGACGTGTTATGATGCATTATGACGGTTTTTTGTATCAGTTCCGTCTTGACTCCCAGAGAGTTCACACATTTGCAATGTTTTTTCAAGAATCATCCGATTCAGATTCAGATTGTCAATCAAATAGGCTAACTTATGTGAAACACAATTAGGAGCATAATTGCCTAAACATGCATTCATAAAATATCTGATGACTATTACGCGCCGGTTACCCTTATATTTATAGCCAAAAGAGACATTATTGCGAATATTTGATTAAAAATTGTTCATTGTAAGAGTTGTGTTTATATTCTAGAAAGTAAAAGTTGTTTCGTTTTTAAGTCAACTATTATTCCTTTTGTTCTGTGGTTATTCCTATATATTTATTTAAATTGATACTAATACTTTGAAATCTTTGATACTACCAAATACTTTCAAGTATTTTTAAAACCTGGTTTTTGACCCTGGTATTTTTCCGTACTTGTACTTAGAAGCCCTGGTATTTAATTTTGCAAGTATGTCTCATCGCTACTGGCGCGTGCACACTGTCTGATGCGGTATGACGTCTCACGGCACCGCCCCCCGCACCTCACCCTTTCTGACGCGGACCGGGATCGCCTGTGACACGACACATCAGAAGCCGTCATAACACACCGCATTGAATAAATGTGAACGCTTCCATATTAAATGTATGAAACTAATACCGTTCTGATGCATCACAACACAACACGTCAGATAAATGCGGCTTTAGTACTTTATGTCATTAACATTTAAAACCTTAAAAGCAAAAAGACACTTTCAAACATTCAGAAAGTATCTTGGTATATAGACACAGTACCTATAGTAGTATATAGTTATTAATCGACTCAGAAAAAGATTGAGATTGTTTTTTATTTACAGCTCCGCAGGTACAGGTTGTGCTAATATAGCAATTTTCCAACAAGGATACGAACCCAGTTGCAGACAAAAATATGTTTTTCGAAGAGCGACAGCCTTTGAAAAAACCAGCGAGGGCATCAAACCATACCAGACAGAAATCAAGCTGCCCAGTTGCTGCACTTGCGCAGCGAAGTTAAATATAATTTAATAATTAAGTAAAACGGTGTTGTTTAAATGGTTTTCAAATCTAATAGACCAGTAGTTAATAATGGTCTAATAAGCGTTCGTAGAACTATAAGTATAACATTTTTTTTTTTAACTACCTACCTACACATACAAATCTTGTTTGATCGCCACATGTGTCTGACTCTGACTTCTCTATACATTTAAATGTACGAGATTTTGAAAAAATACGGAAGTCTAGGTTCCTTTTATTTAAATAGTTATAATGAACTAAATAGTTGTACTGTGTTTATACAGATGAGCTTTAACTGTATTAACACAGTACTGCACAAGAATGGCATTGTAAATAATGTTGTACAAATAAAAATGCTAAATCTATCCAGACTCAGCAACTGTCAGTAGCGGTCAGTGTTACGTCAAAAAAAGGTTCTACGGCATTGCCTAGTCTATCGATTTGGAAATCAATTTCAACTTAAGCGAAGAGGCCACATTCCCTCAGGATTGTAAAATATTGTAACTTGTGTTGTGTTATGTTTAAAATACTAAATATGTATATTTACAAACTCCTTCTTAACTGTAAATAGGGATATTTAAGATGTCAACACAGGGTCAGTTTCGCCAGTGTCTGATAAAGATACAGCTAGTTATCTCAGTTATGACACTATTGGACAGATAAAAGTTGCATTAGCAACTTAAACTATAAAAGATAAATCAATGTACGGGTATCTGACATAATTTTATGTATGTCTCTATTTCATCATCATCATCATCAGCCTATCGCTGTCCACTGTTGTATGTCTCTATTTAAGACTTGTAAAACTAAAATCTATGGTTATTTACAAGATAAGTTCATAATAGTCTATCAGGGACTTTATCAGTAAATAGTGAAACTGGCCCTAAATCTAATCTTCTAAATACCAGCTGTCTTGTATGTGCATGTTACCGTAAGATGGTAAAAACCGTTAGATTATAATCTACCTAGCGAGATTGCAAACTATCTATCGATTGTCAAGTGTGATATACTGTTTAAACGTCTCAAATTGTCAACAGTCTCTGATTGGTCGGTTTTACGCTATGGTATATGGCTGCGTGTTGCATTGTTAGATGTTATAAGTTTATTTAGAAGTAATAGAAATATCATCGGAATTGTGAATAAAATGGGAAATGAATTCAATATTTATTTTCCTTACAAATTACTACTATAATGTTTTAAGTACCTACCAGGTACCTATTTAGCCATGTTTGTGAAAGTCTTCTATTTCTAATATTCCTATAACCTCTGTTAACTTATCAATGTTTGGTTTAGACAATATAAATTAGAGAATCTAAGATTAATTATATTCTAATAATCTGTAAGATATTAAGATCTAGGAGCGAGTTAAATAAACATATCTAGTTAACTAATTCTGTTTTTTATTGAACCTGATTGTTAGATTGTGGCGCATATAGCGAACCATAATGAAATCAATTTTATAACTTGCTTTTCATACTCGATAAACAGTCTATTTTATTCTTGGTCAACACATTATCAATGGGTTCTAAATCGTATTATTTAAAAGGTATATAATAGACACTCTAAATATTCTTTAATTAAAGTGATTTATGATATAATGGAATCCATTGTGGCCGTCAGACAGTAAAATTATTATGAAAGTAATATTTTAAGAACACTTTCATCGGTACTACTTTTTCAATGCAAAAATCTATCTGGATTAATAAAATGAAGTAAACAATACTCTACTAACTGTATGGTCGCTTAGCAACTAATCTGGTTTGCTTTTGTAGCCACGGCGACTAGCACAACGTTCGACTTAATAGCTACAAAATAAAATTAGTTAAACGCATATACCTACACTTTTAGCCTAACGAAGAGTCGGAAGAAGAAAGATACTGTTTAGAAAATAATTTGAAGCTTGAAGTTGATAAAAATGAGAAAAATCCTTTAATTGCTGGTGAAATAGGCTCGCCCATTCTTAAATCAGTCTCTCTCTATTTATACTTTTTTACATGTCCTGCAATCGATAAAAATGTTTTTTACATTTCAGAACGAATCGACAGAAATCCGAACTTGAGCAGAAATTTATCCCATTTTCATCGCTGTTGACATTGACAGTTCTGTCTGACAATAAAATTATTTTAAAAATCTGTGTCGGTAATATTAAAGAAATTAGGAGTGACATAAAATAGGGCAAGGCATAAAATGCTGATATCTCTGAACAAGAGATTCCTGTTTACATTATATTTCACAGTTATTAGACCCAGCGTTGTTCTCGCACGAAACAATATGACTTCTGGAAGCAGTGAAGCCGGTGAGCCAAGTTTTGACCTTTCTTCTACTTTTAGTGTAGATAATAAACGTAAAACCGTTAATATTCAGTGTTATACAAGAGCTTTCATTCCATGCTCCATAAATAGTTAAAATTTTGTAAAAATGGCATTTAAAAGTTCTAAAACAGTCTAACAACAATATCCATTTTTTAAGGTATTCTTATTATTGCCTTTTTTATGTGAAACAAATTTGTTCATACTGTATTATATCTCAGTCTGGGTATTGGTTTTAAATAATGTTCCTTAAAAATATAACACTAAATTTTAACTTTCAATATATGTTGTAAATAATACCAATTATAATAATAAGTGTGATGTTTTCTCACATCCACTACTTAATCCCCTAATTAAAACTACAAAATGAATCAAGCCACTTGGTTACCATGCCCATACTAGAATTTAAATAAAAAATATCTACAACCCATGATAATAATAATAAAATTTCATTCAAAATATTTTTTTAATATATTCATTTCTATAGAATAAATAAACCAAAGTCTGTCAATTTACACTTTTCCTCCTTCAGTTAATAGCTGTTTTCAATAACCCATACTTTTTAACTGCCTCGGTGGTGCAGTGGTAGCGCATGCAACTGCTGTGGTTGAGGTTTTGCATTCGATTCCTGGATCGGACCAAATGTTTGTGCGATCTGCAAATATTTGTTTTGGAGTTTGCATGTTTTCTTTGTATATTTACAAAAAAAAAAGTACATACATAAGTATACTATCAGTCAATATAGCTTTCATTATATAAGCTCAGCTTAGTTTGCTAGCTAGTATTTATTGTGTGTGAAATATTTATTTTGTAATTAAATTAAAATGTTTATTTAAGTAGAGATACTTTATTAAATATGGTTGTTAGTTGATGACCCTTAGATGTTTAAAATAAATGTATTATGTTTCAGATAAGTACTCCATTGCATATGTGACAGTACCAACTTTGGAACATGGTAAAACTATTGGGCGTTTGCTGGTTAAAAACAAAGTTGCTGCATGTGTCAATATTATACCACAAGTTACATCAATATATGAATGGAAGGGTGAAATGAATGAGGACAGTGAGGTATGTTGTATTTTTTATAAAATATTTTGATTATATCTATACTAATATATAAAGCTGAAGAGTTTGTTTGTTTGAACGCGCTAATCTCAGGAAGTACTGGTCCGATTTGAAAAATTCTTTCAGAGTTAGATAGCCCATTTATCGAGGAAGGCTATAGGCTAAACATCATCATGCTAAGACCAACAGGACTGGAGCACCAATGAAGAATTTTACTTTTTTTTTATTTAAAATGTTTTGGTGTCTCTATAATGTTAATTTCTTTTCAAAGTATATTTTAAATAGGTACCATAGAAATATCTCAATTATCGAATAAATACGGACAAAGTCACGAGCAAATGCTAATATTATATGTATTTTTGAAATGTACAAGTAACGCCCTTTCCAATGATACCAAACACGACATATTTATCTAAAATTAATTTTTATACAGTACTTTATGTCGCCTAGAGGGCGCCACATTAGATTCATTGACACGTCACATAGCCTATAACCAGTAGAGGATCATGACGCTTCTAACGACACCTCATTTGTCCAGTTCTAATGAGTAGTTAAGGAGCTATGAGGGAACAAATGAACATACATACATACATACATACATACATACATACATAGCCTGTCAAAATCATAACCCTCCTTTGGCTTTGCCGTAGTCGGGTAACAAGAATGCGTGGGTCGGCTAGTTTATTATATAGAAATTTAATTTTTAAATGCATACATATACATTCAAACCCAAAAACCTGACTGTCAGTCACGGTTTTACCTAGAATCGATCCTGAGACCTGAAAATGGCAGTGGAATATGCCACTGAGGAAGTCATAGTATTTATTTACAGTTCAACATATGATATAACATAACATGATTACCTACTAAAATAAAAGTTTAATGTTTACATAAAAATCTCTTGAGATGGCTCTCTGACTAGTTATTAATTCTAATTTCGGCGTTGAAAGACTTAGTAAAGGAAATCATTGAACTGTTATGACCTTGACCATCTATCTCATATATCTTTTTGAGCATCAGATGGATGTGTGAAATATTTAAACTAATAAAATGAACAAGTTAATGTAGTGACTGTAGTACTGTTTAAAGATGTAAAAATTATAAAAAGTTTAAAAGTGTATAGGGACCGTTCACATGTTAAGTATAAGTAGTCCTTTTTTTCATGTGTATGCTGTTTTTATATATTACTAGCCAACCCACGCAACCTCGTTTGGGTCCTTCCCTTAGCGTGAAAATTTTTCCTCGTTTTTGTAACATTCTTCATTGTTGCTCCGCTCCTGTAGGTCTTAGCGTGATGATATATAGTCTTCCTCGATAAATGGGCTATCTAACACTGAAAGAATTTTTCAAATCGGACCAGTAGTTCCTGAGATTTGCGCGTTCAAACAAACAAACAAACTCTTTAGCTTTATATGTCAGTATAGATTGTTTTATTTCAGTAATACAAATAAATTAAAAATCAATTTAATGGAACAATTTTTTTTTTTTCAGTTATTATTGATGATTAAAACAAAAACTTCAGAGGTTGACAGATTGACTGAACTAGTTCGCAGCAACCATCCCTATGAAGTGTGTGAAGTCATTTCGGTACCCATAAAAAATGGAAACCTGCCCTACTTATCTTGGATTGGGGAACAAGTTACTAATACTTAAAAATATTACAATAAGTAAAATATTATCGTCGTCTCAAAAACCGTGGAGCTACGTTAAACCTACGTTTATCAGTAGTTTTTAATCATTGTTTTCTAAGTCTAATTTCTATATTTCTATATTTGAATAGAAAAACAAGAATCTTAGAAATGAGTTTATGCAAAAATTTTACAATGATTATTATTGAAGTTAGTTTGGCAAAATGTTTGGGTAAAAAATCTAATTTAATCTGAATGTGATTTAATTTATAAGGCAGTTTAAGTGTTGAATAAATTATATAATTATCATGTATTTGGTTATCACTAACATTATATCATAACATTATCATCATCTCAGTGGAAAGATTGAAATTCCTCAATTAAGGATTGTAACTATTACATCATCCTTTACGTTTCGGGGTGATATTGTATATGATGATTGTGACCGTGGTGAAGGAGTAAAAAAAATGACCTATGTGGTGTCTCGAACAATGAGAAAGGGAAGATTTTTTATTGTTGAAGCCTTTTATAGGAACTAATACTAGTGTTGCCACTTAAAACTAATGATAGTGTTACCACTTAAAACTAGTACTGGTGTTGCCTCTTAAAAATAAAAATAACTACTGTAGTCGGTGGCAGACACTACATCCTCTATCATCTAATATATAAAATTCTCGTATCACAGTTTTAGTTGCCAAACTCCTCCGAAACGGCTTGACCGATAATCATGAAATTTTGTGAGCATATTGAGTAGGTCTGAGAATCGGCCAACATCTATTTTTCATCCCCCTAAATGGGAAGGGTCACCCAACCTTAAAAAAAAATTATGGAAAAACGACGTTTGCCGGGACAGCTAGTATCTATAATAGTTTAAAGCTGGACATTAACCTCTCCTTAGAAGAGAGGTTTTGAATAGCTATTATCTGTTTAAACGGGTTCGTATAGTTTGTGTCAATGTTAATTTTTTTATGGAACAGGGGACAAACGTATAGTCTGATGGTAAACGATTACCGTCGCCTTTGGACACCCGTAACACCAAAGGCGTCACAAGTGCGTTTCCAGCCTTTGGGAGATGGCGGGAGGCGTTGAGGTATGAGCCTCCAGTATCCTCACTCACTCGGTGAAACACAGTGCAAGCGCTGTTACACACCCGTTTTCTGTGAGGCCGTGGTGTCACTCGGGTCGAGCTGGACCCTCTGAGAGCTTTAATTTGTAGGTAGTAAGTCTCAAAACACTGTAACACAGGACAGAAGATCGATTGACAAAGTGGATAAACAACATTTTGATGAACAACTTGATTGGCAGATTTAAATGGTCATTTTAAAATCCTGTTAGGAAGGTCTTATGTGCCAGTAGCAGACATTCTATGATAATTCTTTTATACTATTAGACTATAGATAAATAAATAAATACTCATAACGATAAATACTATCCAGGTCAATCAAAGCAAAATTAGGCAACCAAATTGTGTGTCAAAACATTTAAAAGCTGTTCATGACAGAATAAGGTATCGAAGCTAGAATAATGATCGTAAATAAAATTCTGGTTTACACAACACACAGGGGATCGTCTCAACATTATTCTATTACTCAATAGATATTTTGAATTAGAGTATATATAAGAAAATAGTTAATAGTCATCAAAACGTCAAACAGTAAAATAAAAACAATTTATAGTTACAATACAAGTTGTGCAATTATGATACCTGCTGGAAAAGAGCATACAAACTATAACTATCATTGGCTAAGATAGAATAAGAATATAAGTAGTTAAAAAGACGCAGAATGAGTAGATTAGGTAAATTTAATTCTATTAAAGACGCGTCTACAACGAGGGCTGAACTGAACAGTGCGAGAATGATGAAGGTAGCAGAAGCCAGGATTCTTCGCCGAAAAAGGTCTCCACACATCCTTAAATAATCAAAGGTTGCCTACAAGGGCGTTCGTGAAAAGAAAAGGAACGCAGGAAAAAATAGGTACTTATATGACGGTAAATAATCGAAAAGAATCAGAGAATTAACACCCCGCTCTTCATCTGCTATGTTGATTTTCGTAGGCGTTCAACACTGTCGTATGGAAACATCTCATAATGATCTTAAAAGAGGACATCTGATATAAAATAATAATAACCTTTATTTATACAAAAGTTTTTACAAGATAATTACCAAAAACACATTTCCAATCTTTCTTTATGGGGCTGAAACCTAGTCACTAAGACCGCTAAAATATTCCCTTAGAGATGTAGCCGACTGTTAAAGGATAAAGGGTGTAGGTTAAATACCTTTTGGTACCTACCCCCTCAACGACGTTCCGCAATAATAATTTCATCCTTAATGCGCTTCACATACAAAATAGGATATCGTTGATTGTGCAGTTACAAATACTGAAGTTTTGTGGGCACAATTCCAGAAAAGAGGACTCGATGCTGAGACTTATCGTTAATCCTGATTTTTGTAGATTGTAACTGCTAGCCAAATGATAATGATAGGCTGTCGGAAATAATTCACGGTAGTATCATATATACGAAAATAAAAATAAAAACTATTTCGGCTAAGTAGACTTTATTAGTCTACGGCGGCTTATTTCCAACGGCCACCACTAAAACTGCCACCACTGATGACACATTTGTTCCCGCCACCTCTCAGAGATGGCCTTTGAAGTTGGCAAGCAAATTTACCACCTGAGAGTCCAGTTCGTGTAAGAGTCTCATCCTCTCGCGCAACGCGTCAAGATTCCCAAGTATAAAAATATGTTTAGTTGAATTTCGCGCCTTACGCCACGCATTACTATCGCTGGGTTGTTGCTTTGCTCACCAACTTCATGGGCCTCTTCTGGATGGTTCGTGGGAACAGATGTAAAATTTCTAATAGATTCAGTAGTTTTTGAGTTTATTTATTACAAACACAAAAAAAACCTCATTATGAAAGTATAGAAATATAAAAGCTACGCCCGCTTGTTTGTTGGCTATCGCAGCAAAGAGTAGCATACTTATGTCCTTTCTCAAGAATCCAGTGCAGTGGTTTGGCCGTGAAAGCAGGACAGACAGACAGAGTTACTTTCGGATTTATAATATAGGTATGGAGAATGTAGTTTTTAACTAGGTATGTAATACGTAGGTACTATTACTTATTCTGTGGTAATACTATCTAACATTTAATAACTAGTTAGAAAGTTAAGCAAACCTAGCCAGCTCACTCTAAATATGGGTGTTCATAAACTATTTGCCACAGAAGAGGAGAATTAAGTAGTAGAAATGCGATGTAGGCGGGTCAGGCGCGCCGCAGTTAAGCACCAATGTCACTAATGTCTCTGCTGGCATCAACTGAACGCTTTAATACACGTATTACTTTCGTCGGGAACGTAGCTGCGTAAAAAGTTATTGCTATGCAGAACTATGCTATAATTACGTGCTGAAAACGAAGCAAGGACTACAATTTACTCAAAGGAAACATATCGTATCATCAATGAGTCTAAAAACGTTTGTTTTTAAGTGATATTAACAAAAATCTAAAAAGTATTATGTCATACACATACAAACCGTTATACTCCAATCTATTAAAATAATCACACATTACGTATTAAATTTAAGTATGATTTGCATAGTTGCCAATAGAGCAAGCAATGAACTGCATTTTCTGCGGGAATGTTTTAAAACATTTGACGAGAAAACATTTGGTAAAAGTAATGTCTACAATTTTTTGCCATAGGGACGTAGACAAATTTAATCGATATCGTAATAAACGTTAAACTTTTCGATGATATTGATTTTTACAGTAATTTGACTTTTTGGTATCAGAATTATATTGTACTATGGTTTTAAAACAATATATGATTTTGTTTAATCGCAAAAATTTTATTAAACTTATTTTGGAGGTATATTTGAAAATAAATGTTATATGAAATGTTAAATAAAAAGTTTATAAATATTTCATACACCAAAATTTTACAGCCACCAGACCAATAAACAGATTTGATTAAACAAAAGATAGTATGTAAGTACTTTTGATTAAATAACAGTACACGGTAAAGTACACCAAGACTCGGAACGACAATTTGTGAATTCAAGTATTGTTCTACCGCAGTAAAATGCATAGTCGTTTTTTAGGGTTCAGTGCCAAAGGCAAAAGACGGAATCCTTATATATTCGTCATGTCTGTCTGTCTGTCTATCCGTCCGTATATCACAGCCACTATTTTCCGAAACTATAAGAACTATAATGTTGAAACTTGGTAAGAAGATGTATTCTGTATACCACATTAAGATTTTCACACAAAAATAGAAAAAAAATAAAAAAAATGTGGTATATATACCCATATATATACCCATACTTACTACGTAGACTCAAACGAATATGAAATTAAAAAAAAAAAACTTTAAACCCATACGTGTATCTATGGATAGGTCTTCAAAAGTGATATTGAGGTTTCTAATACCTATTTATCTAAACTGAATAGTTTACGAGAGAGACACTTCCAAAGTGGTAAAATTGTAACTTCTCAAATAAGTGAATGATAAAACTAAAAAAATATATGATGTACATTACCACACAAACTTCCACCGAAAACTGGTTTGAATGAAATCTAGTAAGTACTTTTTTTTAAGACGGTTTAAATTGTAAACTGCAATTTACCTTTTATTCAATCAAACAAACCTATACTAATATACAGAGCTGGAGAGTTTGTTTGTTTGTTTGTTTGAACGCGCTAATCTTAGGAATCGCTGGTCCGATTTGAAAAATTCTTTCAATGTTCGATAGTACATTTATCGAGGAAGGCTATACGCTATATATCATTACGCCAAGACCAAAAGGAGCGGAGCAGCAATGAAGAATGTTACAAAAATGGGGGGAAAATTATTACGCTACGGGCAATAGGAGAGGTAAACGACGTTGCGTGGATCTGCTAGTATAAAAATAAAATAAAAATTAAATTATGGTACTTGCTGATTTGGAACCCTTCATGGTCGAGTCCGACTCGCACTTGGCCGCTTTTATTTTTTAAAGTTTCTGAAATTTAGGTATATTTCAGAAACTTTAATAATAATAATTAAAAAACACAAGTATATAATTTATTTTAGGTAGATAAGGGAGTTGCAATGTTTTGCAACAAAATAATTATAAAGTAGAATGAAAGGATATCCGAGTATGCCAAGTAAATGTAATAAAAAAAATATTGTAATATAATTATATTCGACAAATGTCAATCCCTAAGGTCTTCGACGAAACCAGAAATATGCAAGTGAAACCCTACCTTAGTAGAAAGCCATAAGGTTATATTTCGTAACATTGTAAGTGGCTGTTAGAACTTATATATTTGAACATCATTTGGACGAATTAGGATATTGTTCTTTATGTGTGTATAATATTATAGATCGTTCATGTGTGCGTTTAGGCGACACAGTGTACCTTGCACTTGCAGCTCGACACCATTTCTAACTATTAATTCTTTTGTTCTCTGCCATTTGCATTGTTTTATTTCTACCCTCAACTTGTTTAAAATCATGAATCAACGTATCAACATAAAGTTAACCAAAGAAAAATCGAAAACATTTAGATACAAATGTTATACACACTATGGCGGCCTATTGAGATGATATTAACTTAGGGTCGAAATTAGATCATCAAGGGATCTATATTACTACTGTTACTTACAGGTACTACCACTAAGACATTAATTTCCTGAAATGGCACCCCTCAATACAATTCGAGAAGTTACTAAACAAACATTACACATTATCCTAAAACACCTTTGTACTCGTATACCATTTAAGATTGATTGTTTTCGTAAACGTCATAATTTTTGCATTTCTTACGAAGTTTCGTTTTGAACTTTATTGGCTGAGCTGGGACACACAATGGGATTTCTCTACAGTTTATGTAATAGGAAAACCATATTTAAGTACAGGCACTTAAAGCAAATGGTTTTTTTGAACGTGAATTAAAGATTTATACCGGAGCGTCTATATAAATATAAATGAATCACAAAAATTGTATGTACGCCCATAACTTTCGATTGACTGCACCAAATTGAATAATTCTTTTTTTATGTATTTGTTATTGTCAGGACAAGGTTTGTTTAGAATAAAATTTAAAAAGGAGGCTTTATATTCTCTTAGTCCTATACATAGTAGGGGAGCCCTAGAAGGAATTTCGAGATTGACTAAAGCACGGCAGATTAATATACAGGGAATACCTTGTACCCGGTTAAGTACCTCCACCAAATATGAGCCCCGTAATAAAGGATCAGATTACTAAAAAAATTGATCATCGGAGATTCTCGAGCGCGTCAGATAAAGGTAGGGTGAGTTAATTACATGCTAAAAAGTGTATATTCCACTAATCTGACAATTTGGGAGCGACCTAAAGAAAGGAAAGGGCTATGAAGTTGTAAAAAAAACGTCATTTCGACATTCTCGCGTGGCAATTTTTTTTATTTTGTAGGATTTTTTTCAAACATAACGAGATATAGTATATACTCTACTGACGATTGCCACAAGCCTAAGTAACAAAATTTCATCGATAAAGTTAATGCGTACTGCCTCCGTGATGCCTATATTCAGACTGATAAGTCAGTACTAATTCATATGTTAGAGAAACAAGTCGAAGATATAGAGCAACCGCCATCCCAATTTTACCTTATAATTGTAGATGACTTATTTTTAACACGCTTTTATTTAACTTGCAATGTATGTATGTATGTTTGGGTGGAATCTTGCAACTCGATTTTGCTGATATCTTCAACCGATTTTGCTGAAGTTTTGCAAGCATATGTATACATAACACATGTAACTTATCTGCAGGGGCTGGAAGGTGGCTATTGGCATTCTATAAAGAAACTTCGTAACACTATCGAGTTTGGACTCGTTTGATTCGTCTCGACGAGTACTTTATGTTTTCATAGTATCCAGGGTCTGATGATGGACTCGCAAGGTGGTCATGGGAACTCTATAATGAAACAACGAAACCCATTGAGTGTAGAATCGTTTAATTCGTCTTGAGGAGTGCTTTATGTTTTGATAGTCTCCAGGATCTGATGATAGACCCGGAAGGTGGTCATTACACAATTTATAGAACACAAAGGCTTGTTGCGAGATTTATCTGTGTGGTAAGGAAGTAATTGAAATAACTTGATTTGACTTAGTATAAAATTTTCATAATGTCAATGTAATTTCAAACATATTATGGTACGGGAGCTAGCAACGTTTGAAAAGTAAGAATTTTAGGTCAGCTGATTTTGTGATATGTCGTCCTTCTTGCACTTTCGGTTAGAGTCTGGGCTATCTGGCTGGCGGTAGCGGTTGCGTTCATTAGTGCGCATCCTACCTGTCCAGGTAATAATCTTGGATTTTAAAAACATTTTAGAAGGCGTAATTTTTAATTTTTTGTTTTTAAATAAGTCTACCTGACATACTTTTTTTATTGCCAGACATTTTTGACAATGCTAACTATGTACCATACGCGATTTTTTAATTTCTTTTTATAAAAATTTCAAAGTATTTTATAATGTCTGTAATTTTAATATTATGTTATTTAAAGATAATAAAACCTTAAAATAAATTTGCCAGACATTAATTCGATTGTTAAGTCTTGAATTAAAATGAAAAAGTCATGAAAAGTATTGCAGTATAATGCTAGTAGTCCGAGAGAGACAGTTGCAGAATAAGTCGAGAATGATACAGGGAACCATTACTAAAGTAAATTACTTTTCACTGTGCATATAATAAAAAAAAAATAAAAAAAAAATAAAAATAATCATTCTAGTCACAGAAAGTTTCAAAAAAATGTAAGCATAAAAAGGAATATAAAATTAGATTAAAATTAAAAAAAAAAAACACTTTTTATTTAAATTGTTCTGATTACTAAATGTAAATAACAAATAATTAATATTAAGTTTTTCAAGTTGTTTCAGCCTATAGTAACGTCACAAAAAAAGAGGCATCTTCATTCATTCATTCATCGATGTGAATAGGACACTAGATGATGTATTGAATTGGTTTACAACAAATAATCTCCTACTAAATTCAAATAAAACAAAGTGTGTGAGATTGACTATGCCAAATGTAAAACAACTAGGCACTCATCTAACAATAAATAATGAAATCATAAGTATTGTAGACTCGACAGTATTCTTAGGAATTACATTAGACAGTAAACTTCAATGGGGAGCCCAGATAGATAGCCTTGCGGGTAGACTTAGTTCGGCAGCATTTTGGAAACTGGAAGTTATGGATCGACACAGGCAGGCAGTAGATTATGGTGTTTTCACCTAATTTACCTCGACAATACAGCACATGCTGTGGCGTCTGTTTGTGTCGATCTATGATTCTTAACTACAGCTTCAATTTAACGTTCATAAATGTCACTTAGTGTCTTAATTGAATAAATGATTTTGAATTTGAATTTGAATTCATCATCATCATCATCGTCGCTGTCTTTGTCAGTGTCATTCATATCATCTTCTTGAGAACTTTCGTTATCTTCTAAAACTCTATCATCTGTAACATAAAAAAAATAAACAGTGTAATTCTTCTTGTTTGTTATAAAACATTTTAGTTATAATTGATAAATATTCCATTTCACACTTACTTTGAACAATAATATCTGCAACTGAGGATGGTAATTGATCTCCCAAAAACCAGACAAAATCATATTTGTCACCGTTAATGGTCTAAACGAAAGCCATTGGAGATAAAGATGTTGAATGTTTTGAGTGAGCATTTCTCCAAATTTTCGTCACGTAACGAACTCTCAATAAATGCTGTTGCAATTCCGCTTTACAGGGTGGCAACTGGATGAGTCAAAGTTTCGAAATTTTTTGTCGAAGTTCTCATCTGATTTTTTAGACTTGAACGTACTTGAAAATAAATGAAATCGAACATCATTAACATTGGAACAATTTTTAACTCCATACATTTGACAAAGAAATTTCTCCAGCGTTACAAACGTAGTTTCAAGTACTTCTTCGTCATCCGTAATTATATTATCAAAAGTTAACTGGTATTCTTTAGAATTTTCTAATATTTTAAAAGGCTTAACTTTGCCTTTTCTAAAAAAAGCTGGCGTGTAATCACATCCGGTTATTGCGTGGAAGCATGGTAAAGCTTTGCATAAAGAGTAAATACAATAATGTACTTATACAATACTTTTCATGACTTTTTAATTTTAATTCAAGTAAACTTAACAATCGAATTAATGTCTGGCAAATTTATTTTAAGGTTTTATTATCTTTAAATAAAATATTATTAAAATTACAGACATTATAAAATACTTTGAAATTTTTATAAAAAGAAATTAAAAAATCGCGTATGGTACATAGTTAGCATTGTCAAAAATGTCTGGCAATAAAAAAAGTATGTCAGGTAGACTTATTTAAAAACAAAAAATTAAAAATTACGCCTTCTAAAATGTTTTTAAAATCCAGGATTATTACCTGGACAGGTAGGATGCGCACTAATGAACGCAACCGCTACCGCCAGCCAGATAGCCCAGACTCTAACCGAAAGTGCAAGAAGGACGACATATCACAAAATCAGCTGACCTAAAATTCTTTCTCGAAAACGTTGCTAGCTCCTATACTATTATAATGACTTGTCAATAACACTGCAAGTATAGTCGCCATTGTATATGATTGCTACTTTACACCCTCTATAAAAGATTATGAGCATTCTCTTCGAGGTAGTGTAGACGACAAGGAATTCCACTTTTCAGATCCTCAACGACATAAAGTTTAAGGAAGATATTTTTTTTTTTTTTTTTTTTTTAATTTATTTATTCACAAAGTTTACATTTCTAATCTAAACTAATTAGTGTAACAAAAACCAGAAAGGTTTGTTCGTACACTAACATTCGTCAATGTACTCAATCGACACAATTATAACATTCAAAAACAAAGAAGTGCACACAATACGAATCAATAAATTACACAAGTAAGTGGGTATGCTTAAACTAGGACTAGTAATTCATACGCGGTGACAAATAGCTTTACATTCTATCTATATTTCAGACTACCTGCATTTTTGTTTTGTTATGCTTGCGTTAGCTTGCAATAGTAATGAGTGCTACACTGGGCTGCATACAGTATGTTTCATTCCAAAAAAATTTATCAGTTCATTATTTACATTTCTTTAGATCCCTCAAGGAAAAGTATCTACTCAAATATTATCTACTATTTTGTATGATAATATTATCGTAGCCATTAATGATATTTTGTTTTTTTTTTAATGTGTTAATAAAGTAGGTTTTTAGGTTACTTTTTAAATTATTACCATTTATTTTATTTTTTATGTGTACAGGTAAGTTATTTATTAGATCAGGAACAATGTATTGCAATGTTCGTTTTCCGTGTACATTGTTAAATTTAGGAGTTGATAGCTTTTTTTTACTCACACTTCTGGTTAGTTTACTGTGAGAAATAACTTTTTGAAGGGCCTCATTAAAGTATTGTTCTGTTAGAATATTATATTTTAGTTTCTCGTGAACTGGTATCAGTGAACAATATGAGAACAAGGCTTGATAATTATTTTTATATTGCTCCTTAATTTTTCGGGGGATAATGGTTTTTAATACACGTATCTGGAGTTCACCGATTCGGTCCAGATTTGTTTTAGCTGTGCGTCCATAACTGCTCAGACCGTAAGAGATTATCGATTCGCCTAATGATTTATATAACGATAATAGTATCGGATAAGGAATTTTGTATTGAAGTATAGAAAATTTTGCAAGTATTGCGCGTAATTTATCACACACATGCTGAATGTGATTTGCCCATGACAATCGGTCATCAATGATTATACCTAAGTAAGTCTGCTTATCAACAACTTCCAGGGCACCGCAGCTGCAATTTGTGTTATTAGTTTTAGTATGTAAGCAGCTGTGGCAATGTGATATTATTGTTATAGGGCATGTTTTTCTATTTTGACTAGTGCTTATATACATTACCTTAGTTTTACTATCATTCAATACGAGCCCGTTGTCATGGGACCATCTTGAAAGTAAGTTAAAATCTCTTTGTAGTTTGTTAAGAGCCATATTAATATCGGAGTCAGCTGCAAGCAGGCAAGTATCGTCAGCAAATTGATATAGTTCGCAGCTTTCTATTAAGTTTACTAGGCTATTGACATATGTTATGTAGTGCAAGGGCCCGAGCACTGAACCTTGAGCTGTCCCTTCCGTCATGTTAACCGTTCTGCTAACCGCGTTTTCTACCTTCACGTAATATTTTCGGTTATGTAGGTAGTTTGAAAACCATTCTAATAGGGAGCCGCGTATTCCATTTTCTTCCAGACTATCAATTATTCTTTCATGGCGAAGTGTATCAAAAGCTTTGCTGTAATCGATAAAAACTGCAATTACATGTCGCTTGCTATCTAGATGTTTATTGACAGAATCTGTAAAGTCCGATAGTAATTGAGTAGTGTTCCTCCCGGGTTGAAAACCATACTGTTTTTGAGATATAATGTCATTTTTTTTAAAGAATGTATACATTTGATTACCAATGTATTTTTCAACAATTTTGTCAATTGTGGGGAGTATAGTTATTGGCCTATAGTTTTCATAATCTTTATGGCTACCTTTTTTGTATATTGGTCTAACTATTCCTGTTTTTAACTGTTCTGGATATTTGCCCGATTCTATGCTTGCATTAATGAGTTTGGCAATTGCTTCAGTTATCTTATCTCCAATAGACTTAATATCAATTGCCCGTATGCTATCAGACCCTGGTGCTTTGTTGTTGTTCAAGTTTTTTATAATAGGCTGTACATTGTCTAATCGAGCCTTTGTAAAGCGCATTGTAACGTTTTTATGCATACTGTAAGTTGATTTGTCTAATAGTTGGATGTTACAATTCGGTGAGACAGATTTTACAGTGTTTTCGAATGTCTGTGCGAATTTGTTCGCTATATCAATCCGTCCACAGGTGCTGCTTTCAAATGCTGCAATTAAAGCCTTGTCAATAGATGTTTTAATTTTTCCGGTCAATCTATTTAGTAACTGCCACATACGTCGAGGGTTACCTTTATTTTCATAGATTTCTTGTTTAATATGATTATTCTTCGTTTTTTTTATCAATTTATATGCATAATTTCTTGCTTTAGTATATTTCAAACGTAAGATTTTATTATTTGTATCATTTTTCCACTCATTGAACAATTTATCCTTATACTCGCAAGCTTTATTTATTTTGTTGCTAACCCATGTCATGTTATTTTTACGAGACGATCTTAAGTTATATTTTGTATTAACTTCTGATTGACTATAACATTTATTTATATTATCTTTTATGAGAGTGTATATTTCAAAAGGACACGACATATTGTTTGTCGATTGCCAATCAATACAATATATTGTCAAGTTGTTGATCGCTCATTGGGCGGATCAGGAGATGGCAACGATAGGTAATAAGGGTAATGTTACGTAAATTACCTTGTTTTGTGTTATAAATATTCAGTTACTCATAATCCAACTAATATTATAAATGCGAAAGTTTGTAAGGATGGATGGATGTTTGTTACTCTTTCACGCAAAAATTACTGAACGGATTTGGATGAAACTTTACAGTAATATAGCTTATACATCAGAATAACACATAGGCTACTATTTGCCGCAATAACAGAAATATAGGCGAGCGAAGCCGCGGGCAACAACTAGTGAATTATAAATTGATTATGATTTGTCATGCCCTGATCATGAAGAAGCGAACATACGATGAACATAGCATTTCTTGCTTGCCGACAAAATGAAGATTCTACTATTACCATCAGAACTTTTGATACTGATAAAGTAGTAATTTTCTAAATAGCATTTCTGGATTTGGGATCTTTTTTTTAATTGTCAGTTTAAGCGAACTCCTCCAGATAATCGTCAGATTATGAGACAGATTATAAGATTCTGACGCGCTTGAGTATTTCAAAATGACGAGTTTTTTTGCACATTCTTATAATGCTCGCGAGTTTGCGTCACATCCAAATCGTCAGATTATTGAATGAGAGCTTTATTTTAGGTTCACTTAACATGCCCTTTGAAAATCTGACGCGCTCGACAATAACATTTTTTTGGCATTTTCAAACCTTACGTATAATGGAGTATAATGCAAACGATTAGAATAACATACGTACAATAAAAATAGTAGGACATAGATGCTATCAATATCTGACGCGCTCGAGTACGTCCATGCAACAGTATTTTTTTACATTTTTGAACATCCAGAGCCGCTCCCCCCACCGTTGAAAAGGTATACGGTAATAATAATATTTTTTTCTTTTATCATTTAAGCTTTGCAACCCAATAGGCCTATATGACGCTCAAGTAAATCCCCATTTAGCATTGCGGGCTACCCTACTAACATTGCAGCGCGATACGAAGTTCGTCGGGTCAGCTAGTTTATAATAAATCTGAATCTATTTAAACTTTTGTAAGTTTATTATTATCCATAATATTTGGCTTATATTCACATGGCATTTTGTATCTTCAATATCGTTGAATGATTTTTTCTTTCTGTGTGCGCCATGTTTCCCATAGGAACCTGGAACTTTAGTTCTAGCCGAAAACAGAAATACTTGTCTCCATTCTTACAAACAAGCTGTGTTGGGAATGTATACCTACCCACATGTCATAAACACTGAGGCCACGTTCTTAAAACTAAATATGGATTACATACGGTTCGTTGTTATTATTTTTGTATAACCCACTTGGCAGTTTTACAACTACACCCTCTCTCTATAGTACTTACAAATTTAAAGTAACGCAAAGGTCTTCGACATTGCGTACATATAAACTTTTTGCCTATTTGGCCGAATGCCAAATACCCTTGCTTGCTTCCATGCTTTAATGGACATTTAAATTACGTTGTCAGTTTTTTCCCGCCAACTTTCAGTAATTATTTTAGCTGCTGCACTGCTTTTAAAATTTATGGTGTTTAAATTGTTTCCTGTTGTCATTTTGAGGGCCGAAAACTAAACTGAACATAAAATATTTTTACAGTCAGCTACCAAACCTATATAGCTATCTCAAGGGAATGAAGACCTGGAAGTTAGTTTTTAAAACTAAATGAGCAAAGTAAAGCATAAGTATGTTATTTTATAAGATTACTAGCTGTTGCCCGCGGCTTTGCTCGCGTGGAAGGTGATTATATGTATATTATAACTGGGTATAAGTATGTATGAATAATTTTAAGCGTATGTATTTATTTTTGATCAATAGCCCATTTAAAAGAACTTTCATACAAACATTCGACACTTACTTTAACCCCTTTAGGAACAAAATGCCCATAAATTCTGATATAAGAATTCATCTATTTGTAATCAAAAACCTAAAGACGAAAGTTTCAGGTTGCTAAATTTAAAAATGACGGACTTCCAAAGTAACCTATATACGAAATGTCAACGCCTATTTTACGTCCTTAGGGGTAGAATATCCAGAAATACTTAAACACGTATCTACTCATTTTTAATCAGTAGCCCAAAAACAAGTTTGACTAATTTTTTTTCTACTAACTTTAAAAATATGAAACTTATATTAACTTTCATCCTTAGTTTTGACCCCTTGAACAAAAAGCTTTTTAAATCTTTTGTATGTGGATGCCTCATGGCCTGGCGCTACCCCATTACAATCCACCGACAGAACTAAATATCTGGTCGTAAACCAACGCCGAAGTTCCCTACTTCTGAAAGTTCAAAATTACCTACGGTTGGGTATAATTAAATATTTTATTTTGATCTGATTCAATCACCAACCGCCTCGAAAAGAGTTGACCATTGAAATTGAAACAGGAAGGGCTTAAAGTTATTCGTATACTTCACAATGAAAACTAATTGTAATTATTTATATGCTGCTTTTGGTTTTAGAAGAGTATTTGTAATTAATATTCTATATAATTCCGAAAAGGCACAGATGATTCAAAATACATCTAAAAATGTAAAGAACATCTAATGTAACTATGGTGTAACAATTTTAGTGGCGGAAATAAAAAAAACAGTATCTGTAAATATATTACGTCAGAGGGAGTTCTCACGTGACGAAAGTGCGAAAACATTCTTTGCAAACATTGTATACCGCTAATAAAACGCAATATTTATTCAGACAGCTGTCCCCTTAGCTATATTTGGAACCAGACACCATTATAAATTATAGCAACAACAAAAATACCTGATATTTCAATGTCGTAGTCAACGTGTCAACGAAAAAACCTTACGTAACATAAAATAGATTATAGTTACATAAAAATACCATTATGTTCTAATTGCCTCATTTTTATTTACTACAATCGTATATAAAACACCCGCAGCGTAACAAAGAAAAGACAAATGGATACTTTTAGAACGAAACCGAACACATCTTCGGTCGCTTTTTGCTCGACCAATCGTAGCGAACGTAGATGTCTACGAGTTTCGTAGAGGACGCTGACGCAGTAGGGCGGCGTAGCACTACACTTATCGGGACACGGGCTGAATACATTGACCTTAGTTAAATTCGCCAAATTCTGTGTTTAATTACGTTATTACAAAAATATCAGCACTCGAGTGTGGAGCCCGTCGCGTGACGGACGTTATGGAGCGAACGGTTCTGCTATGACATCGATAAAATTATTTAAGGAAACATCTGCAGTCATAAAAGCTGTCATATCACACTGACGATGCTGAGGGGTCGAGCTGAGGAGTAGCCGAGGCAGTCAGCGGTGAACACCGGTGGCGAGAAGGTGGTGACCGGGGCGGAACGATGTCGACGAAGTCGGGTCGGTAGTGCAGTGCGTTTCGCGCCGGCGCGGATCGATCGCGTTCCATCGACCGCGGAGGCGGGGCGCCGTCGCTCAGTCGCGCGCGGTCACGGCGTGCGGGCGCGCGCATCGCTGCACGTGCATGGCGCGCCTGACTGGATGCCTCGCGCCCTCGGGGAATGGCTTCGTCCGAGGAAGAGGCGACTACCGCGTCGACTGGCGAGTTCAGTGACGATGAAGACTGCCTCAGTGTCCGAAAATGGTGGTGCTTTCTCCTGTCGTCGATATTCACGTTCCTTGCGGGGTTGTTGGTGGTGCTGTTATGGCGCGCGTGCGCGTTCGTCTGCTGCCACAAGGAGCCAGAACTGGCGCCCAACGACCCCAAGCAGAAGGAGCAAAAGGCGGCGCGCCAGAACAAACAAGAGTTCGAGGGGACGTTCATGACCGAAGCGAAAGACTGGGCCGGCGAACTTATATCCGGTCAGACCACCACCGGACGAATACTGGTAAGTATCCGTATCTACATGAGATGGGTCTCCTAAAAATGGGCAGACCTAAATATTTGCTACGAAATTATTTCAGGACGTGTAACGATTTATTCGCATGTACCCACTTGGACCCTTAGACTCATATTTATTTACATTGTTTTGTTCACTTATTTTATCATATTTTTGTTTACAACTGTTATGAACATATAATAATTAATCTTTTAAAGTACAAGTATTTTATAAGAAATTTCAACTGATCTTAGTAAACAGAAGTGTTTTAAATTTTTAATGCAACAGTAAGTGGGTATACGCTCTTTCGGAATAAAATTTTAAATCGTTGAAATAAAATATAATTTAGTTCTGTGTAATACTCAATGAAGTAGCTTCAAAAACATTTTATTATCCGTGGGTAGATAAATAATTACTACATAATCAGTTGGATGGACGACGATGACAGTTATTGTTCCATATTCAAATTACTTTCAGGCACTCTATTTAAAAAAAAGAACATTTTTATATCTTTCAACTATGTGCCTAACATATTATAAAACACAACTGTTCATCCCATTTTTAAACATAGCTGACGGAGCAATGCCGCATAAAACCTTTTTAGTGATGGATCAGCACAATTTTGATTCCACCCCGTTGAAAGGTGATATAAAAATAACGGACAGCATTAACCCAAATCTGTTCAGTTTGCCTCCACACCCCACCGAATAGACACTTCGATGACGTCACTCGGTGGACTGCCATTTATGATCGATATAAATAAATCTCTTTTATATTAAGCCGTGAAATTACCAATTCGAAATTAAATTTTGAAACGTAATAATATTTGACAGGCACCATTGAATATCGATAACTCGAATTTTAATGTAAAATTTCAATATACCTAAATAAATAAGAAAAATTTAACGTATTGGTAAAATTTTCTTGTGTTCCGTCCTTGCATATCTCAAGAGCTTGATCATCGTTAGACTTTGACAACCGATTTCTATAGCTTCTGAGTTATCAGAAGCTATAGAAATCGTTTGTTTTTTCAGAAGTTCATCAACTTTATGGAAGTATTCAAACATAACATTTTATTATTTGAACAATTTCAAAATGTTTTAAGTCTTATGAATGATTTATTTCATGAAATTCAAAATGAGAATAGATACATTTGAAAAATATTTTTTATTATAAGGTGTGTTCCAGTCAACATCTCTCTTTATCGCGATAACCGACATTTATGTGGGCCGCCGAACCGCAGGCAAAAAGTAGTAGTCTATAAACGAACGAACGAGATAGGTCTTTTATAGAGTTAAAGGTATATAAGTCACATTATAGTCTTAGGATTAGATTGTAACACACCCAAGTCTGAGGACAATCTAAAACTTTTTTTGTTCTTTTAAAATGATTTTGCATTGCACGTCTCCTTGGGATCATGTTGTTTTACAAAAACTTCATGTTACTAATAAAATAGTAATAATGGGAGGTAACTCTTAATGTGGGTAATTTGTGGGAGTTTAATTGTTATAGGATTTTATATCGTAAATACTATTACCATAAATACTAATAACTCGTATTTGATAGTGTTAACTCCTTTTGTTCAATCTTTAACATTTACCAAACGAGTTTATGTCGAACCTTACGTTAGTTATATAATAGAAAAATGACAAACATCTTAACGAAACTGGCACTGCGTTTTTTAACCGACTTCTAAAAAGGAGGTTGTTATCAATTCGACCGTATATATATTTTTTATTTGTGCTCGCGGATAACATCGTCGTTTATGAACTGATTTTGATGATTATTTTTTTAAAGGAAAGGAGATATCCCAACGTTGATACCGTGATAGGGACGCTAAGATCTTATGATACCATCATAGAGAAATCGATCGATTTGATCGTACTTGGAGATGGTTTTTTATTTTGTTAAAATTTTAATTAATTTTCTAACTAAGTACTCATATATACAGAGGTAAATCTTATCTTAAACACAAATATTTTATTTCATATTAATGCATATGTACGCATTGCAAATACTCAATAAGAGTAATCGTAGCTTTCAAATATGCACATAATGCTTGGTGGGTTTCTCTAGCGATGGGCATTTTGTGAATCAAATAGCACTTTAAGATAAATCTAGACCCTAAATCTCTGGTGCAATAAAATGAAAATTTTGACAGAGATATGTTTCTTATGTTATGAACATAAACCCTAAAAAGGGCTTATTGGGAATTTAACCTCTAAAAGGTTAAAATAAGAGATGAAAATTGCATGACAGTAAAGTTAGCGTCTCGTGAGCAGAACCATAAGCATTAGATTGTCTAAAATAAATAGGTCGAGGTAGAATAAACAAATGAACACTTAGATTTGCATTACTGCACTACTATGTATATATCATGCGAAAACACATTAGTTACTGTGAGTTACATTACTTGAAACACAGTAATTCACATGAAGCTATCGATTCACACTGAGTTACTATAGGCTTCTGTGTATAAAGTTAGATCTGGGTGAGTTGGTTCATAGGAATATGGACACTTTAATGTCGATAGCGTTCTGTGAGCGATTGCGGTGACATTCAGCACCCTAATGGATTTTGTGAGTTACGTTTCTGTCACCGAGCGGTCTAAGTGAGCTTACTGACATTGTGTATATATTTGAATCAATGTTTGTAAAGTACTTCGCGTACCTATACTGATATTCCTCTACTGCGGGAGCAGTATGTTTAAACAAATCTATAGAAAAAACTAGCTGAACCGGCAAACATTGTTTTGCCATAAAAAAAAAATGGGGGTGGGTCATCCTTATCATTTAGGGGTATAAAAATAGACATTGGCCGATTCTCAGATCATCGGTCATAAAAATCGGTCCAGCTGTTTCGGAGGAGTTTGGTAACAAACACCGCGACACGAGAATTTTATTTACTAGATAAAATGTAAGTCTCTGTCTGTAATTTCAAATTAACAGCTTACACTAAATGCACATAGAAGTATACCTATCCACTTACCTAGACTCGGGACGTCCTACCCGTTCCTTATATCAATTCAAATACTTTAAAGCTAAAGAGTGTTAGTAACCATTTAGACATATAATGTCAACGATTCCAGACGTTTAATGACATACATTCTAGAATAAAACTCACTTGTACTTACTCCACTATTTTATTTTACACCTTTAAAATAAAATAGTGGAATAAGTACAAGTGAGTTTTATTCTAGAATGTATTACAACAAGTTCCATCAAGTGCCGACAATCGAGAGTACAAATTATTTAATGACATAAAATATAAACAACAAATAAAAATAAACGCAAAACATTTTACTAAGATGTTGAAATTTACACTACCATTTAATACTACTATCCATTACGGACGGGACAGGACATTTATCTTCTGTAAGACACGTGTCCATAAAGCTGCGACTGTAATGAATCTATGTCGATGACAGAACAGGCTTGTTCAGAATATAATATTATAGGCACATATCTATATTTCTTCATACCTATATTTCTTATGTTAAAGAATATTTGTATTTATATATAGTGAATTCGGACAGTATTGTTTAATGTTAGCTGTGTTTTTTAGTTAATTAATTAGTTTTAGTTAAAAAAATAAACATATTTCTTTAATTGTCTAAAGACACAGATCGGAGACACAGGAGCAGCTATAAAATTAGGAATAGTTTTAATGTAACGGGAGTATAACCAGGCGTTTATATTTTACTTGGTTTATATAGAAAGAAAACACTTAGATAACAATGAAATCTTTGAAGAATTTACAAGTCATTTTAAAATTTTGTTTAGCATCTTAGAATTGTAACTAACTTAACGTATCCGTTTAATATCATAAGCTGTTGACCGCTTTGCAACAATTCAAGCGCAATTCGGATCGAAATTCGATCGAAGTATTCTAGGTCAAAATGTGGGAACTACCAAATGCTACAGGTTAATTGAACACGGTTCTCATAATTGAATATACCTACGTAGATTAACTCAATATTTTTTTTCATTAAAAGCGTTGCTTGATCAGTATTGCACGAAATGAATCGATTCACAGAGAAGCCACCAAGATTCGGTCAACCATTTACGCTTTTCATGGAATCTCTTAAGTATCGTGTTAATTATAGCCCTAAATCATAATATAAACGCCGTAGTATTGGCGTTAAACTAGTCATCGTGAAATTTACAAGCACGTTGTCAAGTGCACAATTTATAGGTAAATTCATTTACTGTTAGGCATGTGTTACTAGCATAATTATCATCTGTTTAAATACAGATGTGACCGACTGGGAACACAGAAAACTGTAAAATATTTTGTTAGCACTTGTTGTAGGCTGTAAAAGTCAGTTGGCAGTAAAGTCTGGGTTATTAAATAAATATCTGTATAGAAATGATAATAATAATATAGTCTATAGAATTATATATATATATACAGTTATAACTATCGATCAATTTCAAAGACACATAAGCCTCAAATATTTGTCAGAGTGGCGCATATGCGACTACTGTGCTTGAGGTCTCGAGTTGAATTCTCTGGACAGATCTAATGTTGGTACGATCTACACATATTCATTCCGGAATTTAGATCTTTTCTATGTACAATATGTATGAATGTATTTATTGTTTTGTAATTTAACAAAAAAAGAACCGACTTCAAGAACTGGACCAAATTTAGATGGGACCACACGTAAACACCAGCATTGAAATACAAAAAAAAAAACATCAAAATTGGTTCACCCGGTTGAAAATTATGAGGAACAAACATAAAAAAAACCAGTCGAATTGATAACCTCCTCCTTTTTTGAAGTCGGTTAAATAACAATATAAGTATTCTATCAGTCAATCTAGCTCTCATAGTACAAGTTCAGCTTAGTTTGAAGCTAGATCGCGGTTTGTGTCAGATATGAAGAATATTTAC
This sequence comes from Spilosoma lubricipeda, assembly GCA_905220595.1. Lineage (NCBI taxonomy): Eukaryota > Metazoa > Arthropoda > Insecta > Lepidoptera > Erebidae > Spilosoma > Spilosoma lubricipeda. Next base: position 10,502,107 of record HG992282.1, on the reverse strand, counting down.
TTATTTAGAATAGAAAAGTTATCGACATAGTCATATGTTTGATACCAAAGGAACGTAGCACTGTTGGACGGACTTAACAGTATATATAAACAGTATTCTCCGTTGTCCACTTTTATATTTTGCCTAGCAACCTACACCACAAACGTGCTGAGGCACACAAAAAATCGGTTGATTTTAAACATCAGATTGCTCATAACGCACACAAAAAAAGTAGTTCTGACTCATAACCACGACATCGTCTATGCCTTCGCGTTATTTATGCACTCCTGGTTACATTAAAACTACGAATATATGATTGGCAGAAAGTGGGCGTTCAATTTGCCTCTGTGTACCCCTTTGAAACTAAAGTTGTGAGTGCATGTGAAATATATATATTAAAAACAAATTTCTTTTAACATTTTAGTTGCCACTTAATATTCTTGAACTAAATCGGTATTAACGCGAGTGTGAATCATTCGATGACCTAATACATTAATAAAAACTCTAAAACATCGTAACCGGAGTACTGTATGAAACACTATTAATAGTGGTAAGAGTTTATGATAAAACCTTATATTATTTTTATTTTTTAGATTTCTCTGCTGTTAGGAAACGGGCTGTATTTCATGTATCAACTATTATGAAATACAACTAGAAGATTTCACAGTGTACTAAAAATTAATGCCTACGAAATTCATTGAAATATTTCAAATTAAAACTGTAGGTATACAAGAAACCCATTACTTCGGTGTTTTGTTGAATCTTGCACACAGCATTACCAGCAGAACAATAGAGATGAACGCTTGTGTCTAATCGGTATAACAAAGTGGAAAGGAGTTTTGTTTGGGTCGCAGTTTTTCTAAAGACTTAGTCGTAAACGTTTTTAATCATATGTACTAAAAATATATTATAATCTACCCTCCTGTTATGTATTTTGAATATAGAAAAATGATTAATCAAGGTCACGTACATAGTAGTAAGTTCAATTGAGTTTTCAAAACGTTTTACTTAATAACTAAGTCATTGCTCAAGTTGTAAAAATATCGTTGTTACAAATTAGAGTACAAAAGTGTAGTTTGAGAAATCTCTCGCAGGAACTGTAAGAACAGAAGGCTTGAGTCTGACCTGTGAATATTTAATATGCTGACGTCAGTTCTACGTGCGGTGTTTTGAGAATGCGACTACACAATAATGCCAACACCATAACACAAAGCTACATAATTAATTTTCCTCTAGTGCAGCACCACGCTAGCTTCAATAAAATATAGGACCTATATCTTTAGACTTTACCGCGTACATAGAATTGAACCAAGATAGTCTTTTACTCACGACTCTGTGACTAAAGAATAACACTAATAAAGAACATAAACAATAATGTAATTTACTTTGGGACAGCTATGCTTCGTCACATGTGAATCTGTATGGACCATAGTAATAGATCTAATAGAAGAACATTTTCTTCTAATTTTATTGCCAAATTGCACAACTTTGTTATTAATATTAATGTTCGGAACTATCTTTCTTTGTATTATCTTTACTGATAGAAGTGACCACTGGTGCTTATGACAAAACTTAATTCTTTCCATGAGTGCCAATGTCTACAAACTTATTAATTCTTTCCACAGTGATTGTTAACGTGTGGTCTTTAGTGTATAGAATACTTTCGTCTTTTATTGGAAATAAATTTATTACTATATTAAAAAAAATGTGAAGTCATTCATTTGTTACTTTTCACCGGTTGACTGAGTTTACCAAGAAGGTCCAAACCCATTAAAAAAGCGTCAATGCAGTTTTGTCTAATCATCTCCATGATCAATGAAAGGTGGTCACTTTCCACCTGGTGTACAGTTTGCCCTTGCTCCATATAGTACAAAACAACATGTAAGATTTAATTAAATTTCATCTATTTCATTTCCATTTAAAAGGCTTCCTTTGAATGTACTTGGTAACACAGTCATATTGGATTTACTCTCAATACCCAAGTTATTCTAACTACTAACAATGTGGCTTCCACATGGTATGAACGAGGTTAGTACACCGTAATCACGTTATCGCTAACTATTATATTTCCTTGCTTGAATAGACTTTATGATTATGATTTATGTTAATGTCTATATAATACAGTGATTATACTGGGATTTTTATGTCGTATAGGCATTAGCATAAGGTAATGATTACTAAGGCGTAGGTAGCGTATCGTAAAATAATCGCCTAAAATAGGAAAGATTTGGATACAACTTTTAAGATTTATAAATTCTAGAAAGATGAGGTGAGGTGAACCCAGTCCTAGAGAGCTAAACTAAAGCTTAAACAATGCTAGTAACTGGGGCCATAATTTGATACTGGCATTATTAAACTAAGCGGCGTCGAGCAGTGGATTGCGATAGGCTGATGATGATGATGATTATTATTAAAAAAATAATATTACTCTGTTATAAACACTAAACAATCTATAATTATTTAGTACTAGCTGAACCCCGCGATGTTACCCGCGGCTATTTTTGTACCGCGAGTAATGCCGCGGGGCGCAGTTAGTCAAAAAAAAGTAGCTTAAGTTACTCCCTGGATCATCAGCTACCTGCCAGTGAAAGTCCCGTCAAAATCCGTCCAGCCGTTCCAGAGGATTACCCGGAACAAACAAACAGACAGACAAAAACATTTTTAACAACATTTTTGGTATATGTACCGTGTATACATACATATATATATATATATATGCATTTAGTAAAAAGCGGTTATTTTAATATTACAAACAGACACTCCAATTTTATTTATTTGTGATGTACTTGTGATGTAGATGTACTTATTGCTGGTATAATAATTTTTGTTTTAAATGGACACGTCTCAAATATGAAAGAAGTTAAAACGCGGTCGAATCCAAATCCGCGGTTAATAGAATTTTAGTAGAAATTAAATTTTCGATTGTACGGTTTAAAAAGCCATAGCTATATCTTGATTTCTTTTTCAAAACAAAAAGACCACACTCAGCATCGATAATCTGCAAAATTTGGAGATAAGAACTAGTTCTCATTCCCACATTTTGCCGATTTCAATTCTAAGTTCTACTTACGTTTTAGGACACAAGCCTATTATCGTCAACCGTTATTATACATATATTTCTGAATAAATATACGTCTATACTTGTAAATATTTCTTAACAACGTACTGCCAGCACTAACTTCTCACTTATTTCTCATTTCTCTGTGAATCTAGATGATAATAAGAGACTCATAAAGCGCTTAGCGTCATAGTCTTAATAACATTTCAATGACTTTTAATGCCTGTGATTTAAATAGTGCATTATTATTCAATTAACAAAAAAGTATGACATTTATATAAAAATTAAACTCGCAAATTGAATTTCTATTGATATTATTTATCAAAATGATATCTAGTGATTTTTTTAAAAAACCTACAATAATAAACACTCCTTAAATAACCATTTAAAAGTTATGTTAGAATTTCTTTAGATTTTTAAACATCAGTATTTTAGATTATGATAACAAACTTTACGTCTAAATAACAACTCGGTAAATCTATACACAGATTCTTATTTTAAAGTGTTTTAACGTAAGGCCTGGTTCAAAATTTCGGACCCGTGCTACGGATCGGAGCTACGCCCATAAGACCGGGACGCGGTAAAACCCTGACCCAGTTAGCGTTATCGATGCGCCCGCCCTCTAGTTCAAGAACATTTTCCCTTTCAAACCAGTGATGCGTCCTGTCTTTGCTTCGTTATTCGACAAAGGGTGAATTGACGTCACTCTAAGTTTATAAGATGAGGAAACTGATATTGGTTGTAGGAAAATGAAAGTACAGTCAGATACGAAATGAAAGGAATACGTGATCGAGATCTTCAGAAGGGTAATCTGTAAAATGTGTTATTTAAAACGTACTTGGCTTTAACTAAGATTAAAGGTAGTGAAGAAAACTGATTGAGTTTATAAACATATTTAAAGTTTTGACAAAAGGACTTAAAATTAGTGTTATTTACACAAAGTTGTTTTATATTAAACTCAAACTCTAATTACCTACATTTTAGCGTAATATTTTGGAATCAAATAAAATTTAAGCTTCTATAAAAAAATAAAATAGAAAACTAAAATACAGGTATTTTAGTTTTCTATTTTACTATGCTGGGTTTTTATAAATTATTTCTATGTCAAATTTTCAAGGAATATTGTTTTTTTTTTCGTATGTCTGTGACATACGGACGGACAGACAGACATGACGATATATCAATAAGGATTCCGTTTTTGCCATTTGGGTACGGAACCCTAAAAACCGTAACACCATGCCACTTCTACCCTTTTTCATAAAACTATCTCCAACTAACCCGTGAACCTATTCGCAGGAAAAAGGCACGTAATATGGAAGTAATTTTCCTCTGACATGTTTGTTGCAGATACTAAAAAATCTCTATATCTAGTTATAAAAGACTAGGTATAATTTTTATCACTAGATATTATATCATAGCGAGGTTTAGTTTCATACGTAAAAAAAAAGCATGAAATAAGTTTCGAAAGCCGTAGTCACGCGTTGTTAAAGTGTTATAGACTATGGTACATTACACTACATGGACTACGGCTTTTGAAACTTAGTAATGTACCATAGTCCATAACACCTTAACAACGCGTGACTATGGCTTTCGAAACTTATTTCATGCTTTTTCAGCGTCGTTTTTTGTCGTAGTTGGGTTTTAGTTTTTACTTTTTTTTATTTGAAATGTTTTGGTGCCTCTATAATATTAATTTCTTTACAAAGTATATTTTAAATAGGTACCATAGAAATATCAAAATTATCGAATAAATACGGACAAAGTCACGAGAAATGCTAATAATATATATTTTTTGAAATCTACAAGTAACGCCCTTTCCAATGATACCAAAAACGACATATTTACAAAAAAAATATTTCTTACTTTATAACGTACTTTATATCGGCCAGAGGGCGCCACATAAGATTCAGTGAAACGTCATGTAACCTATAACCAGCAGACGATTATGACGCTTCTAACGACATCTCATTTGTCCAGTTCTTATAAGTTGTTAAGGAGCTATGAGGGAACAAATGAACATACATACATAGCCTGTCAAAATCATAAAACTCCTTTGGCTTTGCCGTAGTCGGGTAAAAAATAAATAGACCGTATATGTTATTGTTATTTGTTATTTTTTATATATATTTTTATATTTTAATATGTTATTTCTTATGGTTTTTTATTTAATTGATGTAGCAACATACGTAACATGGGAGTTTACCAAATGATGATTACAACACTGACAACAGTTAAAAGTCCATTTTGTTATTAGTTAAATTAATAAAATTAATAATAATAAATAGGTATATCATTTGAAACTGTTTCCCCGTGGTGAACTATGTTTGCTTTTATCAGTACACCTAGCCGTGGAGATACTATCGGTATTGTGTTATCAAGATAATAAATCATAGCATATTTTAATAGATCGACTGAATAGTCAGTAGATTCGATAACATTACTCGAAAGCAAGTCTAAACAAGTGACATTAACTTCTAGGAGAGAAATAAGATATCATCATACATCGACTTTGATTATTGTTTCGATTTTTTTCTTTCATAACTCCAAGGGAACGAAAGGGTTAAAAGATTTCATGTTTCAGAGTTCACACATTGAAAGGAATGTAAGGGACTCTTTAAAAATGCCTCACGGGTTATGGTATATAACCCTGTTTGCAGATTTAAACATTTGAAGTATTTTTATGTTTCCTCATCATTTTTTTTGGGTAGCCTTGAAGAAACATTACGCGTGCTCTAACTCGTTTTTGCTTGTAATGCTGTCAGTCACCTATTATTATCAATACAGATCAATACTGTTTCTAGCTAAACAACATCGCTAATAACATGATTTTTGATCTTAGTAATGATTAGTTGTTAAAATTATAATCTGATATCACGTTAATATTATTATGTAGAAATAGATTCTTTTATGTAGTCCGATATTTGTTTTTATTACCTATTTACACGTCCATTGAGGACGTGTAAATAGGTAATAAAGGCGAGTTCAAAAGTTATGAAAAACTCAAATGTGGTCTATTATTAAAAAAGTAGCTAGTAAAGATTAATATTGTACTACCATGCACCTTTCAAACATCAAATCAACTTATCGCCGTCCACTACTAAACGAAGGTCTCCCACAAAGAGCGCCAATTATTCCGATCTTAGTCAGTTCACAGCCAGCTACTTTCTTCAAATCGTTAGACCATCGATTCTTTTGGGTTGTGACAGGCTTAATACCATTTCAGTGTACTGGTTCTCCGTACGATGTCCGTTTCTCCATCGAAAAACTTCGTTACGAATTTTATCAAGCAGAGATATATGCATCCACTGCCTCGATGGTTTAGTGGTTAGCGTAAGCGACTGCGGATCAAGAGGTTTCGGGTTCGATTCCGGGTCAGACTGCTGTTAAGCTTTTCTTACACGAAATTCTTAATAGCCGCCCGGAGTATGGGAGATGGCGGTGTTTCCCGCCCGTGCCTCGGAGAGCACGTTAAGCCGTCGGTGCCGGTTGTCATGAACACCTATGACAATCGTTATTGGAAAGTCAGTGCCCTCAAATATACTTACAACTAGTTCAACTTTCGAATTCAGTTTACCCTTGGGTTACGGACGTCAGATGCCATTCGCTGCGTGTAAAAACTGATATTCAGGTAAAACCGATTGACTAGTAGCCGACCCCAAATCTTGGGAATAATAAAGGCTAGGAAGAAGAAGAGATATATACATCCAACATCGCACAAACATAGTGGTTGCAAATTATGTACGCTGGTTCTAATCTTCTAATTTATTTTGAAAAAAATGTGACCACCACCGCTGAGAAAAAAAGCAAGCCTCGTCTCACGATGTCTCGCATATCCTATTTCTCTCACAACAGTTTTTCACTACTAGCAAAGAAATTTAAATTTAATATCACATAACAAACGTCAATCAAATATATTTCTTAACTAGCTGAACTCCGCGGTGTTGCCCGCGGTTTTTGTTGTACCGCGAGTAACGCCGCGGGACAAAGTTAGTCTATAAAAAGTATCCTAAGTTACTCCCCGGATTATCAGCTACCAGCCAGTCAAAATCCGTCCAGTCGTTCCAGAGTTTACCCGGAACAAACAGACAGACAGACAGACAAAAATTTTTTTAACTACATTTTTGGAATATGTACCGTGTATACATACATATGCATTTAGTGAAAAGCGGTCATTTTAATATTACAAACAGACACTCCAATTTTATTTATTTGTATAGATTTGTATCTATTTTATCACACTTATATTAGCTTCGCTTGTAAATAACCACATATATAAACACTGTAATGTATTATGTTATAAATAATTAACACAGATTTCATGCTGTACGCCCCTAAAGTTTTTAAAACGGAAATAATTTTCTTTCACCCCAAATAATTGTGTCGTTATTTTGTGTTAAAACTTACATGTTTTATAAGTTTCGTATGTGGCATTGCGTGAATAATTAACAAAAGTAAGTGGTAAAAACACGGAATGTTTTTTAAAAATAAAGCTATAACCAAATACCTACTAATGTGTTGGTACCTAGGTACCTACCAAAATGACACGATTTCAATATGCTTAGTTGTAAGAACGTCAAGCGACTACGTGCAGCATCAAGCTATGCTCCAAGTGTACGAAATATCACAACTTATCCTGTGATACAACCAAGTGGGAGAAAACAAAGAAAACTATTTCTATTGTGAACTTAGTAGTTAGGGTTGACAGCACCTAAGTGTCGTGTCATATTGCCACAACTCACCAGTAAGTTACGATAACCTTTATCCCTTTAGATAGAACTTGTTAGCCCTTCCGTCTAATCTAGAAAGACGAGGGAGAACAGAAAAACTTTGAAGGCTTAACACCTCTGATGAGTGTTGTCAAATTGGGTTAATATTTGGTGACAGCACCGCATCCTTCAACAGTTACCTACTAATTACTATAATCTTTCTTATACATATATATTAAAGATATTGCACATTGGCAAGCTTCCCGCAGTACCATGTTTTAGATTTGGTCGGTTGTACGTGGAAGTTAAATTATTAACTGCCAAAATATGTTAACTAATTGGTACAATGTTTAGCAGAAATGTTGGCAAATATTGCTCTCAACGGTTGCAGATAAATCTTCAAAACATCTGTATTATAACAGTGATATAACATTTTAGTAGGCTACGCTACACTCATGTGTAGCCTACTAAAAAGTTTAGTGCTTGGTCGTATTCTTTTTTACCGCATGCCATTTCATATCTGGGGCAAGCTGTATAAAAGCTGCGGATAAAGTAGGCTTCGTTTGCCTTATAATATTACCTAGAATAGTTTTTAAAACGTGCAATGTCTATTACGAAATCTAACCGAGGATTAAGATGTTCCTAATACTTAATTGAACAAAAATTTTGCAATCTTTCATTTTATAATTTTGACATAATAATATTTGTGTGTATCGTTGTACTTCGCAGCACTATTTGCCATTGTTAAAGAAAAATTTCGTTGTACTTATAATATTTTTACCGTATGGAAAAAACATAACCGTGCATGTTTTTAAAAATAAATAGACAATATATTTGTTATTAACGTACATCATGTTGAGATCGAAACCTAATTTCTAAATAATTTAATATTCAGAAGCCTATTTTTCATAGTTTTTCATAAGGTATTTAAAAATAGCCATGGTCGATGGCTATTTTTAAATACCTTATGAAAAACCTTCGCCTTTCATAGAAACAGAAAAATAAACAAAATTCCTCCATGAAGGCTTTTAAAAAACGGATCTTAAAAAACAAGTACATATGGGTATCTTATTACATATGTAAAGGAGGTACTTTATTGAATTTAACTGTAAAACTCATGCCAGTTTTTACTAATTTGACCCAAGATGTTGTACTTCACAATCACTACATAGTATAAATAAAGTCGCTTCTGCTGTCTGTCTATCTGTCCCTATAAATACTTAGACCTTTAAAACTACGCAACGGATTTTGATGTGGTTTTCTTTAATCATCATCGTCATATCAGCCGTAAGAAGTCCACTGCTGAACGTAGGTCTCCCCCATCGATTTCCATTGCGACCGGTTTTAATAGTTAGAGTGATTTAAAAGGAAAGTTTAAATATATAATACTTGTATAACATAGTGGAGAAATACTAATAATTTTAGAGGTTTCTCATGTGATGTCGTGAATAAACACATTTTTTTGCACTTACATTGCAAACACTGGCTGAAATCTACGAGATAGATGAAAATAATGTACTAAAGTATTGTACACCAAAAAGGTTGATAAAGTGGGTGCTTCTCAAATCCATGCGTGCGAAGCCGGGGCGGCTCGCTAGTTAAGAATAATAATGAAACGTTTAAAAAAACAGAATACTTTTTACTAGATCTTTATACACAGTGTTGCCTTTTTCATTAGAAATTATATGCAGGTTTGGTACTGGTTTTGCAGGTTGAACGACTTCACTAGCCAAAACTTATTTTTGAGAATATGAATTACATACTACTGTTTTATTCTTTCCCGTGTTGGGAGGGAGCCCCCAGTATTCTACGAAAGTGGGTAATTTAGTTTCACTAGTTGCCCGTAGGTTGCTATCGCGTGACCGCCTTATTTATCCTGGTCGAGAAACTAGGTATTTATTTTTCATAAACATGCCAATGCAGATGTTTATATTATTAAAGCTTACACCCCGAGGAAAATAATACACGGTCGCGAGCAACTTCAAGCGTAGGTACTTGGTAATATTTTTCGATCGTATTTTGACTGACTTTGTTTTGATTCCATCTAGAAGCTCATTAGAGTACCAATATTATGATGTATTTCAGAAATGGTACACCTCAAATTTTACTTTACACACTACGAGTTGTCATAAGTTTCTTAAACAGACCTCTCTCTCGCTCTCTAAGACAAATTTATTGTTATACATCGCTTTATACCTCAAGTCTTTATCTATTCTCAAATATATTAATATTTAACGTAAGGAATGTTTTCTTTTTATATTCTAGTATATTATCATAAATTACAATGTTTTAACATATAATTTAATAAAGATCTTTTTTAATATCTTTCTTGGTCTTCTCGCGTCCGTCAGTTTTCACACATTATTTTCTTCACATTTTTCTACAACTGTATCATAAGATATGTATATTTACCATTCCACGAAAATACAAATATAAAACGAAAGGAAGCTCAGAGCACTTGCAGAAACAATAAAAATGTTAGCTGCAGAAATGCAACTGAATTTAAAACTCCTCGATGTCTTTATGTTTGACCTATATAATTTTAGAGAACCTGTGATGTAAGATGCTTTTGGACTTTAAGAAATTCTCAAAAATTTGGGACGTGTACATTTATCTAATACATAAAATTCTCGTGTCGCGGTGTTTGTAGTTAAACTCCTCCGAAACGGCTTGACCGATTCTCATGAAATTTTGTGTGCATATTGGGTATGTCTGAGAATCGGACAACATCTATTTTTCATCCCCCAAAATGGTGAGGGTGACCCATCCTTAAATATTTTTTTATGGCAAAATAGCGTTTGCCCGGTCAGCTAGTCTAATATATAAAATTCTCGTGTCGCGGTGTTTGTAGTTAAACTCCTCCGAGACGGCTTGACCGATTCTTATAAAATTTTGTGTGCATATTGGGTATGTTTGAGAATCGGACAACATCTATTTTTCATCCCCCAAAATGGTAAGGGTGACCCATCCTTAAATATTTTTTATGGCAAAATGACGTTTGCTGGGTCAGCTAGTTAAAGTATAAAAAACTGTTTAAATTTCTATCTCAATTTATATACAAAAGTTCTATTTCTGCAGATGTTAAACATTTTGCCAAATATAGAGAATCATGTAATCGCAGTATACCGAGGTAATAGCCACTCAATCTTACGATTTATTACTATTATCTTTATCATTACGGATCACAAGATAGTTGGTGTTTTAACTCTAAAGTGAGTTGGAGGGGTTGGAAATTGATTATTTCTATGTTAATATATTCCTATTGAGCCTTAGTAACAAATTACACATCTATACAAATCAATAAAATTGCAGTGTCCGTCTCTTACTTCAAATTATCAGCTTTTATCTAAATTTATAAGAAAGCAAATACGGTACTTAAAAGAAAAACTTTTTTTAATTTTGTATTTTGTTATAGCTAATCTCTGGAACGGCTGGAACGGCAAGTTCCAGCAGCAGATAGCTGATGATATACGGAGTAACTAAGGCTACTTTAATTTTAGATTAGCTTCGCCCCGCGGCGTTACCTGCGGGTACCTTCACACTTTTACAACAACACCTAGGAATAAAGTTAATACGAAATAAAGACTATGAAACAAAAAGAATAAAAATACTGAAAAGTGTCTGAATCACCCTTTTTGCGAAAACCGGGACTTCTAAATAAAGCCATGATAAGTCTGTCCTCCGACTATATAACTGGCATGTTTAAAAATACCATCCATATTTGTTCAACTGTCTGTGGCCTGACCTTTTGCGGTGAGACTTATTATATATTCCTGGACTTTATCGAACAGAACAGTCTGGCAGGTCAGAGGCTAGATAGAAATAGGAATACATGAATTTATAATGTTCTTTTAGCTGCATACGGCTTTATCTTTGGTTCTTTAGGTATGGCGTTTTATTTCTTAGTGATATCAACCAATTATAATCACAATTCATGTTCACACTTATCCAAATATTAAATAGATGCACACATTAGAATAGTAAAACGAATAAAAAGTGTTATTATTTAAAATAACATAATTTTAATAAGTGAATAATTGAAATGAATGAATACAAGACAGTTTTGTCATTTTACTTTAAATATTTAACAATATGCGATTAAACGTGCTCTGCCAATTTTACTGCAATCTACTTCATCAATCATTTGTTAGTCTTTATCGGCATTTCACAAAGAACTCACAACAATCAATCAATTCTAAAGTTCAGGCATCTGCCACTAGCAGATTTCACTATAAATTTCCTGAAATCACCGGAACCACTGGGCCCTAAACAAAGCCCGAATGGAGCACTTATGAGAGCCCTCTACGTAATCGGTCGTTACACATTCCTCCGGTTTATAAAATCCTTTTCTTTACTAGCAAAATGTACCGAGTTGGCCGAAAATCTGAATTTGTAATACCTATTGGTTGGTCTATATCAGTACTACTCGTCCAAACCTTCTTTTATCCAAAGATTCTAAAAAGAGGTTACAGACTTAATAATACTTTATTTTATTGCATTACTGAATTCTGGTTCCATTAAAAATTCTACTGAGTTTGGCGTTATCAAGATTTCTACAAAGGTCAAATGTATTTTAAAACCGAGATAGTCGATTTATGATAATGTCTCCAGTTTGTAGATTCATGTCTTTTCGTCCGCAAAAGTGAAAGAGTAACTTTTAAAAAGCAAATTAAATGTTATTCTTTCCTATTCAATTTCAACTGTTAGATTGGTAGTCTGTAGTCATAATTGTATTGCTTTCAGTTTTATATCATTAAAATAGATCTTAATTCTTTGTTGTTAATATCAATTATATCCTATCAAAAGATTTACTTTTTAAGTTGCGAAATCATGAACACGAATTATGTTATACACACAATATTAGAGCGTAGTAACACCTAAATTTTACTATATATATTATATATATATATATATTATTTAGTAGAAGCTATAAACAATGTCATGTTATGGCCCTATGTTTCTTTACCTTCAGGAATTTCTGTTACGTTGTACACTCCAAATGGTTTTAAGTCACGTAACTATGTTTATCGAACTCTGATTAAGATTATGCGTAGATACTGAGGCATTAAAATCATAATAGGCTAACTACTATTTCATCTAATCTATCACAGAACCTTGTACCCTGCGTGCATTAACATGCAACTATGAGAAGCAATTACCAAACAAAAAACAATCTGAATATAAACAAGAAAAATAAATACGTAACATTAAAAAAACCTAAAGCTATAATAACACTATTCGATTATCAGAAACATAAAAAACTAATTTATATTTAAATTATCAGTGCTAAACTAATAAATTTATCAAATAATTATTCAAGAATAGCCCTTTAAGAATGAATCAGCATAGTTATCGTACGTAGAAAATGTATGATATTTTTTATAGTTATATCACTTATATCAACTACTACTACTACTAGTCAACTAAGCTCATAAAATTAGTATTACCGCATTAAGATGTTTTCAGCCTACTTTACATTTTTATCGATAAATGAACTAAAAATCTTTGAAATAAATAAATTTATAATAGCCAACTTAAATTACTTCTAGTATGCTTCAATAATAAGAAACATAAGTTAAAGTATTTGTATGTCATTGGTTTTGTTCTAACTTATCTTTATTTTTCTCTTCTTCTTAGAGTAAAAAAACAATTAGACTACCATAACCTGTAGGTATAAAGTTATAAGCCAACATTTCCACCGCTTGCTGAATTTGCCCTTTTCATTTTAGGTAGTCTTTTTTCGTACCTTATCATACTAGGTTTTACGGAGTGAGTAATTGGATCATTAGCTTTAGGAAATTCCATTTTCACTGAACACCAAAACTTGTGACCAGATAAGTGGGTCACCTGTTTCACCATTCCACTCCAGTGAGCCCGACCAATGTTCTAAATACAGCGTGACACCAGACTGTAGTGTGATCGATCAAAGCTGTGTTCCGTGTACATTTCCCTTATTTTCATATCGTATGTCGTGAATTAAATGAAGTGAGTAACCATGATTGTCTGATTTGAGATTGTCAGAATTTCCTCCATGAATTAAGTGCTTCAACTATACCCTAGCTGGAGCCGTAAGTCTCGTCAACATCAATCATCAACGGCCTGTAACAGTTTACCGCTGGACAGTTTATTTAGAAATGAGGTTTAGGTCTACTATACAGGCGGGATGGTTCAAGGTTTGTTTCTAGATTTCCTTTACTTTGCAGTGATGTTGTCCTGTCCAGTTTTGCTTCCTTATTCGTCTTTTACTGTACCCGTGGGAAAATAGAGGTGATGACACTCTGTATTCTTAATTCGTAACCACACGGACAAATGATCTTGAATCAGTGGTTCAGTGGTAGAATACTCGCCGGCCCTAAAACGCCCTCCCCCTTATTCTGGAATGATTGAAAGAGACACAAAATTATGAAAACTGAGCCTGGAGTCACAGGTGTATATGAACGGCAATAGTTAAATATGATCCGTCTGTTACGGTGACCCCTGTATCATAAAAGAAGTAGATGGCGTTACAACAATTTAAGACTTACATATAAAATAATAACATAATCACTCAAGATAACCTCTTTTACTATGTAAATAATAGATACAGGTAAAACAAGTGCAATCAAAGTAACAAGTTTAGTACTAACAAAACGCAAAACTCTCAGAATTGTATCCTTCAAAGGAACTCCAAACACACTAGCTCGATAGAGGTTACGTGACTTTTAGTTTTACACGAATATCTCCATTAAGGTCCACTTCTGAGTACCGTAGGCTATTACTGGTATGACGCACTCATCATGAACCTCAAAGGACCTGTTGTTTTACAGCTGCTTGAAAGCCGTTGCTACCTCGCTCTTTTAAATTTCTTGTATTTTCTTAGGGCAATTGCTTGTTTGGTGGTGTCTTTATCTAACCGCGGATTATTTTGATATTTATTTACGACGACGAAAAAATTTGTAAAATATTAACGAAAAAGGCATAATATACATATGTTTCTTTTATGGTCTAGGGGGCAAACGAGCAGACGGATCACATGATGATAAGTGATTACCGCCACCCATGGACACCCGCAATACCAAAAGCGTCACAAGTGCGTTGCCGGCCTTTGGGGGATGGGGAGAGGGATGAGGGGAGGGGTTAGGGTTTTTGCCTCCGGTATCCTCACTACCTCGGCCAAACACAGCGCGAGCGCTATTTTTGTTGGTTTTCTGTGAGGCCGTGGTATCACTCCGGTAGAGAGCGTGGCTCTCCTACGGTAAAAAGCTTTTTATCAACAATAGCCGTAATTTGAAATGACCTTGTAAACGTAACTAATTTATTAGTGGTACCTATGTAACACAATCTCTCAATGCGTTAATTAGTTCATAGTCGTTAAATAATGTCATTGATATGTTACACACATACCATACAATGTACAGTTTATTCATTCTATCTTCATAGGCAGTTACAACTCGACGAATAAATATGCTCGCAATGTCTGAGAGACCTTTTTGCTGTAAGAACCAACTTAGGAACCACATATTCTGCCAATGCAAGACAGGATAAGTTTGAAATTTGTCTAATATACGTTCCTGCCCTCATCCGAGTATATGGACAAAATATATATAAACGATAGATATACCTACCTTGTTCTTGTACTAGAGGTATACCCATAACACTCGCATAATTCCTTAGATAGTTTTTCACAAATGGTATTTCTTAAACAATTAAGAATTTATCAAAACTCTTAAATGAAACTGCAGAAAAAAGTAGACGGTTTAAATCGCGGGATATCTGACATTACAAATGACAAATTGAAAAAAAAATGGTTTGCAAAATTCTTCATACAGCTTAATAACATTTGCGTTAATTCTCTTATCTCTATCAATAGACTATTCGTTTCGTAATGGGTTGTAGTAATCAAAAGTGTATTTGCAATTAATATTTCAATAGTAACTCAGTTTTCTGCCATTAATATACTTACTTTATCTGATATCGGAGGATGTTCTGAGCTGATTTTAATCAAAAAACCAAACTTGTGCTTCTAATTATTTGTCGTACTGTGCGCAATCCTGAACTATTTCTTATGTAGGTATTAAATCTCCTTGACACGAGACAAAAACAAGATAGCTCGTCGGGTTGGCCTCTTCCTAATCTACGTTATATAGGTCAGTGGGCGGTCCCTATCGATTTCTAGCAGTTGTGCGTTCTCAGGAACATTCGTTTTGTCGTTATGTTTGCAGTTGATCTTGGCAGGAGTTACTTGAAGAGCGTGTATTTTATTGATACGTGGCTTTACTATACTGAAACGGTTTGGTTTTAGTACAGGTGGTGCGAATCAATTTGAAGCTAGAAGATTGTAGGAATGTATTTTAGACATTTCTTACAGTATGTCATGGGCCGAAAGCGTAGGAGCCTTTTTTATTATGAGGCTGCTAAAGTGACTGTTCTCTGCCTGGTGTAAAGCATGAGGAGAATTCAAGAAAAGTGGTTACCGTACTCATTATGAATGCAGATAATATAGCACGTTGACCCGTACTATAGCGGCATATTGAGATGTCAATGCATCATTTGGCCTCCGGGCTCACACCCGCCAACGAAACACGACATCACAAATGCTGCTATTTAAGGTTGGTCTTCTGTGCGAGGCTAGTACCACCCCAGTCGAGCCAGCCCGTTCGTGCTGAAATCAGCGTGGGCCTGCCAAAATTATTCAATTCTGCCTGATGGAAAGCATAAGCAGAGTCCAAGAGTGGTGGTTACCACACTCACTGGGAATGCATACTTATTAATGCTTCTGCATCATTGGGCCTCCGGTTTCGCACTCACCAACGAAACCCAACAGTACGAATGCTGTCATTTTTCGTTGATCTTCTGTGCGAGGGAAGTACTCGTAGTAGGTAGATTTCTGCAAAACCTAATTTTCATCAAAATAATTTCATGAAGCTTCCAACGCAACCAATTCACTCAAGGCTTCAATGACTTAAACCTTACTTCACCTTCGTTATCCTTCACGTTTGCGATCTCATATTAATTTTATTAGACCGGTTTGGTATAATGCGAGAGTGTACTGTAATTGAGATTATCAATCTAATGACTGAATGTTAATCAAATCTAAACAAGCAATTTCATTTGCTTGTTAAAGTAATCAGTTATCAATGTAAACGAAATGTAGCAGAACTTTTAAGTATTTGTAAAATGCAAAAAATGCTATAATCGCATTATAGTTTAAGTATTTAATACTATTAAATGAGCAATTATTATATAAATTTTATGTAATCTAAACCTTGGTAACGGCCCCAAGGATTTTTATGTTTAGTATACAAAGGGTTTCGGGGGCAATAAATCAATCTAGCTAGGACTAAATTTTTAGAAAAATTTACAAAAAAGAAATACGACTTGCACTAAAAGAACAAAGCAAATCAAACTTCAAAAAAATGCACTTGACATAATTATATAACTCAACAATTTTGTGTCTGTATGACGGTAGATAGTACCTATACAGTAGACACAAGTGGATAAGTATTTATATCTCCACTTGAACATTGACAAAAGCTTCTTCAAAGTATATTTGTCTAAATACAGAACAATGACCTTTCCGATTTGAAACCATGTGCTTATTATTGTTTGATTTTATTTTTAAACAAGTCTACGTAATATGTAATGACGTAGCTTTATTATGAAAAAAGATCTTTTCTACCTATGCCAAAATGTTTGACTTTAGAATTGTTAAAATTCACATTTAGTAAAATGATAAATGTCGTATTTTTCTTACTAGCTAATGGAAAAAGAAAACAATAAGATATCATCGATAGGCCAATCTAATGACAAACATGACACACGTCATTGCGAGAGAAAGAGATAGAATTAATAAGTGACGTCACTGGCGTACGTTGACAAATGGGATAGTACACTTGCTGGCAGTATGCCACCACAGCTGTCTTCGAAATGTCCTCTTAGTATTAACAGTATTATTTATAAAATAGTATTTGTTTTGAATCATATCGCAGTTTACATGATACGAATATGTGATCATCTTCGTCTTATGCTTTCCTGGTCGTTTGGTCGTATTACTATACGATAAAGATGAACTATAAAAACACTTTAATTTAAACGACGTGCTGCGTGGAAGTCATTTACAAGTTACATCTCTGCTGTCATTAATTTGTCTAGGTTTTATAGGTGTGTTGCTTTTTTTGGTTATACTAATAAAATAAATACAAGAGTTTTACTCATTAAAAACTAGTTTTATACATTATAATATTGCTAATTATAGTCAATTTATTATCATTTCATTTTATTACGACGACGGCACGGTTGGCGTAGTGGTTTAAGCGTTATCTATTGCGCCAAGTATTTTGGGTTCAAATCTCACATGGGACAAGACTTTGTGTGTTTTTTTTGCCATGTATCATAAAAAACTCACTCCATTTTTGCTTATGCTAATATAGTACTTAGTTTATAATATCTCAATATAACTTTAAATCGATTACAAGTTAAGATAACAACAACACCAATAATATAAATTTAAAGTCATTAACTATATTTTAAATAGTGCAAATTGTTGATACATACATAATATGTAACTTGACTGCATCGGTGGTGCAGCGGTAGCGTATGCGAACGCTTTACTAGAGCTCTCAAGAATTCAAAACAGAATGGCCATGATGAACATAATGATATCTATAGCAATATTAGCATTTTCATAAAGCTGAACTTAGCAATTCCGATCATGTTGATCTGTCTATCTCCGACGTCATGAATAATTGTATGCATGACTAAGCCTGACCAGCTTGTTTAAAGACAGCACGATGACTGACAATTAGAACATATAGACGCGTTAAACGTGCAAATGCATACAGATGTCACTGACATTTGACATAAACATCGCTTGAGTGTCGCCACGCGAAGCCATGAGGAGCCACTGGCCACTAGCTGGCGTCCGACACTCAAGGACCAGTTCGACAGACGCCACTAAGTGGCGTCGGACACCTGAGAGAAAGGGAATGTAGATATTCAAACAAAATTGTTACATGAATAAAGCTTAAGAGTTTGGTTGAATTGAAAAATCTTTTAATATTGTATAGCCCATTTATCGAAGAACGCTACGTCGCTTTGTGATCTACTGTCTTATGGTATGAATACTAATAATTTTCGATATAAAGAGACGGATGTGGTGACGGATTAAGAAAGCGGAGTTTTATAATCCCTATTCATCCTATGGTATAGTAAGAAGCGACTGCCTGATCAAACTACGCAGAACAATATCACTGCAAAAATATAATCAAGAATTTCACTTTAGATTTACAATATCAATATTGTAATTCTCTTCTAAATAAAAACTTAAAATTTCACAATTTTCTTATCTATGATATAATTGGGCAATACATCATAGATAAGCTTTTTTTTTCAATACACGGTAATATCGATTTCAAACAAGGAATTAATATTAGCATTATTTATATAAAAGCATTCTCATAAAGCTTAAAAGTCAGCATTTCCGATCACGTTGTACTGTCTATATACTAAAGAATGCTCTAAACTAGTCTAAACGATATCGGTTTTAAATCGTACATTAAAACGAGTAATCAACCGCTTATTTACCCAAATCAAACATGGATTACGTGCAATTATTGACAACATAAACTTCTCAATGTGCGTTATTCATTACGTTCAAACATCCGTGCTCCAATATTGCTTGAATGAAACATTGAAGAGAGAGAGAGTGATATCTTTCTTTGCTGTATCATTAATGTAAAGCGTTGAAGGTATGTTTTTTTTATGATGAGGTGTACACAGCAGAGAGGTCTCCTTATGATTGCCCATGAACATCGAACCACAAGTACGTTGACGATGAGTTCGGCGTTAACCGCGGTCACTCCGCAATTAGCACTGCTTTGTTGTAAGTCTATAATTCGGTCATGTCAGCTAATTTATGCTGAAGCATAGCTATCCTGCAGTAAATTAAACTTGAAAAGTTTGATTCATCTTATAAATGATAGGTAAAGTTAGTGAGATTGTACGGAGTAATCTCTGGATCTATTGAATTGATTATGAAAGTTTACCGTGGGAGAGCCACGCTGATGCATGAATGGGCCGGCTCGACCGGAGTGTTACCACGGCCTCTCATAAACCAGTGTGAAATAGCGCCTGCGCTGTGTTTCACCTAGTGAGTGAAAATACCGGAGGCCCGTACCCCAACTCCTCCCCACATCCCTGTCCTCATCCCCCAAAGGTCGGCAACGCACTTGTGACGCCTCTGGTGTTGCAGGTGTCTATAGGTGGCAGTAATCGCTTACCATCACGTGACATGTCTGCTCGTTTGCCCCTTATATCATAAAAAAATATAAACTCGAAAAATGACAACTACATCTTCCGACATACACGCGGGCGAAGCCATGGGTAAAAATTAGTACTACATATGTTCTCTAAAATATTTATTACTAACTATATCTCACTTGTAACATCACATTTGTGTGTATTTCGTTAGTTTTGAGTATAAGCAAAAATGGCCGGGAAAAAATTGCTTATTTACAAATGCTTGTTGAGTGAATCATTATTTACCATCACTCAAAGTCGGGAACATTTTACTACACTAACGTCACATCTAATGTGTTCAATCTTACTAGAAGATACTTTACATGCTTTACATATGAACATAAGAATAGGAAATCAATGTGTATCTCATATATCTGTTTTACTTTAACTGAGAGATTGGAAACTTCAAATATTTGAGAAGATTTAATTTGTATGTAAACTGTTTAGGATTTCAGAATTGTACCTGTATTATTTTAGTATAAAATAAATTACGGAAACTTTATATAGTTATTGATATTTTTACCACTGTACCATAAATGTGTGTAACTCCTGTAGGTACACTAGGATCAATAGCAGTGACCCCCAAACACACTAGTGATACTCGGAAAATTACAGAAAAATATATGTAAGTTTTATATATAAAAAATCTATGTCAGTAATCACCGATCATCTGCCTTTATGGTGGATACAATCATACCACTATAGAAGCCTAAGGATTATTGAATTTATTGTGTTAACTGCTCTTAGACTAAATTATGTGGTTATACCTGTGTACTTTCATTCTTGTTATTATTACAATAAATGAACATAACATCAGTCATTACCAAAGAAAACCAACTTAAAATGACAGCATTCATGCTGTCCAGTTTCATTGGTGAGTGCGAGACCGGAGGCCCAATAATGCAAAAGGATCTCAATAGGCCGTCATATAATAGTATGGGTCACTTCTCATTGATTCTGCTTATGCTTTCCATCGCGCAGAGTAGAGTCATTTTGGCAGGCTCATACATAAAATAATAATTAAAAACTAAGTTTAGCTACGTTTCTAAACCATGGATAAACAAAACAGTTTCACAGTCTTTAAATTGTCTCTTATAGTTTTCTATTAAATGAAAACCATTTCAAATTTAAATTCGTATTTTCTTTTCGAAATAAACAACATACTTAAAAAACTACTTAAACTCGCGCGTTTATCCTCGATTAAATTTAGGCCTAAGCTCTTAAGCTGCTTAGGTCATTGACCAACCCACATATTCACATATTAAAAGTAATTGCTGTTAGACAAGGCTTTGACACTATTCCAAGTAAGCCGCTACGGTCGTCGGGCGTGAAATTACCTGTGCATAAGAGAACATAAAATTTGTTGAATGAGTTCGTTGATTGCATCAATTTTGTCATTATTCATTTGCATAATTCTATGCCTCTTGCCTCTTAAACCTATAGTACCGATTAATGTCTACATGAATATTTATCATACCTAATCTTTTCATGTTACTACTGAGTTGCCAAACAAAATTATAGCTTGCTTAATGATAAAAGTTAATTAAAATGCATTTTAATTAAACTTGTATTCTTATTAAAGAAAAAAATATTAAAAATTAAGAAAATATTGGTAATTAATTTACCTTTGAACAGAATACTGAACAGATACAGTACAATAAATTAAGACAACAGTCAGGAACTAAGTAACACACATACAGTAAACTATCTATAAAGAGTACACATATTTTGTGCTTTTGCTGTGCTTTTGGTTGGAACTGACAGCTCACCAACCAAAAACCACAGGTACCTGTGCTTTTTGGTTCTACAGTCTACGGTTAAATAGACAGAAAGGCGGATAAGCAAAACACTATGAGAAGAAGAAATATCAATGGCTTTGCTAATCTATGCTACTAGTTTTCCACCTATAACCACTTCCAGTACAACGGACACGCTTCCATTACAAGGGACATATTATATTTATTAGCTTTTACCCACGTCTTTGTCATTTAAGTTTGTCCCTTCTGGTACGCTTAAATCATTAAATAACCTAGCTAGCTAATCAAATATGACCAGGGATTATTGAATTGAAATCATACGTTTATATTGTGCTGAAGTTTCTACGAACACATTAATAGCAAACAATTTAATCAAATTATTGTCAGTAAATCGTAGAAAGCCTATTTTCCTATAACTTATTTTCGTCTTCTTCAAGTGGAATAAATATGACACCATAATAATATATTATTATATGTACCTAACAATCTATTCGCATGGGCGTCTGTAGGCACTCCAGTATATTGAACACAACATCTTCATATCCCATTACGTATTAGGGCTGTTTACGACCGTCGCAAATAAACTGAGGGTATGACGTCATCACTGTCGCCTTAATATTAAGTGCTATTTATTAATATGAGACTACACACATACCTCTTGAGAACAAAAGTGGTATGTAATTATTTTTTGCACTACGTGGCTAAACGCCCCCTGGAGCTCTAGCGACCCTGTTTAATAACATTATATTAGTAGAAAATATAGCAAAACGCGAACTGTGTTGTATGGCTAAAGTCGAATGTTAGTTTTTTTAGCTTTTTCCAAAGAACGTCATTTTTTATTTTTGTTATAATATTAATCATTGAACCTGCTTGCCTCGTTGGTGTAATGGTTAGCGAAGCAACTGCTGATCAAGAGGTCTCGGGTTCGATTCCCGGGTTAACTGCTGTTGGGTTTTCCTTACGAGAAATTCTTAATAGCAGCCCGGAGTTTGAAGATGGCGGTGTTTCTCGCCCGTGCCTCGGAGAGCACGTTAGGCCGTCGGTCCCGGTTTTCATGAACATCTATGGCAATCGTTATTGGGAAGTCAGTGTCCTCAAACATACTGACAACTAGTTCATTCTTCGAATTCAGTTCACCTTCAGGGTTACGAAGGTCTGATGCTAGTCGCTCCGTGTAAAAACTGATATTCAGGTAAAACCGGTTGATCTAGTAGCCGACCCCAAATCTTGGAAATAATAACGGCAAGGAAGATGATGAATATATTACAAGTAGTTTTTCATGCATTTATATAGATTATAAGAGTGATTAAAAATTTAAGCAGGAATCTTTTTTAGATACCTTAGAGCATCAGCAGTGCTTGAAATGTTGCATTACGGATCAACTAGAAATGTAACAGAAGAAGCAAAGCCATGACTGTGAACTGTAACCTATAACTTACCTTTCTTTCGTTTTTTTCAGAGTTATTTTTGGTTAAGTACACTTTCTCCTGCTTATGTGCACTCTTAAATTGATTTGTAATTAGTAGTCAAATGCTGAATGACAAACAAATTATTCATAAGCTATAAATATGATGACAGCGTTCATAAGCACATCCGCAGTTGCCAAATTCTTCGCGTACGTCTTGTCACGCATTACTCCTCCTTATGCGGAAGGTTACTAAACATAATGATGTAAAAGGTGACAAAATAATCTTTATTGCATCTTAATGTGTTGCCAAAAATAAATTTAGTTGATGACATTCGAATATTGATTATACGAGTAATGACTCTTTAAAAGTCGACGATGGTAACCATGCATTTAGTTCAGGATGTTCTGTTTCGATATTGTTGTATTAGACTTGCATTATAGTCATTGTGAATGCTATTTATCAGCGACAGTATTTTTGAGATGGATGGAAAATACATTATTATATGTACAATAATAGACGTAGGATATATCCTACAATTTTTTTTACACCTAGCTAACTATGAATGACAAATGTATTTTTTTACATTTCGTAATAGTAGGAAAGACATAACTTCTCGTTTTTTTTTCAATAATTAACTTTTTTTTCTTTTATTGAAACAAAAAGAAATGCTTAAGAGTGGAGTTAAGTATGAAATAATTACATAATTATTAAAATAAAAAAAATATTTGTACATAATATTATAGGCCAAATAGCAATTAGAACAATTGAGGCAGTTTTATATTTTCACCGCAAGTTCCTTTTTTTCATATAGATTTGTAATTATAGAAACATGGGTCCAGTCATTAAAGCCTAAAAGAATTGTAGTGAAAAAGCATTATTATTCTTTTGATGGTACAATAATTATAACAAAAAATTCTAATTCCAACAGCAATGTATATGAATACGTTCCTAAAGATTAAGATTAATTTTACTCATACTTGTGGAAAATTTAACAGAAAACAAGTTATATATATTACACTATACCTACATATGTACGTATATTCCATAAAAGGTATAATATTGTCAAAACAAAAACAACTTAGGAAAGGTGTATTCGTTTCATTCTCCGATAAATGTGCGAAGCAGTATCGCATAAACCGCAGAATTGTTGCCTGTTCTAAGAAATAGAACCAAATTAGACCTCCATCTCCGCTTTTTCATATGTAGGTAAATAGCGTCAGTGACCGTCGCTATTCATTTTGTTATACAATGTTGTCTGGTCGCAAAATTAGGGAAACGAGGAAGAATTGTCGTTCCCGGAATGCTCGCTATTGCTGCTAGCTTTCTGGAAATAAGTTTCTGAAAATAGTTTGATGGAAACACGAATATAAATACGCATTAAGTTGATTTGGGTAAGCCATTTTGCGATAATTCTTAACTATTCTTGACCTTCTAAAACTTTTGTTGGGCAGAGAGACATTTTTAGTACAGTAATGTTTTCATTTTCAACTTTTCGTATGTTGAACGGATATTTTAAGGATAGTTTTGAAGTAAGAGTTGTAAGGATATGCGAATCCTTTCCTTTGAATGCATACATGTGTCATATCTTTGCTATACGATGCTTATATTTATAAAACATAAAGCTACAATGATGTAATGTAAAGGTCATTCCCATCGGTATTGTTTGAGTAACATCCACCCACTACGAAATCGAATATTGATTAGATGTCACTCGCCTGTCTATTCCAAACAGACAATCTGATTACACTATTAAATCTTATTATTTAGTTCTATTAGAATTTTTTGGTTAGAATGCAAATGACTACTGCCTTAATATTGTGTTTGAATATATTGAGTAACGACCAATAACAACTTATTTATAACTTCAAATTCGAAGTTATAATTATTCCTTTTAATACGCCTAGAGTAATGTTTAATCAAATTGCTTCCTTGGTATAATACTACTAACTCAAGAACAAAAATCTAAGCCCAGATACAGAGCTGGCCTGATTTCATGAATACACAATTGGGCAGCCACGTGCATGTTATTATTATAGGACTATATGACACATAGGAGGGAGAAGGTCCAGATACGTTAATTCGGCAGAACCTTAAAATCAACGGTCACGTTCGAGTCCGTAAGTCTTCGGAGCGTTTTTTAAATGGAAACTCCATATATTTAAAGTATTAAGTAAACACTTGCTCTCAGAAACGATAAATTACAAACCACGAATTAATAAATAGCAAACTACTGGACGCTACAATACATAATAAAGTTACCTTCAAGTGGTACGAGCAACCTGATAAAAATCTAATTACTATGTCTGAGAGTGGTTTTTTGATTGATCGCTTTCAATATATAATGAGAAATGTGTTTGTCACGATAAGCGGCATGGAGATTCTCACCAAAATATGTTGAAATGTGTTTATTTTGCGTGGCGTACAAATAATTGTAATCCTTTATATCAACAATAGAATGAAGTGTCATTGACCTAGATAATACGTCTATACCGCCTAGTATTTGTTATATACAGTAATTACGTTTATTAATGACTAGCTGTTGTCCACAGCTCCACTCGCGTGTATGTCGGTTATCGTGACAAATAGTAGCCTATGTGTTATTCTGATGCATAAACTATATTACTGTGAAGTTTCATCCAAATCTGTTTAGTAGTTTTTGCGTGAAGAAGTAACAAACATACACACTCACAAACTTTCGCCTACATTTTTTTTTTTTTTTATGTTTGACCCTGCCATAATGACTCTACTCTGCCTGATGGAAAGCATAAGCAGAATCCAAGAGTGATGGTCACCATACTGCGAATGCAGACAATGCAGCATGGTGACCCACACCATGGCGGGCTAGTGATGCTTTCGCATCATTGGGCCTCCGGTCTCGCACTCACCAACGAAACACGACAGCATGATCGCTGTCATTTTACGTTGATTTTCTGTGCGAGGGTATTAGTATATTAGTGTGCATAGGTAAGTTGTCAAGAAAGGAATTTAAGAAACTATTGTTTGTTGTTCTCGGGGCCAATCATGAACGAAAATTGGGAACATAATTATGATGAAGGCGATTTATTATAATAATATATCGCTTTATTGTACACCAGATTAATTATAAAGATTACTTAAAACTAAAAGGAACAAATGGCGGTATATTAGACAGTGTTATATCTACGATTAAAGCAATCAATATACATTATATAGAATAAAAAAAAATGCGCACGTGAATTAAGAAACGAAGAATTAATAGATAGAATAGGCAATAGAGAAAACATAAAATGCAATTAGTGTAACCTAACAATTAGGTTACACAAAAGATGTATACATTTTCTAAGATTATATAATTTTACCTTTAGTTAGAATCCAAAATCGCTGTAAATGAGTGTTTTTGATTGATTGTTTCGATGAATGATCCAACGTTAATTTATGAAAAGCTTTAACTATATTCTTAAATTAGCTATGTTTACAGAACTTTCATCACTTTTTTATTATTTAGTTAAGTGTTTGAAACTTTATTAATGATTCAAAAGTCAAAACATTTGCAGATAACATTAATTTGCAGCAGATCATTTACTCTAATCTCATTATATTTCTGTAAAATCTTTTATGACATTTCTAATTTATCATCATGACATATTTCATTAAAAAAGTTTTCACCTACTTTGATAAAATCTCTTTTTTTTTAATTGCGAAGTCCGTGGATTTCATTTGTCCGTGGATTACTAGTGTCATTTTCGAACGTACAAGGTTTTTAGGTGGGATTTTTTATATCTATAAAATATCTTTGTATTGCGCTTCATTTGGGATAAAACTGGCACGTAATAGGTGATACAAATTAAAATCACTTGTTCAAAGTTACTTTGTCGATTTCGTAGCCATCTCACACAGAGATCAAGCTATATTTTAAGGACTGTAGTTGCGTTTTGATTCATCTATTCTTTAACTGTTTCAATTATGTCATTTTAAAAAGGCACTTTTTCTATTCGTGATGACTATAATCGCTAATAAATCAATATCAGATACAGCTCGTATCATCAAACCAAAATCTCGGGTAACCAGAACGGCGTTCGTTCTATATTTGTCGTTCTATATTTAAAGTGGTCGTGTCACCGTGTGCGACATCGTGCCGCATAATATAAATTGTTTATACGAGTTTAGACCTTATTGACATGAAATTAAAATTATTGCGCTTTTATGACCCTTTTTTTAATTTTACTTCGCACATAAAAGAAGTTATTGTATAACGTTTACTTCAAAGTTTATTGAAAGTTAAAGTTTATAACAAAATTTTATGTTTATTTGTTATATCATAATATTATTACAAAAAACAATTGATGAAATATCAGTCGATACCTAATAACCTAATAATTCATTAATTAACATGCTAAAAAACCTTAACTGTTTCATAGAATAAAAGTTTTAATGTTATTTTTCGATTTATATCGATAAAAAAGCGAGTTACAAAACAATAGTTTTTTCGAAAAATTGTTTTTACATTATTTATGTCACATAAAAGAAAGCTTAACTCCAATAACGTTATAAATATTGTACTGTACACACAAGCTGACCTTGCGCTAAATTACATTTAGTATATGAAATTATAACTATTTACTCGTAAAACTGTGTATTAAAACTAATCTTAATGTCGATAACTAGTTTTATTTCAAACATGTTTACAACTATCGATTCGATTTCATTTATGGTTTTAGCAATTTGTTCTCTTTACATTATTATAATATTCAACCACGTTCACATAATCCCATCTAGTCCCAAATTAAGCAGTGTTTATGCTGATATAAAGACATTTATATTTTTTTCTAAACTTATTATTATTATAGAATAGAAATACCTAGACCAAATAAATAACATATAATTTTCATGCACACTAATATTTTACTTCAGGATTTCAATTCGCAATTTATG
Source organism: Spilosoma lubricipeda (assembly GCA_905220595.1). Classification (NCBI taxonomy): domain Eukaryota; kingdom Metazoa; phylum Arthropoda; class Insecta; order Lepidoptera; family Erebidae; genus Spilosoma; species Spilosoma lubricipeda. The sequence goes on along the minus strand of HG992282.1, from coordinate 10,474,011 downwards.
GCGTAGGAGTCCGTCACACTAAACGAAAATGATTTAAAGTGAAATAACAAAAATACTAACCAAAAGAAGGTATGTTGTGCATCGAGTATTATTACTAACCTATACTAAAGTATTACAACACTGTAATAGAATTATTGGCAAAGCCACTATCAATAAGAAAATAGAAAGACTGCCACACAATACAAATACAAAGAATTGGTTTCTTATCAGCTTTAGGTCAGCTGATAAGAAACCAATACTGAAATGGAGCATACGTATTGTATTCAATACCCACATTGAATGCGTTAAATAAAATTCTGCACTCTTCTTTAGACAGTCGGGAGGGAGAGGGGCATTCAAAGGGCATTCAAGCCTCAAAGGTTAAGTTCTCAAAATACTGACGAAAAGTAGCGTAGTTTATAACATAGTACTTAACGCGTTTACTTGGAACAACGCTACTTTTTTCTGTTTCAACGAGAACAAGGCTGAAATCTGTGGCTTTTACCTATCCGCGGCTCCACTCGCGTTTATGTCCGTTTTTGCAGTAAAGAGTTAATGAATAGTCAAAGTATCTACATATCAAACATTGAAATCTTTGAATTTCGTTGAAATAAAAAATAACAGACAGAAATAAAAAACTTTTAAACTTTCGCGTTCCATGATATATTAACAATTATTTTTACGGGAATTAACGCGATCACTTATTAAAAGGTATTACATACCTCTGATTTGCCTGACCTTTCGACCAGGTTGCACTGGCCGTGGTCACAGGCTGACTCTCAGGAGAGTGATATAAGTGATCGCGTTAATTCCCGTAAAAATAATTGTTAATAAGAAATAAAAAAATAGCAAAAGTATGTTCGAACAGGTATTTCCGTTGCTGCAAGTAAAATTTTATTTTATTTCAATCTAAGTGAAGTAAGTGAAGCAAAAACTTTTTATCCCTTTTTTACGAAAATTATGTTGAGCACGAAATTTGGCATAGTTAAAGTTAATATGAAGGAGGAGGGCAGAAATCTAAAAAAAATAAAAAGGGATTAAACGAATTATGGTCCTTATTGGTAACTTCGACAACTGAGCGAACTAGTCAATGTTAACTTATAGTGGATAATCCTAACTTTTTTCTGTATAGTTTTAACACTCCGCTACAAGCTCTAAAAAACCTAATGGTAGAATACTATATCTACAAAACGTGTTAAGAATTTTACATGTTAAAAATACAACTAAACACGCAAACACGCACTCACCAACACACGCACACGCGCACATAACACGCACACACGCACACTCACACAAACCCCCTTGGAAAGCGAAAATCTTGAATTAATTTATTACATTTTATACGTACTATTGCTTCCTTAACCTAGTTATTTTATTGCCACTGGGTACTTCACTACCCTTTTTCGTAGTTTCCCTCGAACCTAGCAATTTCATCAGTCACATCTTTTTTATGGGCTTGTAGTTTCGTCCCAAGGCAGAAAAATTGTTATAGTTCAAAATTTCTTTGTGCAATATTTCCAACCGTTTTTATCAGAAACTATTGTATATATAAGGTCAAAGTGCCAAAATATTTTTTCCCTCAACTTTTTTAGAAATTGCTTTGAAAAAGTTTTTTTTCTTTTCTATTAGTGATTTTTAAAAATGTGAGAAGAAATAATGCACACAGATTAACCTTTACTTATCACTGAAGATTTGTGAATTAGTAGCGAAAGTTAACCCTTAGCAGCTTAAGTTTAATATGAATACTTTTATCAAATTAACCATGATTTAATGTTATAAATAAGAAACAAAGTTAAAAATAAAATCCAAGTAGGCGCTTTACGCGCGCTTGTAGAATAAACACGTCTATTTTAAAAGTGACATAAAAACCATTTCCGACTACTAGTATGACAAATGTCATCCTATAAATAACTTAGATTGTTTAATTTATTCAAGTATCATAAAAATATAGTTAAAAAGTTAATGATTTCTATCGTTAACGTACTTGAAGTTAATTCCATTAATTTAATTAACGTGAAGTTCTCAGTATCAATATAAATGTTATTGCTTTTCAATCAAAAATGTTAAGTTTGTTATAGCAATATTGTAACATATAACTTTAAAATACGTACTGAACTATATTGTGGTAATAGAACACAAATTTCGTGAAATTCGTTGTCAATATTGAAAATGCGAATAATGGTAATATCAATTAAGATACGCGCGCAATACGCACTAACATTCGCACGTTAGTTTGTTACGCTTTCACGCCTAAAGCACTGAACCAACTGTACAAAATCCTTTACCAATGGACCACATTACCTATATACTTATAGGTAATGTGGTCCATTGGTATGTATAGATATACTTCTCACTGCGATAAACGACATACACGTGGACAGAGCCGCGGACAAAAGGTACTCTAATATTTAAACACAAAAATGACCACGTAGAATTTTCTTGTGTATATATCAAAAAATTTAAAATATATTGATTTTGTATAACATATATGCATGATAATAGATAAGAGAATTATGATATCCATATCACTTTTGTTTGTTTAATTAAATAGCATAATCTGAGGGTACACACTAAACGATTTAAACTGAGTGTGGGAAAAGCCAAGCTCGTGAAAATGCTACCATTAATTACATAACGGAAATCATCAAATACATTTTGCGCATTGGGCGTCCTGGTTTGCCGAGCTTAGGATCATAAAACCTTGAATAATATTCTCCTGTGCAACTGAATGGCTGACATTTTTTTATGTAACACCGGCTAACTTATACTGTGATAATATTTTTGTTACTACATAATAATATTAAGATATGGCAGTTCTGACCATAAATTATGTTACCAGTGGAGACTGTAAACTTACATATTTATCAGCACTATCGCCATCGTCTTGGAACTTCGATGACAATTTTGTTACCAAGGAGTCTTCTAAATACTAAAACTGACTTGTTGTGAGTTTTCCTGATAAGAAAAAGAATTTAATTCTCATTGAAGACATGCAATTGATAGATGAATTCGATCATTACTTTGTTTTGTTTCTCTGTGTAAATTTATCTGTAAATAATCTCCTAGTTGGGATTGTGGGAAATAGTTTACACGGATACCTAGTTAGGCTGCTACTATCAAACTAATAACTAGAATAATCCGTCAACCAATACGATGGGATTACTGAAGCTGAAATGAATGTACGTGTATTTAATGGACTAATAATCATCTTACTGATGAACATAATATTGGAAACCGAGTGTCCACGATCCCAAATTAGTTTAATGGACAGACTATAAGATAACTGTTAACAACTATTGTGTTGACCAGTACATTACGCTGTCTTAGTATCTTCTAAATCTTTCTATCTGTAATTGACAAGACCGAAGAATTTAAAAAAATATCTTCTAATTTAAGCAAGTAAATATTCTTGAAATTGCTGCCGAATACTGTAAAACTATTTTGTGGATATTGCCGCTTCTTATTTAGTCACTATTATTACTCGTAGAAACAGTTTATACTCCTTCTGTTTTTGGGATGAACATTACTATCGAATGAACGTGTTTTTATTAGTATTGACAAAAAAGGGTTTTGCACTAGGAATTCCTGAGTCATGGGTGACTTTAGAAACACACATAAAAGGGACACAAGAAACGAGAAACTCATAACTATAAAACAGCTTGGTGGCTGCTTAAACCACTACTCCATCCAATATATAGTATAAATAAATATCTTTAAAATCTATTCAATCCTTATCATCCATATTTGAAAAGATGTGCAATTTTAACCTAAATTATCCGGACCTACCAGTTTACAGATACCTCGTAACAGCGCAGTTGCCTGATTCATAGCTTTCAATTCCAGTCCGATTCATTACTGGCCTCGTATTTCTGGAGCATCGTTCGAGTGGATTTCAAATCGTACAAATTCTTTGACATTTTATTGCTGGGCGTTATCTCCAAGATCTCTTGACGTTAATGGGGTTGTACATCAATCTTATTACGAACGATTACATGTGTGATATTTGTGTCACGTGTACTACTGAACATGTGTTTTTATCGGAGAACTGTTGTTGTTTCTACGAATGTTTAGTTTTCCTCTATTCCGAGAAAACATTTAGTTAACTTTTTAACATGGATAAAATAAAAGAATTCAAACACTTAACTTTGATAATTTTTAAAATAGGAACGTAATACAATCTACGCCTAAGATACCTGAATATAAAAATGTGTGTAGATTACACGTGTTTTTTTTTCTTTTGTTATTTTTATGTATTAGCTGCCAAAATGATTCTGCCCAGCCTGACGGAAAGGATGAGCAGAATGCAAGAGTGGTGGTCACCATCCTTAATGCTATGCGTTATGAACGCAATAAAACTTTGTTTCAGCCACGAAAATCTCCTAATTAAAAGTACTCTAAGAAAGTTCACTTTTCAAAATCCGTTAATAATAATTTTAGCCCGGACAAATTAATATTCAAGTACTTATATAGACAAAAAAAAAATTCTTTGTCTATATACAATTATCATACCTAATAGTAAAATTTAACAGTCACATTGTCCTACAAATTGCGTGGAATGTTATCCCGGTCTTACGCTCAGTAGTTTTTGGTCCCTGCTACCCCTGTTGTAGGAAGAATGGTGGGCCCCTCATCGAAATGGAGCCACTCACGAAAAATTTGCTTGATAGTAATAACTTGTAAAATTTGTTCCGGGCATCCCCGACTATAGATAACGTCACCAAAATGAAAAAAAAATTCAGAGTTGTTAATTTAATGATTTCTCTCATCTTATGTTAAGCTTTCTTATTATATCGACGTTTTAGAACCTATTGGTTATTAGAGTATAAAAAGATACACACTTTCTCAATAAACATTAACGTAGGTATGCCACTTAGCCTTTGACACAAGAAATGCATTATTTAACAGTATTAAAAATAAAATAATGTTAGCCTCTAATAAACTCGTGATATTGATTAAGATGTTATATAGGTTTATGAGTGTATTCTTCTATGTTTAAACAAGGCCGATTCACTGATTTTAGTAGTAATAAAATAATGATAGATTATAATTAGGTAATAAAATAAGAAATATTTTAGTTGTACATTCTTTAACTTTGCAGTTTTTGTCCAAATAAAAAAATCTATTTTATATTTAAAACTATTTAAGGCTGCTATATAAGTTTATAACAACTATTAAATTGTCGTAATTCCCTTTGTTATTGCAAACCATCATCATGGTACTACAGACAATTTAGTTACATCATTTTCTCGATTTTCGTCTACAATTTTTTATTTATTATTTTATTAGCATTTGCACGCGGCTCCGCCCGCTTAGATGTCGGTTATTGCGGTAAAAAGTAACCTATGTCCTTCCTCAAGATTCAAAGTATTTTTATGCCGAACTTCATTAAAATCGGTGCCCTGGTTTGACTGTGGAAGTATAACAGACAGACAAAGTTATTTTCGAATTTATAATATTAATAAGGAAGTATGGATAAAAAAGAAACCTAAGTGTTTCTTTACTTGCCTTAGCTACTTTTGTCATACTAGCTCAAAACACCATTATTTCTTCTTAATATATAATTCTTTAATATAAATTATCATTCTTTCTTCTTAATATTTTATTTGAAAATTATGAAAAATTTCGGTCCCAACGTTATAGACATAAATCAAAAGTAATTATTTTATCATTTCATCCGATAGATGAAATGACAGTTTGTCCCAACTGTGACACGCTTGATGAATGAATAAACGAAAGACCTTGACCTCCAGCCCCTGAGCAGCAAAGTAATGAAAGATGAGATTCTAATAGACTTATGTAGATGTTAGTCTCTTTATTAAACTGTTTAGTTCTGAGTATTGTATTTTTGTATTTTCTGAGGTCCAGGCAGTTCGTATCGCATAAAAACAAGATCCACGAGTAGTGAAACGCATTGATAATGCCATAAGACGAAAATGATCTAGTGAATTCGAATCAAATTATAAGTGGACTAGCCGACCCACGCAACCTCGTTTGCGCCTTATATTGCCCGTAGCGTAAAAATTTCCCCCGTTTTTGAAACATTCTTCATTGTTGCTCCGCTCCTATTAGTAGTAGCGTGATGATATATACCCTATAGCCTTCCTCGATAAATGGACTATCCAACACCGAAAGAATTTTTCAAATCGGACCAGCGGTTCCTGAGATTAGCGTGTTCAAACAAACAAACAAACAAACTCTTCAGGTTTATATATTAGTATAGATTTGGTTTAATAAAGTATTTGACTAAGTGTCGAGATCTTGACAACCGAGAGTATCTACCTATATAAATTATATTAATAAATATTGGTTTATAAAGTTCATTGTATGCTTTGAAACAGACGTAAACAGCAAAAAAACAGTCAACGTGCCTCTGAAACCGACACAGAAAGTGAGAATTGTATGTGAGAAGCTCCAATCTATAACTTGTCTTAGAAAGCCTTTTACCCTAAAAGACTGATCGAAATCTCAACGAAAAAGGTCACTCGTCGAAAAACAGCCCGTCAAATCGTTATTCTGATCTGACAGAAACAGAATTGGGACAAACAAACTACAATCGATTCTATCTCATGACAGACTATAGTGAGTTTATGTATTGGAGTGCTTTGACATTACATGTTGGATCTTTAAATACTTTGAGACATTGTTTTAATTTCAAGCTATAAAATGACCGTGATTAGTTTTAAGTACTGCTATGCTCTTTATTTAATTATAAAGACTATAAATGATCAGTTCTACACCGTGTTTCTGTAATGTTAAATTATTTCATAGACGACGCCTGATAAACCCGTAAACGCTATGCCGTTTTATTGCTACATTAATAAGCAAATTAGCGATTCATTAGAGTTTACGTTCCATGCTACGAGTACTTCCATGTATTTTTATTCTTCGAATTGACTATAAATATTAGTATTTCTTAACAACTTTAACTTAAGTGAAACTAATTTATGAAGAAAACAGATATTTGAAGTTATTTTGACAACGGCTGATCTTGAAATTTGATTTTAGCGAACTGAAAATTGTGATGGTAAAATTAACATGAATGTTTTCCTCCAGCCATTATTTGATAATAAAGTATGACAGCCTCTCTTACTTTTAACTGTCGTAAGCATCTGCATGCCATCACTGTGAAGGCTATCGCGAGGATATAACCACTTCTGATGGAGTAAACTTTTGCGAACAATTTAAGTGCGTGTTACCAACTTTTTTATATATCCCACACCTTTTTTTAAGCACATGAAACGATGTGAGCTCTTAGAAGAAGGCTAAAAGTTACATCCACCTCACAAAAAACGCTAATCATAATGAAATCGTATTCGCCTTAAGCAATGTTTATCTCTGTTATTTTTGCAATCAGCAAACAATTACTCGTTTACGTCATACGTAATTAACGTATACGTGTGATATGGCTAATGTGTAAAACGAAAACGTCTTGCAAGTTTTGCAAATGAAGTCGGTTGAAAGTAGCTTAAGAGAATTTTATGGTTAAAATAATATAGCCAGTTTATTATCTTAGGGGCGATTGGGCTATTCTGGTTATTTCTTCAAAGACAAGTTCCTCAGTATAAATATATTCTGTTTTACATACTATATTAGAGTATTAATGATCCGGACTCAAAGAACACCCAAACTCAGAACAATAATTTGTGGATGACAAAAGTATTGTCCCATGCGGGGATAGACACCACAACACTCAAACTCTACACATTAAGAAGTAATGAGGTAACCGATAAAACCATCATCCTTAAAATCGAAATCATTATTGTGTGTGTTTTTACTGTCACTTACTACATTTTTGAAAGGGATACAAACGATGAGCTAAGCGTTAGTATTGTTTTGCTTGTAATGTATCACTTTACCATAGTTTATTACATAATAAATAAATAAATAAATATTTCGGACATATAACACACAACGCCATCTAGTCCCAAACTAAGCAGAGCTTGTATTATGGGTACTAGACAACTGAAATGAATACTTATATACTTTTTTTTTTGTAAATACATACATATTATACATAGAAAACACCCAAACTCTGAAACAAATATTTGCAGATCATACAAACATTTGTTCCGACCCGGGAATCGAACCCGAGACCTCAAGAACAGCACTCGCGTACGCTACCACTGCGCCACCGAGGCAGGCATAATATGAAACCTATGTACATAATCTTAATTAAAAAGAACAATAACAATATTTACATAAAAGCGTAAAAAAACTCCACATCTTCGCCTACTGGTAGCGTTCCCAAAAGAGTGGCAACATTACCACGTTGAATGGCAATGCTGATTCTCTGTGCTAGAAAAAGGCCAACCTTCTGGTCGCGAGAAGCGTCATACAGTTGCTTAGCTAGTTGTTTAAACATCACTCGAGCACCCCATGAACATAGCGTCTTTACCCCCTTTACTATTATATATTTTCACAGAACCTTAACTTTTTCAATATGACAAATAATTTCAACAAAACAATCTGTATGTCACATTCCTTGTTATAACGAATTTCTGTTATCATGTTTTTTTTTTGCGATTTTATTTCCCGAGTTGTCGTGACAGGTAGACATTACGAAAGTTTTTGTTTGCTGGCTAATTGCTCTAGTAGAAACTTAACACATAAATACCAGTAGACTATAAAAGTTGGCGGTTATTTTATGGCTTTTTCTCGTCCGCGGTATCGCCTGATACCGTATTGTATATAAAATTGATTCAAAACTACGAAGTATGAGCTGGTTTCATTTACAACAAAAAAATTAAATGAACAGAAAATAAGTAGAGTGAGATTGGAGTGAAAACTGAAAACCGTACGTTGGTTTTCGAAGTTCTTACAAAGACTCTCTTAACACCGATTTCCTGCGACTTCGTAGATTCACAAAGGTTGAACCAGCCTATTGTCAACGATTCTTCCCATGGCGCTACTTATAGTTATAGATATATATACTTATAGATGGCGTTGTGTGTTAGATGTCCTGAATATTTATAATTATTATATACATATGTAGTGTAAAGTTACCTAACTAGGACGCATAATTTGAACTACGCATAATTTGCAGGATCTGTGATGTTATTTTATTTTGGTTTTGATCCAAAATAAAATAACATCTCAGATCCTGAATATACTGAAGAATATAAACAAAATATTTGTTAAACATTTTTTTCTTTTAAACATTTACAAAACTATTTTCTTATGTATCCATAAATCATTAATATTATTTTTATTTAATATTTTTATTGTATTTTTTATCGTCAATTTCATACAAAAATCTCATTAGAACATCTCTTTGTAGTCGAAAGTTTGATCACATGAACCAACGCTTTGCCGCACGAATTCGTATCGTAGCAATTCGCATCGCAAGATCCTACGATGCGGCGTCGCATCGCATCGCATCGTAGTTATGTGTGGGAGCCCTACGTTCGTTTAGTTGTACACGGGTGGATAGATATTTCCATTAGACGATTGAGATAAAGACGATGTTTTCAGTGGTCTGGAAAACTCTTTATCTTTACGTAAAAAAGTATGCTTCACTGGTTCAAAATAATGTTTGTGTTAATGTTTCTAAGGAAATTCTATATTTTGTTCGTAAAGTGGAAGTTACTCTGATATCCGAATTCAAGACAAATGTAATATTATGCAATGACAATAATAAATTTAAAAAAAATACTTTTCGATTTTTACAAGTAGTTATGATTGCTCCCACCATCCCATGATCTATACAAATAAATAAAATTGGAGTGTCTGTTGTTAATAATAAAATAACCGCTTTTTACTAAATGTATGTTTACACGGTACTTATACCAAAAATGTAGTTAAAAGTTTTTGTCTGTCTGTCTGTCTGTTTGTTCCGGGCTATCTCTGGAACGGCTGGAACAATTTTGACGGGACTTTCACTGACAGGTAGCTGATGATCCAGGGAGTAACTGAGTACTTTTTTAGACTAACTTTGTCCCGTGGGTATAATATAGAAATAACAAAATCTTTAAGGCAATCTCTAAGAATTTAAACAGTCTTTTTAGATTTTACAGTTAAAGTACAGTATTTGAGAAAAGATTATAAGTGAGACCTACAAGAAAAAAAGTAAAAACGTTACACTACATGGACTACAGCTTTTAAAACTTAGTAATGTACCATAGTCCATACAACATTAACAACGCGTGACTACGGCTTTTGAAACTTGTTTCATGCTTTTTCAGCGTCGTTTTTTGTCGTAGTTGGGTTTTAGTTTTTACTTTTCTTTTATTTAAAATGTTTTGGTGCCTTTATAATATCAATTTCTTTTTAAAGTATATTTTAAATAGCTATCGTAGAAATATCACATTTATCGATTAAATACTGACAAAGTCACGAACAAATACTAATAATATATATATTTTTTTAATGTACAAGTAACGCCCTTTCCAATGATACCAAACACGACATATTTATCTAAAATTTATTTTTTAATATAGTACTTTATGTCGGCTAGAGGGAGCCACATTAAATTCAGTGACACGTCATATAGCCTATAACCAGAAGACAATCACGACGCTTCTTGGTTAAGGAGCTATGAGGGAACAAATGAACATACATACATAACACATACATAGTCTGTCAAAATCATAACCCTCCTTTGGCTTTGCCGTAGTCGGGTAAAATATACCTCTAAAATATGAAAAGATTTTCGAACACATATATATGAAAGTGATGCATCACACTGTAAAAAATGCTTTGATTATATGTACAAACTATATTTTAATAAAATTTAACTCGGTATTGCAGATTTACAACCACACAGCTATAAAATTCACAGCTCCTTGTTAAAAATCAATATAGTGTTTACAATCACGTTTATTCCTGAATCTTAAATACTTTGTTTATGTATTATGGCATTATTGCATATGATTGTCCCATGTCTTGACACCCATGATTGTCTTCCACAGTATTAAACCTCTGCTAAATATAATTTGGTCCCTTGTGTGCAATACCCAAACCTATACCCGTCAACCGGGCTCTTTGGGAATTAAAGATGAGAAATTTGCGAGTAAATTGAAAGAAAAAAGAAAGAGAAAAGAAAGTCAGTAAGACAAAAAGTTAAAAGAAGGGAAAGGCAACTTCATACACGAATGTATACTTATTTTTACTTAATTGTCTCCCGCTTTGCTAAGGAGGCAAGGTCACTTATTATATTTCTAACTCTTAAAGTATTTCTGATTAATTTCGTTGCGCGTTCTAAAATAAATTGATTTATTGATTGATTGATGCTTGATTGAGTACCTTACTCGGTGTGTTCGTGGGTCAATGTGGTGGTGGACGTGGTGTTGATCCTGGTGTACAGTAATTATATAGGAACGCATGTGGAAAGGATTAATCCAATAACACGGATGTGTGGATGAGTTTTTATTCGCACGAGTAGAAACTTTTGATTTAGTAAATTATTATTTCATGTCATTTACCATAATATCCGTAGTAGATAATAATAATAATAAATAAATTTATTCCAAACTCAAAGTACAAGGTTTTTGTGTTTCTTAAGAGTATACTTAACTTAATATAAGCAAAATATTAATCATTTTTTAAAGTATTTATTCGATTTAGAACTAGGTATTAATTAGGTATTCTTACTATAAAATTACAAATTCTTAATCTCATAATTAAGTATGGTCAATATTTCAAATTAGTGATATGCCTGAGCTAGGTAAGACCTGTGTTTCAGGCAATTACTGTTCTTACAACTACTTTATGTCTATAAAAAATCTGTTTTTCCTTAAACCGTAGGATATGACTAAGTGTATATGATGTCTTGTCTTATTGTCTGTAAGAGATCACCATGAGTGATAAGAAAGCCAATTGTCACATTTATATATTACAACTCTTTTTTCTATGTTTTTCTACAAGATAAATCATCATCTCTCTACCTTTTTCTCAAATTTATTTGGGGTCGGTGCAATGAGTTTTCCTCCTCCATTCTCCTTCTCACTGCTTACTCGTTTCCTGGCCATATCCTCTTTTATGCAGTCCATCCATTTTTTCTTTGGTCGACGTCTTACTTATGTATGTATGTGTACAATGAAGATAAATTAATAAAAAATATTTAGTAGTATTGAAATGAGATTCATATATGTGTACTTTAGTTGCTCACTGAGTGATGTCTAAAGACGCCCTATTTAGTTTATTTGTCGTCGACGATGGATAGATAGACGCCCTAGTATCCGTACTATGTTCCTATTTTAAGACATGATCAACATCGCTATAATATATTCGTTTGTATGGCATTAGGCGCAAAAGACCAGATGGATTACCTAATATTAAGTGACTACAAGTTCTAGTTATTTCAAAATACATTATTTCTTTACCGGTAAAATAAATATTTTCGAACATCTAACACACAACGCCATCTAGTCCCAAAGTAAGCAGAACTTGTGATATGGGTACTAGACACCTGCCTTCCGAAACAAATACTTGCAGGTCATACAATAATTAAAAAAAGTTTTCTAGGCACGCTAATATCGTTCTAATTTAGCGTAGCATTTGATCATATAAGTATATGTGCTTAAACAAGAAAATTCCTTTGAACTCGTCGTGTATTAATTCTTTACTGTCCTTGACCTTTGCAGCTCTAGTAGGTTTATCTCCAGCATTGGCATTGAGTGCAGTCTTCACTAGTACTTACTCATAGTTTACCAAGGCAAGGTTTATAAAACTTACTAGGCTTGGCAGACCTTTAACGAGAACCTTTCCTTCACTTACGCTATAAATAGATTCTTTTCTTTCAAATATGTTAGTTCTGATATTCCAAATTCATCCTTGTCCTATTTATCTAGAGTGTTTATAAAGTCCAATCTCTATCGGCTTTAAGCTAGTCAACATTGATGTTTGGCAGTCATCTTAATATTATACACTCACTTTTATACAAACCTTCTTATAAAATTCACACCAAAGGAGTTTTAACCTCATGAAAGAATTTAAATCATTAATGTTAAATTAAAAGCTCTTACTTCTACGTAGAAATGTATTCTATGTAAAACTAAATAAATCACAACACAACACGTTTCAAGTCAAGGCGGTAACCTTGCTGGACCCATTCAGTAATTGGTTTACCGGCAACTAAACAGATTAGCCTTGCTGCGTGCAACACACCCCATTGTAATCTAATAACAATTGTAATTGCTACCATTTCCTAGTGAAGCTTTACTTTACAATATACCTAGTCATTGACGATTGATTCATTTACCCCGAGTTGTTTACTACAAATATATATTTCCATTAAAGTTCAAATGTTTTGGGCTCAGAAATAATTCAGTTTATAAACTGTTATTTACTGTTAGTTACTATAAAAGTTTATTGACTGCCTCGGTGGCGCAGTGGTAGCGTACGCGACTGTTCTTGAGGTCTCGGGTTTAAATCCCGGGTCGGATTAAATGTTTGTATGATCTGCAAATATTTATTTCGGAGTTTGGGTGTTTTCTATCTATAATATGTATGTATTTACAAAAAAAAAGTATATAAGTATTAATATCAGTTGTTTAGTACCCATAATACAAGCTCTGCTTAGTTTGGGACTAGATGGCGTTGTGTGTTAGATGTCCGAAATATTTATTTATTATAAAAACTGTTTGCCGAAAAACTCATTGATATAGTAATAGTAGTAAGAGGAAATATAATCATTTGAATGATCCAATAATAATATATAAATCTTCTGTTCAGAGTAAACAAATGAATAGGGTATTTTACTGTACACGAGAAAAAAGCTAAAAATATATTATTGAGATACCTTATACAAAAACCAGTTGGAAAATGTTAGTTTTAGGTCTTAAATAATAAAATATTTTTATAATTTATTTCAAAGTTTTAAAATCTTTTATCTGTTCTATAACCATTTTATAACACCATGAAATAGTAGCCGCTATGTTATTACGTCACACCGCTTTGTAAGTACACTAAAGTGTCAACTGATCAGCGTATCATCTACATTTTACAAAACGAACTGACGTCATTATCACAGAGCAATGTGGCGTCTACTGCTTCCAGCGCTTTTTACAAATTACGCGTTGAAAATGTTAAATTAAAATGCATTTTTATGATACTTATCGATTGAATAAAAATTTTGTGTTTTTTTTCTCTGTGGTTTAATAGCACTATAGAATCTAATTAAGACACTTTCAAAAATGGGTGTGATACCTTATTCTAGATAGGATAGGATGTCGTTTGTCTACGAGATCAAATTAGTAGTATTTAAGTAACTGTTTAAGTCTGTCTCTTTCGAAATCTTGCAATACTTTTTTGTCAATTCATATTCAACACACAAACGTCTAACGATACTATTTATTTTAAAAGCAAAAAAATAGTCAAAATTTGACTAAACTATCTCGCATTAAATATTTCTCTTCATGTAATACTAGATCGCCAGGATACAGGAAAAAAATCGTGTCATGGAATATTTCATGTTCCAATTATCATTCTAACTAAAAAGTATAGATTAATTTGAAAGCGTTTATTGCCGTTTTGTATCAGAAGCGGGAATTCACCAAGTGGCAAGCTGTGGCATCTTGCCAAGGCGAACCACTTAAGTGACAAGTCAGTGCAATTTCAAACTTGGCAATACCAAGACTTCAAAGCTTTGATGCAGTAAAGGAAATTATATAAAGAGAATATTTATCGAGAACGTTTTCCCGCAACGTCGGGCAAAGGGAAGTCGAGATTCCTTCGAATTGGACTTTTAAATGTTATTTACTTTGCTTCACTTGTGGCTTTTCATTCGTATTTTTAGATTATTATGTTTAATTTTAACGTTTTAAGTATTAAGTCTAAAATCAGGTAGTTCTACAACTGACCTTGGCGTGACAAAAAACTATTGACGTAATACGTACATCCTACTAATCCTACTAATATTACAAATGCGAAAGTTTGTAAGGATGGATGGATGTTTGGGTGGATGTTTGTTACTCTTTCACGCAAAAACTACTGAACGGATTTGGATGAAACTTTACAGTATATAGCTTATACATCAGAATAACACATAGGCTACTATTTGCCAGGATAACCGACATATACGCGGGCGGAGCCGCGGGCAACAACTAGTATGTATATATATGTATCAAACTTTGACCTTAGAGATAAATGCATCATTTTAGCCATAAATAACCCTAATAATAAAAGTACGCGTATGTGTAAACAATAAGCATCCTTCAATACTGTCATCATCATCATTTCATAACAGTAAACTGCTGGATAAGTGCCCGTCCCGTCTTTAGAAAGGAGGCTTAGGTGTAGTATATCACGCTGTCCTAACGGGTTGGTATAGGGTTCAAGTTGTTCTTCACTCTGCAGTGATATTGATCCTGTGTAGTTTACTTCCTTAGTGGCTTGCTCATACGACACCTGTCAAATGAATAAAGGTGGTGACACACTTTATTCTTAATCCTTTACCACTATACCACAATGTAAGATATTTTACGCTGGAATTTGCCTGTAACTGTGATTTAATCACAGAATTATCAGAATAGTAAAATTAAATATCAAATATCCTTACACTGAGTGTAAGACACATAGCTAGACTGCTTTTTTTTTTTAAAGAATGACATTTTTCGCACTAGGAATAAATTTTGTGCCACAGGAGACTTTACAAACATCTATAAAAATAAATGAAATTGGAGTGTCTGTTTGTAATATTAAAATAACCCCTTTTTACTAAATGCATATCTATATATACATGGTACATTTACCAAAAAATGTACTTTTATAATTTTTTATCTGTCTGTTTGTTCCGGGTAATCTCTGGAACAGCTGGACCGATTTTGACGGGACTTGCACTGATAGGTAGCTAATGATATGGGGAGTAACTTAGGCTTTTTTAAGACTAGCTTTGCCCCACGGCGTTACTCGCGTTACGACAGTAACCGCGGAAAACACTGCGTTATTTAGCTAGTAATATACATAAAAGGGACATATCGAACACCCAGACCTATGTGGGATTTGAACCCAAAACACTTGGTGAAGCACAAAGCGGCGTATCGACCGTTTAAACTATTAATTCTTTTGTTCTGTGGTTTAAACTACTAGGCCATAAGTGCAGTTAAATTAATTAATTGTAGAACTGCTTACTCCAAAATGATTATTTGATGATTATTAATTTAAATAATTGCGAAGTTGTCAGCATCCTGTCCAGGCTTCACTTTTGGCTTTACTTAATCTATCTCTGACATATTTTCAACATTCTCATCACGTGATAATAATAAAGCATGATGACATTAAATATAGAGGACGACAGCCATTATAGGGGGTGTAGGATTTCTCAACCGTTCCTTGAGAATACTAATCAAGTTTATTTGGTGAATTTATGTCGAGACTATTAATTTTCTTGGCAATAAAAATAGAACTAAACGTTTTATTACAATAATAAAAGTTGATAGGATATTAATTTGGTATTCATTAAACGCCATGACATGTTAAATTTACTATTTCAAAATACTTTCATCTAAAATATTTTACTAGTTGCTTTGGAGATACATTTGTAGCCTGTTTCAATGGTTCCAGATAATGGTTGTTGATAAATATATGTACATATACTTGACATTATGTCCCTATCCAAGACTTGTGAAACTGAATTCCATAGTTGTTGGGAAAATAAGTTCACATTAGTCTATTAGGAACTTTATCAGCGTGGCGAAACTGGTTGGCTTAATGTTATAATATAACCCTCTTAATTCACTGTTGTCATTTTTTGTATTTTAACAATGTTCCCGACGGTTTGGTTATGTGCAAATTAAATAGAAACAAGAAAATAGAAAGTCTCCGATGAATTGAAAGCAGAAGGACACAGAGTTTTCTTGTTGTAAATCCTTAGAACAACCTTCTTTGTACGTTATCAGTGATGGGATTGTACTGCTGGAAGCCCTTTGAACTATTTCAGCACGAAGCTATTCAACTAATTAGCCTTTATCATTCCCAAGATTATTTGGGTTCAGCTACTAGTTCAACCGGTTTTATCTGAATATCAGTTTTACTACTGAGCGACTCCGTGACATTAGACTTACGCAACCCTGGGGACTAAAGTAGTTGTCAGTATATTTGAGGGCACTGACTTTTCAAAACCGATTGCCATAGACGTTCATAACAAACTTCTATGATCCTAGAGTTTATGAAGAATTTCGTGTTAGAAAAACCCAACAACACTTTTGGCTTGGCCCGGGAATCGAACCCAAGACCTTTTGATTAGTGTTCGAGTACACTAACTACTAGACTGTTTTATTTCTTACATTTCTTGTAGATATTAGACTGAGTTAGCTTCTGTTGCTCTAAACAATGGCAATTCCAGAAGTTTAGTTTATTTCATAAAACAACTTGCTGTTTTGTGAAAATAAATAAGTTTTGTTTAATTTATTCTCTAGACCTAATTTCTTTTGTTTTTGTCCATTACAGGTAGTGTTGGTGTTCATCCTGAGTATAGCATCGCTCATCATTTACTTCATTGATGCGTCCAGGTAAAACAACTTTCTTCATTCATTAGTAAATTACACCTGAAACTTGGCTTCAACACCTCCAAAAATTGGGTACATTTTTACCAAAATAAATAGTGAAAACTAAATGCGATTTTACTTAGAACGCAAATCTTCAATGCCAAGTTACACGTGTGGAGCTCTTATTATTTTGCATTGCTAAGATAAATATTAACTAATAACTAATCTTAATAATGCTGAATTGAAGGAATACGTGAGTCATACTCATAATAAATGTGTTCGAAACTGTTTGCTGGTTACCTAGTAATACATGTTGGGGACGATTTTACGAGCAATACAATTCCATTTTTTACAATTGTTCATAAGTTAAATATCCATCTGTGATACCTGCAATCTGTCAAGTTCATTATTAGTCTTGGAATCTCAGCAACATATGTTGCTGAGATTCCAAGACTAATAATGAACTTGAATTATATGTGATAATGAACAAATTTTTGACGTCATATGACGTCAAAAATTTAAAATGTTTTATTAACTTAGGTCGCAAAATGGTCCTCATTCTGTATATATGTCAAGCTTTTGTTTCAATGTCAGCTGAGATATACCTTAGAGAAATGGCTTTAAGTGAAACTGTTCATGATTGTTTATACCTTTTCTTATTTGTTCTCCTTGTTTACATACGTGTTTGTTTGCAGTGAAGAGGTTGAGAGATGCCAGAAATGGAGCGACAATATTACTCAGCAAATCGACCTTGCCTTTAACATATTTTTTATGGTCTACTTTTTTATACGAGTAAGTATTTCATAACCGTCCACCTACAGAAATTATTTGAAAAGAACACATTCACCTATCAAATTAAAAGGAAAAAAAATATAACAATAACATCTTGGTATGATGTTTCCTTTAAATAATTACTTTCATCTAGTAATCTTTTTAAAACAAAAGTACATTATAGCTGACTATTAGTCAGAGAATATTGCTGATTTGTCACAACTTATTGATAAGTAACAAAAATTATTACCAAAAATATATGGCAAACAGCACAAGCAGGAATGTAAAGTATATCAAACAATATCAAAAAATTTATTTGAAAATGTCTGTCAATCTAGACTAGTCATTAAAGATTGACGACGAGAAATCATGGCTTTTCTTTTTTACCAACGTTTATTCGGAACTCTGTTACTTGGGGAGAAAACGGTGACTTACACTTTCGAGAGAAAGTTCAGAATCTACTGCAATGGTAAGTAATATTACAGAACGGATAGATGAGATAGTAACAGTTCTCCGCCAGTCCTATAGTTAGATGCTTGTATCGCAAGTTGCCATTAGAATGTTCTACACTGTTTGAAAATGGAATTCGGTTCTTTAACTGTTAACAGTAAAGCTTATAAACTAAAGCTTAAGCTTTAGTTTATAAGCTTTGCCCTGGAACCTGATGATAAATATTATCTGGCCTATTAGTCTGTTGGTAGGACAGCGCCAGGAAATCGAGTCAGCATTTGCCATGCTAGGCAACGCAGGTAAGGATGTTTGACATCGAGAGTTTAGAAAGTTTCTGTCTATTGTCTTTCTAGTGCCATTGACGAACATTGTGCGTGAGATGACGTATTTATTCGGTGCAAGAGTAATGCTGTGCCTATAGTTTTGTAATCAAGACAAATAACTAATACAACATCTAATTATGTGTTCGCGTTTCTGTTTCAGTTTATAGCAGCTAGTGACAAACTATGGTTCATGCTCGAGATGTATTCATTTGTAGATTATTTCACGATACCCCCATCCTTTGTATCAATATACCTGGATAGAACGTGGATAGGTAAGTGTCCAGTTTGTTTAACTAAATTATTATACGAATTAGTGACATTTTCGAACAGGTTAGTGCATACGGCTATTTATCAACGAAAAACAAAAAAAGCTTATAAACTCATTCAGTCAAATAGTTTTTTGTATTCACGAATCGTAAAGTTAACTAACTGGAAATTACGAAGCTGTCATAAGTTTTCAAGTGTAAGCTATAACTTATCGGAGTAATTATAGACTAATATTTCGTAATTACATCGGTACTATAACATGCGTATGTTAATTAATGAATTTAATCAAATAATGATACCTATGATATTACATAACATAGCCATGTAATCATTGTACAATTTAGCTGTTTATCTTTGAATGTTTGCCTCGTAATAACTATTTCCCTTTTCCATTCCAGGGCTTAGATTTCTCAGAGCTCTACGCTTAATGACCGTGCCTGATATTTTGCAATACCTCAATATATTAAAGACATCGAGCTCAATTCGGTTGGCGCAATTGGTTTCTATATTTATATCAGTATGGTTGACCGCTGCCGGCATTATTCATTTGGTAAGTGTTTCATCAATAATTTTATGACCTTAAGGACTGTATTTGCATCAAGAAGTACCTACTTCAAATAGAATAGAATAGAATACATTTATTAGTCACACATAACATACATGTAAAAGAGAAAGATAAGACATTTAACTTAGAGTAAATAACAACAAACAATATACAAAACAAACAAAATAAAAGCAGTGAAATGTCTAGCTGTGTGTGTATGTAATTACGTATTGGTGAATGGAATCATAATTATGGGCTCAGGGTAATCCTCTAAAAACGCAGGTGTATCTTATCGGCAGTTTTGGGATGGTCTCAAAAGTTAATTGGACACAACTGTCACAAATTAAATTCAATGGAACCCTTGAGATCAGTACTACCGTCAAAGGTCTAGTGATCCACATAGATATAACTTTATCTTGGGGTCCACATATACAGGAAGTCAGCAGAAAGATATTTGCTTCTGCTGGTTCTCTACGAAGATTACGCAACTTTCTTCCGACTGTAACTAGGGATGCATTTGCACAAGCACTTCTACTTACAATTTTCGACTATGCCGATGTCAGCTATCTGAATCTCACCGAAGCACAATTTGATAAGCTTGAGCGACTACAAAATTTCTGTATACGATTTCTATTTGACCTACAAAAATATGATCACGTCTCCGAATTCCGTCAAATGCTCAAGTGGCTTCCAATTTGCTCTCGCCGGAATACTCATATCCTCATTTTCCTTTATAACACCTTGTTTAATCCTTGATAAATCGTTCTTTGAGATAGAAGGGGGTTCTATCTCAAAGAACGATTTAAGTGCCTTGACATATGAAAAATGTCTTAGGTCATCTGAAAATTTTAGACTGGAAATGCCTCTGCATTCTACAAAATTTTATGACCAGTCCTTTAAGTTGAAGCTTGTGGAATGCATTGCCGACAAACCTAACGATCCATCCTAAGCTTGCGTGGAAGAGATTGCTTTCGGCAATAAGGTCGCCCTTCGTACATAATTTATTTTTCATTTTCTGTACTTTCTGGTAAAACTGTAATTCGGTGTACAAATAAAGACTTTTCTATCCATCTATCTCTATTTATATTAATTTTCTTGGGATTACTGGATCAATCTCAGATTATCATTATTTCATTTCTCCGTGTATGGACCCCGTGCCTCGGAGAGCTCGTAAAGCTGTCGGTCCTGAGCCTGATCATTGACCCCGGTCGGTTCGGATAGTCGATACTTCGGATTGTGAAAATGAGGGTACAGTGAGTGCACCTGTGTTTGAACACACACTTGTCTTATGCATTGTAATATCTCCTGCGTCCTGGTTGGTCCTCGTTGAAACTGGTCGCCGTGGCCGAAATCGACTAGGTCTATATCATTGCGTGTATAATGGAGACATCATACAAAATGACATGATTTGACAAACACATGTAAGATGTGACTCTGCTTTGTTGGTCTAGCTTAGTTGGTTAGCATATGCAACCGCTGATTCAAGGTCTTGGGTTCGATTCCCAGGTTGGGCCAAAACTACTTTTGGGTTTTTCTAACAAAAAAATCTCAATAAGAATATGGAAGTTTGGCAGTATTTCACGCCCGTGCCTTAGAGAGCTCGTTAAGTCGTCGTGTCGGTCTTGGTTGTCGAGAACATCTATGGCAATCGTTACTGAGAAGTCAGCGTCCTCAAATATACTTACAACTAGTTCAACCTTCGAATTCAGTTCGTCCTCAACGAAAAATTGATTTTCATCTAAAACCGATTGAACTGGTAACACACCCCATAATCTTGGGATTAATAAAGAAGTTAATAGGACTATTGAAAAATCAGTCTCTTTCGTTGACACATTTTTTTTATCTCCGAAATAGAATCTGTTTATTTTAAGTATTATTACATGTTTGTGGTAATATGACTGTTTGTTTGTATTTCAGCTGGAAAACTCCGGTGACCCACTGGATTTTGATAACTCACAGAAGCTTTCGTACTGGACATGCGTGTACTTTCTCATAGTCACCATGTCCACTGTAGGTTACGGTGATGTGTTCTGTCATACAGTACTTGGCAGAACATTTTTGGTTTTTTTTCTCCTCGTCGGCTTGGTAAGTTTCACTTTTAATTATATTATCTCTTTTGCATATTAATAAAATGAAATTTAAATTCATATATATAAGAGCCAATATTTGCAAGGAGAGGCAAGTTAGTTTCTGATCCTGTGTTCATTTTTAAAATGGCATTCAATCCCACTGAGTTCTTCAACTCACCTTTAATTTAAAGCTATTTATTAAATACGGCTGCTTAATGCGGTCGTCTTTCACGCTTGCAATTCCTTGCATTATACAGAAATATTAACAAAGCAAAAGGAAATATAACAAACATTTACCGTTGAAGATTACATTTTATAGTTGACGTGGGACTTGCTAGACAAGTGGTATATCGCACAGCTCGTGAATGATTGTAGGCCTGTTTAGTGCACCATCTATAGATAGCATGATCGTTATGTATCAAGAAGCTCGGGTGACGCCGAGCGGCGCCCCGCCCGGCGCCCGGCCGGCTGCGGTGCCTGGAGCCATCAATGTGCAATCTTCTAACTTCTTGGCAGCTTCAAAAGAGCCATCTTTCAACTATTGCCAGCACTTAAAACGCTTTGTTTTGAGCGGATGCATGGATGTATTTTGTTTTTCTTTTGCTTTGTTACGTGAAACTCACCACGAATGTGCTGCCGGAGGATCTGTCTCGCCATACTTAGAATATCGAGTATACTGGGGACTGTGGTACGAGACGAGATATGTAGGTGCGCGCGTCCAAACGGAGGCGCCCGGCGCCCAGCCCGGCGAGCCCGGTGCCGCGTCCCACCCCTCCCACCTCGCGATCTCTGCATGCCGCACCTGTGCCTGGCTGTGTTCAGTTGCTCACATCACCGGTAGACACACACTCGTTCCTTTTATTTTTATTTTTGCTCCGCTACCGGCTACACTTTACGACTCAGCGTCACCATAGAATGTATACCGAGACTCGAGGTGGACATTGTCGTGCACCACGCGATGGTGTCCGCGTACACCTAGACTCGATGTTCGATCGACACCGTGGTCTGTTGCAGGCAATGTTCGCTAGTAGCATTCCCGAAATTATAGAGCTGGTAGGAAGTAGGTCCAAGTACAGTGGCGAGCTGAAGCGTGAACATGGAAAAAGGTATTAGTTTGATAATATAAATTAATCGTCGAAAGTGAAGGCGATTCATCTCGCGGTGTGGCGGCGACTTGCACGCCACGCACGGTCTGAATCGCCCGAGCTCTCAGGACGATGTGAATCATCACCTATAAGAAAGCTTGCTCAGTGCCGTCAGATGTATTGTGTCATCTACTCGTGTTCACTCGCCTGTCCATCGGTTGATAGCGGGCGTCACCTCACCTCTGTGTCATGTTGCACTACGGTGTTTTTGCGTGGCATTGAGGTGAAGTGTTGCCCAGCCATTGATCGACTCGGCCGGCCCGTGCTCGCGCTCTACCAAGCGTCTATATCGAATGCCCAGTTTTTTTAGTTTAGGTACCGGTCAAACCGAGTTCTTTTTAAGTTCTGTTCATCGATTAGTTAGCGTATGTATCCTTAGGCTTTGCATGCACCCGGTCACGAGTCCCGTTACGGCTTGCGCCGGTCACAGCTCCCGCCGCTAGCGTAGCTCGGCACGGCACCCAAGTCCCGCACACCCACACCACAGCCACAGCCACCACGCAGACAGACGACACTCAAGCCACACAGCCTTGTGCGAGCGCGAGGGTACGCGGCCACGGGCCGGGCGGGGCGGGGCGGGCGCGCGTGGGGCACGGGTTCGGCTACTCACCTTACGGTGTTTGCTGTGTATCGTAGGCTGTGTTCGCCAGCTGGATCCCCGAGATCACGGAACTGGCGGCGCAGCGGAACAAATACGGCGGCCGGTACAACAAGGACGTCCGCCGCAGGTACCCTGCTC
Source organism: Spilosoma lubricipeda (assembly GCA_905220595.1). Taxonomy (NCBI): domain Eukaryota; kingdom Metazoa; phylum Arthropoda; class Insecta; order Lepidoptera; family Erebidae; genus Spilosoma; species Spilosoma lubricipeda. The sequence goes on along the minus strand of HG992282.1, from coordinate 10,450,301 downwards.
TCACGCCCCCGTTCCACGCGGCTTCCTGCCTTCCTACCTCTCACGGTTTCGATCTTGGTTGATTGAATGCGGAGTTTGCTAATGAAATTTATTAATCCTTCACTAGAATCGGTCTCTCGGTGCCGTGGCGCATGCTCGAAGAGTTAGCTCCCGGCGGCCGCGCCCCTCTCCCCGAACTAGAGAGACAGGCGCGCGGTCGACCGACGCACTACTACATGCCTTTTTTCGTAAATTTTACTCGAGATACCGTTGAGCTTTTTAATCCTTCTAACGAGACTAGATCTGGAGAGAGCCGATGTAAAATTTTGTAATGCTGTCGATGACGTAGTGTTTGGTTTGTTCGCTTGCACACGATGCCTGTCGCCACGCTGTAGCGCTAGCTCCGGCACCTCGCCATGAGTCCCGACGATCACACACAGCCAGTGCCCGCGCCGCCCCGCCCCGCGGAGACCGCGCGTGCCCGCCGCGCCGCGCCCTACATCGAATTACTAACGTTACTAATGTCACTAACCGCCCGACGGCCGCCCACAGAGAGGAGCTGTTGCTGGAAACGAGCCGCCGGCCCGGACCGGCCCGCAGCAGACCGGTCCGTGTGCCCGCAGCTCGCTTCCCTCGGCTCCACCACTCGCCGGTCGATTGAATGTGAATATCTTGTTTTGTCTGTCGGCGTTTAGGCGATATTTGCCAGTTGTATCCCAGAGATAATTGACTTAATCGGGACTAGACCCAAGTATGGCGGCACCCTCAAGAATGAGCGGGGACGCAGGTGAGCCGCTGTCTTCACTCCGATCCGTTGAATGTGTTCCGTGTTGTGACATCTATTCTTCCTTTTCCTCTCTTAGCACGCTTCTGTGTTCTCACTTATCTTGGCGGGACGCAAGTCCCGTAAGTTGTCTATGTTTTTATGAATCGATATATTGATTGTAAATTATCTTTGAATTGATTTGAGTTCAGTTGAATAGTGAAAAGCAGATAGTGGCTAGTATTATCGCTCGTCATTATAGGTATCATGATTATGTTCTGTTAGTATACGTACGTAAAGTAAAGGAATGTTAAACGTAAAGCTTAGTTACGGAGAGTTAAATGTTGAGTGGTACCGTACCGTAGTGCGTTGTTGGAGTTCTGGTGTGCGATGCGATGCAAGGCGTCGACAGCTCCTTTCTGTGGGCGCGGCTCGCGGCCTGGCCGGCCGGCCCGCGGGGGGCGCTGTTGATGCGAGCGATCCACCTTTAACAACCCCTTAACCCCCACCGACCACCCCTCCCTGCCCGGCACGTAGCGCGTGCCAGCGCAGTCCGCTCGCCGCCCCCTGCCTCACCCCATCCGCTCCATCTGTACTCCTCTGCCTGCACGACTACTTACTGTTTCTGTACTTGTACTCTTAATGTTGACCCTCTTAATGTTTTATGATCTGTAATGTAATTTTGGATCGACCCCCTCGGTATTTTAGTGTAATGTATTTACGTTAATATAATTCATAGAGCGTGGCAAGGCTGTGTGCATTGAGGACATTTTAACGCAATATTAGTTTAGATTTTATCGACATATCATTTGACATAATCAACATCATTTAGCAGTGATACACCAATCATTTTTATAAGAAAAATTGGATTGATTTTGAAAATGGTTTACGATGTTTATGGAACTTTGTTACAAATACAAGGTAGACAAAATTAATTGTTGTTTTTAAATAAAAATGAAATCAGTTCTTTGCCACACCTTAGAGAATAATATTAGTTCTTGCATGTCTTCAGTAGATGAGCTGTTTGCATTTTTGTTTTAACTTTCGATCTATTCTAAACTGATGTGATTTATGTTTCTGATTGCTACCCCTCCTGTCTTATTTTATTTTAACAACACTAACTTCATCACTATACTCCTGTCGACTGTCACATTTCAAAGAAATATTTACATAACAATGTCGATACGAACTTATCAAGAAGACTAAGCCAAGACATGATACATAGAAGACGTTCCTTGAATACATAACTGTACTGAGATGCAAGCTTTTACGTGTTGATGCGGGAGTTTTACCTATACACAGTAAATACACCTCATAGATATGGACCAGTATGTAGAGACAATACATAATATGTACTTCCTAATGTCTATTATATAAAATAAATACAAACAATATACATCTCTACTTATTATCACATATGTATGACCTTCATTTGGATCAATATTTTATTTTATATGTTTATCTACAACAAATATTAAACTATTTTATTTATATGTATATATTTTACTGTGTGTAGATAAAAATAATATACATACATTTTGTGTCCCCTTATCACAGCACAAAGGTATTACGCCATGCAATGTACGCTGTATAAGAGTACCAATTTAATATTGTATGACCCCTTAAGACGTTTTGATATCCTGCAACTGGTACCCCGTAGGACCCCTTTCCATAGTCGTGATTTATTTGTTTTATTTGTTTCTAGTCTGGTAGATAGTCACACAAATCCTGAACGAAACTGAGCTTTCTAGACTTGATGTTCGTTTGTTTGTGGTTGTAAATATTAATATCTAATCAGTTCATGTTTAATTGAAATTGGACTCAAATTTGTTTTTATTTATACAATTAAAATTACTATTGCTTAATTTTACCCACAAACTAATGAGCGTAGTACATAGATGTTTCTTCTTATTCGAACCAGGTCATTGTTTTATCAAAAAAGGAAACTTTAGTTAGTAGTATCCGACATTTTTTCGATTGGCTTTTGAAACAAAGACATGGTTGGTATAAATAAAGCATTATCTTCACGCTTCTATCACCTATTGTTTTGTTTAACCCTGTCGTGACCTATTTGTTTATATTTTACCAGTTAGTTCCATCTGGTCCCAGGTGTTAAATAAAACTTCAAATTGCTGTTTCTTCTATCTTTTTCTACTTATGATAAGCTTATTAAAACCAGCTTTTTTAAAAAGAAAGTGAAGCCAATAATGTTTTTGTCAACTTTAAAGTTTAAGGCCACGAAGCTTTGCAAAAACACGTTTGCATAAAAAATTAAAGTTTTTGAAATTTGATAAAATGCTTTTAATTTTTTTCTGAAAATATGCTTCTGAGGCTTCTTTGGTTGTTTTCCAAATGCAAATTACGTTTGTAGATGCACCTTGTTTGCTACTGTTTTACTCGAAATTATAATAAATGTTTACGTTTTCAGACATATAGTTGTATGTGGTCACATAACTTACGAATCAGTGAGCCATTTTCTAAAAGACTTCCTACACGAAGACCGAGAGGACGTAGATGTCGAAGTTGTTTTTTTACACAGGTCTGTATAATTAGTTTTGTTGCTAAGTAAATAAAAAAATAAGTGTAGTAAACTTTCGGCAATTCAAATAAGTGTATGAGTCACTTAAACTTATCCATAATGTAAGGAAATCTGAGTTTCGTAGTGTAGACTTACCTAGCTGTATAATGCTAAAATAATGTGGAAGACAGTAATTCTATTCAAAAATTTGAAATCATTTTGAAGTGTTAGAAAAGGTAAATTCAAATATAAGACACATTTTTTCAGTGAACTGTAAGTTGTTAATAAGTATTTAATGAGTAAAAGTTACACAGTTACTGAATTCCTTAATTTTTTTTTTTAACATTTGTGAATCGATCATAAAAAGAAAACTTTCACTTATTGAGTACAAAATATCAACAAAATTTACCAAAATATTACAATCCGCTGAGGCTATCTACGAGTATAACCATGTTGTGGTGTATAGTAAATAAATCCACGCAAGTCCTTGCGTGAGTCACTGACACTTAAAGGTGGTGTGTCATGTATGATCCAACGACGCTTTCAGAAAAGAGCCCGATCTTGAGCTGGAGGGTCTCCTCAAGCGTCACTACACCACCGTCGAGTTTTTTCAGGGTACAATGATGAATGCCGTCGACCTTGAACGAGTCAAGGTTAGAGTACAACCATAGAGCAGGCATTAGATAAAAGCACGGCAGTAATATCATTGACGCGTCTACGTGAATCAGTATTTTTTATTTATTTAAATGTGCATAAAACAGATCTTTTTCTTCTGTAAAGACGCTGTTTCATAGTCACAGTAGGTATTTATCACTTTGGTAACTTTATCTTGTGGTTATTTTGATGCAATCATTGCTTCTCACGGTGGTGCGGAGTCGCCTCGTTCTCTTACAGTCTGAGGCGACGTCGTACTACCACACGACTGCATATTTTGGTAACTAGAGTTGCATGGTAAGGCCTTGACAGGCGGCGGAACTGTCAGGATTTCGTGGCCAGTATTGTTAACTGAGCGTTGATGACAGGAAACCGCCCGACCTGGAGCTCGAAGGCCTGTTCAAGAGACACTTTACTACTGTGGAATTCTTTCAAGGCACCATTATGAATCCAATCGACCTACAAAGGGTGAAAGTAAGTAGCACACACGAAAATGCGATATCTATTTGGGCGTGGTGTCGGTTTTTGAAAATGTACAGACTATTTCTATAGAGTAGAGCGATGCTCGTTCACTAACCTGTCGCGAAAAGTTGTCGGTGCAGTGTTCGGTACCCTTCTGTCGTTACTGAGCGCTGTCTGTGCCTGCCGCTACTAAGTGTTTGTGCCGGCCCGCTGGCGGCCGGGCGCGTTGTGTGTACTCCCCTGGCCCTCGCCACCGGCCACCGTGTGTCTGATTGGGTGTTGTTGCAATGCTGGCCCGTGTGTTACTTCGATATCGATATCTTACTGTACGTTCCGATTGCAATATTGGCATTAATGGCAGCCGAAGAAAGGGTTTCAATTTCAAAATTAATATTTTATATAGTAGTATCGAGTACAGTTATCGATTGTCGATATGTTTGGGGTAAGTTGGCATGGCTTTCTGGATGGGTAGCGCTTGTCTGCATGTGAGTTATTTTCCACTTTAATTATCCCACCTGCTTATGTTGAAATGAATACTATGGATCTAAAATAAGCAAAAGAGAGGAATATTACTTTTAGTATAATCGATTACAAAATTAAGAAATAAAACGTGGTATTCATTTTTGTTTTTCAGCTACTATTCTGCATGTGCAGTTTTCATGCTTGGATACTTCTTAACTTTGCTTATACCTAGTAACTATTAATAAATGTATTCTCTAAATGTTTTCACTAATCGATGTTTACTTAAATTTTCTGTCTCTACTTATATAATGGTTAAATTTAATTGACCTTCAAAACCCTTTAAATTCACAGTTTCATTGGTAAGTCAATCAAGTCAAATTGTTTTATCATTTGTTAACCGCTTTACGCAAATAACCACTGTAAAACTTGAGTATATATTTAAAAGTTGTATTAAAATATACACGATAAAAATATACAGCAAAACTTAAGTTATAAATTACACAATTGCCTCATATTTTTTCTAACTTTAAGAACCTTTTCAACTCTTTTCGAAATTTGGTCACATAAGTGCTCTGCAGCAATAAATTTCCTAATTTTTTAAAAAAAGGCTTACTTCATTACCTTTCTTTAATAAAGTTTATTGATGTAGGTACATGAAGCAGATGCGTGTCTGGTGTTAGCCAATAAGTACTGTCAAGATCCTGATGCCGAAGACGCTGCTAACATCATGAGAGTTATTTCTATCAAGAACTATTCTGATGACATTAGAGTGATTATACAACTTATGCAATATCATAATAAGGTAATTTGGTATTTCTGAATTCGAAAGTCTTTATCAGTCACTGATTGTCTTGTTGTAGTAGTAATTACTACTATTATAATTTTAACAAATCAAAACATTTGTGCTGCATTGCATATCTACAAACGTAATAAGTTCAGAGTTCAGATAAATTTAAGACCTGCCTTCCTAGCCAAGTTGCAAGTGTTTTACTTTCTGCAATCAGAATTGTGTGTCATTAACTAATCTTTAACAGAGTATTAGCACACGAGAATTTAGGCGTTAACGATTGCAGAAAGAGAAACGCTTGCAACTTGGATAGAGGGGCTGTGGTGTATACACTCTTAGTTTTAGCCCCAGCAGGGGCAGACAAAAACATTTTAAACATCTACAGTTTGCCAACTGTAATTTTAGTCCGGCTAAAAGGGCAAACCTATTACCGTGAATAATTTTGTGGAACGTGGCAAACTTATAAATTTAATTTATCTAAATCCATACCATACATAAATTACACTCGAACCAAAAAAACAAGTGGTCGAACTAATCACATTATTTATCCAAACTAATTGAAGATATATTGGTCAGATAAAAAATTTGATTTGCAATTTCGTTACAGGCCTATCTCTTAAACATTCCATCCTGGGACTGGAAGCAAGGCGATGACGTGATCTGTTTAGCGGAACTCAAGCTTGGCTTCATCGCTCAAAGCTGTCTGGCACCTGGCTTCTCTACAATGATGGCCAATCTCTTCGCTATGCGGAGCTTTAAGACGGTCAGCTTTTCTTTTTAAATTTAACTTTTTTATATGGCACTGTAAGAAAACCTTTAGAGATCGACTAACTGGACCACCGGAAAATACATAATATTATTCTCTGAACGTACTTTGTCTATCTAAAATTTCTATGCGGCGTTTCCACAGTCCCAAGAAATGGCTATATGGACTAATGACTACATGCGAGGTACGGGGATGGAGATGTACACCGATGCACTAAGTCCGACGTTTAACGGGATGGCGTTCAAACAGGCTGCTCAGTAAGTGGGCAGCGAACGAGATGCTTGCAATAACGTGACACGAGACCACGTCACATATGAAACCTTTTATACTGTACAGGTGTTTGAGCATTCCATACTCAGGATTACAGGACATTCGTCGCTAACCAAAAACGAACCGCATAGCTTATCATTTCACTGTTTTTTTTTTTCATATTGTTTGGCAAGCTTACCGTTTGTGATTTTGATTACCAGCGTTTTGGTTCCATTTCATTTTTAATAGGTGCTGTACGGAATAACGATAATTTTATAACTTTAAAATTTAGACTAGTATCAACGTAGGGATGTGTTATACTAATTATGATTAGATCTCTAATATAGACAACGAGGCGAACAACGAAGGAACGGCACAATAACCTCTACTGAGGTTGCTATGACTAACATAGCACGAGCTTTAGCGTGTCCTATTGGTTGATTGCAGTCCCCTGACACTCAAGCTTGGCAGAACGATTACCTGCAGGGTACTGGCTGCGAGATGTACACCGAAACACTGTCGACATCCTTCACGGGAATGAGCTTCCCCCAAGCGAGCGAGTAAGACTTCTCCTCGAATCTTAGGACCCACCTGCACCCTCTTGCACTATATATATACACCGTGTGCTAAGTTGCTAACTCTAATATGAATAAGTGTGTACCGATTATAGCGCTTTACACAAATATATTGTAAAAGCTTAAATATAAATTGATTTCGCATTTCTCCGAATAGACTACGCATGTTCAATTGTTAAAATTAGTAGTAGGTATACCATATGTGATGAAATCAGTATTCATCAGTAATTTAGTTTGAATGCTGTTAATTTTTTTAATTTTTTACCTTTTATCTCAGTCGTAACGAAAAAAAATTGTTATATTTGATATCATTACTAGGCAGTAGCTCGTGAACTTAAAAAATGAATGATGAAATATTTTAAGCTTTACACAAAAGTCTGTCTCGAAAATATAAAGCGGTGTTAAGAGATATGAGATGATTGATACTGTTATTCGTTGTCTTGATGCTTCCTACTACTATCGCTTCCGTCATCTGTAGTTCACCGTTTCATTAGCATGATACAGAATTTACAAAGCATGCTGTAAAATTTAAATAAAGCAAGCATATTTACTTTAACTATTAGAGAGTTTTTAAAAGTTAGCGAAATCTCTGTAGGTTCACCAAAAGTGCTTTGTCATAGTCATAAGCATTATAGTCAGCAAACGTAATATGTGCCTAGAAAATTAATAGACTTTATAATATAGTATAGCCTTCCACTATCTTACAATAAATAAAGCCAAAAGTATTTAATGCATATTTAATCAATGGAATATAAATCAGCAATAAGTGTAAATATCGACAAACTTTTCTCAGGTTATGTTTCACGAAGTTAAAACTGCTTCTTCTGGCGATAGAGATTAAGGGTGAGGAAGGTGCTGACAGCAAAATCTCTATCAACCCGAAGAATGCCAAGATCAACGCCAATACACAGGGATTCTTTATTGCTCAATCTGCTGATGAAGTCAAAAGGTATATTATATGTTATCAGATTTGATCATTTTTTCTGGTCATGTTGTCCTTCTTTTTTTTCATCATTATTAACAGCCTTTAGCAGTCTACTCTAGGCATAGACCTAGATAAAGACATTAGTAGTTTCTCCTCACTTGTTTCAGAGCCTGGTACTACTGCAAAGCCTGCCATGAAGATATAAAGGATGAAACTTTAATCAAGAAATGCAAATGCAAAAACTGTAAGATCATTGAATTGCTATCATTACCCACATATTCAACTATAGCGAGGACTCTCTTTAGAATTCTGTAAAAACAAAATCTTTGTACAAAATTACTACATGAATTTTAAGAACTATTCTGTGACATTCTTTCTGGAAATAGTTAACTACTTATCTATTTGAATATTGTAACAAATTGTGTCCTATATATATTTCATATAATATCACACGTACACTGTCCCAGTACAGATGTTGATCACATGCAACACTGTAGGTACTTGTGCCTTCAGGCCACGTCTACACAAACTCGCTCGACTACACACTGTTTACTTTCTATTTGTGAGACATTAATGAATATTGTTCGGCTAAACTTTTAGTGACCGCGCACCAGCGGAAGGTTGGAGCCGATATAGGTAACTTGCACCACACCTAACCTCACAAATTGACGTTTTCCGATATTTATTTTTCGTGTCTATAATTTTTGAGTTGCTTTAGTGGTGTTGCGTCCGTACCTCACAGACTGGATCGGCTGCAAGGCATTATCTTGACCCGTGCTCGTTCACACCCTATAATTTAGCGATCATTGTGTATGTCCGCTCGCTCGTGAATAAAGCCACAAAATATGAAGCACTCTGACACTTCACCATTTTTCTAAGCCTTTTGAGAACTGCCACTCTGTTTCTGATTTGTATCGATATGGAGAGGATTTAGTGCATCATACAATATCGCTAAACATTGTCATATCAAATCAGGAACTGGACATAATATCTACTACAATCACTTGTCAAAATTGTTAGGCTTATAGGCTAATAGATGCCTTCAACGAGAGTTGAACACAATTGCTATGATGCACTTCAGAGCTCAGCACAGACAGTACATTGCATGTATACATTAAATATTAAGTAGAAAATATCGCAAACAGCAAGTGCACCGTCATTATGTCCCAGAACACCTAGATAGTAATAATATTATATATATTTGAATCCACGAAAGCATGTCTCAGAAAGAGGAGTGCGCGGATAGAAATGAGCGCCGTCAAGAGTGAGCTTTGGAGGACAAAGACTTTATACAACAGTTCCGGCTTGTCTGTGCTATGACAGTGACTAACAGCAGGGAGGAAACTAAAATACAGTCAATTTTCATTACTTTCATCAACGCTTGGACAGAATCGAATTCTACTGCTGTTAACATCTAGCTTAAATGTGTAGAATTTGAATTCGATTGTACTAAATTCATTTAACAGCAAAATCATAAAAATAGGAGCGTACATTCGTTTTTGTCAGTGTTTGGATTTTTACAGATGTCGGAATGATGATGATGCAGACTGGAATGGTGAAACAAAGTCTTAATACGTACCGTGCTTGCCTCGATGGTACGGAAACGAAAGACAAATATTACGTATTACCGTACCTTACACACAGTATAGTATGTTTGCATCAACTAACCATGCTATGGGCGAAGGATAACGGGCTACAATATAATGCTAATACACGATTAAACGATACACGCAGCTAGTATAGTGCAGCTAGGCTAAGACACTATATATTAACTACAGCCTCGCTTAATATAAGACAAATATAGGTAGAAATGTTTAGAGTAAAAAAAACACTATTCACGTCTGCAACTCCAATAAAAAATAGATTTTGATTACTACCAAACCCAAATTTCCGTTCAAATTCCTTCTGCCCCACCAATAGTTTACAATAAATTCCAATCACTGTAATTTGGGTGTTAGTAATCAGAAGTTAAATATACAATAAATAATATCCTTCTGGATAAGGATTACCAGCTTTGCATCTGTCTGCATAAATACCTATTATTTGCGTTTCTTCTATACCACCATATTTTAAAACAGGATGTATTAATTGGTAACTAAAATGAGCTTAAAACGTATTATTTCTCGGTTCAGTGGCTACGTTCAGGAAGGGCGTACGAGCCGTCCAGATGGTTGGCAGGGCAAGTACGTAACCTAATGTGTATAAGATTCAATGTACATGTCAATGTGATGTTTTTAAAGCGAAATGTGCGCGGACGGAGAGACTCCCGCCGCCAATCTCGCCAATAGCGATATTGTGTCCTGTTTATCATTGTCTTGTCTTATCATGTTTCTATATGTGCATTATACAGCAGTTAGATGTTTGCCTCTCTTTTAGCAGATGTTTAAAAGATCAAAAGACATTATTGTGATGTCCTTTATTTATTTTGGTGTTGTTGTTATTGTACTTAATTATCTCAAAAAATATGATTTTCTAGGAGTATTTTGATCCCTGATTTTCTGCATCGACATAGTCCCTCAGATATTGATGTTGTGAAGTAATAGTGTTTTTAAATGAAGTTAATTTGTAATTTTATTACGCTTAAAAAGTTGGAAAAGTTTATTTAATGATACCCTGCATAGGGAACGTTATAATTAGATGCTCCCGCCTCGATAGTACCGTGAGGATTTTGCAGTCGTTGGCTGCTGCGTCAGTAACGGCGAACGATTTGGTATATTCACCTTACTATTATCACACTCCTGTTATACTTATATTCTACTCATATGAACTATCAGTTCCTAGTACGCTCGCCATATTAATCACTTCATGTATCCATACTCTCATTTCCCTTGCATTAGTGTTGATACAATTAGGAATCTCTAAATTCATAAAATTCAGATTTCAGACATAATATCTTAGCACGTAGAGCTTGTCCAGTAGATAGATTTAATTTTTGTTTTTGTGTGTCGTGTGTAGCTTTAATATTTCTTGCATGTGTGGTGTAGGAATGTTAACTGTATTATTAGATTTCTATTTATATTTAATTATTTAGTAATTTGATTAAACATTTTTATTTGTATATCGGTTTTATCTTTGGCTTACCTTGGAGCTTTTTCAGAATGTACTGTGATGATTTGGTGTTATAAGTTGTATTGCCTGTAACGTATATTCTGAATTCATAATGCTAATTGCTTGCAAACACAAACAAAGATGAAACCGATACTCTGTTATATTTCAATTTATAACAGTCATGTTGGACAGACCGACCACACGCTGTACTATATAACGCGATGTGCTGTAGGTACAGTATTTACTGAGTGGAGTGGAATGCGAACTTGTGCTGATGTTTTGCAGATGATCACCATCCTCCCCCTACCTTCACGCCGCCAGAGTTGCCCAAGAAGGTCCATGTTCGAGGTACATCTCAGGCTCAAAGGGCCGAGTGTTTTTTTTGTTTTTTTTTCTTTGAATCATCGGCCCACTAATCCATTTGACCAGCAATGTGCTTCGTCCTAGGTTATTGGAAGGTACCGTGCACCTAGTTGCTTTGTCACGCATAATTTCATAGCGCGCACTGACAACTGGCAGAGACCTCTGGGATTATGCGCTTGTCTCGCATGTACCCGGCAAGAAGTAGATCCTAGTTGCGAGATACTTTTTTAACAGCCTCATACTAAATTCCACAGAAATTTCTAAACTAACCAAAAGTTTAAGTTTTTTTATAACACGAAATCAAGATCCTTTTGTATTTTTTTAAGTTATTTTGCATTCACTGCCTAATGAATTGATTAATAAGTTGAGAAGAAAAAAATCCATCGATCTGTGCTTCTTGGTAAACTCTAAAGCGGATTTATTATCATTTGTGGTTTGTACCCCTTTTGCCGAGCATTGCAAATATATCATGGCATTGCATATGTTGTCCGAATGATGAGTATTACCTGTCATATTTATCATCAGAGTTGCCAATTTATGGATAGTAATAAAATTATAGGAAATATTTATCAGAACGCAATATAGTAACTAAATTAAATGGATCTATATCCTTAGCAGTTTCCAAATAAATTATGTTATAATGTCTAACAAAAATGTTCCCTGTATTTGTCCATAATTGGCAACACTACAGTGAATGCTATGTGGGTACCTTACGTCTATGCTTTTGTTGTAGTATTTTGAATTTTAAGTAAATTATTATACAAAGTTATTATTTGAAATTTCATTAAATATTTAATAAATTTACATAATATATTTTACATAAACTAAATTACTGAAATTCAACTTTGTAATTTAAACATAAAGCCTTTTGCTTTCATTTCTATTTTGCAATAGTTTGAAATACTGCAAAATATATTTTCATGCTGTATACATTTTTCGTAAAACATTATTACTTGCTTTTCAGGTGAAATCGCAAGAGAAAGAGGGGAAGACACGAGTCGTAAGTATTTAAAAAGTATTTTATTCCTGTAATTATTATTTGCAATGAAACATACCTACTTGTCATCATATACATTACCATCTGTCCACATTATCTTTATTCATATACATTATATACATGTTTGTGATAATATTCGTACGTATTTCACAAGTTCGAAACAAAGTTATTATTTGCATGACATTTTGTGTGATATGCATTGAACTGTAAGGGTGTGCTTCATTCTAAATGACAGAAGTATTAGGAAGATATTTGTCCATCATGACGGCTAAGTATAAACATGTATATACATCATCTTCATCATATATATACATGTATATACACATATAGATAAACAGAATACCCACCGTCTCGACAATATATAAAACCAAGAAAGTTAAAATCAATATATTTTTCAGTATTAAACACAGTAAAAATATAATCGTTGATTCCAGAACGGAAATTGGTTTGCTTTTTTTAAAATTCCAAACTCTAATTTTATTAGTCCTTCCAGTAATAAACCGAAACCACCGAAATGCAGCACCAACAACGCTATTATCTCCGATGGCCAATCAACTAATGAACACCACGACCACGAGACAAGTAAACAAGGTGAAACCGAATGTCAACAGGGCCCCGCCTGACACGTAAGTATTGGTATACAACACATCCTGACATAGTGTTATCCTAATCAATGTTGAAGAGGTGGTACATGAAGAATAACACTCAAGAAATAAAAGAAAATAATATACTAATAAAATAATTCTCTTTACGAATCTCTTTCTTATAAGAGATCATGTATCACCTTCTGTTGTTAATGCTATAATTGTAGCTTGAATTGGAGCCAAAAAATCTATGTATTAATTTTGTTTGTGTATATTTTAATTTCGTCTTAGTTCGAGTTTAGAACGTTTAAAAATCCTCGCCGAACTGATAAATACTATATACTTAATTGACTCAAGTAATAAGATAAAAACATAAACATATTATGCTAAGAGCCTATTCTTCTGTCCTTAAATTTCTTAATCTATCGCGGCTTGTTATCGGAATAATTTTATTATTTTCTATTTAGCACGACGTGCACATAGCACCAATGTAAATTATTTATTATCTGTACGCACTTTTTATTTCAAAAAAATAGAAACAACAAAAAAACTTCCACACCTGTGTTACAGGAATCCCCAGGATCAAGATACCAATTACCAAGCCTATCATCTTGCCTACGAAGTGAAAAAACTCATGTAATTGAAAAATTATTCAGTTAGAATTTTACTATCAGTAGTTTGAAATTGCAATGAAAACTTTATTTTACGAGTTAAGTCCGCGTGAAGTCAATGTTGCCTATATCGTCAACGTTGCATAGTTTTATTTAAACTCTGCAATTTAGACATTCGCAGACTTTTCTCGATTCAGTTCGTAGATAGTAGTGCTTGTCTCACCTTTATATGTTTCAGTTCAACAAGAATTTTGTTGAAACTATACTTTGTCTCGCATACTGCACGGCACACTACAACAGCATGTTTATGTCACCTATACTTAAAGCTATACACCATAATTTGTTCTATTGTATGCATTTATGTAAAAAGAGTAGTTTAGATTTGTATTACTCAATAAAATCGTATAAATCATAAATAGTAGTATAATACTTCATCACCTGTAGAAGATGAACCTCTACAATATAATTATTGTACAAATGAATTCCTTAGTTGTTTCAGTTGTTTTTTACTTGTTAACTAATTTAGTGAGAATAAATTAGCAACACTAACAAGCAAATTATTTAGTTTAACTGAATTAAATAATTACCTACTTTTTTCTTATTTTTTTAACCTAATGCACTCTGTAGAATAAATTGAACCTCTAAACAAAAATGATAAAATCATAGATATAAACGATAATTTGTTATACGATAGATAATTATGGTAGTCTGTACTAAAATCAATTGTTTGCATAGGCCAACGAGTAGAAGCAGTGGTGGTAATCAAAACAGCAATGGTGTCAGCCTACCAGCGGGCTTAGCTGATGACCAGTCAAAAGACTTTGACTTCGAAAAGACTGAAATGAAGTACGACTCTACTGGCATGTTTCATTGGAGCCCTGCCAGGAACTTGGAAGATTGTATATTAGTATGTAACATTTTAAATTAATATACCTATTAAGTATGTGATTGAAACTATGTGTTTTAATTTATTGTGGTTTACAATGTTACTATGTTATTTACAGGACAGAAATCAAGCGGCAATGACAGTTCTGAATGGTCACGTGGTAGTGTGCCTATTTGCGGACCCAGACTCGCCTTTAATTGGATTGAGGAATTTAGTAATGCCTCTCAGAGCCTCTAATTTTCACTACCACGAACTAAAACATGTAGTGATTGTAGGTAGCGTCGAATATATCCGAAGAGAATGGAAAATGTTGCAGAATCTACCAAAGATTTCTGTATTGAATGTAAGCCTTAGTATTAAATTTTTCAGTATATTATTATCATCAACGAAAACAAACCACGGGCAACATGTTGTTAGTTGGTTTCACATTTTTTTTATTTTTAATGACTTTTAAGGGTTTTCAATAAATGTAATTCCTTTCTATCGTGCAACATTTAATTTAATGTTATACATATAATCTAAAGATATAATTTGAGAATAGCTACAGCGATTGACCGTTTTTTGTTTTAAGTAAAAAAAATGAGATTTCATGAGTAACTTGACTTGACTTAACACAATAGTAATCAAATCCGTAAAATAAAATCATGTAGATTTTTAGAATATCGAATTAGAAGAAATAAGAGATTTAAATGATTATTTTCAGGGTTCACCGCTAAGCCGGGCCGACTTGCGTGCAGTGAATGTAAACTTATGTGACATGTGCTGTATCCTATCAGCTAAGGTGCCATCGAACGATGACCCAACGTTGGCAGACAAGGAAGCTATTCTGGCTTCGTTGAACATCAAGGCTATGACGTTCGACGACACGATAGGAGTGCTAAGTGCTGGAGTCGGTACGAATGGGGGAAGCAATGCGCCGCCGCCGCCCGGCCAGCCACATGCGCCCGTGCTGCTACAGAGGAGAGGATCTGTGTATGGTGCCAATGTGCCTATGATTACTGGTAGGTTTATGCTTCAAATGAAATTGTTTTTTAAATTACGAAGTCAAAGATTACATCGTTAAATGCCTTACTGACTTTATCTGTCATTTGAATTTATAAATATGTATATTTGAAGTGCGTACAGCTTTGTTTAACCACAATTCTAGTGAACGGTTCAGAATATTAGGTATTCAAATGACACAACGGATAAGGACTCGGTTGTTAAACTATGGATTGCTGTAAATAGATATAGGAGATAAATAATTCTGACCTACATATTTCCAGAGCTGGTTAACGATAGCAACGTACAGTTCCTGGACCAAGATGACGACGACGATCCTGATACGGAGCTGTATCTGACACAACCGTTCGCGTGCGGTACAGCTTTCGCTGTCAGTGTGCTCGACTCTCTTATGTCCACCGTAAGTCTACTTTAAGAAATTCATTAGACATTAAATCAGCCGTTGATATATTTATACTTAGAAAAGATGAAGGTATATTAATGTTTAGTTCAAAAATGATTTAGAAACCCCACGGATTTCCATTTCATTTATAAAGATAATTTCGAAAAGGGGGGCTTATATAAATGAAAAGGGAATAGTCATTTACATTTACTAAAAATTATGCAAGATAATAATAATATTTTTTATATTTCGGACATCTGACATAATGTACCATGACCTTGTCTTGCTACATTCTATTTGTCCATCCAAAGGTTGCTCGTAAGAAATTGCTTATAGCGATAAGGCCGCCGTTTGTACATGGTTGTTAAATTGATATAATCCTAAATTTAAACTGTATTAATTAGTGTACAATAAAGTTTGTTCCATTCTATTTTAATGTATCTTAAAATCTTCGTTTTTATTTCCTAATTTAATGCTTAAACAGCAACAAAATAAAGTAGGATACGACAGCGGTCGCAAACTAAGCACGCTAATAAAAATCACATCAGTCCTACTATTAAATGTCCTCGCAAGGAGACGGATCATATTATAATTACCGTAATCCTTCATTCCAGACTTATTTCAACCAAAATGCCTTAACGCTAATTCGGTCGCTGATAACTGGCGGCGCCACTCCAGAGTTGGAGCTGATCCTCGCTGAGGGAGCTGGATTACGAGGAGGATACTCCACGTCTGAAAGTTTAGCAAATAGGTAGGACTGCGCAGTATTTTCTTGATTTATTTGTGCTATAAGTTGATTTACATGAAAACAGGGGCCGGCGTCATATTGGATATTGACAAAATAAAAACCGAAGAATTCTTGTGTGTCAAATAATTGTGTATTGGTTTCACAACATTTAGGTATCTACTTGGAGACTTCTGTTGACTTTAACAGGGAACGCAAATTAATCAGTTTAAAAATATTAATATCAGACTAAAAAGCACATCTCTATTACTTTCCTTGTGCTTGTGGCCAATACACATAATAACAAACAAGTTTTATAAATAGTTTTTATAGGTTAAATTTGTCATTTTAGTTGCTATTTACATTTGCCGTATTTGAATCGTGAGTCTTTTGTCTGTACAGGGATCGATGTAGAGTAGGTCAAATCTCCCTATACGACGGTCCGTTAGCACAGTTCGGTGAGACCGGCAAGTATGGAGATCTGTTCGTGGCAGCGCTCAGTACGTACGGGATGCTGTGCATCGGCCTCTACCGGTTTCGTGACACGTCGTCTTCGTGCGATGCGAGCAGCAAGCGTTACGTTATCACGAACCCTCCCGATGATTTCTCTTTGCTTCCTACTGATCAGGTAACATATTTTATTCGGGCAACATTTGCCTCGTTACGTCACTACATTAGCACACAAAAGCATCTAGGCTCCTTATTAAACCCGTGACGCTATCCCTTGTATTTTTATTTATCAGAATTTCAGGTTTCCCGTTACTTTCTCCAATATTTGATTACAAGTCCTATTGGTCTAGTACTTAATGATAATGACTGCTGCTAACCAGAGGTCGTGGGTGCAATTTCCACCCAGGATAAATCTATAAATGAACATGGCTATAAATATCTAATATATTATCTGGATGCCATAGTACAGGTTTTGTCTGTAGTTTGGAGTCAGATGTCCGTGTGAGAGAATAATATTGTTTGCCTCTTTAGTATACCCATGATTATGTTCCTTGTAATATGTACTTCGAATTTCTTCTTCGTTTCTTCCAGATATAATATCTATTGGTTTGATGTGTGCACAGGTGTTCGTCCTAATGCAGTTCGACCCTGGCATGGAGTACCGGTCAAGCCGGCGCGCAGGCTCGGCGACCGGCAGCGGCGGCAAGGACGACGCCTCCTGACTATTGCTGTGCAGCGCCCTCACGGACGGACCCTACTCCTACATTTAGATTGTAGGGCCCGTCGCCCAAGCACACCACTCCGACAATCCTTCCATACCTCCCGAGAACCTCACCGGCATCACTCCCTACTCAAAAGTATAACGTCCACGACGATCATTTATATCCTTTAACACGTATTCTATTAAATATAACGACGGGAGTGCTGCTACCTTCACTACCTTCTTTTCTTTTCATTTTGGCAACTAAACAAATTACTTAGAATTATTTCAACACTTCCTATGCACAGCAATCTACACTCCCAACGCACTTTCGGATATTTAGTATTTGTTTTCGCAGCAATAAACTAACACCTTAGAGTACTGCACTGAGAGATTCTCCTATTGTGAATGATCTCGCAATAACTCAAAATTACAATTGAACTCAAACAGAGAAAGACAAACTATATGAACTGACACAAAGATACAACAACATATTATATACTAACGATGATAACGACTTTTAGGAAGCCTTCAAGTATACATATTAAAAGCTTTCGATGTTTAGAGTGACAATATTAGACAAAATTAATTCTTGTTGAATTTATACATTTTAAAAAGTTAACGTAATTAATTAAAGAAGAGAATAGAATTGAATTTTAAAATGTCGAAAGTAAGAACTTATATATATTTGTTAATTAAATATCGTTATGAGCACTTTTTTGAAACAGTAATGTCATAAAATACAAAGAGAGTTATATTAAAATTTAAGCAAACCTCTATCAACATAAATAGATCGATATCATATTATTTGACTGTACGTGAAAGTACCCACAGAACACAGCAAATAGACACTGCAGCACGCTTCTGGGACACTAACGGCAATTTTCCCTATTAACATAATTATTTTAAAAGGATACTATAGTGGTGGTGGTTATTTTAGTTTATAGGTATTTCGTATAAATAGTATTGGAAATTTATATAGGTATATGCACAGCACACTTGGGGCTGAGTCTTGACAAAACTTTCTCTTTTCCTGCAATATTGAGATTAGTTCGTCATGAAATATCTTTTTCTAGTAAAAGACGAACTGTGTTATCTACGACAGACAACTGTATCTTTAATTTTCTAATCAGTGAAGTGACTATTGATTACTTTCAGAACTTTTGTGTACAATTTCAAGTTTCCAAATCTTTGATAGATCACACTGATATGTCAATAGTCTATGACATCTTCAGACTCTTGAATTTCTACCTTATCTATTCTTTCAAAGTCTATTTTAATTTGTAAGTAATGCTCAATGAGAAAGGAACCTTTAAACTTTTAATTGCATAACAGTTAAATGTATATGGACTTTAGGTATAGGCTATCGCTTTTCTTAGAATATCCATTCCTTATTCAGTAGTTTTTTTCTCTCACTTTTCACGTAATTAAGGCGCTATTTTTAAAGCTGAAATTTAGACATACTTTAAGCATTTAATTTTATTCATCGACTGATTGTTAAGCACATCATATTATCGTCGTTAATTTGTGATTATACAAGTTTATGTTAATTTTTTATGGGTTGTCATTAAACTCATTAGGTATTAGTTCTTAAGACACTCTGCCATATAAAGATATATATAATGCACGTATGGTACTAGTCTGCATACAGTTCCACTGCTCACTTTTTATCATTTTTAATATTATCTTTTATTTTATAAAGTTAGATACTCCATAGAGGAATATTTTTATGCAGAAACGTTTAACTTCCTTTCAAAAAAAAAAGATTCAAAGGAAAATCTTCCTAGACGCGATTTCTCACACGATTCTGTATAAAAGTACCTATAGGTATATTGTTAGAGACATCAGCCTCACCATGTAGTACCACTTTTTGTTTATTTTTATTTTAATAAAATTTATATGCTATGTTTTATTTTCTTTATTTTTCTTATTCCCGATTTTTTCTGGGGGATTGTCAAAGTGGACGTGATATATGGCGCTGCACACGGAAGTACCGATGAACTATGATTAAATTATATTAAAAAAATTGCCATTGCGAGTTTAGTTGGAATTATTTGAAGATGGTTTTTGGTTGCAAGGGACACCGAGTGCGAAGTGTAATTTTGCTGTAAATGTGTGATATTATTTTCAAATCGTTGTTAAAATAGTTAGGGCTTCTGAAGCCTGCAATGTATTTAGTGTTAACTCCGGGTGCTTTGACGATTGTGGACTCTAATAGTTTACTGTTGATTGTATTAGATAAGTGACTTTAACTGGCTGCACAAGATCTCTCGCGTTCTAATCTAGTTCACACCCAAACACGAAGTGCAGTCAGTTGAAGGTTCTTTTTTAGAATTTATTAGGTATTAGTTTACATTCGCCTCACCAGTTAGTATCATACAGTAGGTACATCGGATAGAATACAACATATTGCAATAATTATTACTAAAATACAAGATGTTTGATGAATATTATAGAACAGGTACACCACGAAGTCCGCTAAGCGTTTCACGCACGCAACCGCACTAATTTATTTCATATAAATACCTGATAATGAATACCTCAATTTTGCTGATAGTGAGTATGAGTATTTGAAAGTATTTAAAGTTTTATCAAACATCCTGTACATAAATATATTTATCATAATCACATAGAAGTCATTTCATTCGAATAGAATAGGCAAAACCGGCCTTAATTACAAATAGGTTATTGTATCATTTTTCACGAATATTCGAATGTGCGGTCTTGTGAATATGCCACAGTATGCGGTCTTGCAATATTTAAATACATGTCAGTCAAAGTCTACTAAGCAACCTGACGTCATTTCAGTTCTTTAACAGAAAATCGTCTACCCTAGTTCGTAAAGGAATTGAATCCAAACATACTGCCATATTTTTCGTAAAGTCACTGCATTATCCATAAATAAAAATATCCAATGATATGGTACATAGATCATAGTTCTAAACAAATTTATTTTCCTGCGTACTTACATACCTAAATTTTACCTATAGTAGAAATACGTACGCACCCAAAGCATAACTGCACTCTGACAAAAACTTTCAAAAACATACACTTGAATTACCACCGGTTGTAAAGACATGTAAAATTACGAGATGGTTGTGCACAATAGAATATTAATTATGTAATTTTAACTAATCGGTCTGTCCAAAAATATTAAATTATTGAAAATCATATTGGCTTATTCGGCGTAGGGTCTGCCAATGAAGGGGCAAGTTGAGCGACTAAACGATGACCTCACACAGCCGAATATAGTGGAGTAGTATTTGAGCTTGATATATCGGTAAGTAGTGACCTATGCATGGAGCCCTAGCCAAACTAGGTACCTAATATTTAGTGTACCGTCATGAGATGCATTCGAAATTCAATTTTTAAAATTTTTAGCTAGAATGTAAATAGTCAAGTGTAATTTTGTATGTTACCTAAGAATTTTTCAATATACGTCTCCTTTGCATTAAAATAGAAGGCTACGGCTACATTTAAAAAAAATATTCAATACTATCGTGTGTAGTTTGTTGTGAATTAGTCTTCGATGTCACTATGCTAGATAGGATAGAGTTGGGATGTCTCATTGTAAAAATGTAAAATACACGCTATTGATTTGGTATTAAATTGTGAATGTTAAATAAGTATTAATATTAAAATGACGATTTTTCTTTAATATTTTTATACAGCATTACAATATATTTATCGCAATTAAAAGTTTATAGAGGTGGGTCAGTGTGCAATTTAAAAAATAAAAATAGTGTTTAATAATGTATTATCGCCTTAATGAGAGAGAATATAGCTGAGTCCTTCTGTGTGTTTGCTTGAAGTGAAATGTTACCATTTATTGTTTAATATGCAATGTGTATGAATCGTATGCATGTTACGACTTGTTACTAGGTGATAACTAGTGGTCGATTTTACGAATAAGGACAAGCGTTAAGGTAAGCGCGCACACCGTTCGATTTTTCAGTATAAGTACATAATCGAAAAGTTCTTATTAGGTACCTATTTAAAACACGAAATAACTTAATGCGGGGACTGTTCTATCACATCAATCAAATATATGAATTAAACTATTTAATCAATTCATTGTTTGCAACAGAATACTCCTAAAATGTATTTATTTGTTTCTACTTCTCTTTAACAAGAAAAATAAATGTAAAAAAATTATGTCAAAAAACTTGTGGCAATGCTAAATTATGAGTCCACATCAATCAATACCAGGTAGTGGAGGAGGAAGAACACGAAGGAGGTATTTGGTATAAACTCCTATGATCCTTTTTTCGATTCCATGATCATTACACGGTCAAATTTTCCGTTTATAAAACTTTTTACGTGAAAACTATAATGGTAAGTATTTGAAATCGATACCCGAAGAAATAATCCTAAATGTAAGTTCCAAGTCACTAAAATTTAATTACGAATGTTTGCCTCAAGGCTACGATAGGATATGGATGGATAATATAGGAGGCTAGGAGGCGCTCATAGCCCAGTTGCGCTCGGTGATTAGAAACAATCGCCGAGGTTAAGCAACGACGGCGCGGTCAGTACCTGGATGGGTGTCCGCTAGTGTCACGATGAGCGTCTCCGTGATTCCGAAGTCACGTTAAACAGTCGGTTCCGGTTGTTATCATAGGATAAAAGTCGTGAAGCTTAGTTGGAGGCCTTTGGGCGGCTTAAAAACATCCAACGGCAAAATCACGTGGCTACAACTTTGTCTTGCCAGTCCCCAACCCGCACTCGGCCAGCGTGGGGACGTATAGCCTTAACCTTCTCTTGAGAGTAGACCCGTGCCCAGCAGTGGGATATTATGGGTTGTTGATGATAATGATGACAGTATATGGATGTGACTTGTATGGTTTTCTTGATGTAGGCATAGACAGAAGACCTATAGATAACTATGATATCATTGGTCAATGACAAGAAATGAAGAATCTGTCTTTGTATATTGCTCTGGCACAGAATCAATTTAGGATAACTTTATCTTTGATATACGTGGATAAAGAACAGAACAACGATAATGATAATTAATCTCTTTGTATTACAACAAGTGATTTCTTTCAACATTTGTTTCAAAATCACGAAAATAAATAACTGAGGTATTTATTATATCAGGCGTTCATAAGCTTTTTAAGTCCATAATCGTACGTGCACAAATTCTGCAGCCAAAGAGACTTAAAAGTCTTTTTGTCAAACGTGCGTATGTACGTCGTAATTAGTACGTCAGAGAACTGAAGTGACTTCTGTGTCTTGTTTTTATATGTGAATATTTATTAAATAAATTCATTAAAAATATAAACTTAAACACTAACATTTTGCTGCCCTCATTATTTAGTAATAATAAATCTAGTAATTCTCCTTAGTAATTCATAGATTTGATAAGTAATTGGACAGTCACAATGAAGTTATAGTGTATGTGTATTATGATTTCCTGTTGCATATTACTTAGGTTCCATACAAAAGGTTACGAAATTGACGAAGTACGCAGTCGAAGATTTTAAATTAACAATATGTTATTACAACTCTTCAAAGGTACATATGGTTTTACGATTTTTAATCGAATAGAAACTCTATTCATATCTGCACCTAATGAATTTGAAGTGCGCAAGTACCTATTTAGAGATGGTGATCTTAGCTCCTCGGATTAGGATTAAAATGTATGGGATCTGTACAAAAGGCACGACAATTATATATTAAATTTAAGGCGTTTGTGCACTGAAGTATAATCTTTCATAAGATTACAGGACACGTCGTTTGATGTTAAATCAAAAATAAGGCTCTAGCACAATAAATATCACAAAAGTAACGACCCTAATCTTTATCTTTACGCTTTTATTCAACACAAAATTCAATTATAGCACCTTAGTCGAGTACAAACCCATAAGTATATATATATATTTAAAAAAATTGTAAATGATTTTTGAAAACAACTGTTGTCAAAACCGGTATTGTGCAAATAACTTCTAAACAAGACGTAAATATCCTTGAGTGAATAATGTTTGAGTTTACGCTTCAGTGTACTCACGGTCACCAGGCAAGATCAATGTTACTTATATGATAATTTCCTACCCGAAAAATTTCTCTCTACCATATGTAAAATTTATAAAATCACGTTTTACTTGTACCGATTGTTATATTGAAAAAAAAACACTATCTAAAAATGCCTATTACGCAAATTTAGTAAATCCATGTTGTGTGCATTAAAATCTTAGAATTAACAACATTGTTGACTATTGCTAATAGCTTGAGGTTGTTAACGTTTTTAGAACGGACAAGGTGAATTTTTCATGTATTATATATACGTATGTATAAATCTTACGCTCTATAACGGATGTTCGCTAGACCCTTTTTGTAAGCTGCCATCTATCGTGTTGTTACACTAGTCCTGTCTATTAAAGTAGTATCAATATATAATGATGGCTGTGAGATAAATAATTGTAACAATTTAAATTTATATTGTGTAAATGAAAAAATATAAAATAGCAACATAACTGAAAGCTCTATCGCAAAACGACACTGGTCTTAAGCCATAATTATTATTCTTGTCTTGTTATTGATTTTAATTTTGAATCTGCGTTTGTTCACGGCCTCAAAGCACAACACTACTTTCTGACGTAATAATAACAACGTCTTAATAGTAACTATAACTATTTATCGCTTGACGTTATTTTCAAGATTACGTTGTGTTACGCCCATTTGTTTTAGCTTCGCCCACTTCGCATTTTATTTTGCGTCAGAAATTAGCTATGTGTATTGAAGTTTGATTTAAATTTTAACTGACTTTTGTTGATTTCTTATTGGAGTTGGGCTTTGTTTATTTTGGCACTGTATGGTCCATGCATGATACAGTTACTGCAACTTATTCTAGATAACCGATCATTCAGATCATATTAATTTTGAACGACAAACTGTTGGAAATTTATTAATTTATTACAATTAGGAATATTAGCTACTTCTACAAAGCTGCCTGCGTTAACATACGCTCCAAACTTATTACATATGTAGGTACAGTTTCAACATGAACATGCAGAGGGTACACAGTGCTAAAATAAAACGCATATGTTTTGCTGATTTTGACGCGAAAGTCGTCTCTTTACAACGGGTTGCCAACAAAAACACTTCTGTTTTTTTATTTTTTTATTAAATCACATTTTTTAAATTTAAATTGGAGATCTATAACTCGTTCCAGACATTTCTTATGTAAATGTATAGAAATACGTAAAATATTTTTAGTGGGTATACTTTTTTTGTAACGGCAACCCGAAAACTGAAGCTCACAGCTTTCTCTGCAGTTGCTCAAATTCTCTACATAAAATTCCATATTTCACTGCTTCTAGATAATCATGTACAAGAACCACCATGCCACATAATGTTACATCGACCGCGACACACGACGACATTTTGTACACCTACTTTAACAAAATGGCGCCAAACGCGGACCTTGTAACTATTATCAGACTGTTCTAAATGTATCACACCACAAGAACAAATTATTTAATATTGTTGATGTTGATTGTTAATAAAATGCAAATAATGTAAATATCAAAATAAATTCTGTATTTGTATTTGAACACCTTGTTTTATTGAATTGCCTTTTTGTACCTACTTATATTTTTATCTTCTCAGATGATATATATTCTTAAGTCCCAACATTTGTTAACTTCATAAAATTTTACATTCTCTATCACTCATTATGATGGTAACTTTTTATTTATCTAAATTAATTGGTTGTTTGCTTAACGACACGTGTTAATATTTTTGTTGGAATTAATCCGTCAAGTACAAACGACGCAATAAGAAAAACTTGGAAATCGCTCACCAAACTCATACTAATGGAATTGAACTATTTATTTTATTCATTTGAAAGCTGACAAATTGTTAAGAAACTGATGTTTCTTTTATGCGAGGTACTCTTTCCGCTTGAGGGTACAGCAAACTTTTGTACACAAAAAAGTAGTGTTCGAAAGTTCACTACAGGAAAATTGAAATAAAACTTCAAACAACCGTACTTTGTAAAGAAAATATATTAACAATGTGACAGTATTTAAATCAAAGAAAATTATCACAAAACATCACATTTACATTTGAAAAATAGTGCATCATACATTCACTCCATTATGAACATCAAATCAAATGCAAATAATTCTAACGACTAGAAATAATTAGATAGTTCTAATGTCACCTACTTACCACTATGTGAGATTATTTTACAAAAATAATGAACATCGTATATATACAACGTTCGTTAGAAACTAATTTGTTTGAAATAAAATTCAACTCGCATGAAACTGGATAAAACACCACACAATTTCAAAGGCCTCATGTGATCCCAGGCATGCATCTGATGTTCTCATCAATAGCATCATAATTTTTGTAATATAATTACATACATTTATTATCACTCAAGTATAAAGTATTAACATATTCAAACAAATACAATTTTATTAAATGAAATTCACACTCGTAACTCTGTAAAATTTAATACAATCCATATTAGAAAAATTAAATAGCATTTTTTAGTTGAATTCAATAAAATGTTTGTGCAAAAATGTTTTCTATTAATCCGTAACTGCGCTATGTCCACTTATACCGAATTTATTTACAAACCAGAAGTATCTACACCAATGATATTTTGTCATTCCTT
This sequence comes from Spilosoma lubricipeda, assembly GCA_905220595.1. Taxonomy (NCBI): domain Eukaryota; kingdom Metazoa; phylum Arthropoda; class Insecta; order Lepidoptera; family Erebidae; genus Spilosoma; species Spilosoma lubricipeda. The sequence continues at coordinate 10,423,785 of HG992282.1, read as the reverse complement.
AAAACATAAAGGATATCATGATGGATAGCTGCTGTTACTTTTACATTTAATTACAAAGTTCTAATATAGATTGTATAGAAATTACATCAAAAATTAAGCATCGCAAAATGATCTCTAATTGGTTCAACCTTTAATTGAAATGGATTCTATCAAACTGGATAAAACTCTTCGTAACCTTCTTCCTAGGTCTCATATTATGTTTCTTGGCCGATACATTTGCAACTTTTTTCTTTTCTTCTTCTAAGAGCAAAGGCGGCAAGGAAATCTTTCTAATGTTATAATTGGGAGAAATACCGTTTGATATTCTCGTTAGTTCGTTGTTTCCCATTTCCGGTGTGCAAAGAGGTTCTAATCGCGCTAAATCTCTGTGCCTTGCTGTCCCAACCCTGTTGTTCAGCATAGCATTGCGATCTGAAGCACTTAAAGCCACATGACCATAATTCCTAGTATCTAAAGAAACAAAAGACTTAGCACTATTTCTATCACAATTTATCGAAGAATCTGGTATTTGGTTTCTCATCCATCGTGACGACGCTAAATCCGACCTCAGAATAGACGGGTTTTGCTTTTTCTTGTGAGATGGACTACGGATGTGGATTGGAGTAATTTGCAGGAGGGAGCAAAAGGAACTCGGTAAATCACATTCATCATTGTATGTGGGGTATACCTTTTCTCTGGCCAATTTGTGTTCACCCAAATCCTCGACGGATGTTCTCGGTGAATTTTGCGGTGTAACGTCAGTGCTGCTTTGTGACAACCGCTCCTCACTTTCGCTGAATTCTTCATAATCGCTATAATGCATCGCAACCACCTCATCGTGTTCAATCTGTCTACAAGACAAACGTTTGTCTGGCAATTGTAAAGCTTTGCCGACGATTCTGAAAATCAATAACTTAAATGTAATTACACGACTTCAAGGACGAATATTTCTTAGTATTTGTATGTTGTCATGGGCTAAAGAACTTCTTTTGGCCATGAATAATCAATAGATACAAAGTAATAATTACATGACTGTTTCTGAATGTACCGACTCTCTATGGTAAAATGACTTGATATTCTCCATGATAAACTTCTATTAAATTCTATTTATTCAGTCTACCGTCCGTCTCAGCCAAAAGTTGAATGGGGTCTGCACTTATTATTAGTCCAAACCAAAATATATACTTGTTAATTTACGTCTCTGAAGACTAATGTGGGTGAAGGTTTTGTTTTGTTAATTAACATAAATGCCGACATCCTAACCTCATTTCTAAACAATTGGGCCACTCAACGAGTAATGAGCCCACTGCTGTAAAATATTCATATGTGAAACATTCGATGTACCAAATTCAAAACGCTATGGAAAGAACAAACAATATGTAGACCCAAATAGCTTTTACTAGTAATAATGAAATGTTCTCAACATTTCATTATTTAACGCATTTTGTTTTCAATGCCACTTCTATTTCATTGTATAATAAATTCATATCTGTTCATACTGCAACTATTCTTTTACCATTCGAGTACCAAACAATGGGTGAAATGCCGGATCGAAATTATCATGAGTAAATATTAATCAAACATCAAAAAATATTATCTATACTAATATATAAAGCTGAAGAGTTTGTTTGTTTGTTTGTTTGTGTGGTCCGTTGGGACTAGTCAGTCCGCAACGTCTGGACCGCTCAAGTAATACCAATGTACAATTATTGAAGTCGCGAAATATTTTCGGTTTACATAAATCTCACTTACATTGGTGGCGCAGTGGTAGCGTACGCGACTGCTGTTCTTGAGGTCTCGGGTTCGATTCCCGGGTCGGAACAAATGTTTGTATGATCTGCAAATATTTGTTTCGGAGTTTGGGTGTTTCTATGTATAATATATATGTATTTACAAAAAAAAAGTATATAAGTATTCATATCAGTTGTCTAGTACCCATAATACAAGCTCTGCTTAGTTTGGGACTAGACGGCGTTGTGTGTTAGATGTCCGAAATATTTATTTATTATTTATTTATTATATTAGCAATCCAATATCCAATCACATAAATTATTGCTAAAGTTTTTTTGAACACGCTAATCTCAGGAACCGCTGGTCCGATTTGAAAAATTCTTTCGATGTTGGATAGTCTATTTATCGAGGAAGGCTATAGGGTATATATCATCACACTACTACTAATAGGAGCGGAGCAACAATGAAGAATGTTTCAAAAACGGGGGAAATTTTCACGCTACGGGGAATATAAGGCGCAAACAAGGTTGCGTGGGTCAGCTAGTCTATACTAATTTTATTATTATATAAGAGATTGTTTGAACGCGCTAATCTTAGTAATCGCTGGTCAGATTTGAAAAATTATTTCAGTGGTGGATAGTACATTCATCAAGGAAGGCTATAGACTATATATCATGACGCTAAAATAGCTATAATTTGTTTTTTTTTTTATTAAATTGGCTAAAATATAACGATATTTGTTAAAGACGTCGGAAAAACTTAACAATGATCTTTAATAATATTTTTTTGTAATGTAACAGTTACTGCCTGTTATTCGTGTCCCATCCTTCCGACGGACGTAACATTGTACAAGCGCCCATTACTTTCAGTGTTCCTATTTAAATTTTACTTTAAAGCAATAAAAAGTCTTAAGATTTTCGGATAACACTTGAAACTTTAGGAATTCTGTGTTATGTGTATTTTTTAAATATTTTTAAAATCATTAAATTAAGAAAATAATATGTACGTCATTGCAAATTTATGTCGATCAGAAAAATGTAAACCTGTCAAAAAGATCAAGCTAACTTGTACAGGATATAGTCGGATTCGCGCAGGAAGGGTTCCGTACCATTTTCCACACATTTCAAGGGTATGTACCTGTTGCCGTTATTAATATCGAACAAGGCAAACAAAAATACGTTTGTTAATAAGATAATAGTTTTTACCCTTTGGTTACGGAAACCTGAAAACCTCAACAGAATACTCAGATATTCTGAAAAAAATTGTGGGAGGAAGTTTGTTAAGCAATTATTCCTGAATGGAATCAGGACGTATTTACTGACTTATGCGACCATGCTCACTTCAAAAACCGAAAAGTAACTAGAACATTATTTCGAAGTAGTCGGCCGCTTGTTAGTCTGGTGTGTGCCACCCACAACCAACCTAATAGTAAAATTAGTAGGGCCAATGTGTGCGCTTAAAGCCCAACCAGATCAAACTATCGGCCGATTAAAAAATTTGTAGTAATAAAGACTCAGTTTGAAAATTTTCTCAATACACCACATTATAAACATTATAAGAAAAAATGTCTTACCTAAGCTGTGGGTGCAACTGCCTCCATTGCTTGCATTCTTCAATAATGTTTGAACGTACAGATTTCTCCCCCTCCTCATTGTACAAAGTCCTTTCAATCCTCTCCCACTCTTCCACTAAAGTTTTTGTAGCTTCTGCGGTGTTCCTGTGCAAGGCTGATCCAGAACTACTGTCACTTTCCTCACTATGAAAATCTGGAGTACCTTTAACAAATGCAACAATTGTTACAAATACAACAATAAATAGTATTTTCATTCCTACTACAAAATGCATCATTGGTCTAGCCGTAAGCACATGCAACTGTCGATCAAGAGATTGCAGGGTAGATTTCTGGGTTAGGCCAAAGTTGTTTGAAATTGATTTTTCTGACTATAAAAGAAATCTGAAGTCACATATGAACTACAACAGAAGCCTGCTAGATTTATACAAACAATAATCAGGGATGCAAATATTACACAATATAGCCGATACTCCCCATATCTTGTTGTGTAAGAACGCTCGCCCACGGCTTTTTACAGCGCTGCAGCTGCGAGGCTGTCGCGCGTTCGCATCAATACAGTCGCGATGCGGTCGCAAGCTGTGTGCCCTCGCCCACATAACCACGATTCAGTCACGATGCAAACGCCACCCCCCCTCCATTCTTCCCCGAAATCGTCCGACAAGCTCGCACTTTGCATCGATACAGCGCGATGCTGTAGCGTGTTAGTAGCGCGTTGCAAATGCGACTAGAGTGCGTTAGTACCCATGCTGTCGCTCGTTTGCGAAACCGCGACAGTCGCGCAGCATAAAGTCGCCGTGGGCGAGCGCCCTAATACGCGCTAGAGAAATTTATAGTTTCCTATTTTGTTTGGAATTATTATTGACTGAATTCTACATGAGTATCTACATTATTTGGTACAGAATTTTTTGATCTGTAATATGTTCATGATATATATTTTTTCCAAGGCATATTAGATTAGATACTTGGATTGGCAATCTAGATATTTCAAATTTAGATTTGTATATGAATTGTCTCTTAAGGTGTTGGAGCAGTGGCTGCAGCATAATTTAAATGTAAATATTTGATGACAAAAATGTGTATTTTTTTCTCATCAGGGAGCATTCAAGTATTACGTAACAATTTTTTTCATGAAGAACGTTACGATGCGTTACAGGGGCGGGAGGGGGGTTTTGAACTATGCGTTACGTAACTTTGTTTTTGTAATCCTTCAGAATCGTCGCATAGTTTATTTTTCACGAAGAATTCCCAATTAAATTGTACGTATTTTGATCTCTCAAGTTCGTTTTACGGGGATTCCCGAGTGCTACAAGTACTCGCCTAAAGGTTTTGGTCGATCGTATTTTGAAATACGATAATATTTTGAGAGATTTAATATATTTCACTTAGGTTTATGTTTTTTTAATTACATTATCGAAGGTAAAAATAAATGATTCAATATTAAATTTGTTTCAAAAGTTACAGACGTTTAAGCTACTAATTTTCGACACTCGCAAGGCTCGATTTTCGTGGGATGCGCGCTTTTTGGATCAAAATTATGTCCCGCACGGGGGACAACTGGACGTCCAAAGTGGAGTTAGTTAGCCGTAGAGTTCAACCGGCAATAAAATTTGCAGGCAATTGAATTAGGGATGATTGCAAATGAGCTTCTTTTTAGGTCACTCGTACTCATGTGTAATTTCACATAACGATATTTTTACTCTTTCTCCCGCTTTCGAGAAAACAATCCCGCTTTTTTCCACTAAAGTATCAAGGTAGTAGAGCCACGCTGATTTCAGCACAAACGGGCCGGTTCGAACGAAGCGATACTACCCTCGCACAGAAAATCAACGTAAAATGACAGCGATCGTGCTGTCGTGTTTCGTTGGTGAGTGCGAGACCGGCGGCCTAATGATGCAGAAGCATCACTAGCCCGCCATGGTGTGTGTCACCATGCTGCATTGTTGCAGTGTCTACATTCGCAGTATGGTGACGACCACTCCTGGATTATGCTTATGTTTTCATCAGGCAGAGAGGAGTAAAATGACTCAAAATCACGATTTGACTAAAAGAATCTGGCAACACTGATCAAAACCTACAGGGTACTTCCCGTGAAATCAGAATCTTGAAATTTGGATCGAAGCTACGGTATATAGCACAGATAAAGGAAAAATTGCGAAAAGCGTAAATTTTTAGTTACATCATATAATATACCTACAGGTGTGTACGGAACCCACGGTGCGCAAGTCCGACTCGCACTTGGCCGGTTTTATTTTCTTTATTAGTAAAACGCTAAAATAGGAGAATGCTTAAGAAGAACTATGGCGCAAAAACAAAAATGTGTGTAAGAGCACAAGGCTACATACAATTAAATAAAATTGGTGTGTCTGTTTGTAATATTAAAATAACTGCTTTTTAATAAAAACATATATATGTATATGTCACCGTAAGATTGTAAAAACCGGTAGATTACAATATATTTCGCGAGATTGCAAACAGTCGAAAGATTTTAAAATGTAACATACTGCTTACAATTTAACGTATTATTTTTATTAGTTAGATTGTAATCTATCGAAGTGAAACCGTCAAATTGTGACATGCTATGCGATAATTCGCATCTGGCGGGCTGATTGGTTGAACAGCATATATCCCACGCCGCCACATTTGTTTATGATTAATTCGTTTGTTGCCGAACGTCAAGTATTTTTGTGAATGTAAAGTGATTTCATGTCGAAAATACCTCACAGCTTTAGAATGAGTTATATAAAATTGATGTGATGGTATGTGATGGCAGTATATCACAGTTGACAATCTATCGAAAGTTCACCATCTCGCTAGGTAGATTATAATGTAACAGTTTTTACAATCTTATAGTGACACATACAATTTTTGTCTGTTTGTCGGTGTCTGTCTGTTTGTTTCGGGTAATATCTAGAAAGGCTGGATCGATTTTGACGGTACTTTCACTGGCTGATAGCTGATGATCTAAGGAGTAACTTAGGCTACTTTTTATGGACTTGATTTATCCTGCAGCATTAGGCACGATACAACGATAACTAACGTTCAGCTAGTTAAGTGTATAATTAGTAGTAAAATATAATTAGGACAAAAAAGTATGGAATACACCAGAAATCTCGCTTATAAAAACAAGACATTTCAAATGTTAATAATTAATATTAACATGATTAAAACAATAAGAAAGGTAATTTAGCAACTTTGCGGTATTTTACACCACATAATTGTGACTTGGACACTTGGCGGTTATGTAACGATTTGCTAGAGGGGAGGAAGGGTACAGGAAAACGTTACGGCGCATTACATAGGGGGAGGGGCGGGATTATACATTACTTAACCAAAATATTATATGTTTTTTTTTTGTATTAGCTGCCAAAATGACTCTGCCCTGCCTGGTGGAAAGCATGAGCAGAATCCGAAAGGGTGGTCACCATCCTTAATGCAAATAAAGACAATGCAGCATGGTGACCCACACTATGGCTGGTGAGATTCTTTTTCACACTCCGATTAAAAGACCGGCGATTATAGTGGGAAGGAAACACATGCGCTGGTGGTAGTTAGTTCCAGTTTTTGACCACTTTCTTCCATGATCTTGTAAAGAAAATGCTAAAGAGAACTAAAAATCTAAGGCTGTCTATAACATTTTTAATTTATTTTTGCATGGAATGAGTTTTAAAGATATTTCTATCATTCATATTATGAGAATACATCTCTTTTAAGCATCATTCCATAAATTCAATTAGACTTGCTACTAAATGTCACTAATTGATTTTAAAGCAAGAAAATATATTCAAAATGAAAAGGTAACTAACATTTAAGCTCAACCTCATCATAATCAGCCTATTGCCATGCAACTGCTGAATGTATAATATTTTTAAGATCTTAAAATTACATATTAAAGAAGGTTAGCCCAGTAAGCAAGTATAGGTGCCGGCAGTTTACTTGGCCATGCGCAGAAAGTCGTTTTTAAGGTCCCTTTGGTGATAGAGGGATGCGGGGATTGTAGTAGCACCATTCCGAGCAAGCTATTGGACATTCGGAGCAAGCGATTGGTGTGTAAGTCGATTACACTTCAATTTCCTTTGTTTTGATTTGTTGCATTAGTGAACTATGCACGAACTTACCCCCACTACACCGAAGTTTGGCCAAGTTAGATGCCGGCACCTATATCTGAGTGCAGTTTCTTATATGGTAAATAATAGAATATGTCGTGATCCGACACAAAAGGTTTACTATCTTATTACCTCAACAGTATTGTAATTACTATATTTTATTTGATTACCTGTTTCACTATCAGAAAAGAAATCCGAAAACGGTGTCCCGGCTCTGTCGAGATTATTTACTAAATACGGCTGAACTTCGTAGGAATAATTTAAATTTCGGTTAACAAAATGGTTAGTATTTGCTGATAGAGGAGGTAAGTCCGATCCACAACGATAATTAAACTTTTGCTGATTAATATTTGGCAGGCAATCAATCACTTTATTAATATTTTTCTCTCGTGCCGACAAATAATTTCGCGCCGACATAATCAAAACTGATTTAAATTGTGTAGTTGTTTGAAACCCATATTTTACTATAGCCTATATAATAACAATTTAAAATTTGTTTCTCTCTTAATTACAGTATAATTTTGTGGAGAGTAATTTTACTTGATATAAAGTAATTAATCAATGATACTAAAATCAACACAACGGAAGAAAAATATTGAACTGTCAGAATTGACAGCACTTTGATTGAGAATGAAAACTATTTTTCATAAATATTTTAACGTATAACAATACTTTGGTTCAAGAAAAAAAGAACAGAAAATATGACAACTAGTATTTCATACTAAATTTACAAGGATATTTCAAATAATCTTACTATTATCAGGTATTTTTCTTTTTATTTAGTTGCGATGGACTAAAAAAAACAAAATACATTAACTTAGCTTAAAAACAAAATAAAAACAAACTTAGAGCAAATAAATCTAGAAAGGCAACCGAACGGGCGGAAAACGTGATCGGAGTAGAGAGAGAGAGAGAGAGAGACTATGTTTGGGTAGAGACTGTCTCTCACACGCAAACTTCTGATTGGTGGTACCAATTTGCATGACTGATTTGGCGGGAAAAACACCAACTAATTATTTACTATTTTTACTTATATTAATTAACTACCCAAACACAGTCTCACCCTCTCTACTCCAATCACACTTTCCGCCCGTTCGGCTGCCCTTCCAGATGTATATGCTCTAAGAGCGTAAATGTACATATTAATAAATAAATAATAAAATATTTAGGGGGTTCACAAAAATGTTGATCAACTTATCGTGAATTGGGTTCATAATATGTAGAATATTAGTCATAGACCAAACCTTACGGTGTTATCTTAATATACGACAAAACCATACTAAATGCGTACATTATAGGATAGTCAGAAGTAGCTCTGTTAATGCAATATACAGAATTAGTCTTAAATAAGTTGACAAACTTTTACTTACTCATCATTAGATGCAATAAACTCATTTAGACGTACTTACTCCCTGTTTTCCAATTACAAAGCATAGTGCGACTCATTGGCGCACAATGCTGAATTATGCTGAAGCTTAATTGGAACGTGAATTAGTTTTCAAATGCACCAGCAGAGTGCGCTAAGTTCAGTGTTGAAAAAAAAAAAATATTCAGAGTTAGCAATAACCTCATTAATTTGTAAGCAAAGTGGTATACATAAAAATTGGTTGAAAACTATTTACGGTTATTTTAAGTAATTTGGATTTTGATAATTAATTTAACATTTGTTTGATTTGAGTAATTTTTTTAAATGAGTTCTACCTTCATCCATACTTATATTTATTTTTTTAACACAGTTTGAATTAACTTTGATTATTTCGAAAAAACTGCAACGAAACGAAAGCTTTAAAAATTTTTTCAACAATAAATAATATTACTAACGATAATATATAAATAAAACATTTTGATCAATGCCACCTTAAAGAAAAAACACTTGTTAATTTTTGTCACAGTTGGTATCGATTGCACGCATCACGCAAAAACACTACTTTTGAGAGTGCTCGATTGTGCGAAGCGTTGCTGTAGTTGAATCATTCAAAGTTAAGCATTATGCCGCATAATGCGCTCTAGTGCTGTAATTGGAAAACAGGGACTATCAGAACTGTCAGTCAGCTGGAAGCTGGCTAAGTTGTCAGTGCCCAAGTTCTATCGGTGTGTCAAACTGTCAAAGTAAAATTATCGATCGATCTGGTGTGTGTGTTACTTGCGAAGTTAAATTAAAATAATAGTAAAAGTCTATAAAATGTCGAAAACTACTCATAACACCGACGATAATAACCAGGATGAAGTAAGTATTCTTATTTCTTACTGTTTCATATATTATTTAAATAATTATGTGTTTGCCGCCTTTATCTATTCCATCTAAACTATATTAGATTCTGAAGAGAATTTTCTATTCATTTTTAAATTGAAATGGTATCTAGGGATGTGATCTCAAGTTTGTAATATGGACTATGTTGGAAACATGAATATATTGGCGCAATGCGCCAAATTCTGAGGCAATGACATGCTTTTATCTATTAAAACGCATTTGGATATTTCTTCATTATTTAAATTTTAAAAAAAATCTAAATTAGAAGAGATAGTATATTAGCTTTTCATAAGTGGAAAATGCAGCAGTTCTTATTAAGAATTAAAAATGATTTTGTGATAAAAAAAAATTAGAAATATAAGGAAATTAATTAGTTTTGTTAATTATTTCATAACCAAATTTTCAACAGTAAAATCAAAATTTATGAAATGAGCTACTGATAAGTTAAAATTCTTTGACTATTGTTAATTAAAATATATTGTATTCCGGCAAGACCGAAACAAAAGATTGTATACTCACTTTGATCACTTATTAAAACTTTTGTAAGAATAAAATTCTAGCAAAGTAATAAGTCATATAAGTAATGTTTAATCATACTTATATTATAAACTACTTGTTGCCCACAGCTCCGCCCATGTATTTGTCGGTTATCCGGGCAAATATGTATTATTCTGATGTATAAGCTATATTACTGTAAAAGCTAGTAATAATATTAAATTAATAAGCTACCCAGAATATCATATGTAATACTTTTTATTTTTTTCTAGTTTTGGTTATATATTTAAAATTACTATACAATTTTAGGATATATATTTGAAATTACTGTAGTCAATTCTAACCTTTTTTCCATAACTTACTGATGTCTTAATTTTTTTTTTTTTATAAAGCATGCATATGATGGATAGCCATGCACTTATCTTATTTTACCTGACTAAGGTGAAGCCAGGTTTTCAATGAATGACGAGTCAAAGCCCAGGTGACGTAGGCTATATAAATTTATTTAAAAATTTTAACATGGTCAGGATTTTGCATTTTTTAGATATGTAATACTCATTAACTATGTAAATAGTTTGTCGGGGGTGCCTAGCCTAATGCGGTTATATAAATAAAACTTCCGTTATGAATTACACTCCGTTATAATAAGCAAGCTAGGACAATGCCCTCGTACAATTACTATTCTATACAATGCTATGAAGGTGCGAACGACGGAGGTCGGACAGGGCGCGGCGTGGCGTGTAACGCGGCGTCGAGGAGAGAGAGCGGGCGGCGTGCGGTCGGCGCGAGTGCGTTCGGCCGACTGACGCTGCAGGCCTACGGCGTCACCGAAGCGCCGGGCGCCGTGGATGCGCCGGCGAATCGCGCGTGGCGCGCGGCAGTGGCGCACAGCGGCGGCGCGCCGAACTAGGGTGCTTTGTGGTATACACCACATCACCCCCCTGGGAGAGTTATGCTCCTGGGGAAAAGAAACAAGGTGGCTTTACAATGCGACCAAATCGAGTGGTCTTAGTAGGACGTAGCTCGGTCGGTCTTGAGGCAGGAGCGTCGCTAACGAGGTCGTCTTCGTTCGTCTCGTAAGCAGGTTTGGCTCGATCCAATGAGACAGTAACTGGCCCTCTTGGCATTTCTACTGTTATAGTTTTATCCGTTCTACTAACTACTTTTAATGGGCCAATATAAGGTGGTTCGAGTGATCCACGTAGTGCATCCTTTCTGAGGAAAATATAGTCTGATGTACTCAAATCCTTATGAACGAAAACAGACTTGCTTCCATGTCGGGCTACGGGTACTGGCTTAATTTTAGCAAAATGGCTTCTAAGATCCGTAACGAAATTGTCTGGCCTCACAAATTGTGGAGTAATTGCTTGTAAGAACTCACCGGGGATTCTCAGGGGCTCACCGTACACTAATTCTGCTGGGGAGCTCTGCAGGTCGGCTTTCCAGGCGGTGCGTAGTCCGAGCAGTACCGTAGGTAGAGTGTCGGACCACCGAGTGTCTCCATGTGCCATCAGAGCTGCCTTTAGTGTTCGGTGAAACCGTTCCACCATGCCGTTTGCCTGTGGGTGATAAGCAGTGGTGTGTCTGATTTCTGTGCCACAAAATTTTGCTAGCTCCTTAAAAAGACTAGAGATGAACTGCCGGCCTTGGTCCGTTATTATTACTTGAGGACAACCAAACCTAGTTATCCATGTCCTATAAAACGCTTTAGCAACGCTCTCAGCAGATATATCATATAGAGGTGTGACCTCAGGCCATCTGGAAAAGCGGTCAATAGCAGTAAGGCAATATTTAAAATCATCTGATATAGGTAGCGGTCCAATCAGATCTATATGTACGTGCAAGAATCTAGATTGTGTTAGTTGAAAGCTTTGTATTGGGGTAGCAGTGTGGCGGTGCACTTTAGTTCGCTGGCAGGCATAGCATGTTTTTACCCATCCCCGCACATCTTGGCGGATGGATGGCCATACGAAACGGTCAGTCATAAGCTTTATAGTGGCTTTAGCACCTGGGTGACTCAAGCCGTGAATGCTGTCGAAGTATTGCTTGCGTAGCTGCTTCGAAATGAATGGGCGAGTCTTCCCTGGTTGTGAAGTATCACAATAAACAGAAAAGGTAGTACCTGGTATTGAGATTTGTTGTAGTTTCAGTGCAGATGTTGCAGTTGATAGAATTTCCTTTAATTCTGTGTCGTGTTGTTGATACTTGCATAGCTCCTCATAGTCAGGGGACTTTTTGATAGCTTCTATCCTACTCAGCGCATCGGCAGTCACGTTTTTCAAACCTGAGATGTGTCGAATGTCTGTGGAGAATTGAGAAATTAAGTCAAGATGGTTGAATTGACGAGGAGTGCATGTACGATCCTTCTTCTGGAACGCATATGTTAGAGGCTTATGATCTGTGTATATTACAAAATGTCGTCCCTCGATCATGTGACGAAAGTGTTTGATGCTCTCATAAATTGCTAATAGCTCCCTGTCGTAAGCGCTATATTGTGTTTGAGCTTTGTTCATTTTCTTTGAAAAGAACGCGAGAGGTTGCCAGTTATCACCAATTTGTTGCTGCAAGACTGCTCCGACTGCTGTATTGGAGGCATCGCAAGCTAAAGTCAGCGGTGCACTGTGTATTGGATGAGCAAGCAGTGTCATTCTAGAAAGGCTAGACTTACATTTGTTGAAGGTTTCCAGAAGTTGTGGGGTCCAGGTTAAGGTTGTAGAACCTTTAACAGATGGGCCGGTAAGCATTTGGTTAAGTGGAGCCTGCTCCTCCGAAGCATGAGGCAGGAAACGCCTGTAAAAGTTCATCATCCCTAGGAAACGGCGTAGGCCCTTAACGGTTTTTGGAGGTGTATACTCCTGGATGATCTTCACTTTGTCTTCTAATGGGAAAGTACCTTCTGAGGATATTTTATAACCAAGGAAAGTTACCTGGTTTACTCCAAAAGAGCACTTGTTGACGTTAAGTAAAAGTCCATACTGGCTGAGTCTTTCAAATACCTGTTTTAGGTGATCCAGGTGTAACTTGGGGTCCAATGAGCTCACCAAAATGTCGTCCAAGTAGGAATGACAGAAATCCAGTCCTCGCAGTACCTCATCGAGAAAACGTTGAAATGTTTGTGCGGCATTCCGTAGTCCGAATGACATATAGGGAAATTCGAAGAGTCCGAAGGGTGTAGTGATGCTAGTCTTGTGTATATCAGCTGGAAAGACAGGAATTTGATTATAAGCCTTGACCAGGTCTAGCTTTGAAAAGATGGTGCAGCCAGACAGCTTATGTGCGTAATCTTCAATGTGCCTGATTGGGTAGCGGTCTGGGATGGTGCGTGCATTTAGTGCACGGTAGTCACCGCAGGGTCTCCAATTATTCTCGCCCTTCGGCGCCAGGTGTAGTGCGGAAGACCAAGGTGAATCGGACCGACGGGCTGTCCCATCCTGTATCATTTCCTCAAACTGCTGTTTGGCTACCAAAAATCGGTCTGGTGCCAATCTGCGTGGTCGACAGAACACCGGTGGTCCAGGCGTGGTTTTGATATAATGCACAGTGTTGTGCTTAATCTCACGGTGTATACCGGAAGGTTTAGTTAAGTTCGGGTACTCTTCTAATAATTTGTGGTACTCACTGTTACCGGAAATGGCTTTGATGCTTGGCACGTGGCAGTTAGTAGGCCTGGCAGGCGTGTGCAGTGATGTCACGCTGTCCATGAGTCGATGATTCCTGCAATCGACCAGAAGTCCATAAAAAGTCATGAAGTCAACACCTATTATTGGTCTGTCCACGTCAGCAATCAGAAAATTCCATGAGAAATCTCGTCTCAATCCCAGGTCTAAGTGTAGTTTTAGAGTGCCATACGTATGAATAAGGCTTCCGTTAGCAGCAGTAAGTACATAGTTCGTTGGATGTCTGCGTTCACGAAGGAAACGACGTGGCAACACGCAGACGTCCGAGCCTGTATCGATTAAAAATTGGACTTTAGTTTTTTTGTCAGTCACAAAAATGCGGCTAGCGGGAGACGGGCAGTCATTCACCGCGTTCACTGACTGCCGTTTATGTTTTCCGATTTAAATTTGCAGGGTTGAACACACTTACGAGCTCTCTCCGCGAACGTATCGTGGTACCAACACACACCCGGCGTCGCGTTCCTCGTGGGGCGGCGCCGGCTATTGCTTCTAGCCCGAGGCCTTCCTTGGTATGTAGTTCCAGCGCGATCGCGTCTTAGATTCAGTTGTGCAATCTGTCGAGAAATTTCGGATTTAATATGAGTGGTTATATTATTTTCAAAACCTTTAAACATAACCTCAAGCGATGCGGTCGATGTGCTTGTCACGTGGTGTGCAGAAGGGTGTGACACGTCGAATATCCGGTCTGCCAAATCCGCAACGTCATCCAGGTCAGTGTCTGACTGACGGGATGCTATTATAGGCTGGAGGTGTCTAGGTAGTCGGTCCATCCAAATACTGCGTAAAAATTCATCATTAACGTATTTTCCACCTAAAGATCGCAGATGGCGTAAAAATTGGGATGGTTTCCGGTCGCCCATTTCCTCGTGAATCATTAACTGGCGCAGGCGATGCTGATGAGAAACTGATAGTCGCTTTATTAGCTCCTGTTTCAACTTCTCATATTTGCCCTCGTTCGGGGGGTTAATAATAATATCACGTACCTCTGTCATTGTTTTATGTTCCAGTTGTTGTAGGATGGTGTAATATTTTGTACCATCAGCCTTTATGCCAGCCGTCTCAAACTGCGCCTCCACCTGGGTGAACCAAAGGTCGGGATCGTCGCTCCAAAATGGTGGCAATCGTACTGCCACGCGGTTAACGGTAACCGCGGCTCCGCCATCTTCAATGGCGTCCGTGTAAAACTCTCTCTCCGTCATTGTTATACGCTTGTTCTACACTGGAATCACTAATAAAAGTAACCGTCGTTATTATGTTTGTTCTACTTCGGGGTCACCAATGTCGGGGGTGCCTAGCCTAATGCGGTTATATAAATAAAACTTCCGTTATGAATTACACTCCGTTATAATAAGCAAGCTAGGACAATGCCCTCGTACAATTACTATTCTATACAATGCTATGAAGGTGCGAACGACGGAGGTCGGACAGGGCGCGGCGTGGCGTGTAACGCGGCGTCGAGGAGAGAGAGCGGGCGGCGTGCGGTCGGCGCGAGTGCGTTCGGCCGACTGACGCTGCAGGCCTACGGCGTCACCGAAGCGCCGGGCGCCGTGGATGCGCCGGCGAATCGCGCGTGGCGCGCGGCAGTGGCGCACAGCGGCGGCGCGCCGAACTAGGGTGCTTTGTGGTATACACCACAAGTTAATGAGAAAATTAAAAAAATTTCGCAGGATGCTTTGAATTGAATTGAATTGAAACTCGCGGGCTTGGTTTCCGCAACTCGACGTCTTATTGCGCCTATTTTGCGTAGTGGGTCGGCACTAGTGGTGCCAACCCAATTCTTCCAGGAAGCCTAGCAGACCCCTTGCGTTGCCGACGACTTCCTGAAGTGACCTCGGCGATCCGAGGTGTCTCGCCCGGTATTTCGCCACCTCTGGACATGTCAAAATGACATGGGCGGCTGTTTCATCTTCCTCCATGCACGCTCTGCATAGAGGGCTGTCCGTTACACCTAGGGTAAAGAGATGTTTGTTTAATAGTGCATGACCAGTTATTGCTCCGATTAGGAGTCGAAGCGGCGGCCTCTTCAGTTGTTTCAGCTTCCGTGACAATCCGGGGTTGATCGTCGGGAGGGCCTCTTTGGTCTGCCTGCAGGTACAGAGGTTGGACCAATATATTTGGTGTTCTACCTCGGTGTTCTGTTGCAGTGTCCGTCGCAGCCAGGCAGTCGGCAATGGCAGTATTGGTTCTGGGCCGATTGCCCTTGTCTCCGATCCGCCTCTTGCCAGTGCGTCAGCTGAGTCGTTCCCGCGTGAGTTGCTATGACCTTTGATCCACTGGAGAGTTATACTATTTATAGTGCTTACCTCTGTCAGGGCTCTGTGGCATTCGTAGATTAGCCCTGAGGTAGTCACATGACTCTGTAGAGCTTGTAAGACTGATCGGCTGTCGGAAAGTATGCGGATGGGGTATTCCGTTACCTTTCTGGAGATGATCGCATGTGCTGCCGTTATTATGCCCATACACTCTGCCTGGAAGACTGTGTTGTGGGCTCCTAATGGTGTCGAGATGTGTATGTTTAGGTCCTCAGAGAATACTCCCGAGCCAGTGCCTGACCTTGTTTTGGATCCGTCCGTGAAGATTCTTAACTCCTTTGGGTTAAGCCCTTCTTGGGGGTCCTCGTGTAGTTGTATCTTGTATTTTTTGTCAAAGACGAATTGCCTGGGTATCGTGTCAGTTACCGCTTCCATGAGCGGTTCCTTACCTATAGCCTCATAGAGGATTTCGGTGTGTGGTACCCTAGGCAGCCTCCAGAGATTTTGTTTCTTTAGCCGCGCTGCTGCAGCTAAAGCCTCCTGCCTTATGAAAAGGTGGAGTGGTGGTAGACCTAAGATGGCTTCCAGAGCTGCAGTCGGTGTAGTCCTCATACAGCCTGTAGCCGCCAGACAGGCCAATCTCTGGAGTCGTTGTAGTTTAGTTTCGGCAGTGGATAGTTTGGTCCGTGGCCACCAGACTATCGCGCCGTAACTTACCATTGGTCGGATGACTGTCTCGTAGAGCCACAAAGTGGTCTTGGGGTTTAGTCCCCAAGTTTTACCTACCATTCTGCGGCACTGCCAGAATACGACTGTTGCTTTTTCAATTTTGTTGTTGAGGTGAGCGCTCCAGTTAAGTCTGTGGTCGAATATTACCCCTAGATACTTTACCTCAGACGAGAGTTGGAGCTCTGTATTGATCGCAGGATGCTTGTCAAACAATAATTTCAAATATTTAATAAAGATGTTCTTTCAATTTAATAAGAAATCTAAGGTTTAAGATAAATCCTGTTTCTTGCCGTCTCTCCATATTGTCTAATTTTATACTGGACATTGTAGCTCTACCTCTGCCTAAGAGCGGCACACTCCTATTCTACAACTTGCGCATCGGCTTTTCGAAACTGTAGATCATTTAGTGCCTTACAGCGTAATTCCTGGCGCCGTGAGGGTTCCTGACCGCATGCTTTGATGTCATGGAAACATAGGTCATTCCTTTCTAATCTGATCATGTAGATAGGGGTTACTCTTGTCTATAAGTTAGTAAGACTTGTTGTTTTCCTTTTCACCGTTCTCACCGTTATCATACATATAGCTATGGCAATTGTTACGGGTAGTAATAGTAGTAGGGTACTGATCTCTAAAAGTTGTACATTAGTCTATCTACAGAACCTTTATATTACCTGATTAGGGTTGTAGCGATCTGATGTCGGTCGCTTAGTTGTAAAAAATATAATTTCGTATTAGAATTAAAGCCGTTAATAATCCGAATAGGGTTGTAGCGATCTGATATCAGTCACTCAGTGATAAAAAATCGAATTGTGTATTAGACTGTAAGCCGACACCAACCTAGTTTGTAAAAGAATCGAAGGATTACGATTATTGTTCTTTTCCATTTACCCTCTGCTGCCGCGTCACTGACCTTGTGAAACTCGTATCATTAACAAAAACTTTGAAGAAAATAAACAATCAACAAAATTAAATGTAGAAGCTATAAAAGACTTGTTAAGTAATTCAGCACATTTAGTTAGTAGCAATTAGCTAATAAAACTATATACAGTATGTTGCCAAACCAACACTATTTTCATGCAGTGCTATGCCGATTCCTGCTTAAAATAAGTAAATAATAGTATTTCCTATAACCCTGTTGCTTTTTCAATGTTAAACCAAATAACAAAAGTGCAATATCCGAAACAGTACGATAAGATAGTAGCTTAGTTCATTTTATTGTTATTCCTAAATAGAGTAAAATGTCTTTTTTTAATAGTCGCGTGATGTTTGCTATTTACCTTATCAAATAGTTTGTCTCTGCGGAAACCGCCTTTCTGTTATCATCTCCATCTACTATTACGTAAATCTCGTTTATTTCACTATTATTATTGCATGTTATAGAAACACAGAAAACCATGAATTGTAATGTTACTTATTCTCTGTTATTTTTCTTATGTTAGGCCCTGCTAAAATGACTCTTCTCTGCCTAATGGAAAGCATAAGCAGAATCCAAGAGTGATGGGTCACCATACTGCGAATGCAGACATTGCAACAATGCAGCATGGTGATACCACACCATAGCGGGCTAGTGATGCTTCTGCATCATTGGGCCTCCGGCCTCGCACTCACCAACGAAACACGACAGCATGATCGCTGTCATTTTACGTTGATTTTCTGTGCGAGGGTAGTACCGCCCCGGTCGAGTCGGCCCGTTCGTGCTGAAATCAGCGTGGCTCTACTGCCTTAATTACATATTCAGGGTAGTAAAATTTGAAGAAAGTACTAAAAATACAAAAAAAAGTGTAAAAAACTATAACCCGTCTAGGTGAAAACTTTTATTTTTTAAATAAGGCTTTCCCAAGGCGTTTGTTCAATAGACTAGGAAAAAAATTGCATGCCAGTTAGCAAGCTTTAAAGTATATATTAGCGAAACATGTATATGCTCTAAAAATTATAAAATGTAACACCTTTGTACACCATGTTTAAAGCAAATAAATATATTATTATTGACAAAATATCTAGAAAATGTGTAAGTATAGAAGTACGTTATTTTTTTTAGAAAATCCTAATGCCGTACACATATATTCAACAAGTACCCGGAAAGCAGATTCGACAAAAGTTAGCCTCAGCGTTTAACTATTGGCTCAAGATATCGGAAGAGAAACTCAAAGCTGTTGGTGAAATTGTTCAAATTCTACACAACGCTAGTTTACTGTGAGTATTTTCAAATCCTATTCACTAATTATTTTATAGCTACGATATCTTCAGTGTTGTTTATTATGGTCATAAACGTTCACGGTATTGGAAAGTCAGTGCCCGCAATTATACTGACAACTAGTTTCAATCTACCAATGCAGTTCGCCCTCAGGGTTGCAGAGGTCTGATGCCAGTCGGTCCGTGAACAAAGTGATACTCAGGTAAAACCGGTTGAACTAGTAGCCGATCCCAGATAATCTAGGGAATAATAAATCCTATGTAGGTTATAAAATGTTGTCTACCTGACTTTTAGCGATAACGCATTTCTAGAAATACATACCCGCATATGCGACTGTCATCTCTTATAACTACTTACATATAAACGAGCCAAAATATAAGCCAAAAGGGAAATTCATTAGACAAGCTCTTTATAGGAAGACTTTCTTTAGCTTGCTGGTTTAATATGTAACAAAACGATAGTTTGATGATTCATTCGAACAAATAACCGACAGGCACGAAGCATTTAATGGCTTTCCACTGTATTGCTGACTTGAAACCTCCCAATGTAAGTAACGAACTTCGTTTAAGTGTTTAAGAAACACAAGAACCAATTATCCGGTAGTTCGACAATATACACTTGTTTTTTGACTATCCTTCAACACGGTTGCACATCAGAAGTACCATAAGTAATGTAATACTTTACATCCTATTACAATTTTACGATCTTCCCTAACAATCCCTGTTAACTAATATTACACAATGTTATGGAAAACTGTATTGTAAGTAATTGTATTACCGTAAATAATATCCAGGATAGCCAAGCGACAGCACAGAAACCTTACAAAACTGAATATAGGGCTCCCACACATAACTGCGATGCGACGCCACATCCCAGGAACTTGCGATGCGATTTGCTGCGGTATGAATTCGTGCGGCAAAGCGTTGGTTCTGGTGACCATATTTTCGACATTGTCAGCCGTATTGGACTTGTTTTAGGAATAGTGACATAGATCGCAAAAATATTTTTTCACTGCTGTTAATGTTAAAGAGATAGAAAAAGAAGATTATGGGTTCATTTATTTAATACGATTATGAACGCTAATCGGAACTATTTTACTCGAAAATACTATGTTTTTAGACTACATGAAGAAATTATTTTGATTAATTTAGAAATTAATCAAAACAAGTTCTCCTTCATTTGAAGAGCTTTTTCAGTTTACTGTCACCACCACTACAACAACGATCGTACAAGGGTAGGATTCATGTTATGCCTTTAGAAATGCTGGGACTGTCTACTGTCTATTAGGTAAAGTAAAATATAATTGAATTATTTGTTCACATTTTAATTGGTAACATTAACACAAGCCTTGAGCTTAGTGCGGAAACCGCCGATAAGTTTAAATTGTAAATAGTTTCTGTACAAATAAATAAATAAATAAATAAATAAAATTCTTTCGTTGACATTGCGCTATAGGTGAAATAAACTACTATTAATAGAAGGTGAATTAATTTGATCTTCCCGTGCGTTTGATGATTATTCCTTTCGTTTTTTGCGTTTTTCTCTTACGTGTTATGTAATATAGTAGGAATACGCGATGCGAATCAGTTCGGAAGTTTTTGCGCGGTGCATTTGTGCGAGCTCGCAGATATTTCCGATGCGTTGCGAATTCGCTTTTATGAGTGGGAGCCCAACACAGTTGCTTGTTTATACAAAAATATTTCCTCAGAGTGTAGACAATACGAGGTTCCACAGAGACAGCGTACAACTTATAAAATATATACATTAACCATTTATATGAAAGAAAGAAAGAAAAAGAAAGAAAAAATGTTTATTACCAGTTATCAATCCTTTTACATGCATTTTTACTTCTGCCAAACTGCAGTACAGTTTGTTGGCAGACGTAGCTCCTTATTTAATTATCATAAGTTTTGTACAATTCGTATAACATTCTTTCATTAAATTAAAAACTGTAAATATACACAGACGGCTCTCAACAATTAAGAAATACCACTATTACATTGAAGGTTCTCAAGTAGGTACTTCACGAATCTCGATTTGAACATTTCTTTTACATGAGGGCTGTTACTATTACACATATTAAAAATATCCTCTGGCAGACTATTAAAAATTACTGGCACTAAATATTTACTGGCCCTTTGCCCAAAGTAGTTGTTACAAACAGGTACTTCAAACTTCCGTTTACCCACCCTTTGAGATGTTTCCCGTTTTATTGTATGTTTATATTCATCCCCCGTACAATGTTCCAATGTCAAAAGCAGCACTGACTTCTCATGTACTGGCAGCACTTTACATTCACAGAATAATTGTTCATAATTACTAGATTTTGAGCGCATCTTAGTAGGTTTATCAACTAACAGTTTTAGAAATCTGATTTGTAGCAACTTTATTTGTTCTAAGTAAGTTTTAAAGGTGCGTCCATAGCATATCAGTCCATAAGAAATCAGCGATTCCACTAGCGCATAGTAAACAGTATACAGGGTAGCCCTATTTAGTACAAAACTGATATGATGGAATTTTACAAGTACGGATCGCAGTTTCTCGCATAAGTGTGTTATGTGCGTTTTCCATGAAAATTTACAATCGACTGTCATACCTAAATACTTGTACTCCCCCACCACCCCAATACTTGCACACGCACACTCCACAGTATTTATGTTGGTGTCGCAGGTCCTGTGCAAGCACTCAAAGCTGTGACCCACTATGCGCGGCGGCCTATATTTATTCTTCGCGTAAGGCGATTTAAACCTTTAAAAATAACACTTAATAGAAAAATACACGACAATTTTTGTATCTTTAAAAAATGTTCCTAGAAATTGTTATCCCTTATAAAACTCTCTATTTCCATTTTGTATTACATTAAAGGAGTATAGTATTTATACTATTTATTATTATTTATTATTATTTCATGCCTCTTTTTATTATGTTTTTTTAAGACATACTAGTGCGTTAAATAGTAATATATTGTGTCGCGGGAAGGTCACGGGGAACTGTACAAGCATAAATAAAACAGAAAAAAAGAACACTCAGATTTAGAACATAATTTGATGATCACACAGTGTTGTTGTATGCAAGCAGTTTGCTTAAATCTAACGCACAATGCCATCTAGTCTCAAACTAAGCAGAGCTTGTATTATGGTACTAGACAACTGCAAAAATTTGGTTCGACCCGGGAATTGAACCCGAGACCTCCACCGAGGCAGTCAAATTAAGCCATGGTATTGTAAGCGCGTCATTGTCTTCTATCGCGGATGACATTTTTATAGTCTGAGGTTCTGCAAAGAGCTGATGATCGATGCAGATATTATAGACGTGTGGATATTCAATGGACGTACGATAAACTGCACAAACGAACAATGCAGTCACATCACTGCGAAAATCGTAGTCGTGTATACTGACCATTAGTCTCCCGGCAGACCACAGACTTAATCGGCCGATAGTTTGATCGGGCTGTTAATCAGTATGAACATGCATGACAGTGCGCACACTACACCGATTTGGTATCGGCCGACAAATAGAACACAAGCCAACCCGATCAAACTATTGGCCGACTAAAAGGTTTGTAGTCTGCGGGGGCTCTCGACTTTAACAGACAGTTGTTCGCAATGAGATCTGTTGTTTCTTTAACACCGTAATTTGAATTTAGAATAAATATATCTTGTTACGTAAAACAATTTCCTAAATGCTTAAATTATTCACGGCACTATTTGTTTTTAAATACTATGTTGAACAAAAAGTGATGATATCATCATGTTTCCTGGCCTAGAAATACCTATAGTTGTTACATATATACTTGCATTCAACGGATGAACGTAGGATTACCACTCCTATTAATCCGAAGGAGGTCGTAAGAAGGCAATTGATCTGTAGAGAGAAAGAAAACTTGAAAAAAACCGTCAGGTCAGCTTGACATAGTAGGCATAAAGTTCCTCTCCAAGGAAAAGCCTGTGTCCAGTAGAGGACTGTTACTTTCTTGCTAGCCTTTACAACGTGGAACTAAGCAAGAATGTAAACGTCGTTGTTATTTTTCCCCGGCTCGAAGATCGATGTGAAACCACTGCCTCCGAGATAATTGACTTTCATTAGGTCTGTTGTTGTTTACCCCAGCACTAGGTTTTCTGTTCAGAAAAGAGATATACAAACTAGCTTTAATGCCAGCGGTCCCATCCGCGTATCGTAAACTAGCTTTAACCCGCGGCTCCGCCCGCTTGTATATCGGTTATCGCGGTAAAGAGTAGCGTACGTCCTACCCCAAGAATCAAAGTATTTCCATGCCAAATTTTATTGAAATCGGTACAGCTGTTTAGTCGTGAAAGCATGAAAGACAGGTTACTTTCGAATTTATAATATTACTAGGTTTCGCCCGCGGCTTTGCTTGCAATTAATAAAAAGTATCCTATGTTACTCCTAATACCTCCAAGAATATGTGTACAAAGTTTCTTGATGATCGGGGAAGTAATTTTCGCGTGGAAGCGTAACAAACAAACTTACTTTCACCTTTATAATATTAGTGTGATAGTGTGAATTACACTTGTCACATATGTAATACTGGCCTCAGAGAATGGATGATCGTATCCAGAAAGGGATTAATGAAAAAAGTATCAAGAACTACTGTATTAACTCTTTATTGAAGGCTCTATAAATATTGGAACGCTGTTGTAAAAAAAGGAAAAAGGCGGTTTGTCAAAAACTGATTGACATCTCTATGACACTTATATTTTTTAAAGTTGTGTTCTGTTTCATTGCTTAATAAGGCTTAATACATAATTGTCTATTGTATTGTTATTTATTTTTTTTAATCAGATTCCGCACTCAGAAAGTCATGACAACGAGATGCTCTTTTTATATCTATTCGTATCAACGACTCAATTACAATACAATTTAATTAAGTTATTATTCAGCGGGTGTAATCATTACATCAGCTCTGTCTATTGTTCTACGTATTATTATCTTAAATTAGAATATCATTCGCAATTTAAAAATGCAGCTCGGAATTTACCGATTTCCTTCTTAAACTTCCACTATTACTTTTGAATTGAATTGTAAGGTGCACCACCCCTCTTCATCCCGTGAGTATATAGATATATAAGAGCCGCAGTACAAAAGCATTGTAAAGAGAAGGAACACTACAAACCCGAAACCATCTGGCCAACGCTGTACTTTGTCTCTCCTTAAAAAATTTGGTTTTAAGAGAGAGAGAGAGAGAGACTTATGTCCACCAGTGGACTTTAAAGGCTGTTGATGATAACTTTTTAATTTTGCAGTAAGTAGAAGCATTTTTAAAAGACACATTATTTAAGTTTACTATGCTATAAGGCAACCGGTTGTATTTCCGCAACCAATAACGTAATTTCCGAGAAGATTCCTTTAGATGTGCGCAGAAAAATAGTAACGTTCATATGGAATGCGTAATTTAGCCCACGATACGATGTCATTCCATTAAGTCGGAAATAGATTTTGGTACTGCTACATATGTTTCTGAAGCATGAAAAATCCCATGAGTCACACACGTTCACGTATAAGATCCATTGAAGTGTAATAAAGATAAATGTTGAAACTATTTGGATAATAATACAATTTACGAGGGGAACATAATCTAAAACATGTGTTGTTGGTCATAATTATTGGCGGAAAACATGTCTATCTGGAATGGGAATTTCGTTATTCCAAGTTATTAAAACGCAAAGTTGTAAAACTCAACGTATTTCGAAATCGTGCTACTTTATAGCATTGAAAACAGGGTGCTAAAACACGTTATAACGATATACGCTGATTTATGTGTAAACCATAAATATCACCCACAATAAGAACTCAAAGAATTAGGTTGGAATTACCCATAAACTTTGAAGAGATTTAGTTCAATTCTCGAGTTTTTAATTACAAAGTTATAAAATCTCGCAACGTTTGATAAAATATACCTTTTTTGAGGTGGAATCCCTTCAATTTTATTGGCACATTGTTTAGTTATAGTCTGTTCGATTCCAACACACTGCCAAAATATCCGGTCCGTTGGGCCCGAGGGACTTGCCACACACAAACACGCCCTTTTGTTAGTTTGAAATAATCGGTCCCTATGTTATACAAACGACTTACTATTGTTTCCCTTTTGTTCACATTATTGAATGAAACCAAAGTCCAAACTAAAATTACCTAACCAGAATACTGATACATTTTCCAAAATAAGATGTCACGCACGATACGTTTTTATTTCCTAATGTTGGGATCGACATTATATTAATTTTTTATATAAATGAGAGTGCCAGAGGGTCTCTACTCTGCCTGATAGAAAGTATGAGCAGAATTCAGAAGGGATCACCATACTCATTGCGAATACAGATAATTCAACAATGCAGGATGATGACCCACACTATGCGGTCTATTGACATGCTTCTGTATCATTGGGCCTCCGGTCTCGCACTCCCCAAGGAAACACGATAGCACGAATGCTGGCAATTTAGTTTAGAAGTTAGGTTGGTCTTCTGTGAGACGGTGATACCGCCCCGGTAGATACCGCCCGTTTAGTAAATATTTCATAAATAATAAATACTTCGGACATCTAACATACAACGCTATCTAGTCCCAATCTAAGCAGAGCTTGTGTTATGGGTACTAGTACTAGTACATAACTGACTAGTAGAAATGTGAATGGATTTCAATTTAAACTCATACTATAGTGTCGGGTGACAATTTGATTTTTAAATAACCACTGCGCCACCGAGGTAGTCATCAGTTCGTGCTAAAATCAACGTGGCCCTGCTAACTTTTATACCTAAATACTCATATTTCAAGATATCACTATTCGTAAACATACTGGACAAAAACATTTGTTATTTCAAATATCAAGTATCCAAGTATTACATGTTTACTACTGCGTATCTAAATATATCTTTCAAATGCAAATTGATCTGCGAGGCACAATGATGTAGGTCAGAATTTACACTTAGCACTTAAGTCATATTGCAAAAGAATTCAACGAAGTTTTACCTGTCCTTCAAGAAGTTTAGAATTCTGACTGTTTAGATCGACACATCGAGCCGTTGAATAAATTTAGACAAATTTATTGTCCCGTATCAAGCTAAGTTCAAACAATTCCAGTTTACTGCTAAATGGAGGCTTCTCTTTAAGTTTTGTTCTACTATACAAACGCTGACTTTCCTCCTCTTTGTTATTGACCCCCTCATCACTGATTATTGATTGTTTGCCCCCTTTTACGACATACAAATAATCTCTATATATCATTCTCCAAAATGTTTAACTAAATAGAATCAGTATTTATGCAAGTAACTCATCGTTTCTATAGAATTGGTGGTTCGCTTGTAGACTAACAAGCAGGACAGTATGATGTCATTCCAATTAAAGCTTTTGCCGCTGGGGTAACCCAGTGACAACACCGCCCTATTTAATCAGACGATATGGCACGCTAATGGTTTGATTAATAAATCTAAACGGTTTTTATTGTTCTGAAGTAGTTAATGTATTGATTTTATCGACGGGGGTCGGTAGGTTATGAAATAAGGGTATGGAAACAACATTAATACAATTTAAAACTACTGGAAGTAAAATTCTTAATATTTATATAGTTCTTGTAGTTTTAACTAGTTGTATATATAATATCTATACTAAAATATATAAACGCGAAAGTTTGTAAATATGGATGGATGGATGTTTGTTATTCTTTCACGCAAAAACTACTGACCAGATTTAGATGAAACTTTACAGTAATATAGCTTATACATCAGAATAACACATAGGCTGCTATTTGCCGCGATAACCTACATATAGGCGGGCGGAGCCGCGGGCAACCACTAGTTAGGAATATTTCGTTAGTTAGAAGTACTACATATGTGGTTTTTTAATGCAATCTTTAGTAGATAAATAGGCATTTGTTGATTTGCCAAATACGTCTATAAATATTAATATTATAAATTCGTATGTAACTCTGTCTGCCTGTTACGTTTTCATGGCTAAACCACAGAATTGATATATATGATATCTACAATGAAGATGCTTTTTCGAGGAAGGACATGGGCTATACTTAACGCAAGACATACACGCGGGCGAAGCCCAGGAAAAAAGCCTATTTAAAGTGGAAATTAAAATCTTCATTAAATTTAATTTTTAAAAGGTGTAGGTATTTTTCCTTTGTCTTGAAATGGGTCTTCTGACTCTTGAATGCTTGTCAGGAATGGTTTCATCTTGCAAACGCTTTACTAGCAATGTTTGCAATATTATAAAGTAAATGCATATCATTTATTTGTTTTTTTTTACCGTTGTAGAATTCGTATGACATCACCGGACGATGAACGTTACCAAGGGCGTCCTATTTCGATATGAATCTATTTCAGTCAGTAGTTGTGCACTCGTTACTCTGAGCTAATAAATGTCAAAAAGCTTGCTCTTGACATCGAAGCTATTTAAATAACAAAATCCAATAGAATTCTGAAAAAAGTTGCTTTATTACATACTAGCTGACCCACGCAACTTCGCTTCTCCTATTGTCCGTAGCGTAATAAGTTCTCCCCGTTTTCGCAACATTCTTCATTGGTGCTCCGCTCCTATTGATCTAAGCGTGATGATGCCTATAGCCTTCTCGATAAATAGGTTATCTAACACTGAAAGATTTTTTCAAATCGGACCAGTAGTTACTGAGATTAGCGCGTTCAAACAAACAAAGAAACTCTTCAGCTTTATATATTAGTATAGATTAACTTAAGTTTAATTTTAGTTTCCTCCATACCTTGGTAAAATGTACGTTTTATACCTACTTACCATATCGGTATTTTTTTGTTACATATCCCCAAACTACAATAAGGTATTAGGGTGGAGGACCAAAAAAGCCCCTAAAGCTCAATATTTCGTTTAGTATATCGTTTATATATTTTTTTTTTATTTAAGCACGCCATTTTTAACTTAATCCAGATAGGTACAGACGGGACGCGATTACCTTGTATTACTTTTTAATTGACTCCAAAAAGGGAGAGGTTCTCATTAGAATTCAGTAATTCATTAAACCGCTTTGTCACTCTTTTTAAAACAGGTGGTGTACCTAAGCCAAACCTTAAACAAACATTTTGCATTATTATAATTTAGCTACAAAATGTTGTTGTATACAAAATAAAGTATTCTTTGTCATCCAGAATCGACGATATCCAAGATAACTCAATTCTCCGGCGCGGTATTCCTGTAGCTCACTCCATTTACGGCGTGGCAAGCACCATCAATGCGGCCAACTATGCAATGATCATCGCTTTGGAGAAGACACAGGAGCTTGGACATCCTATGGTGAGATAATGGTGCCGATCTCATAAAATACTTTTTTTTATGGAATAGGAGGCAAACGAGAAGACGTATCACCCGATCGTAAGCGATTACCACCGCCCATGAACACCCGCAACACCAGAGGCGTCACAAGTGCGTTGCCGACCTTTGGGGGATGGGAAAAGGAATGTGGGGAGGGGTTGGGGTATGGGCCTTCGTTATTCTCACTCAACCGGTGAAACACGCTATTTCACACCGATTTTCTGTGAGGCCATGGTATCACTCCGGTCGAGCTAGCCCATTAATGCTGAAGCGTGGCTCTCCAACGGTGGAAGATCCTACTTAAATAGCTACTGGTGATAGGACAGTTAAAGTTGCACTAGCTGAAACAGGCCTAAGACGATAAAATGACAGACCGGCTACTGTTCTACAACTGTTAGTTTTTGTTTAACAATAAAACAAGCAACTTTCTTATTGGAATGACCATAATGAATGCTGGTTATTTTCTTTTAATAAAAGACAAATTCTGCATTAGGAATATACATTCTTTGTAGCGGGTTACAAACAAACATGAAACTGATACAATAGCTGATATATAGCTATAGGCTATATATCATCACGCTAAGACTTACAGGAGCGGAGCACCAATGAAGTATGTTACAAAAACGGGGGGAAAATTATCACGCTACGGGCAATAAGAGACGCAAACGAGGTTGCGTGGGTCGGCTAGTACTCTATCAAATTAAAAAGTACTAATGAAATCTGATTGATAGTTCCGAAGTTCAAACAAAAAGCTTTATAAAAATATGAGAAATTGTTTATCGATCACTTTTTTTTTTCCAGGCGACAAAAGTATATACAGAACAGTTATTGGAGCTGCACAGGGGCCAGGGAATCGAAATATACTGGAGGGACAACTTCCAGTGCCCCTCTGAAGAGGAATATAAGGAGATGACCATCAAAAGTAAGTGCCGTATACCTACTGATGTATTGTCGTTAATAATATTCTATTAATACGTTTACGTTTTCAATAATCTAATCTCTTGTTAAAATTGGAATGGTTAATTCACTACTTTCATTCATATAGAAAATCTATTTCAATGAAAACCACATACTTTTGACGTGACAACGTCTAATAAATTGATGTACGCCGGCTGCATACACGAAAAAGAATGACTCATTGTCCTGTTACGCTCATTGTCCCGTTACACGCCGCATCCATCTCATCACTACATCAATGTTTTGTTATGACGTCACGAAACTATCGTCCGTAAACCACCTTTACAGACAACCATTTTTTTATGTACATTTAAGCTAAATTCAAGCTAAATTTAAACTGTTTTCAATAACCTACATATGTTTAGTATCAACTAAATTATCTATAGTCAACCCTCAGTTGAACAACTGAGCAATATTATTCACAATAATATGTAAGTGTTTTGTATTCCTATTTCGTAGAAACCGGCGGCCTGTTTATGTTAGCGATCCGTTTGATGCAATTGTTTAGTGAAAACAAGTCGGACTTCACTAAACTGTCGGCTATACTAGGATTGTACTTCCAGATTAGGGATGATTACTGCAATTTGAGGGTGCAAGAGGTAAGATCTTAATATTTTAATAGTGTATGGTATAATTACCTAGAATATTGGTACAGTTATTTATCTTAGTAGACTACTGTGCTTGAGGTCGGGTTCGATGCCCGGGTCGGCCCAAACGCTTGAATGATCTGCAAATATTTGTTTCGGAGTTTGTGTGTTTCCTATAAATAATATGTATGTTAATACAAAATAGTATATATATATATACACAGTAATTATTTAAGTACAGTACACAGTAAGTAATTAAATAACTAAACAGAACTTGTACGAAGGGTACTAGACAACTGATATAAATACATATTTTATTTTACTGCCGCGTTGGTCTAGCGGTTGGCGTGTGCGACTGCTGATCGTGAGGTCTCGGGTTCGATTCCCAGGTCGGACCATATGTTTTTATGATCTACAAATATTTGTTTCGAAGTTTGGGTGTTTTCTATGTATAATATGTATGTATTTACAAAAAAAAAGTATATATGTATTTGTATCAGTTGTCTAGTACCCATAACGCAAGCTCTGCTTAGCTTGGGACTAGATGGCGTTGTGTGTTAGATGTCCGAAATATTTATTTATTATTATTTATTATATATATATACGTTTAGTTTGGGACTAGAGGGCGTTTTGTGAATGTGGTATAATATATAATTATACTAGTTTTGCGCCCGCAGCTTCGCATGCATTAAATAAAAAATATCCTATGTTACTTCTAATACCTCCAAGAACATGTGTACAAAGTTTCATGATGATCCGTTAAGTCGTTTGCCCATGAAAGCGTAACAAATAAACTTACATCTTTATAATATTAGTGTGATTATATTGAACGAACATTATGATAAATTATTTTGTAGTTTAATAAATATGAAGGCCGATTACCTATTTTAACAAAATCAAGGTCGTTATTTCAAGAACGTTTCTCAAGCGTGAAGCAAACATCTTTCTCTCTCAACAAGATTCTAAATCAAATCCTATCCTATCCCCTAGGCTCTAATATATTTATTTATTTATAATAATATATATTTTTATTTATATTTAGCTATGCCACTATCGTCACTATCATTACAGGAAAAATTAATGCGATAGATAACTTATAACATTTATTGTTTTAAAAATACGCAAGGTCAAATTTGCAAGGATAAAAATGGTTGATAACTTTTAGCTCTTCATTACAAATTGTATTTTAATCACCCTTTGCTAACAGAGTCCATTGATAGAAACAATATTAAGGTCTTGGTGAACTTTATTAATGATAGTTGTGTTAGTGGTGAACTTTGTTAATGATTCGTTCGTTCGTGTAAGTTGAGCTTTTCCAAGCGAGATAATCTTGACCACTGGCATGGCCAACAGAGGCGGGATTGGATCGGACTGTAATATTACTGACTGAAGACGTTATGTGGTTTTTAGTGAATTACCGTCCGTTCGATTCGACTGCATGTATTGCGGAGTAGATAATAAATCGCTTTATTGTACACCAGATAATTTAGTACATAACTAAAAGCTAGGTCGGTCGATAGTACAACTGGCGGCATTATTGCTCAACGGCTATCTCTTCCAGGCAACCGTGGGATGGAAATAATTTACGTTATTGGGCAGACGTATAGTGTAGCGTCTGGTGCATTACACAGTTAAACTAGTAGATTTGAAAAAGGCAAATAAAGCAGTATTAACTATACTAATGACAATCTTATATATAAAATTCTCGTGTCACAGTTTTCGTTCCCATACTCCTCCGAAACCGCTTGACCGATTCTCATAAAATTTTGTGAGCATATTGAGTAGGTCTAAGAATCGGCCAACATCTATTTTTCACCCCCCTAAATGATAAGGGTGACCCATCCTTAAATTTTTTTTATGGCAAAACGACGTTTGCCGGGTCAGCTATATTATATGAAGTTCTGGTGTCACAAATACATATTATATGGTTATGTATACATAATAAGAAATAATAATAAAAATAAAGGTATTCCTAGCTTTTGCCCTCATATATGTCGGTTATCACGGTAAATAGTAGCCTATGTCCTTCCTCAAGAATCATAGGATCTCCATTGTAAGTTATATCCAAATCGGTTTAGCCGTGAAGGCGTAACAGACAGACAGACAGGTTTACTTTCAAATTTAAAATATTGTTAAGTATGGATTGGACGAACTGCTTTGAGAGTATTTACTTAATTTACTTGTAAAATCTTTTTTTAGTATACGGAGAACAAGAGTTACTGTGAAGACCTAACGGAGGGAAAGTTCAGTTTTCCTATCATCCATGCCATCAGAAACCCCGAAGGTGACAACCAAGTACTTCGTATCCTTTATAAAACCCTGATCGTTGACTGCAAGATGACATGGCAATATAGATGATATACATAATAAATAATAATAATAAATCTGTATTGGAAACTAAAAGAAAAGAAACAGTAACATTATGTGCGAGAATATCTGCATTATTTAAAAACTGTGTCGTAGCCATTAACGCCTCTTCCGATCTGAGGCCGTCAGAGATACATCAAAACACAAAGAGAAACAATACAAATTAAATGAAATTAAACTAAAATTGCTGACAACAGATGACTTGGATACAAATTTTACCAAATTAGTACGTGTATTATGAGTTTTACCAAATTAGTATATGTTTTAATAGTTACTTGTGGTGACAGATTAAGAATACAGAGTATCACCCCTATTCATCCCATGAGTGTCGTAAGAAGCGATTACGCAGGACAATATCAATGCAAAAAGAAGGAAACTTAAAGGAAACCCTATACCATCCCATATGGCCAGCGTAGCTAGTTAAGCGTATAAGTTTTTTCAAGTACCCTCTCTTTGCAGTACTCCTGCGTAATTTGGTCCCCGTATTCGGCTCTTACGACACCCACAATATGAATGGAGGTAACTCTCCTTAATCTTTATCCTTCCACACATATATAAACATTAATATAGCCAGTAAAAAAGGTTAACTTACTTTTTAAAATGACGTCCGAATGAAGTCCGTTGACCATAAAGAATTCATCCTTAAATCATGCTGTTAGATATTCTTCGCCAGCGAACTCGAGACGTTGAAGTGAAGAAGTATTGCATCACGATACTGGAGAAACTCGGCAGCTTTGCTTATACCAGGGAAACTTTGGAAAGCTTAGATGAGGAGGCAAGAAAAGAGGTATGATTTGAAGTTCATCCTTAATCATTTAGTTAATATTCACCAAATTTTAGAAGAAAAATGATCAATTTTTTTTTTGTTTTTTTTTCGATTACTGCATTTTTGTTCACACGCCAAAATTTTACCTTGCATTTTCTGATATTAATGTACATGTGTTAATAAATCATCAACAACCCATAACGTCCCACTGCTAGGCTCAGGTCTCCTCTCAGGAGCGGGTTAAGGCCATACGTCCTCACGCTGGCCAAGTGCGAGTTGGCGACGGACAAGACAACGTTGTGGCCACGTAATCTTCCAGTTGGATGTTTTTAAGCCGCCCATAGGACTCCAACTATGCTTCACGACTGTTATCCTATGATAACAACCGGGACCGACTGCTTAACGTGACCTCCGAATCACGGCAACGCTCATGGTAACATGCCACTAGCGGTCACCCATCCAGGTACCGGCCGCGGCGTCGTTGCTTACCTCTGTGATTGTTTCAAATCACCGAATGCAACTGGGCTATATGTGTTGTTAATAAATATTGCAGAGTAATCAATAATCGGTAATTCTGGGAATCCGGCTAATGCCAGTTAAATTCCATATTGAACAGGAAAAAATGCCATAATATTTATACAGAAACATTTTAATAAACACATATGTTTGATTTTATGTTATTACATTGATAGTATTTGTATATACGACAGGTGGATCGACTCGGCGGCAACCCACACTTAGAAGCACTATTAGACGACCTCCTCAGCTGGCGACAGTAGCCACATTAACTTTAGTCAGAACACTTATAGACGTGACTAGATAAAGGCAAACTTAAACCCCAAGTTGACGTTGATTTTTTTCTATCAATTTGTGTTTTAGGGCTCTCAAACGCCATCTGACGATGAGAATTAGAGCTTTTGAGAGACCGAAGGCTCAATGATACAGAAGCATGTCAATAGGCCTCCATAGTGTGGGTCACCATGCTATATTGTTTCATTGTCTGCATTCGCTAAGAGTATGATAACCTAGTCACTTTGGCAGGCCTATATAGATATATATATATATCTAATATATCTATATATATATAAATAAAAAAAGCTTCTAAAATGTTATCGCATCTGTGAGACCAATGGCATTTTAAAAGCTTGAATATAACTTTTAAATTTCAAATGCGGGTAAGTTGCAATAACTAAAATTGTATTAAAAATGTTGTAGTGTTGTTATATTGTGTTCAAGGTTCACTTCACTGGCTTACATGTTATGTTAAATTGTCAGCCAACAAATAAGCCAGTAAACAGTAGCTTTATTTCATAGTTGGTGATATTTTTTAGAATTGTGATGCTAGAATCTAGTTACGTCTATAAACAATTTTACCAAAACCATTAGATTTGTAGTGCAAAAGACATTGTTTTGATTTTACTTTTCATTCTGATTATTAATATATTTTTGAAATATTCCATGTTAATTTCATGTTTTGTTTTTTTCTCTCTCATAAGCAGGCTAGCCAACCAAAAAAAAAACACGGTAACGAAGTGTTGTCTTCGTATTTGCAATTTAATTTCATGACAATACCAATACAATTATTTTTTTCTATAAAATATCCATTTATTTCCTAGGTAGGCAGCTTTTAACTGAAAAAATATATTTTGTAAAGAAATTGATATTATAATGAAAAGTAAAATTGATTTATTTTTATTTATTTGTAATTCCTTATTTTATATCAGAGTGTTTAGTGGTTTTTGTAGAACCTTTTTCAAATTTTAACAAAAATGTTACAAAATAAGTTCTGATTATTTGTTTGTTATTTACATTCCATATTTACAATTTTAGGTAGAGATGCTTAAGTATTTTAGACAGCCAAACGCAATGCTGCTTTTAATAAATTTAATCAAATCAAGATTTTTAACATCTGCCTGTAATGCATAATATAATGGACAGTTTTTTTTAAAGAAGTCTGTATAGGCACTGCTTAGTGCAAGCGGTTTAGCTACTTAGGCCTTCAGTTTTTGCATAGTATAGTTTAATAAAACTGTTTTTACGAATTTTGTTAATTTAGAAAGTTAGGAGATATTTGCCTTGTATAGTTTTTTATTTCGTTCCGAATAGAAACCGGTTAGTGATACTTCTATAAATGACTGATCTCGCCTTGATAAAATTCGTAAAAATAGTTCATAATTAAAATTTTGTTATGTATATTGTAAATGTTATAAAGGTTTTGTTATTCTTAATCTATAAATATTTGCCATGCAATCAATTTTATAATTAATGTTGAATTCGTAGCTAGAGATCGTCTTGTATTTTATTAGTAAAATGAACGCTGCTTTTTAGATGGTATACTAAAATAATATTTGTTGGTAATCTCCTTTAGTGATAATAAATTATAGTACATTCGGGTTAAGAAAATAATGACGCATCGGCCAAGCCATC
Source organism: Spilosoma lubricipeda (assembly GCA_905220595.1). Lineage (NCBI taxonomy): Eukaryota > Metazoa > Arthropoda > Insecta > Lepidoptera > Erebidae > Spilosoma > Spilosoma lubricipeda. The sequence continues at coordinate 10,388,397 of HG992282.1, read as the reverse complement.
GCACCTTGACCAACTAGGTGCTAAGCTTTCGTACAAAAGAATAATTTCGCGCTACTTGCCACCTTAGTCAAGATGCAAGTATTTAGCGTCGAATCACTTTCTACAATCGCTACCGCTGACATTATATTGTTTTATTGGCTAATATTATGTTTGACCAAGTGATTTTGCATGAAGATGACGTCACATCCATTCATTTGTTAGTTTTTTTATAATCATTTACGTTTGTAGAATGTTGGCTAAGGAGCTGATTGGCAGTGGGCGGGGCTTTATGCGTCACTATTTTCTTAACACGAATAAGTGTGTTGCTGCTTTACTTGTTATGAGTAGAGCTCATAATCAGTCAACTACGAAGTGGCGCCACTTTTTAATAATAATTAGACAACCTACATCAGCATATTCGTGAACCCAAGTTACTTCACTAATATAAAAAATATTCTGTACTACTGTGTGTACTGACATGTGCACTAATGTTTTAGTGAAATGATAAACATGATGTTTTGGACACACATACGCATCAATAGACATTCGGGTCTTTTAGAAGGGTATTTTAGTCACAAGGCCTCGTCTACATAAGTTGAATGGTATTATTAGGTTGAAGCACACAAATTTGAGCATCACCGCCATCTACACTTTCAAGTAACTTGAGTTCATGAAAACTTATTTTATGTAAAATATATAAGCGTTTTCTAACGCTTACTTAAGCCGCTTTGTACTTACGCAAACGAATGCTTAAATAGAATATATTATTTTATTTTATTAATAAAACTATTTTTACGGATTATTTAGTTTTTTTTAATTTCCTTTTTTGTATGAGGGTATGTGGAGAAATTTTTCAATAATTCGTAGTACTAACCCGAATATATTTAGTTCCTATACTTAATTAAACGGTGATAAATCCGTAAAAGTAGTTTTTATTTGAACGGTAATTAATAACCAGCAATAAACACTGAACAAGTTTAAGTTCTGCTGTGTTCTGATTACAATGTCATAGTCATGGCAGTAAAGATTTATTTTATTATTTATGTTATAGTAGTTATAACGGATATAATCATCAGTTTCAAATTTCATCTTCATCAGTATGAGGATTACTAAAATAGTTACTTGATAAAAACAAAATATCTATTTGATGTATTTTTGATTTTGAAAGCAAAGTGCTGAAAAGTACCTACATCTCAATTATGCACGTTGAATCATGGATCATCTGTTCTAGACAAAGAGTTGTTTTGAATCTATTTTAATTCATTTTTAAGTGTTAATCTCCTTTATCTGCTCTATCGTGCACCAACAAGATGGTTCGACCAATTTTTAAGCGGTCGTAAATCTGTTTTAAAATCTGAATCTAAATATTTAGCAAGGTTTAATATCGATATGTCTTGTGAGCAATATACCTCTAAACAGAATCAAACAAACTTAAGCCATAGTTATTATATAAAATCTATAAAGCTTAGTTTTGGTATCAAGGTACAATATGCCGTATTTCTATAGCTGTAAAAACAAATTTTGATGTTTGTAGTGTTAGAATTATATTTTTGAGACTTAGTAGCTCATTACGTCATTACTAACATGTCTGTTATTTATATTTTGTCTGTAACACAAAAGTATAAAATCCCACGAAAGAATTTTTGATCGTGAGGTCTCGGGTCGATTCCCGGGTCAGACCAAATGTTTGTATGATCTACAAATATTTGTTTCGGAGTTTGGGTGCTTTTTATGTATAATATGTATGTATTTACATAAAAAAGTATATATGTAATTGTATCAGTTGTCTAGTACCCATAACACAAGCTCTGCTTAGCTTGGGACTTGATGACATTGTGTGATAGATGTCCAAAATATTTATTTTATCTTAAAATCAAATTGTCACCGGACACTATAGTATGAGTTTACATTTAAATGCAATCACACTTCTTCTCTACTTGAAAATCATATTTTTGAACATATCCCAAAGAACACCACGATGATAAAAAAAATATATTTAAATAATTGCATTGAATTTCTCTCATGGACATAGTTTATAAAAAATTATCTTACTTAAAATTTTATATTTACGCTTCAAAAAATTACTGAAGCTTTTCGTCTAACTTAATTTACATAATATTATTAATATGGATTATAACTAATATTGCCTAAAATTATCTAATTGAAATTTTATTGACTTAAGACATTTCGCTGAATTTAAAGTTTGTAAAAGTAGCCAGTAGTTTTTAACCGACTTCCAAAAGGAGTAGGTTCTCAATTTGATTGGTATTTTTAGCTAAATAAATGTACTTAGTATATCGTATCAACTAGCCAATAACGACAATAATAAAAAGTATAGTATCAAATCGATACTTTTAATAGTTATTAAGCTTTAGAAATCTTAAATTGGAAGCATAAATTAAGGCTAAAAACTTTGTTCAATACGTATTTATAGTGTGTCTGTCTGTGTGTAGGACAGTACCAACTTATTTAATAACCCCCTTTCATATTAAAAGAACCGAAACAAAGATCTTTATGAATATATTGCGAAAATGTTTAGTGTTATACTTTAATCTTATGTCACATAAAAATGTTAAGATGGTACTCTGCGAACAAAGAATTAAGGCTGATTAAAACTACGTCTAGCCGTTTAATACAATCACACGCACATATATACAACGATGCTGCGCCTTTGCTGGCCAATAAGTAGGTCTAAGATCCAATATTTTCAAAAAATATGTGGTTAATATTGCTTGGTATTATAGGACAAAATCTTCTTGCTGAAGAGTTCACACATATTTAAAGGACACACGGCATAACTTCGTTTTTTTTGTAAAATAGGTACTATCTTAACTTTTTTATTTGATTTCAGACTTTGGTTTAGTGTGGTTTTTTATAATCCATTGGTCAAAGGGACACCCTTTGTTTCATTGTTAATAACAATTTTAGTAATTTAAATAAAATAAAAATGCCTCCTAAACACACGCCTTGTCTTCCAAACAATGACAATAAATTGGCTTAATGTTAATATTTAATGTATTAATTCTTAAATAGTATGTATACTTTTATTCAATATCTTTAAATAAATAGGGAAATAAACCCATATCGTGGCATTTATCTGTAGTTTATGCTGACTTAAGGTAAATAGCTATAACCTATATATTAGTATTTTCTCTGCCATTAATTGATTTAAAATTTGAAAAAAAATCTTACTGTATGTTACACAGTAACAAAACGCATTGAAAGGAAGATTTGCAGGTACCAGTGAACCTATATATATAGGGCTTTATAGCATATCAATTTATAGAAACTTAGCTCTGTGTTCAACAACGAAGACTTACTAAGCGATCTACCTTTAAAACATATCTGTTGTACCCAAAATAAAGCTTGTGTAACCGAAATATTGTCTTATTTATACACCATCTGAACTGGCTATGTTAATATGTAGAAACCTCAATTAAATATTTGATGGCTGCTGACCTTATCAATTTTCTAAAGCAAAAATAGATCTGTCACCAAAATTGAGTCTTCCAAGACATTGTGCTTATTAATATTTTCGAATATCATACACACAAAGCCATCTAGTGTCAAAATAAGCAGAGCTTCTATGAAAGCTTGATCGACTGATAGAATACCTATATGCTTTTTTATGTAAACACTAGCAGACCCACGTAACCTCATATGCGTCTCCTATTGCCCGTAGCGTGATAATTTTCCCCCGTTTTTAAAATGTTTTTCTTGGTGCTCCGTTCCTATTGGTCTTAGCGTGATGATATATAGCCTATAGCCTTCCTCGATAAATGTACTATCCAATACTGTAAGAATTTTTCAAATTGGTCCAAAGATTTCTGAGATTGCTTGCTTGCACATCTGCAACCAGCTTTGGTCAATCGGTCGTCCCCACTGCTCCTTCACGACAACGCGCGACCCCGTACTGCACAACAGACAGTCTCCAAGCTGCAAGAGCTGGGGTTGGAAGCTCTCCCTCATCCGCCATGCTCACCAGACCTTGCACCTACCGAATATTACTTTTTCCATAATTTAGACAACTTTTTAGTGGGTAAAAAATTCAATTCCCGAGAGGCAGTACAAATGCCTTTGAAGAGTTTGTTGCCTCCCGTCCAGCTGATTTTTACAAGAAGGACATCAATAAACTGCCAATGCGTTGGCAAAGATGCATTGATTGCATGGGTGATTACTTCGAAAAAAAAAAAAATAGATTTCAGAGAAAACATCCAAGCTCCTAAACAATAATTTGCAGATCATACAAACTTTAAGTCATTCAGGGGTGGACGACGATAGGTTGATTGAATTGAATATAAGCTTTACCGTGAGAAAGCCACGCTTCGGCATGAATGGGCAGGCTCGACCGGAGTGATACCACGGCATCACAGAAAACCGGTGTGAAATAGCGCTTGCGCTGTTTCACCGAGTGATTATGGATACCGGAGTTCCATACCCATCCCCTCCCCACATCCCCCAACGGTCGGCAACGCCTCTGGTGTTGCTTACCATCAGGTGATGCGTCTGCTCGTTTGCCACCTTTACCAAAAGCATTTAATCTGAATACATATAATTCAATATAAAATTGACGGATGGCATACACAGTGGTTTTCTAAAATACTCGTATATAATGAATAGGACACTGCAGTTTGAGCTATAGTGACGGAAAATACCATTGCCTGTATAAAAAAAATATATGTTGGAGAACACTTCAGCACTTTGGAATTGTTAGGATGCACACAATAAAGAATATTGTAGGTATCTTTTTCAATTTAACTAAGAAATTGTGTAATAAATAAATATTCGCCACACACTGTATTGTGGAAACCAGACAGATGATAAACATACCTATATAATTTTAAATTCATGCATGCATATTATAAATAAGCTGAACCCCGTGGTTATTGGAGTACCGCGGGACAAAGCTTGTCTAAAAAAAGTAGCCCAAGTTACTGCTTAGATCATCCGCTATCTGCTAGCGAAGTCCTGTCAAATCATTCCTGTCGTTCCAGGATTCCAGGATTACCCGGAACAAACAGACAAAAATTGTAAAAAAAGTTTTGGTACATGTACCGTGTACATATGCATTTATTTTAATATTACAAACGGACACTCCAATTTTTTTTATTTGTATAGATGTATAGATTACACCTAAACAAAGATAATGTCTGAATGGGAATGGAATCCACAACCTCCGGCCGCGTAGGTTCACCAACCCCTAGGCCAATTTTTTTTTCCTGAGAATTTATACTTACTCACGGGTCATATCCGTATATCTTACTTATACTTATCTTAATGTAACCACTCCGATATGTTTTTAAATAAAAGTCAAAATACTGTTTATGTACTTTATTAATATTTTTACATTCGTCACAAACTACAGAACTGCGACTCTACTAGCCAAGGTTTTCGTTGGATCAAAATGCTCCTGAACCGTAAAATATCAACATAAATAAAACTATCATTACAATTAAATTATGATTTATATTAATTTATTTTTTTATAAATTGTCACAATAAAAGAATATTACATTTTTAAAAATCTAAAATCATATACAAATAATCTCTCTTATTGAAACTAACAGACGAAAAAAATCAAAGCGGATTTTTAATGGAAAATATGATGTCTGTATCACAATGTTATGGACACGTAGTTCCCCAGTAGATTCACTAAATATACATAAAGTTACATTTTTAAGCATATTTTGTCTCAAGAAAGCAAAAGGTTAAAGTATAAAAGCTAATCTTTAATATCAAAAGCCTCAGTACATTGCTAGATGTGTCGCTACAATCATCGACAAAAATTCATAAGTCATAAAAGGCGTAATATCAAAATTCTAGACATTAAACAAACCTAGTGCTTTATTGAAATATTTAAAATTACCCTCCATTGACGCAGAACATGGCTTCTCTAAACACTAACATTTATTAACTGATTTCAAGTTATTCAAATTATTTTAATGTGTCTTAATTTACTTTGTTAGTCTTTAAATAATATACAGCACTTCTAGACCGATAGTTGTCTATGGTAGTAACTCGCGAGGTAGGTTAAAGCTTAATTTTTGTAGTCGTATTTATAGCGTAATAACTAAACTACAAAATAATCTAACTTCTTAGCGGTCACTGTTTTATTATAAAGCTTTTCTAAACATTTTTAATATTAATGAAAACTTTAATTTTAATATTAAATAGTCAAATATGTGAGAAGCATGTTTCGCATTAATGGAATGTGCACAACTATAATATATTACAATTAAATATCATAGTAAAATTAATACGAATTCATTAGCACACTATATTAAGAATTAATAGTTAAACCGTTGTCATTCACACATTACACAAGAATTGGAATTTTATCAAAAATATATTTTAGAGGTGGGCCTGCCACCATGTATCATTATTGTTAGTCAATATTTAATTTTCGGTTTCAGGTATTACCGGTTACGATACTGATAAATACCAATTCTTGTAGTCACAACATTCGTCTTCATGTGTACAGTATTTTTTTTCTGTCCGTACTAGGGCGTTGTGATTGTGCATTTTTACCAAACTATATAATATTAAGCTTTAAACCTACATATTGAATATTTGCACCATGATTACATTAGAGACTCTAACGATAATATCAAGACTTTGCTAGCACATAGAGCACGATTATAAAACGCTATATGCAGACAGGAGCCAAAGCGCGAAGCTCGCAGCGAGGCAAGAGCATTTATTCTGTCTTATAACTTGGACACAACTTAAATAAAACAATTTGGAAAAATCTCTTTGGAAGAGTCGGACAACGATGATTACGATTTTTTTAAATCTTTGTATTTAGAGTACAGTGGTAATGAGGATAACATAAAAATACTCAATCACGACGTGTATAGAGGCTGGCGTGGTGTGGACGTGCCGGGTGGCGCTCACGGGATCCAGCCCACCACGTAGCTGCGACTGCGGGTGAACTGGCTCAGTCGGCGAATGCGACCGCCTGACAGAAAACACATCTCACATTAATTACAGTTCATGAAGAAGTATGTACGTGAAAAACGCTTGAATCGGCGTTGACGCAGATTAATGCACAATAGTTTACAATTCATGTGATGAAACGATGCGTTTGGAATTTACTCACAAACTATCGCCAAGTAAAAGCAACAAAACAGATATTGACCAGGTATTTTATTTACCTTGTGTACTTTAACTATTTGCACACTTTGTCTATAGTGCGGTAACCGTCTGCACATTTGATTTATTGTCTAAAAATATGTTTTATCGTTTAGAACTACGAAGCATTCGCAGATGTTCATTTGCCAAATATTTATGAGTTTAAAATCAAATTAATTCGTATATGTCTTATTAAACTACAAATTTAACATTTCATGGACAAATACGTATCTGAAAAACAAAATTAATGTAATTGTTAGTTTGAAAAAACTGTCCTTTGTTGTCTTACAGTCCAACTTTATTACAAGCTTTAAACCAAAGCGAAGGTAATTATTTATATCTGCAAGTGAGTTGAAAAGGTATACAAATGTAGTCAGTGAAATTATTATATATTATTAGACAAGTAACAGATTGATTATGTTGAATAATGTCATATTGATGTAGCAACTTGACGTATATTAGAACCAGTGAGTACTAAACTTTGAAACCAGTATATTTAAAATAAAGTTTAGCGTTATAGCCATTTAGTCATCATGAGAATGTTAGAAAATGTCTCAAGATTGTGAATCAGGGTAGTAGAGCCACGCTGATTTCAGCACGAACGGTCCGGCTCGACCGGGGCGGTACTACCCTCGCACATAAAATCAACGTAAAATGACAGCGTTCGTGCTGTCGTGTTTCGTTGGTGAGTGCGAGACCGGAGGCCCAATGATGGACCAGCATCACCATACTGCATTGTTTGCAACGAGTATGGTGACCACCACTCTTGGATTCTGCTTATGCTTTCCATCAGGTATAGTAGTAATTTTGTCATAGATAAATAAATAAATAATCTGAAATAGTTCCTTGTACAAACATATTGAGAATGATTAAGTACGACCTTATTCGGAGATGTTATTTAAGTTCAAGCAACGGACTTCAACTTACAGCCTTAAAATTGAAAATATTAAAGAACCGTTGCTTAAAGTTAAATAGCGTTTATGAATAAAGACGTTAATTCCTAAGTACACATTTCACAATAGAAAGTGATGACTATGGATACAATTTTATTCAGTTAGTTTACTTTTATAAAATTGAATATTTTTGAGTCTTGCTACTAAACTTGTTTTACTATAAACCTGCATAATGATAAATTCTATGAGCTACGATTGATTAGTAGGAAATAAAGGTGATTTGATGCAAAGTATGCAGTATACATAACATATATATATGGATAAATGCAAACATGCGTTGGAAATGAACATATTTTTACAGCATAATATATCTCGTACTGATTTCGAATGATAGTAATTTATTGGAATTTTACTTAAATTAATAATTATTATATATATAGATTTACATGATAATAATAACAGTAATTAAATTAAAACAAATGAAACTAGAAAACATGTAATTTTACTAGAAAAAATATTTTTCAAAAATACTTCTGTTGTGAAAATACTATTATTTGATACTACGAAGCATCTCAGAGCCAATTTTTTTTCTTTTTTAATGAGTAGGTACATTAGGTGAACTTACCACGTGCGACAGTTCAAGGCTCTAAGCGTTGTTCTGGCTCCGGCGCTGCTGGCGTACTGCAATGCATACACACCGACTCGTGTCACACATTTATATATACACATACAATATCACCGATGTTCTCTGATGTAGTATCAAAATTTACCAATAAATGGAATGTAAAAATAACAATCTATGTCTTATCAAGGTTTATGGGCAACTACCTCGTTTGCGTCTCCTATTGCCCGTAGCGTGATAATTTTTCCCCGTTTTTAAAACATTCTTCATTGGTGCTCCTCTCCTATAGGTCTTAGCGTGATGATATATAGCATATAGCCTTTCTCGATAAATGTACTATCCAACAATGAAAGAATTTTCAAATCATTTCTGAGATTAGCGCGTTCAAACACAGAAACTCTTCAGCTTTATAATATTAATATAGATTAAAAATCAGTAACTAAAACTTTTCTATTATATGCAAAGAGTCAAAATATTAGACTTGTCTTTTATTATATTTCAGAACAAGTCTGTATAGATTTATCAAATAATTTTAATTACAAATATAAGAATTTCATAAATATGTTAAGACTTTACATTTGGAAAAGAACTGTGTAAAGTTTTTTATTCTATTTTAGTCTAAAAAAACCTCACTCACTACTTCAATATTTCGAAAAAAAAAGGATACAGCGAACATCGGCGATGTCATGGATTCTTTTGGAAATAACAAGGATAAAATATACATATTTCAAACAGTACATCAGAAAACAAATTCAATTGGAAGTCGTGTCCATGCCTTTTTGGTTTTTTCATAACTTTAGTATCAAAATCATTCCGCATACAAGTTAGTATTCACAATCATGCGTGTCATTTTAGTTCTGGAAAACAATTATCTTATGGTTTCTAGTTAATAAATGTCGAAAAACTTTATGACTATCCTGTCTCAATTGGGATCCACAGCACGTCGTCGGTTCTCCAAGCGAAAAAAAAACAATATTAGCGGAAGCCTTTGCGCTGTGAAAAACCGTTAATACCCGAAAAAAAATAGCAGGACACCATTTGGCGCGAAAACAAATGACATTTTACCGATTTTATGCGGCCATTTTGTTTTTAATATCTGACTGTTCTATGTTCCCCTCTCTGCTAGAAATTAAATTGTTAATTTTAATATTCTGTAGATAGAATAAAACACATCAAAATATATTAGTTTCACTTAAGTCGGAGATTTAATAAAATTGATTTTTTTAAGATAATTTATGTAGATTTATTTAAAGTTAAATAGTAGAAAATAGTTTAGAGACTAGAGAGATATGACATTAATATCGTCTAGCAACGATATTAATGCTATATTCAACTAAATAGATGTATGTGCAGTCTTAAGTACAGGAGACATTTATAAATTAACTAAAGCTGTGTTTTGTTCAAAATTATTCTTGTGACTTTAAGAAGCTCATAATTCCAAATTTAATGTTTTTGCTTATTCTGCTATATGAGCTGTATCCCAAAAATATAATTCAAAGTATATGCCGTTTTTTTTCTAAAAAGTTTTAGAAATTGAATAAGTCACGTTTAAATTGAAATGAATTTTGTTGAAAAATAAAACTGCACTTTTGTAGTATGTGTAAGTGAACACTCTCAGCCGGTATTTTAAAGAAGCTGTAACATAAGCGTAGTTTGTTATACTGGCGTGCTAACAATGCACTGCTGGGCCTGACCTCCGTACTATTGGCTACGCGCCCCCTTCGCCAGGTTGTTAAAGAATCTGAATTGAAGCCGCAGCGTAAGGTCTTTCCGTACTGTAATGACAAACATTAACTCTCAACTAGTGTACACACATGTGGAGTGTAGGTTTCCTACTATGTGAATTAGAACAATTTCTTCTCAGTTAACACAAAACAAAATCACAAGAGCGCATTTGCGCTCAAAAGTTCATTCGGGTATTTACCCGAATGAACTTTTTTTGGAGAAAAACAATTGACCGACCACGATTGTCTATGATGATGTCGTATATAGGAGTGCATTTAAAATGTGAAAATAAAAAAAAAGTCACGTCAGAAGGAATCTTTATATGGTTGTCTATCAGTCACATTGAATAAATTGTGCAGTAGAGAAAAAAGGATTTTCTACGATACATGAAATTCGGTATGTTGTCACAGAGCACAGTCGTTCCAAGACCTCTACACCTGTAATTCCATATATAGCAGATTTTGTAATGATCCCTCATTCTGTACTAAAGCTTTTATCATAAAAAATAGTTTTTTTACATATAAAAATAATTTGTTAATATTGTTCGAATTCACATTTATTGGTGTAAAAATCTCTACAAATACGGTTGGGGGAACGCGTGGTTGTGTGAGTGGCAATACGGCAATACGCGGTTACTCACGAGTGCGGGTTGGGATTTATATCCAGTGGTGCCGCCTTCACGAAACTCTGCGCTCCTTCCTTATTTGTCAATTGATTTACGTCTGATTCTGTCTCTGTATGTTCCCCTTCTACATTCATGGGGATTACTCTTTCACCAGATAGACTATTCTCAGGTACTGATTCTTGCGTATTAATCGGTTTTTCTGTATCAGTAGGGACTAAATTCTCCGTATTTGTCGAGTCAACTTTTCGTGGATCGAAAGACTGCTGTTTTTGTATATTGGAAGATACCGATTTCTCTAGTTCAATTGAAGACGGTATTTCATTCTCATTTGACATTAATTTCTCTGTACTATTTACTATTGATCTTTCAGTTTCTGGTGTTTTGACTATTTCAGTATTGACTGTAGTTTGATCTTTCGTTTCTTTAGCTTCAACTATGATTGATGTTTCGACGGATTCTGAAATTACTGGTTTGATTTCTTCCTTTGTAGGAGTGACAGCTTCTACGCTTGGTGGTGTGAGATTGAAGAAGCTACTGTCGATGCCGACGGCTGGCGGGCGGCCTCTCGGCAAACGCAACCTCAGCGACACGCTAGCTCGCTTTTGAACTCGGCAATCTGATCATGAACATCGATTTCATATATCGATTTTAGCTTGTGTCTAATGGGTATTCAGTTGCCCAATTGATAGGCATGAGTCATGTGTTTGTGAATTACACCTTAATTCATGATTATTAAAAAATCGATACTTATAGTTTCGATCTCTTTTTAATCGTTTAATAAAATATCTTTTCGATACTATACTTTTGATAATTTATAAATACATCAATTTCAAACAATATTTACCATAAACAAATTAAAAACATATAATCATTTAACTTTTTTGTTTTGTGCTTTACAAAGGAGTATCTGTGCTAATAGAAAATAGTTCGAATAGAGATACAATAGTTTTTAACTACACAATATTCCTGAAGCACTAGTTATAATATTAATTATGAAGGTATTTTAAATTTTGCTATAGCCAAATGTGCAGTTGTAGTGCGAACTCACATTAGACACAAACATTCTGTGTGGGCTGTCTTCTGCGATGATTTCGTGTACTTTCGGTACTGTCTTGATGGTTAATATAAGCTAGTATGTACTACAGTCAAAATGCGTCATAAGTGCATATGTGGAACGGTGTTAGATATCGTGGTGTATTTACTACAATTAGGTCCTGTTTCAACCGTTACAGATAAGTTTCGGAGGTTATTTGGCTGATAATTTTTCTTTCATATTGTGTCAAATCATCTGTCAGATAAGCTATATAGGAGTTATCTGTAACCGATGAAACATGGCCTTAGTGATTTTTATATTTAAGAAAAAATATATAAAGTACGGTTTTGTAATAACGACACCACAACACTAGTTCCGGGATATAATTTCATATGAATGTTTACTATAGAGCGCGCGAGCGACGTCGGGAGGCGAAGCGATGTCCACCATCTGTGTCGTAATGAGTGCTATTAGGTGCAGTGTATTTCACTTATCGACAATTTCAGATACTAGATTCAGGTTTTAACACTTTTTGGTAGTAATTGGTTTTGTATTTACTTAAAATCAAGATCCACAAAGAATTTGTGGTTCATTGCTAACCTTGCCATTGATTTCGGAAGCATTTTATTCCCATGTAATTATTTTTTGGATTTTTTTAATTAACTGCCATTATTTATTAATCTAGTATTTGGAATCGCTTAAAGATAATCTTATAAAAGAGTGCAAAGTAAAATGTGATGTATTTCATTACAATATGATACAAATTCGTATGCTCCATCCTGTTGTACGCCTTATAAATACAATTATTAATGAAATTGGGATGTGATGGTTATAAAATGTTCAAAGATAATAATGAAAATATTTTTAATTTTATTGTAATATGATGTATATGTATAAATACAAGAACTAAAAATATGTGTTTATTATTATAGCCTGTAAAAAAACATATTAAGCAATAGTGATATTTTCGCAACATACATTATGTATTTTTTTTATGAATTAAATTATATGCGTCATGAAACTAATAGAGCATAAAATATAAATAATAATATTTATTAATATATTGTGAAATAAACGATGTATTGTCAAAACGATTCTCAAAATCGAATTATTAGGAATCACTATAATTACAAATCAGTGACAGTGAGCAGTATTATTTTTGTTTAAATCAGCTTTAATTATATTATGTATGGTATTCCAATCTGAATTCAAATTTTTTTTTTCATTTTTTCTAATAATTTAGGGTCATTGTCTTCGTTTTGAAGTTAAAAGTCCAACAAAAAAACTCCTAACAGAAAAAAACAAATGTTTTACAAAGTTAATATACCTATGTGATTATATTATAACCGAACTGATAAGTTACGTGACTGATCACGTGTTTTTGGCTAAATCTGCGTCGGAGATATTTAAATATTTTTTTCAGACCATACCTAAAGTATAATAAATATATGCATGAAATACGATAGTATACTGTCGAGACATACCATTCATTCATCTAAGTTTCATTCGCCTTTATTATGACGTCATATCTGCTACTGTCAAATCGTTCATTTTGATGTACATATTGTTTTTTACCGTCTATTTTTCATTACTCACGGTAATGGTATCGTATTTTATGTATTTGACGTAGGTCCGTAGTTGGCATAGGTTGTATAAAGTAGGTGTGTATGTGTATGGTGTAGTTAGTGTGCACTCACTTCTGTCGATGTTCCTCTGCAGGTGGCTGGCGATCCTGTGACGCGCGTCGCTGTACTCGAGGTGCAGGCCGAGCCGCAGCAGCGTCGGGTTCTGCTCCACCAGCGACGTGATCTCCATTTCGATCTTGTTGCCAAGGACTTGCGATCGCTGCTCAAACAAATATTCCAAGTCAGGTAATTGCTAATATTTACATTACATACAACAAGAAATTTACACAGTTATTCTATTTACAATTTTGTAACCTATATTAGGTTATATGAAGATTTACTGCTTTTTGAGAATCAGTACTTTCAATTTTATCCGACGAACGTTTTTTAATATGCCTTTGCATACTACTTCAGGGAAACAGACGTGATGTTATGAATGTTAGACTGCTTTTTTGGCGCATTGGTAGCGTGCATGAGGTCTACGATGTGGAACGTGGAACCAAATGTGTAGATCTGATAATACTTGTATGTAGAAGCTTTGTTTAGTTTGAAGTTAAAAGGCGTTGAAAATTCAATATTTTTATGCATATAGCATGATGTTTAAAGTATGGAAAATTTAAAAATTATTTTGTGGAAAGTCACTTGGGCGTGGCGACGCTAGCTGAAGTGACGCGTCGCCACGCCAGCAACTGTGTTAGTGAGTGTGCGTAAGTGACGTACCTGGTTGGAGGCGCGGAACTCCTCGACGGTGCGCGTGTCGAGCAGCGCGCGGATGAGCGCGAGCACGCCGGCGGGGCTGATGAAGTTGGTCTCCACGTTGTTGGTGAGTGTAAGTAAGTGACGTACCTGGTTGGAGGCGCGGAACTCCTCGACGGTGCGCGTGTCGAGCAGCGCGCGGATGAGCGCGAGCACGCCGGCGGGGCTGATGAAGTTGGTCTCCACGTTGTTGGTGAGTGTATGTAAGTGACGTACCTGGTTGGAGGCGCGGAACTCCTCGACGGTGCGCGTGTCGAGCAGCGCGCGGATGAGCGCGAGCACGCCGGCGGGGCTGATGAAGTTGGTCTCCACGTTGTTGGTGAGTGTATGTAAGTGACGTACCTGGTTGGAGGCGCGGAACTCCTCGACGGTGCGCGTGTCGAGCAGCGCGCGGATGAGCGCGAGCACGCCGGCGGGGCTGATGAAGTTGGTCTCCACGTTGTTGGTGAGTGTATGTAAGTGACGTACCTGGTTGGAGGCGCGGAACTCCTCGACGGTGCGCGTGTCGAGCAGCGCGCGGATGAGCGCGAGCACGCCGGCGGGGCTGATGAAGTTGGTCTCCACGTTGTTGGTGAGTGTATGTAAGTGACGTACCTGGTTGGAGGCGCGGAACTCCTCGACGGTGCGCGTGTCGAGCAGCGCGCGGATGAGCGCGAGCACGCCGGCGGGGCTGATGAAGTTGGTCTCCACGTTGTTGGTGAGTGTATGTAAGTGACGTACCTGGTTGGAGGCGCGGAACTCCTCGACGGTGCGCGTGTCGAGCAGCGCGCGGATGAGCGCGAGCACGCCGGCGGGGCTGATGAAGTTGGTCTCCACGTTGTTGGTGAGTGTATGTAAGTGACGTACCTGGTTGGAGGCGCGGAACTCCTCGACGGTGCGCGTGTCGAGCAGCGCGCGGATGAGCGCGAGCACGCCGGCGGGGCTGATGAAGTTGGTCTCCACGTTGTTGGTGAGTGTATGTAAGTGACGTACCTGGTTGGAGGCGCGGAACTCCTCGACGGTGCGCGTGTCGAGCAGCGCGCGGATGAGCGCGAGCACGCCGGCGGGGCTGATGAAGTTGGTCTCCACGTTGACGACGCGCAACGCCGTGTTGACGCGCAGAGCGTCGGCCAGAAGCGCGGCCGTGCGGTCGTTGAGCCCCACGTTCACCAGCGACAGCACCTCCAGCGACGTGTTGCTCTTCACCGCCTCGAAAAGGCGCTCGAACTTCTCATCGCTTATGTTCTGGAATCACATACCACTATGTTTAACATACCACGTTTTTCTTATACAAAATGCCATCCCATAGGAGCACAAGACACTAGACTTGATCACTTAAAACCACTAAAACACTAGATCCTATTACATGTAATATCTTAGAATCTATTTCATACTAGCTGAACCCCGCGGTGTTACCCGCGGTTATTGTTGTACCGCGAGTAACGCCGCGGGACTAAGTTAGTCTAAAAAAAGTAGCCTAAGTTACTCCCCGGGTCATCAGCTACCTGCCAGTGAAAGTCCCGTCAAAATCGGACCAGCCGTTCCAGAGATTACCCGGAACAAACAGACAGACAGACAAAAAATTTTTTAACTACATTTTTGGTATATGTATCGTGTATACATACATATGCATTAAGTAAAAAGCGGTTATTTTAATATTACAAACAGACACTCCAATTTTATTTATTTGTATAGATAATACATTTTGAAATATTACATTCACACTAGCTGTTGCCCGCGGCTCCGCCCGCGTGTATGTCAGTTATCGCGACAAATAGTAGCCTGTGTTATTCTGATGTGTAAGCTTTATTACTGTAAAGTTTCATCTAAATCCGTCCAGTAGTCTTTGCGTGAACAAACAAAAGAAACAAACATACACACTAACAAACTTTCGCCTATATAATATTAGTGTGATTGTGCGATTACCTAACTATATCCGACAATGAACGTATTGAACCGTAATGAACTATTCACCAATCGCAATGCCAAACGCGGCTTTCGTCACGATCAAATAGATATAAAATAAATCATACAAACTATCCAGAATATCACATAGTCAACTCTACACTATGACTACTTAAAATACCTTAATATTATTCCAATTGAGATCAGTCAACTTCTGGTCATTGTTCTTTACTCGCGTGATGGTGTCGTCTGGGTCTGTGTCGTTGGGCGGGTCCATTGGGTACACCTGAAATATATCATAGCAAATGTTAGCAACTGAGTAAAAACTGTTCATGATTAAAAAACAATCTTGTAATAAACTCATAAAAACGAAAGAGATTTAATTACGATTTCTTTTAAATCGCAACGAACGTACTAGTAAAGCATGTAAAAGGTAATCTACCTTAGATTTAGTAGCTTTAGTGATGCCATCCCAGCCGAGTCCGACGGGCTGGCCTTTGTTCAGCAACGACGCGTGGTACTGGTCCTGGTTCATCATCGAGTGAAAGCCAAGGATAGCTGGAATTATACATATCTTTGTCAATAACTTTGTCTATGTGGTGACGAATTAATAATACGAAATTTCAATAATGTTACCACCCCTATTGAACGGGCGCGTGTCGTAAGAGCTGACCAGGGGATCTATCCTTTTGAGTTTATCGCGAACAGACAGACAGACAGACGCGGCAGTGGACTTTGTTTTATAATATGTAGTGATTAAAAAAAATAGGTTCCAATACATTAATATGTATAATTCCCTTTCCGAATCATTTATGTATATTTTATTGTAAGATTGTCAAAACCGTTAGATTTTAATATATCTCGCAAGATTGAAATATAAAAAAAAAACTTATACATATTACGTTATAGTATCGGCTATAATCCTAATAATTTACTCTCTTACTCTAATAACGCTAATCTGTCAACTATCTCATATAGTGATTGCGATATCATGCGTTATTGGCTAGACGTCATATCATGCATATCTCGAGTGCCAAGCTTTCATAATACAAGCCTCATTATTTACAATATGTAGATAGGCTACGTGTTGCAATATAGAGTTTTAGATAGATATTACGATACATAGGCTATCTAATACTAAAAACTGTCTTTTACATTTTGATCACTGACCATTCAGAGGTGACACCTGTCAGCTTCCTACTATACTAAGTGTTGTTCGTTCGATTCCCACATGGGGTATTGGACCATGGGACTTTGTGCCATTCACAAATTGATGTTTTTCGTTGACATTTGATGAATATTTGTATAGTCCCCTGAGATACAAGGATATGTTCCTTGTGCAGGATTTGTCTTTTGAAAAATAATATAGTTATTATATTTAGACTTTATTTGACCCGTCCAGCATTTGATATAAAAATATAGACGGCATGTTCACACATCTGTTTACTGAATTAAGAGTTCAACTCACACGTGCTATTGAAGTACCTAAGAGCTTATAATCTTGAATAAAGATTGGTTGCTTTAGCGAATTGCGCAGAAAGCCAATGTGAAGATCGGATACACAGCGTGATGCCAATTGGCGATATGACTGATGAAACATACGAGTGTTTACTTTATAGATTAGTCTTCCTACTACATTTGGATGTGTCCAATAATTGTCATTGTTGAGCGCACTATGAATACGATGAATTGTTTTATAGTATTTTCAAATGACGAAGTGGCAACGGTCGCGAGCATTGGCCACTGGCTGTAAGCCAACACTTTGCGATGTTACTATTCCATTACAAAAGAATATTTTATCTTCCTGATCTACGTAAACTATCATAAATAATAGAGTTCTTGTATATTCGTGACACACTCTAAAATAACCTGTGTTACTTCTAGAAATATTTAGATTTGTAGTTTATTGGAATGTGTGCCAATGGGAAGGTCTAAGAAATCGTGTTTTTTTGCATAATAACTCTAGATTGTGATTGAGTCACAAATACATTGTTTTTGTGCTAGATTCTACACCAATAAAGTAGTCTTTCTCCTTGAAAATGAATTAATGCTACTACTGCTACGATAATATCTAAAGAACCTTCTAGAATGTTTAATTTAAGTCAACACCCCGAAGCACACACTGAGAAGAAAATGTGTTATCCAAATGTGGGTACGAGTCTATAATAATATATTTGTATTTTGTATATCTAAGTCTAGTACGCGTACGCGTACAGCTTGCCATTAGTGATCCGAAACATATCATACTAGAGTATACTGTTTTAATTATAGATGCTGCTTGAAATTGAAATCTATTAACTTCAAATTTACAAAACCAACAAAAAACTTAAAATGTGTAACTACTCCACTCATTCCACGTCACTATAAAAATAAACTATTCCCGTATAAATGCGTCTCAATAGTTTTTACTTCACTATAACATTCTAGTAGTCTATTTGGCGATTTACATTACACATTCACAAAACTACATAAGAGAGTACTTACCAGCCAAGTCGATGATTTCTTCTTGAGAAGCTGTGGTGAGCGCCTGTTCATATTCATCCCCGAGATCGATTGTGATTTGTTCCTCAGCATCACGTACCTTTTCGGGGGGAGGAGGCGGAATCCACTGAAAACCAAAACAATAACATATGAATAAATATTTCGGACATCTGACAGATCGCCATTTAGTTTCAAACTAAGCAGAGTTTGTACTATGAAAGCTAGGTTGACTGATAGAATACTTAAATATTTTTTCTTGTAAATACACAGACAGGAAAACATTCAAACTCTGAAACAAATATTTGCAAATACTAAAAACATGTGGTCTGACCCGGGAATCGAACTCGAGACATCAACACAGCAGTCGCATACTCTACCACTGCGCCAACGAGGTGGTAATAATGGCTAATCGTCTTTCTATAATGTTCGCCTAGCCGATAACGGCCACGGCGGCCTGTCTCAACGGAGACAGCCAACTACGCAGGAGATATTGTAGAGCACAAGTGAGTGCGCAAACACAGGGGCACACTCTCTGTTCCCTCTCTCTCTTTATCCAATGCGATGATTAACCGACATGACCGAGAAGAGATCAGGCTCAGGATCGACAGCTTTACGTGCTCTCCGACACACAGGAGTTCAGACCCTAACTGTAAGCACCCAGCTGTTGTTATTAAGTATTTCCAGTGCCGGATTAAGCCAACGCGGGGCCTGTAGCAAATTCGGCCAAGGGGCCCTTAGTTTGCGTTAGGTTCTTGAGTTTATGGTTTTTCGGATATTTAACACACGATTGCCATCTAGTCCCAAACTAAGAAGAGCTTGTATTATGGGCACTAGACAACTGATATAAATACATATAAACTTTTGTTTTTGTAAATACAATCATATTATACATAGAAAACACCCAAACTCCGAAACAAATATTTGCAGATCATACTAACATTTGGTCCGACCCGGAAATCGAACCCAAAACCTCATGCACAGCAGTCGCGTACGCTCCCACTTCGCCACTGAGGCAGCCAAATATCAGTATTAGACTCAGATTAAAGACTAAAACGGACTATGTGTGACAAACGGGAGCGACTATGTAGGAATACGTGTACCAGTTTTTTAAATAAACTTTTAAATAAAATTTTATTTTATTACTTTTATGGATCAAATTGGTTGGTTTCTTTGTTTGTTTGTCTTGTTTCTAAATTTTGGGTAATAAAATAGTTCAAACTGATGCAACTTAAATAAACTGATGCAACTAAAATACAATGCTAGACTAAAAATGTGAACCAAACATATAACATTAGCGACTTTATTTAGTATTTAAATATCAAGAACTATTAGTTCCTAAATTAGCTATATGCAATTGTACTTTTAAATAGTTTTCTTCTATTAGTAACTTTGTTAGATTCACTTTGTGGTGACATATTTGACCATTTGTAAGTTTAGTCAATTGGTGCGAAACACATTAATTACAGATAGTTTGCCTGATAAAAAGTAGACAAGTTAAAAAAAAAGTGACAACACTGAATTTTGTATTCGCATTTGATTAAGCTTTGGTAGTTTCATTTTTGTTTTTAGTGCGCATCCCTAAATTTGCTCATATTAAATCCACAAAAGTTTTTTTTAGTATTAAGTAAAACAGAACCATTTAAAGTTTATTTATAACAAATTAACTTTTCTGGATTTAATTTAAACGAGCAAATTTAGAGATATCACTTTCAATGTTAAGCAAATCATAGGCTATATTCATGAAAGTAAGATGATTAAGTCGTTCTTGGTTCCTTAACTTATTTTTATTGCGTTTTTATGTTGAACAAGTACAATTTTAACAAAAAAAGACTTCAAGAACGACCAAATCGATCGATTTCTCTTGAATGCAATCATCAGATCTTAGTGTCCTTATCATGGTACCACCGTTGAGATATCTCCTTTCCATTATAAAAAAATCATCAAAATCGGTTTATAACCGACGAACTTATCCGAGAACACAAATTAAAAAAAAGTCTAATAAATATATTGATGTCAATAACAGTAGCCACATCTATTTTCGGCAACTCCGCGAACTGAGCTAACTCGTTGCCTAGGCTGTTCTCTTAATCATCTTTGTAAGCACTGACCATTATTAAGATTTTTTCCAAAATCTGTTTTTCAATCATCAAACCAACACCACGCATCACATGTTCATACCAGGTTAACCTTCTGCTTCTCAATTTTCCATCCAGTAGTGCTACTTTCAGGCTTCCTCTAATGTAGTCATTCTTCACCTTATCTATTCTTGTTACACCACAAATGCACCTCAACATTTGCATTTCAGTTACATGCAGGCATTTCTCATCCGTTTTCTTTATTGGCCAACATTCAGATCCATGCAGGACGGCAGGTTTTATATATTTGTCTCTTTAAAACTTAATGGGAACTTGGGATCGCAAACAGATTCTGTTACCTACCGTCACTTCATCCATCTGCATTGATTTGATGTTGCGCACACCTATTTTGCCATTATTTTGTAACAGCGAACCGATGTACTTAAAATTGATGCAGACCGAAATCGTTGTTCCATTCAGTGACATGGCAGCAAGACCGGAGAGACCACCGAAATCGCAGAACATGTATTCGGTTTTAGTTCTGCAGATTTTCAAGCCAAAATTCTCTAGTCTTTGCTGCCATGTCTCAAGTCTACGTACCTCGAAGGCGTCATCACCGACCAACATATTGTCTTTTGCAAATAACATGCACTATGGTGCCTCCTCCTGTATATCCGATGTTAGAGCATTCATTACCAGTCGGAAGAGATATGGGCTAAGAACCGGTCCCGGGTGCAGCGGGGATACTGAATTGGTCGGTGTTTCCCGTAGCTATCTTACATAAGTGCTAGATCCTCAGTACATAGATCCAATCAATGCCACATACTTAGCAGGCAATCTTGCTTCATTTAAAGTCCACTGCAAAGCCTCTTTTCTAGATCAATAAACACCATATGCAAGTTTGTGTGCGTCTGTCTGTATTTCTCACACAATTATTGATAATTGTTTGAATTAATTATTAATAATTGTTGAGAAATACAGAGGCCAACAGATGCCATATTCGCAATTCGAATTGCGTATATGGCATTTGTTGGCCCGGCAAAAAACAAGATTGGTTTCGACTTCTTGCACTTTCCTCTTACGGCGTTGGAACGCGGGGCCCTCCAAATCGCGGGGCCCGTAGCATTTGCTACTCTTGCTACGTGGCTAATCCGGCACTGAGTATTTCTATAATCATAAAAACTCAATAACACTTTAGGCTAGACCCGGGATTCGAACCCGAGACCTCTTGATCGGCAGTCGCATACGTCAACCGCAAGACCAACGTGGAGTAACTAAATTTGAAACTGTTAAAGTAACTCGTATTAGTAAAACAAATAGATAAATCAATAAGTGATAGGACAAGCAAATGCTGATTTAAGTGAGTTTAGATGTGGTTCATATCTAACTGGACTTTAAATGGGGTTAATTAGGACTTACGAATACAACCATGACTACTGCAATTAGATCATTTCACACTACACTAAAACAGTAAGTTTACAACATACCGCAGATTCGAAGCATCAGATATATTACAAATTAGTAGGTACCTATTTTGTATTTATTTATTTCTAAAGAGAGGCCCATGTCCAGCAGTGGACTACTAAAGTCTCTACGCGCAACATCAAAAAAACAAAATAAAAAAATCCCTATCTTTGCAACATTTTCCATTGATATTTGGCTACTATTGGTCATAGCGTGTTATTATAGCCTATAGCTTTCCTCGATTAATGGGATATCCAACAAAAAAAATACCTAGCGAAATTGCTCCAACCGTTCACGCGTGATGCCGTGACAAAGGCAAAAAACGGAACCCTTATAGATTAGTCATGTCTGTCTATACGTCCGTATGTCACAGCCACTTATTTCCGAAACTATAAGAACTATAATGTTGAAACATGGTAAGTAGATGTATTCTGTGAACCGCATTAAGATTTTCGCACAAAAATAAAAAAATAACAATAAATTTTGGGGGTTAAACGGAAATTGAAAAATTTTTTTTTCCTCAGACCCATACGAGTAGTGTTACCATGGATGGGTCTTCAAAAATGATATTAATGTTTCTATTATCATTTTTTTCGAAACTTAGTCAAATCATCACAAATATAAAAATAAAATATATTATGCTACATGCTGCTACCTTTCGTGGGCGAGTCCGACTCGCACTTGGCCGCTTTTTATAATATAATATAGATGTTTTTATATTTCTACTTAATATTAACAGTATTAGTCTGAAGGAGGTAGTTGATAAAACAGTGTCAAACAAAATATACAATTTGGTTCGGGCATTAGTGATAACTTTAATAATACGTTAAAACTCTACCATAGCCGTAGGAATTACACAGAACAGTCCAATTACAGGTTTAAAACAGGAAGCTAAACTTGAGACTTTGATCTATTCCAAGTACATCCAATTATTAGGCCTACCCACATTTGATATCAGTAATCTGTCCTTGGATTAAGATTAGGTGATAATCGGCTTACCTTCTTCCCGCGTATAACTCCAGCGACAAAGGGCTTCACTTCCGGTCGGTCAGGGGTCTCTAAAGCTTGTTTGTTAATGTGTTCTATCAGCTTCTTGCGGTTAAGGGGCCCCGTGGGGTCCTTCTCGCAATCGTAGTTGTTGCGTTGTGATGGTGGTAGGAAGTTGTCCTAGAAAATGCACATTAAATCTGTATTAATATTATGAAATTAAGCCTAGTTCTCATTTACTTAGCCATATTATCAAAGGGATACACCAGATTTCTGCTCAAAATTGAGGTATCTTATTTGAGTTGGTAGTCCTATTGTAGTAAATTCCAGCACATAATAAATATTTCGGATATATAAATATCTCGAATGATGGTTACACTGCTAACTATTGTGGTACCAATTAGGTAGGTAACTCAAATCTAGTTTAACCTTCTTAAATATAGAATACAATGTATACTTGTTTGATAGTACACTTAATTTATCCAAAAATTCATAAGGTCCCACTGCTGGGCTCGGATCTCCTCTCAGGAGAGGGTTAAGGCCATACGTCCCCACGCTGGCCGAGTGCGGGTTGGGGACTGGTAAGACAACGTTGTGGCTACGTAATCTTGCCTTTGGATTTTATTAAGCCGCCCAAAGGCCTTCAACTAAGCTTCACGACTGATATCCTACGATAACAACCGGGACCGACTGCTTAACGTGACCTCCGAATCACGGAGACGCTCATGGTATCATGCCACCAGCGGTCACCCATCCAGGTACTGACCGCGCCGTCGTTGCCTACCCTTGTTTCCAATTATCGAGTGCAACTTGGCTATAAGCGCCTTTATGTTACAGAGATAGGGTTGCAGCTATCTTGAGATAATGTGTCGTCACATGAAATTATCACGTCATGCACACACCTTAATTATGAATTCTAGAGCCTACCCAATATTTTAACAAGGTTTTCTGTCACATGATGCAAACTACTGCACTTTGCACATTTTATCATAATTCATCAATCAACTGTCATATTATATAATATAGACTTTTATAAATAAATAAATATTTCGGACATCTATCACACAACGCCATCTAGTCCCAAGCTAAGCAGAGCTTGTGTTATGGGTACTAGACAACTGATACAAATACATATTTACTTTTTTTTTGTAAATACATACATATTATAATATTATATTGTATTATTATATTATTATTTTGTAGTCTAACAATGTATAAATTAAAGATTATACTTTAATTTATACATTGTATGCCATGATTCAACGGTTAAACCTTCCCTGGACTACGACAAACATTTCAAAACCAAAATCAGCTAAATCGGCTCAGCCGTTCTCGAGTTTTAGCGAGACCAACTAAACGCAACTTATTTTTATATAAGAATTTAACATTCTGGATTGAATTATACATACATAATATATATTAGCACTATCACCTCTGTGTTAACATGCTACATTTGGGTGGGTTTTAAAATTAAGTTTCAATTTTGGAATTAGACAATAGATC
Source organism: Spilosoma lubricipeda (assembly GCA_905220595.1). Lineage (NCBI taxonomy): Eukaryota > Metazoa > Arthropoda > Insecta > Lepidoptera > Erebidae > Spilosoma > Spilosoma lubricipeda. The sequence goes on along the minus strand of HG992282.1, from coordinate 10,363,615 downwards.
ATGACTGACTTTTTAATCTTTCATAGGAATAAATTGTATAATTTTGCAGATTTAGTCAAATATATTTTAGATGATTAGATAACTCGCAAGGCAGAACAGAACATTGAACTTCAAGGAAGAACTTTTTGACTCATATCATATATTATACTCTATTCACGGCAACGCAAATTGAGTTAATTTCATTTATCAACATAACATACAAACCAAAACATCCAACTTGCATTTTAAGTATCACTTATCAATTGGGTGATAAGGTTCCTACCAATGTGGAGTGTAAAGTGATAAGCCATATCATAATCTCTTTTTAATGTAGATCAGCTATATGAAAATAATAAACTTCAAACCTTGCTTTTATTATTATTAAGTGTAAAGATGTGTGATTTATATTCAGTTTTGAATTACCTAATTGTTTGTTGTTATTTTTTTAACCATTTTGAACTTCACTGTCATTACCCTTAGTGAATTTACATATTTTATTAGAAGGCAATTTATGTATTTTCTCAGACGTTCTAAAAAGCAATTGCAAACTTGCATTTCTATTAAATTTTATTTCCAATCCAGTTACCGAAGCAATGTAAGCAAACTTTGCTACCGTTGTCTTTCTTTATTATTTATTTATTTATATCTTTATTGTATACATACAAAATTACCAAGACAAAACAAGGGATGAGTTACAAAATACGCAAATGTTACAATAGGCGGTCTTATCGCTCACGGCAATCTCTTACAGACAACCACGACACCTATTTATTTACCTTTCCTTTTAATATTCATAATCAATCAATAACATGTATGTGTCCTAAAATTCTTGGATTCCTAAAATGTGCAAGTTAATAGTGACAGCAATAAGTTCGCCTATTTGATGAATTGGACTGACAATATAGTGTTTACTAATTATTTGTATGAATGTGAATAATAACTCTAAAGGCATTCTGAGAGCCTAGTGCAAACTCTTCAATGCACTTGCCATTGAGTGAAGCCTGGATACAAATAAAATTGAAGTACGTATCTGTTTCTAATTTCAAAATTCATTGCTTTCACTTAATGCATATGTAAGTAAATTTATAAAAAAAAAAATTGACAGTCTGTTGGTTAGCTAATATTTGATTGATTTTGGTGGAACTTTCACTGGCTACTGGCACTAAGAAACAGAATTAAAAATATAATAATAAATAATATAAATATTTCGGACATTTAACACACGCAACGCCATCTGGTCCCAAGCTAAGCAGAGCTTGTGTTATGGGTACTAGACAACTGATATAATAAATATATACTTTTTTTTATAAATACATACGTATTATAATAGAAAACACCCAAACTCCGAAATAAATATTTGCAGATCATACAAACATTTGGTCCGACCCGGGAATCCAAGCCAAGACCTCAAGCACAGCAGTTGCATACGCTACCACTGTGCCACTGAAACTGAACCGAACCATCAAATTAGTGAAATAGTGAACAATATCTAATTCAACTATAGGTAATCTACAAGGCACTGCTAGTATGAAATAAACTCACACTTGGTAATATGTTCACAGGGTAAATAAATATATTTCCATGTAACATCTTTTCTAAAGGTAGATAATTAAGTACATATGGTAAGGTATGACCAACTTATGACTGTTAAAATGTCCAAAGGTATTGTGTTCAAGTCTTATCAAGTGAATGAGGCCAGTCTACACTACTAATTGCTTGGTGTTAATGATATCAGTTATTTACATATACACTTACAACTCTTATGATGTCTCATGACACTATATCTAGTTTCAATAATAAAAATATCATTTGATATCCCACTTAAAATTCTGTCTGTTACAATTTTTTACAAGAAAAACCAACTAGAATTACTTTTATTTACCGTTATATCCATGAATTGATAGAAAGTAATTGTTACTAGCAGTAAGCTTTTCTTCCTAATATTTACTTTTTGTAATGAATCATTGAACTAGCATACAATAAATTTAATTTAAAATTGGAATGTCATTACATTAAATATTTTAAATGCTGTTTTAAAGCTTAAGTTTTTTAAAACACAGTTTGAATAATAGTTATACTCAAGGAATTATTAGTATTCATAGCAAAAGACACTTAAACTTATTTCACACAAAGGGAATTCCATTGAACCATAGTTATAACATAAGAGTTTCTTAAAGAATGTTACTTTATATCAATAGATCCTAAAACAATGGTGCCTCTTCATAACGTATATTTAAAACAAGTAGAATATATAAATGTACAACATTGAGCAAAATTTAAAAACATTTTTTTGTAAGATTATCTCATATCATCACATTATTAATGTAGGTACCTATGTTAGGAAGTGTACATGCAATGAAACATATCAAATTTATCATTATGCATATTTCTCATAACTATTTCATTCGCAGTAATAGGGATATCCCTATTAAAACTACTATACCGAAGGTACATTATTTTTCAGTTCAAATATTAACTACCTACTAGTTTTAGTATAATACCATTTGCTCATTTTGTCTACTAAATTCCACAGTTGTATTCTTTACTTTTTTGTGGTTTTTCACTTGCCTTTCTTATTATTTTTAATCATCTTGCATAATTCTTATTAGATTCCGATTCTTAATTTTCAGCAACAGCAATTCTTTCAAATTTATTGTTGTATTAAAATTTGTTAAGAATTAAATAATTGGGAATGTAGAGTTATTATTTTACTTTCTGTTTTTACAGCAATTAAACTAGATTTCTGCAACATTTTCAATAAGCTTGTAACTTTTTTTAGTTAATGATTTATTTATAATTAATTGTATATCCTTTTGCATCCTTTTGCAAATCTTTTTTGATATTACTAAAAACCATTTTCTGTAATTAGATATTTGCATGAATTTACCTATGAATTTACCAATGAAGTGCAGAACTAAATAGGTAGTAGGGTATATTAAATATTACTTATAAATTTTTATTGCAATTCTCTAAAAGGGATTGATTGAAATTAGGTACCTAGTAAAAATATATTGAAAAAACATGTGATCCAGTCTTAAATAACTACGAGTACATGAAGGCATAGCCCGTCTTTATTGTTCATAAGCTCAATGAAAAGAAAATTACTCACTTAACATTGGGATATAAACAAGAACTAAATTTTTTTCAAGGCAACACAACTGTTGTGATAAAGCCAAGGTAAGATCTTTATGGTTTAACAATGAGGTGAGCAATTTGTTTGAATGTTGAGATTATCCAACAAAATGCTGCAAGTAACCTTCATAATCAATTGGTTGAATTTAACAGCTTCCAAATGGAGGTAGATTTACGTTACTTTAAAGATTTAAGTCATGAAGTTACAAACTATTTTTTAACATGTAAAAATATTGTAGTGATTTCTTTGAATTAGGTAATTTGATAAGATAAAAAAAGAATTTTTAAGAATTTCTTTATCACTCTTTTCAAGTTGGATTTATATAGATATCAAAACCACTCCTTACGTTTTTTAACTACCAGATGTTAGATATTAAGACATTTAACACAGAAAATGCTACTTTTACATGTAATATTCTAAGAAAATGAGGTTACTCACATCTGGATCAACCTCCTTGGCCAGCATCGTAAGTTCTTCCTGCGACAGTTTGGCCAGCAGCTCGTCGACGTCCACCTCGTCGTAGGCGGATAGCTCCCGTCCATACAGCTTCGCAGGAGTCGTCATCGTCGTGGTTTTTGTCGATGACGATTTCTATAAACACCAAAACATCACTTGTTACTGAATGACGTTTAACACTATTTAAGGTTGTTTTTATACTTTAATTTCACTAATCAGTTTGAACAGTATTGATAAATATTACGTAAGTAACAAAATTAAACAAAAATGTTGACGATAAACAGCGATATTTTTGACAAGACACTTTCGGCGTTCACCACACCCACAACTTAATTGAACGATGACATTTTACAGTTTATAGAAGTGCTTTGTTTATTTATATTATTTTTGTTTAATTAGAATGTAACTGAATATTTATTATGATTCTCTTACATTTTTATCCAAATAAAAACTTTTTGTAGTAATACCTAATAACGTAATCAAAGTCACAAGCGCCCTCTTACGATGGCAGTTTAACACTACTAACAAATAACACTACTACAGACAGATACAGAGAATACAGTCGGTATCTGTACACACTGAGGTCTCAGCAAGATGTTCTAAGTTAGAAAGAGAAAGAAAAATAAGGTACAGTAGTAAAATAGTGAGCGTGATAAAGATAGACTAAACTGAGAAGGGAAGAGATTTATGGAAGTGGAAAATAAAAATATTCGATTGTATGGTTGCAATGCCGGTTTCTTATCAAGTCCAAATTTTTGGAAAATATTTTGTGTGTGCTTAATAAATGTCATATGAACCAAGTAATATTTTTAAGCATACTAATAATTTTTATAAATTACAACAAATTAGTTAAATACACAGAATTAATCAACTTAAATTTTTTTTAACTAAAAAATGTCTTATTTTCGATCGATAACATACTCAATTCATAGCCAAATTCTGCTTCAAAAAAATTAAGTATAAATGTTATTAAAACTTGTTAAAATATATAAAAAGCGTACATTCATTTAGCACAGAAACGTTTATTTACACAAACAATATCTGATGCGACCTAGCAGGATCGTGACAAGTACGCTAAATTTATTGTGACTGCTAACTATAATGGAAGGATTACGTCACATGAAGTCGCCATACCAAGCCTATCCCACTAGTAATTGTACTCATGACCTCAGTAATTACAGCTCACATAACGGTATTTATTATCGCATTAGATTGTTATAATGTTCGTTGCATGTCTTATTGTGGGGGCCACGTTTAATACTTATGTAATACTCCAATTCGGTTCTTAATAACGCTATCACTGCTATCAGGGTCAAATTATACAAAGAATAAAAATACTTTACTGCTTTATCATAAGTGTCGAATAGTTTATACATTGTATGCACTGTGCTTTTTTAAGCAAGGTTGCCAGTTTTAAAAGCAGCGGTGGTAAAAATTTGAAGTTCCGAAGAAGTAACACCAGACGGCGGAGAACGGAAAATGTCCTCCGACCTACGCCGAGTTAATGCTGAGGTTCCCTTTTATCCTTGTAAAAGCAGATTTGAGACTAGAAATCTAGACTGTATTTAAACTAGAAGGGGCCACGGCCAAAGCCTTCTGTAGTCAATAGTGTTGCCAAGCGACGAAGGAAGTTTTCGGGGACTTCCTTCCTAAGATATGCCTGAGACCCTTGCAATACACTTACTTGTGTGGTTTTAGTCAGTTCGATTCCCACTTTCCATTTCACCGTGGGTCTAGGTTTAATGTTTTTCAATTTTTACTTTTTATTTTGTTGTACTTATTCATTGTAACAAATCTAGGTACGGAATATTTAGATAAAAAATAATTTTAGTTACAGAAATATAGAAGTAGGATAAGAACTCTTTATAAATAATATTTCTATTACGTTATTTTTATGTTGGACTGACTGCTCTCTCGAGTCATTAAAGCAATGAAGTAAATTGTGGTAGGTACGTACCGTTGTTGAAATTTACCATACTGTATGCTCCTTGAATCTGGTGGAAGCATACCATAATAGCGGTTTCCACAAAGAAACGTAATCGTATAAGATAACGGTGGTTTCTCTTACTTATTTGTGGTGTTTCACACACATACTGTGTGAAATGCTGCATACAATATGGTGTTAATTGTAGCATACGTCTACCAGCATTGAATGCTGCGTCAAGTAGGCTTTCTGAATAGTTCTTTTGTTTAAAAATAATCTCTGATATTCTAATTATAGTCATGCAAGCGTTTCTAAATTATGGAAGTAGTAGTTATTAGGTCATCATCGTCTTAGCGTTGTTCCCGGTTGCTACCATTTCCAAAATGGAGTCGGGGTCCACTATCTTACTTTTTCTTCTCCACTTTGCCCGGTCTTCGGCTTCTTTGGTAATGAGACCATTGGCACGTATGCCACCCTTTACGACGTTAAGCCAGCACTTCTTGGGTTTCTTGGGTCTACCTACCCCTTCTACTGGGATCCCGCGGAGACGGCATGGCCAGACATTTGTTTCCCTCGTAGGGAGACGGTTGCTACAAAACGTGGCCAAACCAGCGTAGGCAACACTTCTGCAGTTTGTCTGCGATGTCACGGACACGTAAGCGTCCGTGAATGCGAGAGTTTCTCACACAAACCTTTCGAGTGACTCCGCACATCCACCGCACCATATTCATCTCCGTGATGCGCAGTTGTTTGTCGCACCAGCAACGGCCACGGCTCACAGCCATGTAAGAGGACAGACCTAATGATAGTTTAATAGACCTGTCCCTTCAACCTAACCGGTATTTGGGGATCACAAATGACGCCTGTCAACTTACGCCACTTGGCCCACGCGGCAGCAATGCAATGCTGCTTTGATTTCGCAATCGTTGTCACCGGACGTGCAAAATACAGATCCCAGGTATTTGACCTGGTCCGTGCGTTCGACTAGGTGATCGCCTATGCAGATGAGTGAGGGACCTGCACAGTTAAACGCCAAGTACTCGGTCTTCGCCACATTAAGCTTCAGACCGTTGCCGTTCTTAAGCGCCCCCTTCCAGGCCTTCCCACGTCGCACCAAGCCCCCATACATGAGCAACCATCGTCAGCCAGCCCAGTGTCGTCTCCTAACATCAACATCAACAATCCTTCAGTCTAAGTATAGTACTTTGGTAAATGTTAATTTTTCAGGACAATTATTGAAATTGGTATTGAAACCTTTATGAAGTTTCAATTCACCTTATTTCAAGCCAAGATTTTCTCAAAAAGATTGTCACCGAATAGAGGTAAAATTAATATAGGTCTCCATATTATTAAAAAACAGATGTGATAACAAGTACAATTTTAACAAAAATGAAACCGACTTCAAGGTTCGACTCGATATCTCTAGGATGCTATCATCAGATATTAATGTCCTTATCATGGTACCACCGTTGGGACATCTCCTTTCCATTAAAAAAAGAATTATCGAACCCTTTTGTTCTGTGATAACCCTTGTGTTTATTAAGCCCAAATACATACATTGAAGGATATAGTCTCATTTGAAAGTAGACAAATGTCACTTGTTGTCAGTTCAGTGACCATAAAAGTTGAGCGATAAACTCGTAAAATAATACGTCATATTTTTACAAAGAATGAGAACTGCGGGTGTTATTATAATAGATTTAAATAATTCCACGTCAACATCAACTCGGCCCTGTTACGCTCACCTTTACATTTCCAATCGTGAGATATCAGACCTCGACTCAATGCAAATAATACAAATATGTTTTATAAATGTCTAGCTGAGAACCGCGGTGTTACCCGCGGTTATTTATATTCGTAACGCGGATAACACCGTAGGGCGAACCTGGTCCAAAAAAGTAGCCTAAGTTACTTCTTATATCATCAGCTACCTATCAGTAAAAGTGCCATCAAATCGGTCAAGCCGTTCCAGAGATTACCCGGAACAAACAGACAGCCAGACAAAAATTGAAAAAAAAAAAAATTTGTATATTCTATACAAATAAATTAAATTGGAGTCTCTGTTTGTAATATTAAAATAACCGGTTTTTACTGTATGTGTTGTATGTACAAATGATAATTATACCAAAATCAATATACTTTTTACAGTTTTTGTCTGTCTGTCTGTTTGTTTGGGTAATCTCTGGAATGGCTGGGGACTTCACTTCATCCAATTTTCTATCTACTATTTCCAGTCCGTAGATGTTGAATTTTTACTGTGTCTCTCTCTATGTATGGATTAGTTGGCAAGAATATTTTTTAACCCAAATTACACAGGTCGAATAAACCACTGCTGCCGATTTCGTTACTAACATCATCAACATCAACAACAATACTGTTTATGTGTTAGATGATATAATTACTTGGTTGCTATTTCGAAAAATTAGAAACACTATGTTAGACTGTAACTAATAAAAAAGAAACAACTCTTTGAAGTGAAAATATCTAAAAACTCTGTTAATGTAAGATATTTCCACAGAGTTGTATGATTCATTGCAGAACTGTAAAGTAAACTTTTACTGAATTTAAATAGTTATATTAATAGCCAGTATGTATAACACATTCGTTCTTACTTCGATGTGTTACTGCAGAAAATAGACAGCGCTGATTGATTTGAATCGATAAACGTTTCTTCCTGTTCAGTACGCGACGATACCAATCGCTGGCGTATCGCCAGTCAGCTATAATTGGTGGTACCATCTCAAGAGACAAGCGGTATTCTTAGCTGGCCATTCGGCCACTGGCCTTCCCACCGGTAAAAATGTTATTCCCATGAAAAATAAATAATAATTCATTGCTATTCGCACTTGACCTAGTACTCAGTAGGAATGCCAGTGCCGGTATAATATTGTCTTTTAATAATAATAAAAGTAATAAAAGTGAGTAACGTGAGTAAAATTTTTGGTCTAGTTAATATTTTTGGATAATATTATTTTATAAAAGCGAGTCACGTGAGTAACCTTTTTGGTCTAGTTATCATTTTTGGATAATATCACACTAATATATAAAGGTGAAAGTTTGTGAGTGTGTATATTTGTTACTCTTTCACGTAAAAACTACTGAACGGATTTGGATGAAACTTTACAGTAATACAGCTTATACGTCAGAATAAGATATAGGCTACTATTTGCCGCGATTACCGACATACACTCTGGCAGAGCTGTGGGCAACAGCTAGCTATTTTATATAAGCGAGTTACGTGAGTAACCTTTTTAGTCCAGTTATTGTTATTGGATAATACTATTTTATAAAAGTGAGTCACATGAGTAACCTTTTTGGTCTAGTTATTATTTTTGGATAATTTTATTTTATAAAAGCGAGTCACGTGAGTAACCTTTTTGGTATAGTTATTATTTTTGGATATTCTGAAAGATGTCAATAAATTTCTGGATTGCATGTTCTAGTTTTAAGTTTTTAATTTAATTGTGTAAAATGGTTAGAGCATGGGGAAAACCATATCCAGTATCCCCTTTAATAAGAGGGTTACGTTACGCATTTCTAGTTGCTGGTTTTTTTTACGGTCTGACTAAAAAAGGAATTTATGGAGTACAAGAACGATCATATCGCGAGGAACAAGCAAAACTAAAAGTTATTCGGGACAGAGAATTGGCACTTTTGAAAGCAAAGATCGCAAGGGAGGAGGCTGCAGCGGTTAAGAAACTGGAATCAGGAAAATTGTTCGACGAATTGTAATATAAATACACATAGCTTAGTAACGTTATCCAAAACATCCAGCAAGTTTTTATTGTCACAGTAAAACAGGAACACAGACAATTTTTGGAGCTGCATTAATGTAATCAAGTAATGTACATGGCTGAATGCCTTCAAATAGGTAATGAATTAAATATGGACGAGATTTGTTAGGTATTATTTTGTGTTTAATATTAAAAACTAATCATATAACTGGTTTTTAATATAATTTAGGTAAGTTATGTCAATATGACTATTGCTAATGATGTGAACTGTCCTCCTAGCCGATTTCGGTCACAGCGGCCAGTGACTACGGAGACCCAGGACATAGTGCACAAATGTGTGCGCAAACACAGGCGCACTCTCAGTTGCCTCACTCTCACAATCCGATAAGACGTCCATCCGACATGACCGGGGAGACATGAGGGCTTTACGTGCTGGCCGAAGCATGGGGGTTAAGGCCCATACTTCCGAACTTCGGGTAGTTGTTTATCATTTCGAAAATCAGAAAAACTCATTAATATTTTTCTGGCCCGTCTCGGGTATCGAATCCAAGACCTCTTGATCCACAGTCGCATACGCTTACGGCTGTTTAGTTATGTGTAGTAACTAAATAAGAAATTGCTGGTTATTCTTTAAGAAATTAAAAAATACCAATCATGCCTGATACTGATACTGAGTTGAGCCGAGAACTTTTCTTAACTTTCCTAGCGGGAAAGTCAAAGGAAAGTTGTTACTTACATTTCTATAGCTACATTGAATATAACATTGTTAGTAGGCACATGTGTTGGCTTAAACATATGTATTAAGTCACACACTCTCTACGAATGTCACCACACGGTACATGTTGTGATGTAGTCACGTCGAATATACATTGAATAATAAAAATCTCAAGAGCAAATAAAATCTCTTGTAAATTAAATATTATTGAATGCAGCAACGGATAGGTACATTTGTCTCATCAGCACACCCTATTGGGTTGAATAAATTACTCAAAACAAATAATAGTAAGTAAATTTTAATCGAATACAGACCTCTTATGCATTTTAAAGACATAAATAGATAAAATGCACAAGACAGGTTCCTGTGACGAGCCATGGAGAAGCTTGTGTCTTGCAGTGGACGTCTCTAGATCGAGATAATGATGATGATAATGCATATGATTTTTGAGTTAAGTACATGCCTTTTATCATGGCAAATTGAGTTCGTTCGTTGAGCTGTATGAAAATCTTTTATAGGCTTTTACGTTTTATCTACTTGTGATCAACTTTTGTAAATGCACAGCGGGCAATACGTGTTACGTTTAAAGATTTTTTAAAGCCCTAAATTCGTAATGATTTCATACGAAGAGGAATTAAGTATGAAGAATAACCAACTTTAAAACTGCTGGTTAAGGTAGATCTCAGTTTCGTTTAAATAAATTACGGGTATGAAAGTATTCACTAGTTTCAAATAAAATCATTGAAAGCGATGGGTGATAGGTTATTTCGAAATAAATTTACGTCACGAAGTAGTCTTAAATAACAATACCAGGCGTAATCTATAATTAGGACACACGCACTGCTTGTTGTTTTGAAAACAGCGTGTTAGAGTGTAAGCTAACTATGTTTCCGATTTTAGTGCATTAAACAAACAGAATTTATTTGCCGGTTGTTGTCGCAGCGTTACCGGTTTTTGTGCTCATAATTAAGGAATGGGCAGTGAAAGTTTTTTTTTATTGACATGACCAAGATCAACATGGAAAGTCGATCGTATGTTGATGACACGAGTTTAGCTTTTTTCATTGTTTGCGTCACTCTCTCATGATAAAGTGTGACCTATCTCTCATTTACTTCAATTTTTTTATTGTCTTCATATGAATTAAATGGGGAGAGTAAAAATGTTGTTTTGTTTTTTTCGAAGTGCATATCAGACCATATTTTTTTCAAGTTATGATGTTTGGCTAAAATGCGTGATTTCTAACTTCACCAAGCTTTATGTATAACTAGCTGAACCCCGCGGTGTTACCCGCGGTTATTGTTGTACCGCGAGTAACGCCGCGGGACGAAGTTAGTCTAAAAAAGTAGCCTAAGTTACTCCCTGGATCATCAGCTACCTGCCAGTGAAAGTCTCGTCAAAATCCGTCCAGCCGTTCCAGAGATTACCCGGAACAGACAGACAGACAGACAGACAAATTTTTTTTAACTACATTTTTGGTATATGTACCGTGTATACATACATACGCATTTAGTAAAAAGCGGTTATTTTAATATTACAAATAGACACTCCAATTTTATTTATTTGTATAGATGTATAGATGATAAATAATAATCATTGTATATGTATTTACAACCATTTTCAAGAGCTTTACTTCCACTACCTCTGCGCCTGTATGAACTTCACCATTGACGACTTATGTCCACACAACATCAACGCAATAGATACTCCTTAACTTAGAATGCCTGTTTTATAAGCAGGCTAAATAGGAGTTAATCTAATGTAAAACAATCTACTTCTTAGCGTTTCGACGGCAAACTAAAACTGTGTACAATACGTAATTTTTTTTTTTCAATCCTGCGTATGAAATATTCGTCTTTACACATTTACCCTCACATACCTACTTAAAAATAGAATTTCATTTTTATGCTTTTTAACCGACTTCAAAAAAAGGAGTAGGTTTCTCAATTCGACCGTTTATATACATTTTTTCTTTTTTTTTGTGTGTTCGCGAATAACTTCGTCGTTTGTTAACCGATTTTGATGATTCTTTTTTTAATGGAAAGGAAATGTCTCAACGGTGGTACCATGATAAAGACATTAATACCTGATCATGGCATCCAAGAGAAATCGAGTCGAAACTTGAAGTCGGTTTTATTTTTGTTAAAATTGTACTTATTTCTCTTTGGCTTGGCATATCCCGTACAAGCATTACATATGACTATTATAAAACAGATTCACGACATTCTAAGCATTCAAGATAATATAAAAGCAAAATAACAGTAGATTATAGTCTATTGTGAGGTAATAACATTATTATCATAATAAAACCGCTAACTTATTTTAATAATTAAAATGAAGCATGTTATAACAATAGGAAATTACGCAATTAATTCTGGTTATTATTATTCATTAAACGTTCTAGTTATTACAAAAAAGGTCTACAACCGACTTATGTCTAAAATAGCATGTGTGCACACCGCGACGACCAACATGCTCGACGGTAAATAGGATAAACACGTAATAAGCTGGTCACTGTTTTAATCAGGTTATAATTGGTGCCTATAGGTACTTAAATATTTACTCGTACATTGCGTACAATATAAAGAAATATACCCATAGAACATATATCATTTTACTAGACCTGCTTCACCTAGCCTTTTAAAATAAATGCTTTTAAATAAAAAAAGAATCATCAAAACGAAATCTTCGAAAGTTAGAGGTAACAAACATTAAAAAAACAGTCGAATTGATAACCTCCTCATTTCTTTACAGCCGGTTAAAAATTAAAAGAAGAAATTGAAAGCATTTTAGATCAGACGGTTGTGTGTGAGATTAAGATGTGTGCTAAATAACCCTCCTTTGGCTTTGCCGTAGTCGGGTGAATAGTAATACTCGTAAATAGATATATTCTCTATGTACGTATTAATTTTATGTACCTATGTATGTATACTAGCCGACCCACGCAACCTCGTTTGCGCCTTATATTGCCCGTAGCGTGAAAATTTCCCCCGATTTTGAAACATTCTTCATTGTTGCTCAGCTCCTATTAGTAGTAGCGTGATGATATATACTCTATAGCCTTCCTCGATAAATGGACTATCCAACACCGAAAGAATTTTTGAAATCGGACCAGCGGTTCCTGAGATTAGCGTGTTCAAACAAACAAACAAACAAACAAACAAACTCTTCAGCTTTATATATTAGTATAGATATAGATAATAATAGTGAACGTCTTTCGGCTAAGATGATGATGTATGGAATAATTTGTTGTAACCGTTTGGGAATAATATCACTATCGATTATTTAGTAACATAACTCCTTTAAATTAAGTTAATAAGTTTGGATAACTTTCAGTTTTAACATTTTTTTAAATATATTCTACCTACACAATTTTTGAATAAATTTTATAAATTTAGAATGTCTGATCTTTTTTATTGCCATTCCTACTTACAATATATACCTAGAATAACATCTCCAAATCAGTGTCTATTTTAAAATTTTTCTTTAATGTGATATTCGTCGGGCCAACTTGAATAATTCATTTTGCTTTGCATTATACTGTGACCCATAAAAGATGAGCAGCGACTCTATTATATATTAATTTAACATGGGAAACTTTCACTCGGTAGCATTTTAGATGACCCGGTGATTAACTATAATGATGACGTTTAAGATACCATTCTTCAGTATTCATGACATATGTTACATATTAACGAAATACCAACTTTAAGTAGTAAGCATAAGCATCACACCTATTCATTATGTGTGGGTGTCGTAAGAGTCGACTAAGAGACGCAGAAACCACGCAGAAAAACATCTGTTTTTTTCTTTTGATGAAATGGCAACCAGCCGGTTCTCTTGGATCAGCTATTTCTGCCAATGTCAAGTGATTATAGTCTTCAAATCATAAGTCTTTGCGTCTGCGTCGTGATGAAATTAATGTTAAAAATATATAAAAAAATATGTATGAGATGAAATGGGGACCGTCTTTCGAAAAAAAAAACACGATCCTCCAGAAAACATCACTGCAAAGAGAAGCAAAATTTGACAGAGACCCTATGCCTACCATAGAGTTGGGAGTTATTATAGAACTAAAACACCTCTATGATGCCTACGGCCTATCAACGCGTCTGGCGTCTAGCCTGCGTCGTACAGTAGACCAAACACTTCTTGCTAAGGAGAGGCCTACTTCTAGCGGTGGATTATTTATTAAAGGCTTTTGCTGTGATAATAAATACCTAATGGCTACTGTAAATCAAATTTTATTATTAACTAGCTGAACCCCGTGGTATTACCCGCGTTTATTACTGTACCGCGAGTAACGCCGCGGGACAAAGTTAGTCTAAAAAAGTAGCCTAAGTTACTCCCCGGATCATCAGCTACCTGCCAGTGAAAGTCCCGTCTAAATCCGTCCAGCCGTTCCAGAGATTACCCGGAACAAACAGACAGACAGACAGACAGACAGACAAAAATTTAACTACATTTTTCGTATATGTACTGTATATATATACATATGCAATTAGTAAAAAGCGGTTATTTTAATATTACAAACAGACACTCCAATTTTATTTATTATTACAAACAGACACTCCAATTTTATTTATTTGTATAGATTAGCCACAGAACACCTATTAACCTATATAATGATTAGTAAATGTGAAACGCATGTCAGTAATTTGATTTGCAATGTTGCGATATACAAAAAACAATAAAATTTCTTAACACTAATAATAATTGACACGCTTAAGTTTGATTGCGTACCTAGCTACTAAAAAAGTGTTGCCTAAAACTAAGAAAAAAAAACCTTTTTTTCTTTGTTAGGTGTGGTGTGACTAATGCCACCGTAAGCGTTGTATTGGCTGTTGTATCTAGTAGGGTGGGAAAGTCCCGTATTGATTATTTGTGTCCTAACATGTAAATGAGGGGTTGGAATATCCCAATAGGTGGGTATTATGCTTGCTATGCTAAACAAAAAACAAACTTTACTCCTTAGTTTAATTTTTTTTATATGTAGCTATGTTTCCGTCCGAGTGGTAAAGGACACATTCTCACACAGTGACTATATAATAAAAAAGGACGCATCGGGCGTGTACCTATCCAATATGTGTGAAATCCAAGACTGATTTGTTCCCTTACTGACGTTTGTTAAAAATGATTGTAATTCTTCAACAATAAAAAAAGGAGATCGTTTTTTGTTTTTTCGGAAGACGGTCCCCATTTCATCTCATCCACATTTTTTATATTTTATATCATTAATTTCATCACGACGAAGACTTATTGACTTGAAGACTTATAACTTGAAGACTCTAAACACTTGACATTGGCAGAAATAGCTGATCCGAGAGATCCGGCTGATTGCCATTTCATCAAAGAAGAAGAAGAAGAACAATAAAAAAAGCCTTTGTGTTCTATTTTTATATTTGTACTGTAACTGATCATAAAATACTAACGTCTGGTATGATTCCGTATGATTACATCAGCAAATCTACAAGATTACTGGTTCTAACGCAATATTGATTGGGTAGACTGCTCAAACATGACACGCAAGTGAATTTTCCGATTAACTAACTGCGGTTCATGCGCACATGTTTTAGCACCTTATTAAAATGTCATTATTATAATTTCACAAAATAGAACAATTTAATGAATAATAATAACTCAAACCTTTATAGTTTTCAGTTATTATTATTTATTAAATTATAATAAACAAACAGTTGTTTAAGCTCACCTGAAATGCTCTTTAAGTAAAATGCGCGATATAAAAGTAAAATATTCATTGAGAAACGATAGCTACAGAAATGCTTATTGTGATGTGATAAAAATATAGGTTAATGTTATACAGTATAAACATTTCACCCGAGCGAAGCCGGGTTTTCATCTAGTATTTTCATAAAGTACTCTCATTTTCTTTCACTATTTTTTTGTTCCTTTTTTCATTAATAGGTAGATGCACTGTTCAATTTCCATATTTTAAACTTTTGATATACACGAATTTTACACGTATACAGACAATGGAGCCTCAACACTACACTAGAGCTCAAATCGCGAAATATAACTCACTAGCTGACCCACGCAACCTCATTTGCGTCTTATATTGCCCGTAGCGTGAAAAAATCCCCCGTTTTTGAAACATTCTTCATTGTTGCTCCGCTCCTATTAGTAGTAGCGTGATGATATATAGCCTATAACCTTCCTCGATATATGGGCTATCTAACGCTGAAAGAATTTTTCAAATCGGACCAGCAGTTCCTGAGATTAGCGCGTTCAAACAAACAAACAAACAAACTCTTCAGCTTTATATATTAGTATAGATTTGTACAATATCTGTTCAGTCAATATAGGACTACCTTATTGAAGAAAAGCGTGTTCGTTATGGCCTCAAAAATCTACGATTTTTACTCACATATATATATATATATATATATATATATATATATATATATATATATATATATATATATAAATAGTGTACCTAGCAAATGCAAATGTTTTTTAAAAATAAATTGTTCCAATACCTAGTAGTCAACTATTATTACTCTGTTAACGCATTTTTATCGACTACAATTTTAGTGTTACAATATTTGCTCTAATGTTACCGCACAATTTTAATCTATGAAATTTTCTTTGTCAATTTTTATTATTTTGTGCCTGTACTATATGAAACCTTTTTTTTTCTTGGATTTCATGTAAACATTGATTTGTATTGATATTATTTGTTATATTAATTGTCATATTTTGATAATTTTAAGTGTTTGAGTAATCGGCGCCGTCTTACGGTGACGTGTCCTGGCGTTTCTGACGTGCGTCAAATACTGAAGCGAGTTTAACATTTTTGACCCATCCCAAAGTAATTTTGCTTAAGTGCACAACGCCGCTTAAGAAGTTTTCACTTCAAAAAAATACCTACTTTCGTACCTACTTCTAGACTTAGAAACCTTCCTGTTTAAGAAAAACCGTTAAACACTTGAGTTTGGAATACATTATGATTGTACCGTAAAGTGTAGCCCTCTTGTTTATGCTCAGTTTAACAAAGGAAACCATGCAAGGAGTAAACATATAAGTAGATACCTGCCTCATATGTAGACTTATATAGTAGGTACCATAGAAAATGACTCATTCTGTCCTTTAAAGAACTTTTATTTTGCCGAAGTATTGAAACTTGATTTTTTTATTAGGAGTCGGTGTAGACTAAAATCGTTAGATTTATTAGTCTTTTGTTAGTTCTCATCGGATTTGATTATTTTATCTGCAGAATTAACTACATATCTTAAGTTTTAAATTCATTGGAGGAAAATTAATATATCTAAGACCTATTTCGTTTTTATGAATAAGTAACTTTTGTTTGCAGCTTCGCCCGCGCATGTCGGATATCGAAAAAAAGTATCTTTTGTTGTTCTTCAAGGTCAAATCTATCTCTATACCGAAATTCATCCAAATCGGTTCAGCGGTTTAGCCGTAAAAACGGTAACAGAGAGACAGGCAGTTACTTTCAAGTTTATAATATTAGTACTGATTTTGATTACGTTAAGACATAGTGTCTTTATACCTACATATTTAACAATAAAATTGCTAATTTGAGCTAGTATTTTAAACTGGTTTGTGTGATTCTCAAATTGTTGTTCTGAATCTTGGTGTTATTTCTGTCTATTTCTTGTATGTTTGTACAGATCCCCGCGACGCAGGATGTATATTGCAATTGACAAAGTTGTCTTTAAAAGAAATTACATAAATAAAACAATATATTTTTAGTAGTTGTTTAAACAGATTGATCTTATTTATTTCTCGTTTAGTTAAGAAAATCCTAACACGTCTATTTTTTAAACAAATTTCGAATACAGAGAAGAATGTTAGTAGCCTATTTAAATATCTGATACAAAAAGAAACTGTTCAAAAAAGGAGGTACACAGATTCAGTAAACACTACTTATAATATACCTTCTTTAAATGGTACGATAAGTTTATTAAAATAAAACATTTAAGCCATAAAAAATGAAAGCCTGATTTTACTAGTCAGAAGGTAATTTAAATGGCAATGCCGCAATACACACTATTACAAAAACAATAAAATTTCATAACAATAATAATTGATACGCTTTGATAGATTTGATTGCGTACCTTGCTGCAAAAATATATTTCCTAAAAGTAAGAAATAAAGGTGTCTTTGATTGTTAGTTGTGACTTATGCGATCATAGACACTGTGATAGAATAATCTCTTACTTTGTAATCAATTTTTAGACATAAAAACTACTTACAATTTTACTGATTACTACATAAAAACATTTAAAATAGAACCCAGCCTGTAGATATACCTCTAATATGATAATATGCCTTTGAAGAAAGAAAAAAACAGTATCGGACCTTTTCTCATTGTACCAGTGTTGTATATTTTTCTTTGGAAATAATAAAAGATACACTTATCATTAATGTTGACAATTAAACGATCCACAAATTGTTGTTTTGAGTCTGGGTGTTCTTTGTGCCCGTTTCATGTCAGTTTGTGAAGTCACCCGGGAGTTGTCGATTTTTTAAAAAAAAAAAAAAGAGATTGTGCCTAGTTGATAATGGTGAGGTGAGGTGTTGTTAGTAGTCCAATTGTGTCATTAATTACATACTCATCAAAAAGATTTTCCATATGATTAAAATTAGCCGATTAACTCGTCTTTACTCGTGAACAACTTGATATTTTTAATTGTAATAACTTTTTATTTTTTGTTTTTTTATTTATTTATTCAAAGTAATTTACACAGAATAATATAAGTAATGAAAAGTGAACACTATTTTAAGCTACAGATTTTTAAAATGCGGCTGGTACCTAAAAAGGTAAGACCTGAGATGTGAGAGTGTGAGAGTGACACAGAATTGTTAATTTGCCCAATACAAGTAAAAATTATGTGTGTATAATTAAAAAACCGAAAAACACTCTTGATAATTTAATAAATTATAAGAAACCTATTAGAAAATAATTAAAATGCAACTACCTACTATTAACATACCAACGTGAAGCCTTGACGTCAGCAACCTATCAAAAACTTTATGAAGCATTCTAAACTACATGTAAAATTATTTCAGTTAAAAATATTGAGTTATGTATAATGTTTACGCACTTAATTTCGGAATTCGAAATACTTCGAATGAAAAAATACGTTATAAATAGACTATTACACGCGTCACCATGTCTATTTCTAAACGAAACGAATTGATTCCAATTAAATTAACCTGACAACGCGATTTAATCGCTGTCTGGTAACATGCAATTTTTTGCATGACCAACTGGTGTGGTACCGTTAAATGAAACCGGTTTTAGTTCACTGCGTGTCATTATTTACGGTATTTTGAACATTGTAAGAACTCGTTACAAAAATTATTAGTTCCGTGAAAATATATTTCTGAGTATAATTTATGCATTTCTTTGTTATTAAACCGTTAGATTCAACAATTCCAAACTTCAATTTAAATTGTCTTTGGTAGTCGAGTACTGATGACGTCGTGTCGATGTATAACTCATACTAGGAATTAAATAAAAAAATAAATATTTTCAGACATCTAACACACAACGCCATCTAGTCCCAAACTAAGCAGAGCTTGTATTATAGGTACTAGAATAACTGATTTAAATACATATATACTTTTCTTTTGTAAACACATACGTAATTACATATTATACAAAGAAAACATCCAAACTCCGAAACAAATATTTGCAGACCATACAAATATTTGGTCCGACTCGGGAATCGAGCCCGAGACCTCAACAGCAGTCGCCTATACGCTAACACTGCGCCAACGAAGCAATCATATCTATACAAATAAATAAAATTGGAGTGTCTGTTTGTAATATTAAAATAACCGCTTTTTACTTAATGCATATGTATGTATGTCTGTCTGTCTGTCTGTTTGTTCCGGGTAATCTCTGAAACGGCTGGACAGATTTTGACGGGACTTTCACTGGCAGGTAGCTGATGATCCGGGGAGTAACTTAGGCTACTTTTTTTAGACTGACTTTGTCCCGCGGCGTTCCTCGCGGCACAACAATAACGGCGGGTAACACCGCGGGGTTCAGCTAGTTAGTAATAATTGTTGTTATAATAATAACTGTTGTGCTGTCCAGTCTATTACAATGTTCAAATTACCATGTTGGCATAGGTTCGGCATAATATTTTTTAATAAAGCTACCAAAATGACCCTATTCAGCCTTATGGAAAGCATGAATAGAATCAAAGAGTGAGGTTACTCATTTTATCGTAATATTAAAATCAATAAAATAAAACTTTTCAGTACTTCAATAATGAAACAAAGTTTAACTGAAGTCCTAGAGATTTAAATGATTGTCTATACAAATAAATAAAATTGGAGTGTCTGTTTGTAATATTAAAATAAGCACTTTTTACTAAAAGCATATGTATGTATACACGGTACATATACCAAAAATGTAGTTAAAATTTTTTTTGTCTGTCTGTCTGTTTGTTCCGGGTAATCTCTGGAAGGGCTGGACCGATTTTGACAGGACTTTCACCGGCAGGAAGCTGATGATCCAGGGAGTAACTTAGGCTACTTTTTTTAGACTAACTTTGTCCCGCGGCGTTACTCACGGTACGACGATAACTGCGAGTAACACCGCGGGGTTCAGCCTGACTAGCAAACTCACAAAAATGTGGCCTCTGCTCTAGTTCCTTAACTAACAGTTATTGTCGTTTTTATTTTTTATGATACTAGCTGACCCACGCAACTTCGTTTACGTCTCTTATTGCCCGTAGCGTGATAATTTTCCCCCGTTTTTGAAACATTTTTCATTGGTGCTCCGCTCCTATTGGTCTTAGCGTGATGATATATAGTCTATAGCCTTCCTCGATAAATGGGCTATCTAACAGTGAAAGAATTTTTCAAATCGTACCAGCGGTTCCTGAGATTAGCGTGTTCAAACAAACAAACAAACTCTTCAGCTTTATATATTAGTATAGATAAAGGGTAAACTTAAGGGCGTTTCACTCAAACGGTGCAAAATCAACAAAATAATTGCTTAGCAAGCCGGTTTTCTGGCAAGTTACAGCTACTTACTTTGAACGAGCTGGACTACATTCGCTGAAGGCTCTTCAACGGTTAATAGGTTTAAAAATAACTATATAAATACGCTAATACAAGACCTGCCCCTCTAGCCAAGTTGCAAGCGTTTTCTTTCTGTGATCGTTATCGCCTAAATTCTTTTCCAAATTTTATTCCAAAGATCGATCTTGTCGAGAAAATGTTTGGATAAAATAATGCACGAGGCAAAATGACACGATGATTTCTAATATTTATATAGCCTACATGCCTTTATGTAAGAAAGAAGGTAGGTACGTACGTATATATTTCATAAATAAATAAAATTGACGGCGAAGAAAGATCTAAACAAAGATGGTGGAGTTCAGCGACTCTTTAAGGAACTCTTAGACGCGCCTTACTCATAACAGGAATACTAAACAGGTTATTTTTGGCGTGGTTCTCTATACGTTTAATATAGATCTAAAGTACTTCACCAGTTTACGGATTTGAATTGATGTTCGCATTGTTATTTTGAGCCCTTCAAGGAAGATGATCCGTACTTATACTAAAATATTATAGCTGACCAGACGAATTTCGTACCGCTGTCTATCTCAGCTTTCCACAGGCGGTGTACAGACGCAGACAAAAAAAAATACCATTCCCGTTTTAATTTTTCTTGTAAACAAACTTTGTCCTAACAATAACGAACTCATAGAAAATAATAATTCAATTTGGTGCAGCCGATCGGCGATCGGAAGTCATGCGCGTACATACATTTTTGGCGATTCATTTTTATATTTCATTCATTTCATTCACAAGTAACTCTGTCTGTCTGTATATTTGTGACAGTTTTACGGCTAAGTTGATTGAACAGATTCATGATTCAGATGAATATCGGTAAAGAGATAGTAAAAAAGAAGAAAATATATTCACTAGAACTAGTAGAAGGGCAGAGAAAACAAAAAGTAGAATAAAAGGTGGGTTGACCTCTTGAAAAGTTGGTTTAAATTAAAATGGCCTAAGCTTCTTCTTAGTCTTTCATACGTACAAACATCAACTTTGTGACTGAGGAAATGTTATGAAAATCGTTTCACCCGTTCTGCATTCATCCTACAACTAAAGTAGTCATTTAGTTCCTCGTAAATCTCGTATATGTTTCAGTAAGCATCACAATATTATCAATCACCACGGAATACAAGGTAGTAGAGCCACGCTGATTTCAGCACGAATGGGCCGGCTCGACCGGGGCGGTACTACCCTCGCACAGAAAATCAACGTAAAATGACAGCGATCATGCTGTCGTGTTTCGTTGCTGAGTGCGAGACCGGAGGCCCAACGATGCAGAAGCATCACTAGCCCGCCATGGTGATGGTCACCATGCTGCACTGTAGCATTGTCTGCATTCGCAGTATGGTGACCACCACTCTTGGATTCTGCTTATGCTTTCCATCAGGCAGAGTAGAGTCATTTTGGCAGGGCAAAATATAAAAAAAAAAAAAATAGAATACTGAATATTACAACAGACAGCTGATGATATGAAGAGTAACTTAGGCTATTTTTTTGGACTAGCATCACTCCGCAGAGGTACTCGCAGTTACGATACCACAACGAACGCAGGTAACATCGCGGAACTCAGCAGGCCCTCAATCTACACATACAGGCCCATCTTTTGCAGAATTTGGGAAAATAGAAAAAGCGTGTTGTTCAATGAGGTACGGCACAGCGGTGTTATTTATAGTTTCTTCATAGTTATGCCTAAGTAAATCAAAATGCATTTGGTTTTGAGAAGATTCGATAAATGAAGTTATACCTATTATTGCTTACAAGGTTTTACACCTAAACATTCTTAGATTCTATATTTAAACGTTTAATAGCATTATTACAGTGTTCGGCATCCATCCTCCACTGTTAGAAAAGTTATAGTTTTAAAAGCCATTCAACTCTAACGATCATAAAGATTTTTATGTAATTTTTGCATCATAGTGTTATAACTAGTATCTATTCATACTATACTAATATTATAAACTTGAAAGTAACTCTGTCTGTCTGTTACGCTTTTGGGACTAAACCGCTGAACCAATTTTAATAACATTTGGCACGGAGATACTTAGATTCTTGAGGAAGGACATAGGCTACTCTTAACCGCGATAACCGACGTACACGGGCAGAACCTTGATATAACCTAAGAATAAGTGTGAAAAAAAAACTAACGGGATGATCAATTCTAATTTCGAATTTTAAAAAACGCACTCTTTGGCCGGCTTCACATTAGAAATTTCCGTTTCTTTTAATTCTCTCTGTAAAGCAACATTAAAGATGTTACAAAATATTGTATTATCTATACTAATCTATACTAATATATAAAGCTGAAGAGTTTGTTTGTTTGTTTGTTTGAACACGCTAATCTCAGGAACCGCTGGTCCGATTTGAAAAATTCTTTCAGTGTTAGATAGCTCATTTATCGAGGAAGGCTATAGGCTATATATCATCACGCTAAGATCAATAGGAGCGGAGCACCAATGAAAAATGATTCAAAAACGGGGATCACCCTACCGGCAATAAGAGACGTAAATTGGCTTAAAGGTCTTGTTACCAGGCCATAAAATTATAAAAAAAAAGAGACGTAAACGAAGTTGCGTTGGTCAGCTAGTTCTATATAAATGAAAAAACTTTGTTTTTTTTTTATTTATACTGTTATGATACTTAAATCAATTTGTTGTTAAGTGAGTATAATACAAACACTTTTGAGCAAACCCACATATAAAATGAATAAAAAATAACTACAACAATAGCTTTAATTATTAGAACGGCTATCGTAAATCGACCAAATGCATCGATCGAATCGATTCGATACATTTCACGATACGCTTTCATGGTTCATTTCGCGGTAAGTGAACATTATCGGTAGAAATGAAAAGTATAGCCTAATGCCGTAAACATTAACGTGAGCGACGCCTATTTTTAAATGTAGGTGAATGAAAGGTTTGACCTATCAACGCTGTAGGTATAATTATGACTTCCTTACGGTTTTGTTCTATTTTTAAACTAGCTATGACGTAGCTTCGCTCATATATGTACCTATATGTTTATTTTATTCTTTGAACACGAATTATTTTCCAAAATAAAAGCAGCCTCAGTTAATTTTTATGACATCAGCTATCTTTGATCATTGATTCAACAATGTCAGAAATTTGTTGAAACAAATAAATGTGTACACGGAAAATCAATGTTTGGGTGTAAGTAGTGCATAAACATTTTGTAAAATCCTGGGGTTTTACAAGAAATATGTTATTCGTTCAATATTATTTGTCGACTCTTTAATAGTAAAAAATGAAAAAATACTATAAAAAATCCTCCCTCCATTCTTCATTTGTAAGTACTGTTGATGTTTGTTATGAATTAACCAAGGAGTCGACATTTTCTGATAATACGAAAATGATCACGAAAATAATACATGAAGTGACTATATAATAAAATATAAACGCTGAGTATTTGATAAACAACGCATGCACGGGCCTATAAGGTTTAAAGTTTGTCCCGGAGTCCGATTGTTATACAGATAAAGTTATTTCTGCTACAGAGTCAATAATACGAGAGAATTGTTAGAAGTTCATTCTATTAACTTCCTCCACCACAAGACAAGGGAAAATATATCTAATTGGTTATTATTCGACGACAAAAATAAATCAGGCTAATGACGATAATAAACAACAATACAATCTGTGCAAACTAAAAAACAATTGTAGTGTCAATATGAAGGGCGCTTCCACAAAAATATATTATTATTTGGACAGATTTCAATACAGGAGAGGTAAACAAAAACTTGAGATCCACAATTTGCAAGAAGGTCAGGAGAAGTGATTTCATTGAATCTTAGTCTTCTGGGTAGTTAGTTAGAGGTCTACGAGAATTTAGTTAAAATAAAAATGGGAACGATTTGCAATTGGAATTACATAGACTTTGGCAACAGTTTCAGTAATAAATAGATAAAATATATCAAGGAAAACGATAGAAATAACTTCTTGAAACGGCAAATTAATGTTATTGGAAGGGAATATTGGACGTAGTTGAAGGAAACGTGTTGTGCTGGTTCCATTTTTAGTTGAATATGAGATGGCTTTTTCGGAAAAGGTAAGGAGTTTCAATAGGTAGATAGGTAATTACAGAAGGGCAACTATGTCGGAGGAACAGTGGCTATTAACTCTGGTGACGAGCGTGCAATCTGGACTAAATCTGCTCATTGTTATCGCTTTAAATGGACACAGTTATTTTATACCGTAGCCCATAATAGCTATGTGTGTATTTTGCAATCAACTGATAAGGCCAACTGATTATGTGTTATGTTCCTGTTTAGGGTAATACTATGATGTTTTAATAACACATGTTACGTTGCTTTGTTTAATAGCAAAGATATTGTTACTTGTGTTCGGAATATTTAAATGTTGAAAAAAACTAACCATTTTAAACGAACATGGCTCGACATAATCTTGTTTTAGGTCAATAAAAATTAAACTGTCTGATAAAAGTGTTTTTCTTCATTTCTCGATTTGTTAGTTTGTTTATAAACATTAATAAGTACTTCAAGCACTTTAAATATAAAATATATTTTTATTATGCATATTTATATTTCTCCACAAATTAATAAGCTTACAGATTAGAACTTTGTTGACTGTTAAAGTTGATATTTTTTCCAAATAAGAAAATGGTGACATTCCATTAGCATATGAGTTTATTCTTGTAAAATATTCAAAATAGTGAGTCTATTTTGAGCGGGAAGTTTCTGTCTGCAATATAATAAATAGGATAAATTGGGCTGTGGACATTGCTACCTTGGTCTCGACATTATTGTGAAGGTCGAATGATACACCCACTGCCAAACAATAATATTTGTATTATTTCCTCATTCTAAGTAGGTCTACAGGGCTATAATCTAGCTTATTTATGAAAGAAATACATGTATATCATCAAGTAGCAATATTTTCGGTGATATAAAATCGTGAAGGTTTGAATAAAAATAATGGTGACAATATTAGGATTATTTGTTGACCTAGATACACCTATTTAATTTTGCTGGTTATTCAAGTTTTTAAAATCATTAATACAGAACTTGCGATTCGTAATGTTAAGTACGTATTTGCCTCCGATATCCGGTACGTCACAGTCGTCGGTACTTTGGCTTGGCCCAAATACTCCCATTGACGCAATCGTGTAGCATCGCCCTTCATTCGTGTTTGGTGCAGTATTTCACCAACTTTATGGTTGACTGATCAAAGATTTTCGTAGAAAGTTGTGAGAAAAACTAGTCGGCAAGAAAGTTTGAAAGTGAAAGACGAGACGTGTTCGTGATTTGAATTTTGAAAAGATTGATTCGCAATTTTAAATTTTGTTTTGTTCAATCTGTTTATTACGGGGAAATGCATAGTAGTGGAATACTTTTACTCGCACAACTACAAGGTTGATTGCTTAATCATTATTTTCTATAATTGAGTAATGGAATAATTACGTTTTAAATAAGAGGCGTTAGCTACGATATAAATTGACAAGATATAAAAAAAAAAATAGAAGTTTATAAAAAGGTTAAAAGTTTATAAATACAGTGGCAAGCTTTATTTTAGTTAATTTTTGAATTGTCATAATAGTACGAAGGACATAAAATGTATTCCAAAAATCAAGTCCAGTGGTTTATCAAGTAGTTTCAATGGTGCAGTAGTAGCATATTATGCGACTGTTGTGTATAAAGTTACAGGTTCGATTCCAGTGTATTTGTATGATCTCAACATATTTGCTTCGGAGTACCTACCTTTTATGGTTATTTGAAATATCTTATTTATTAGAATACCTTATTTTATATATGTATATATAATATGTAGGTACATGATTGCTTTTGTAAACGTAATTATAGTACCTACTCCAGTGCCCATACTACAAAATCTGCTTAGTTTGGGACTAGTTGGCGTTGATATTCAGATCTCCGAAAATATATTATTATTATGTGCAACTCTTGGAATATCTGAAATACCAATGTAAGGTAAGGATGATCGCTGATGCACTGTACCTACCACAATGTGATAGTAATCAAATGAAGATTGTAAAAAAGTGCCTTTGTTTAACCCGGAAATAAGGACAGTGACAATAATTTGTACTTGTGAATTAGGTACCAAGCAGTAAATAGCCACTGAACATTCAGAACTATTAAGTATACACTCAGCGGCAGAAAAAGTGGACCAAATGAAAAAGTGGCTCAAAATGAAAAGATGATCCAACATTTGTTGTATTAAATTATGGTTGTTATTTATATTATGCGTAATGCTTAAAGGTTTATAACGTAAGTTTTGTTAAAATTAAGATTTTAAAATTTTAATAGTATTTAGGCTAAAGAGTAAAAGTAAAAGGTTTTAAAAGCATCCCTACAATGTGTAGAAACGTAAAAAAACAAAAACGTTTTTCACACACACACACACACACACTTCCTATTCATCTTCACACCATCTTCACACTTTATTACGATAGGTAACGATTGCGGCTTTAATGAGGTTTTAATATATATATATTTATATCCTTGATCCAGGTTGAAGTTTACTGTTTTATTCTTTTTTCTTCTTTGCTGTAAGTATAATGTTAGCCATTATTAAATAAATTTTAAGGCAGACTATAGATATAGAATATATAGAATAGAATAATTTAAAGTAGATAGAATCTATTATAATGACTTTAAAATTCATATGTCATCTTTGGACATATCTGAGATGAGGTATGAATATCTTTTTATCCATACGTGGAAAAAAGTTGATAAAATAAAAAAGAAATGTAATATTCGTACTTTTGCTGCTTATTATTATCATATAGATAAATATAATGAATATTTAAAAGGAGTTTAATTTACAGCGACGTGATAGTCATTATAGTGTACATTGTACAAGTGTACTAAATTTATTTCTGTTGGCAATATTTCCGATGTGATATAAATCTTATCTAAAGAATAATTAATAGCATTGTTTATTTGCTAGTAAATATAAAATGTCAGAAGAATATTCAGTGTTGTCAACTGTATCTAAATATAGCCAAACGAAACAATATTTCCACCATTAAATTAATTAATAAAATAGCAGATCGCCATTTTGAGGCGGTTATTTTAAATTTGGAACTTAAATGCGACATCTTTAATGCATTTACCACTCGCAAGTGGTCTCGGGAGTAGACTATCTCCTCCTACTTATCCAATTAATAACAGTGGTCTCATAAGACGAAAATTTCTATTTAATTTCGATTAATAATACAAATATTAAGTGTACAGGCGACTGGCACTTGTAAAATCTATAGAAAAATTTCGTTGTCCTATTACTCGGGTTGAGGAGGTCTGATAGTAGCCACTCCACGTAAAACATAAATATTTAGCCGTATCGTACTATACTCAAAGCCAATCCTAACTTAATTTAAAAAAAAAACAAATCCGAGGAAAGGTAGAAAAAATATGTATGAACTCTACGGTAAAAATGGATCAAGTGGATTCGAATCATAATCCTGTATTTCTGACCAAGGTCCGGTTTTCTTTTTCTCTTCCTTCAGTCAAGGATGAAATAAATCAAACGTACCTAATTGATTTCGAAATATAAATCCCACCAAAAAAAATTTCATGTAAAACGTTACCAAGACGACTGCATATGGCTCGTCCTTTGAAAAAAATATTAGATCTCATGTATAGCCCAGCTTCTGAATCTACACGCCCTAACTCATAAAACCTCTAGCATGCATCTCAGCCACAGTACAAGGTATGGCGCTATAAATATATAGATATATCGCTTTAAAACATACAAGTTATAAATCTGCTCACGATGTTTCCTTTCTCAGGTACAAGCTACTATTTGTATACTAAAATGTACTTAACCGAAACGTGAGTTCACGACTCACGAACACGACTGATTCGTGGGACTTTCGTTTATTATGAAAGACGTGACTGTGTACCTAAGGGACAGTAAGAAAAGCTATAGTGGCCTAAAGATTTATGCAAAAAACGAACAATTTATTTTAATTTCAAAGTGTTTATTTCTAAAATATGTGTGATGTATTATGTGTAGTTAAATATACAAGAACAAATATTAGTAAAAATGTTTTACCATCGATTCGTAAAATTAAAAAGCTTAAACACAACTTTCGTTTACTTTCCAATATTTATACAAGGTTTATAAAAACTTAAAAGAGAAGTGTGGTCTTTCTGTGCAGACCTGTGTGTTTTTCGCTCAATGACCGTTTTCGGACTTTGCGCGTAACATCGACACCAACTCGATTTTCATACAAGGCTGCTTTTTTAAATGTCTTTGGACCGGGGTGCTATTTCATATAAAATGAAAAAATATAATCACTGTATTTTTTGGTATGATATCAATATTTCACAACAAAACAAAACGTTAAAATTGAAACTGAATTAACTGTTTTTATGACTTGAGACAGCTTATCTGACAACTTCAGTGTTGACCAAGTGACCACAATAACCGCTTTTCTATCATGTTAAATAACGTCTTGTGGCGTATAATACTCTCGCAGATGTAAGTATTTTGGGAACATGTTGTTGTAATTACTGGTGATTAAAAAGATGAGCCGTAATTTTTATTGCCAGTTTCTTATTTTAGCTGTCTTTATGTAGTGCAGTGCGAATTTCGCTCAAAAATGTAAACAATGGAGCAGTTAATCTTGATTTTCATACCCTCCCACCTACTTAATTTCAAAAGCATTATTTTTGAATTTCACTAATTAGAAGATTTTTTTAGATACTGTAAATCCATGTAAATAAAAATGAATCACCAAATTTTAATGTGTTGCTAAGCAAAAAAACTCGAGAAACGGTCGACAATTTCAGATAATTTATTTTATGTTTTCGTTATATCGTTACAAGGAAGGTTCTTTTATCGAAAAAAACATTGTCTAATTTGAACAAGACTAAACAAAGGTGCGTTAGGATTATCTATGATATGCCTGCAATTGACTAGACTGTATGGATATTTATCTGTGCCTGCCCAAAATAAAAATCGAAGGTAAGGGACCACTCTGAAATATGTTCTATTTATTTATTTAGATCTGACGAGCTATTAACTTTAAGAAAACAAAGCCTGGCGGGCTGCTGGACTTATGTTAACTTTTTGCCACCTTAAAAAGTTGGCAAAAAATTGATTTGTACTAGGCAGTGTGAATAAAATTCATGACTATCTACTACTTCATTGAATTAAAATAATTATATTAAATTAGTTTATAATTGATATACAATGCTTTATGACCACAGTGTAGTGCTGTGATTGATATACCTACTACTAAAATTTACATTATTTATAAATAATACCTAATCTAAGGGCAACTATCGAGTGTATATTTTGTGAGAGAATATTTGTCCTAATTCTTATGTGTCTGTTGTTTTATCTGTACACCACCAATTTTGAACAGTTCATTCATTAGGACACGTTGATATTGTGAGCTATCAGTGCTTCTATTTCGTGTAAGTATTACCTATTTTGAAAACGAGATTATTAACCCCTGACTATACTAACTTATTCACCAAACAAACGTAAAGTTGACCTTTGAGAATAATACACGATGCATTAGGGATATTTACATACAACCTTGTGTTAATTTATTTTTAAACGCAGTGCTTTTATTTGACTTCCAAAAATGTACGTATCTCGCTGAAGCGGAGTAGTTGAATCTATTTTGGATGCCACTGCACGCTATTCAACAACATCGTATTTTAAATGTTTCTGTCGCACGAATTTCATCATTATTTCTAGGAGTGGAAGACATTATTTTGTATGTACATTAAAATATAACTAACAAAATTTCTATTTGAACTGCAATAATTTCAATTAAATTAGAAGATATTAATGTGACAAATACATCACATTAAATAGGTATATTAAACGTTGTGTGTATTGTTTTTAAGCACAAAATTTAAAATTATTCCACGATGTAATTTCGCGGTATTCTTCCTTTGCTCTAGTTTGGTTTATGGTAAAAAAAAAAATAAGCTAGGCTGAAACAAATCGGTGATTGGTTACACTCACGCTCTCTCGCAAGTGTATAATTGTTCTAATAAATTACTCTGAACTCAGAGCTTTTGGCACAATAACGCATTGTTCGTGTGTGTGTAATTAGCACTTTTCCACAGCTGTCATCAACCCGTGTGATGAAACTGTTTGATGTTGTGAACTTGTGATGGAGAATTTACATCGCACCCTTAAGTCGTCACCGTGCCTACTTGTTGATGCTGGTATAGGAGACATATTGTGGCGCCTAAAACTTTTATTATAGAAAGTTAAGGTTCATTGAGATAGATGGATGGAAGGAAATCTTAGTTAATTTATAAGACACTAGCCGACCCACGCAACCTCGTTTGCGTCTTCTATTGCCCGTCGCGTGATAATTTTCCCCCGTTTTTGAAACATTTTTCATTGGTGCTCCTCTCCTATTGGTCTTAGCGTGATAATATATAGCCTATAGCCTTCCTCGATAAATGGGCTATCTGACATTGAAAGAATTTTTCAAATCGGACCAGTAGTTCCTGAGATTAGCGTGTTCAAACAAATAAACAAACTCTTCAGCTTTATATATTAGTATAGATTAATGTTCACATTGTGTAGGGAGCTTTGAGGGAGACCTATGTCTAGCAGTGGAGTCAGTGAATAAAATTTGACAACCTTATTTATGAAGTAATTAAGGTAGCCAATTTTATTAGTTTGTGAGCCTCGATTTCTCTCGAAATGCAAGATTAGTCAAATACTTCCATTTAATTTACGTTTGAAAAGAACGTAAACTAATTCTTTATCAATATTATTAATTAAGTTCCTTCAATAATTTTTTGCGGAAAAAATAAATAAAAATAGTTCGGTAGTACTACAACAACTTCAGATATACCTAAGCATTGCAAAAATTATTTCATCAAATATTTGGGTTGATCACCAGCCCCCATATCCAAGAGGCATGTGTACGTCAAAGCTCTTTCTACAATCGCTAATACCTCTATTATTATTCTCTTGTAATTTAGCGTTAAGATGATATCATTTTCATACATCGATATTTTTCTAATAATGTTTACGTTTGTCGAATGACTAGAGGGGCAGTTCCATCTTGTTCCACATATCTATCGCACCTTTACTCTAGTCATCCCTAGTTCTACTTTAACAAATTCGATAGATAATTATTTTACAATGGAATATTGATAAAGCTAGATGAAAGATCAGTAGGTACATGGTGAAAACTTTAAAAAAGAAATGGTTTATAAGGATGTTTAGCAGACCATGAAAAAAATAAGTGGAAACTAAAACCCAACTACGACAAAAAACGACGCTGAAAAAGTATGATGATGATAATATAAATTTCTTTACAAAGTATATTTTTAATACCATAGCAATATATCAATTTTTTAATAAATAAGGACATAGTCACGAGCAATTGCTATTAATATATATTTGAAATGTACAAGTTACGCCCTTTCCAATGATACTAAACACGTCATATTTATCTAATTTTTTTTTTTTACATAGTAGGTACTTTATGACCACTAGAGGGCTCCACATTAGATTCATTCGTGCACGTCATATAGCCTATAACCAGCGGACGATCAAGACGCTTCTAACGGTACCTCATTTATCTAGTTCTAATAAGTAGTTGAGGAGCTATGAGGGAACAGATGAACATACATACATACATAGCCTGTCAAAATCATAACCCTCCTTTGGCTTTGCCATAGTCGGGTAAAAACTGATTATGTAATGAAATTCAGTATTTATTTAAAACTAGCTGAACCCCGCGGTGTTACCCGCGGTTATCGTCGTACCGCGAGTAACGCCGCGGGACAAAGTTAGTCTAAAAAAAGTAGCTTAAGTTACTCCCCGGATCATCAGCTACCTGTCAGTGAGAAAAAGTCCCGTCAAAATCCGTCCAGCCGTTCCAGAGATTACCCGGAACAAACAGACAGACAGACAGACAAAAATTTTTAACTACATTTTTATTATATGTACCGTGTATACATACATATGCATTAAGTAAAAAGTGGTTATTTTAATATTACAAACAGACACTTCAATTTTATTTATTTGTATAGATTAATAAAAAATGCGGAATTACGGAAAATTAAATCCCTTTAAAAATTTATGAACCCTTGCCAAATTGTTTTTGTCTACGTAGTTTTACCTCTGTCTCAATCTGTGTTTTAAATTAAATTATTCCAAGGATGTAAATATTTTCTCTCATTTTTCTTTTCCTAAGAATAAGATCTAGAAGCATTAGTTGCATCTTCGTAGCAGCGTCTTTTGAGATAGAATAGGTATCCACAGGCTGAAAAGCTTAGAACTTTTTGCTGCCAGTGCCTCTGGCTATGCACGAAAAAAAACCTTCATATTATTATGTCAATTATGGAGGGTAGAGGTAAGGAGGAACATCTCTATAATGGGAAGGTGTCTGACAAACTTAATTAAATAATAATTTTATAAAATAATAGTTTGAGAACCGACCAAAGTGGTGATATAGTAGTGAAATGTCAGTGTCAGATAAGTTTATCGATTTAATTCTTTTTATTAAATTGTGGTTTAAAAATTAAAAACTTTGCGTAGTAACATCTTTATTAAGCGCGCCATTGCAAAGCGGAAGCCTTTTCTCATTTGATTAACTTTTCTAATATTACAGTTTTCTTTAAAATTTACACTCTTGCTACAGTGGCGCCACCAGTTTGATGCTTTTTGGCGGGCACTTAACAAATGAAATAGGTTAAAAAACTTGAATAATAAACCTTTAATTCAGAATAACGCCATTTACCATTTGACAAATAATATGGTTTAAGATTTTAAAAAGCTTTCCTTGAAACAAAAATGCTTTTATCGATGTTTAAAGTATAAAGTAAGTACTAGTCAAGGTTTATTTCGAAATAAGATTCTTAAATGTTCTTTCTTCAACCCTGTTCATAAAATTAAATACACTTTCCGTCCACTTCAGAGTTCAATGATCCCGTAGAGCATACTTTCAACATATTTATTACAATCCGCTTTTAACACTGTTTTGATAAGTTTTGAAATATTAAATACTCAGTTCGCACACAGCTAATTCTGTCGACGTAAAAAAATAATTGACCTAATTCTATTCGGTTTACCTACCTGTTTTTGTTTTTTGTATAAGATTTCTCTATGTATTAATGCACAGCGTTTGTGAATACTCTGGACTAAGATTTGAATAGTTAATCTGAGTTAATCACAATAAATCGTTATCTATATCTACGTTATTCTTGAAGAGGGGGGATGGGGGAGGAGATGGGGTATGGGCCTCTGGTATCCTCACTCACTCGGTGAAACACAGCGCAAGCGCTGTTTCACATCGGTTTTCTGTGAGGCCGCGGTATCACTCCAGTCGAGCCGGCTCATTGATGCCAAAGTTTGGCTCTCCCATTGATAATATACAAAATTATTTTGATAAAAATTACACAGCGATAGTACCTAAGGGTAAAACCATAGTAAACTTAAATATGAGGGCCCTTCATAAATTTTTTAATGAGGAAGTTTGATTACTGTAGTCCAAATCAGTATCAATAATCCAAGATTAGTAATAAGTAACTTTTTGGGAGTGTTTTTTCAGTCGCTCGTTTGATTCACATATTAATAAGATTTCCTGAACTGTTTGAAAACAAGGAAAACAACATCAAAAAGTCGACTTGTCTGGTCTGGTCAAGTATTTCAAACATAACACGTGGTTGAGAGAGTTTTTAAAAGAATTGCTTTGAAAGCAAATGCTTTTTAGTATTTTAATTGTCATAATTGCACTGTGCCCTTTCTTTTTATAAAACTAATAAAAAATGTGCTGACGTCATCTTAACCCTTTTTTTTGGGTGAAACAAAATATTAGCCATTAATACAAGAGTGTACTACGT
The DNA here is from genome assembly GCA_905220595.1 of Spilosoma lubricipeda. Classification (NCBI taxonomy): domain Eukaryota; kingdom Metazoa; phylum Arthropoda; class Insecta; order Lepidoptera; family Erebidae; genus Spilosoma; species Spilosoma lubricipeda. The sequence continues at coordinate 10,328,782 of HG992282.1, read as the reverse complement.
AATACATAGAGGAGCTAGCGATTGTAGAAAGAGATCGACGCGAAACACAAGTAACTTGGCTAAGAAAGCTGGTTAAGATTAGATACTTCTCTTTTTCTTTGGCTAAAATACACCATTTGATCTAATTAAGAAAAACCATCCAGACAAAAATATAACCAGTGAATTGTAGCTGTTTGGGTATCAACATTGTTTCAAGGAAACTAATATTTTAGTATGTGGAGCAATGGGTGCAATGAATCATACCATTGTTTACATTGTATTTTCTGAATTAAACAAAGCTGCACTTTCAACAAAATTACAATGTTTAGTCATATTTCTATACATATTACTTATTTTCTGTTCGGGGCGATCTAATGATATAAACACACAGAAGCAGAACCATAGACAAGTAATGCTGCCATGTTTGAACGTATAGATTTTTTTGTTTTGTAATATTGTATTACGTAGACATAAAAATAAGAAAGTCATCAAAATACATATTATAGAGAGAACTATATATTAATTTAGCTATGAAATTTATCTGCTTGTTTCTAATTTAGGGTCAATGCAGAAGTTAGAATATTAGAAAACAGCAGAAGGAATAACGAAACAGATTCATTTTCGCATTATCATGATATGAGTAAGACCTACTGAGAACCACTTTACTACGTCAAGTTGACATTTGGCCTGTACTTCCTACTACCCGCCCATTCCAATTCAGACATTAATTTCCTTTGTCTCACAATAATTACAATGAGCATGTAATATTTTGTAATATTTTAGGTTTCTTCCTTACAGCAATGGTGGCTAACGTAAAGTAAACGACTATCAACTACATTTTATACAGTGTAGCTCATTGTGGAAGCTCATACTGCTCACAGTTAAGTGGCTATAAGCAGCTGTCAGTTCTGTAAGAGTTTATCGTCAATCCCTTGCTACTGCGCCTAACAATGTCTGACACAAACTTTAAGAATGATCTTTCAATTCGATTGAAATACACTAGAATTTCAAATGAAAGTTATCATTTTAATTAAATAATCATATAAGACATAACATACTTCCCAAAGTATACATTTATTTAACAGACCACGGAAACTATTTGCACTGTTATAACACGAAATACATTGTTGTCATAACTTTATGTAAAAGACTTCCAGTTACAAAATGTGCTATTGTTCGAAACAAAAGGCCATTGACTGTAAATGTACATATTGTTAACGCTTACTCGATTGTCTTGGTTCTGTATTGTGACGTCGTGATTTATACACACGATTTTGTTTAACGTAACCCTATCGTGATTTATATTACACTTCATATTTTTACTGTCCTAGTAAGCACCATTAAAATATAATATAAAAGATATCTCGCTTCCTAGTAATACCGAAGGTTTTGAAGGTTCATAAGTTTATAGACAGATTGTAGTTGACACATTAGTTTCTAGATTTTAAAGTTATCATTATTTATTTGTATTTTCTAGCACGTTTAAGCTTCTTTAAACAGTTAATTACAGTGACCATTATACTAATATGTAAATAGGATCCTTAGCCGAGAGCATTCAGAAAGAAGACGTTTGCGTAGGTTTTCAAATTAGCGTCAGCACAAAAGGGAGCCAACAAGTAATCCTAATTATTTCTTCACGAGACACTTGTGCTATATGAGCCATAAAGAATTAAAACAACAGCAATAATTTGTTTTGAGACAGTCGCCAAAATACAAACTTAGAATATTATTTATATAAAAATGTTTGTAAGATTAAAAATAATTCGGGGTACTAAATTCGTGTTGAGATTCGCTGGAAAATCTGGCATATGAGCTTAAGTGCGAAATGCAGATTCCTAAGAAAGACCTGTCACGAAGTCTTTACAAAAATTATGGTACAGATTTTGGGAAGTGCGTCACATTATTTACAAAAAGCAGACAGATGACGGTAACACTCGCCTTCACCTTGATACGAAAGCTGGCTTATATCACAGGGAGTATATACTTTGACAGCGCCCGTGACATCCACGCTCTGGAGTTGTCCAAAATAAACACCTTTAACAATGATACAGATGAGTCGCAATAAAAATAAATTTGTCACGATTCGCCTTCTCTTTCGTTAGCTATCAAGGTGAACTTGTTGAAATATGTAACGCTCACAAGATTTTGATATGTCACCTGCTTTAAACAGCGGCAAAGGAATGCTGCTTCATAAGTCTATACTGCGTTTTATTCCGTCGTAAGTCACGAGACAGATTTCAGGATATTGTTGACTTACTGCTGGTCTCTTCCTTGTCGTGGTTGTGGTGGTGACCGTCTCTACAGTTTCCTCGACCACCTCCACGTCGTCGTCGTCTCCCTTCTTGCTCCATGGTCCGAAAAATTCCGACATATTTGTCGATAAATTCTGTTTCACCCACAGCACTGTATTCCGAAATAATTTTGATACACATTCACTAATTTTCACTAAACTTCACTATTAAGTGGTCGATGCTACACATAAGTCGAACAACTGGTTTGAGGAAGTCTAAGCTTAATTTTTCTTTATCGTTTGGGTGTGGAACCCATTTCGTTATTTAAGAGAAATTACGACGTGTTTTCCGTCAAGTGTCCGAAAGAGCGTTTTCTGGCGCTGCACTGCCGAGACGGCCAGAGTTGATCTTGTATAAAATCCTACTGGAAAACTGAAATAACCGGCGCGAACAAAAAGCACCAGCCAAAACATTTCACGTACGGCGGTATTATTAGTTGGATGATCTAGCCGAAAGAGTTAAATGTCGCAGCGGCCTTTTACTTAAATTATTCCAAATTCAAATATATTTTACGTTTTATAAGTTTGTATCGTGAAATGCTGTTGCTAATTCGTTTACTGCGCTGGACCTGAATCCGCTACGTAAAATTCATGTGACGTAAATAGCCTCTTAATGTCACCTTTAAACGCTTTGTTAACCGGTCAATTTCAAAGGAAACAATGAGGATTACAAGTATTGTCTTGAATTCAGTATTTAAGTACTCTATATTGTAATCCTTTCACCCACTCTCGCAACTTTAACACAAAGAAGTTGTCTTTTATATCTATACAAATAAATAAAATTGGAGTGTTTTTTACTTTTTACTAAATGCATATTTATGTATACACAGTACATATACCAAACATATATTTAAAAAAGAAATTATCTGTCTGTCTGTCTTTTTGTTCCGGGTAATTTCACTAATTTTTGGAACGGCTGGACCGATTTTGACGGGACTTTCACTGGTCAGCTGATGATCCAGGGAGTAACTTAAGCTACTTTTTTAGACTAACTTTGTCCCGTGGCGTTACTCGCGGGTAACACCGCGGGGTTCAGCTAGTTGTAACATAAAGTTTTACATTTATTCCTAAAGTTTATTTCAAAACCTATACACACAATTGAAATTTTTTGTATATATTTGCTCTATGCAAATACTTTTTTTCAAAACTTTCATTGAAAACTTTTAGATTTCAAAATGAGGTGTAATTTAAATTTTTTAATTATTTTAAATTAAAATTTTGAATACAGTCGAAAATTATAGGTAGATTTCGAAAATTTTGCTTAATTTTTGATATTTGAATACTTTATTGTATGTAGCCGTCCAGTATGGCGTCGGCGTAGGCGCTGACAGCTCCTCCACTTAATATAAATACGCGGTTCTCCTAACAACCCGCAATAAATCTGTGGCATGCTGCTGGGATTAACGCCCGACTTGCTATTTTAGTGGCTTATCGATAGAGTCTTCAATCGAATGAAGACGCATCAGTAAAAGGAACTAGATACAAGAATGGCTCAACAATATAAACCGTGCATCATACATAATATAGTTCAAAATTTAATGAAACGGCAAATTGTAGGTCATTCCAGAAATATTGAAATTTTTCACGCTTGAATAATTGTTAACACAATCGAATCTCTTTTATGTGCAATAAGTAGTTATTAGATGCTGTGTAAACATGTAACAGATGTATGAAACTTTAGAAGCCAATGAAGAAACTGTGAAGAATTAATGGTGGTGCGAAGTTAGTGCCAAGAATTATAGTGCGTCTGTAAAAATCTGAGAAATCAAGATCAAGGAGACACATTTTGACCAATCAGTGCTAAGATATGAATCAATGACATAAATGTTTACGGAAAAATAATAATAAATCTCTTTATTGTACACCAGCTTGGAAAAAATATATGATAAACTTAAAACTATTATGAAGTATGTACAAGTGGCGGCCTTATCGCTCCAAGGCAATATCTTACAGGCAACAAAAAAAATAAACTGGATTGGCACCAAATTAAATTATGTTGGGAGGGAAGGCGCAGTAGACTAGAAGAGAGGAAAAAATGAGGTAACGCACGTGTGATTCTAGAGTTGTAGTTTGCAATAGACGGTTGTATCAGTTTGCATCTGATACACCACTTATGTAGTTAATTCGAAAAGTTTGTATTTTTCCAAAACTTAAGTCATATTATTGTAGAGCTTACTATTGTCATAAATCTTTGGTGAAGTTTTCAGGAAAGTGTCTTGTCCACTAACAAGTTGACATTATACAAACCTAAACGTTTTTAAAAAACTAACAAATGTATGGAGGTGAAGTCATCTCAAGGCTAAGTCACGTCGAAACAAAATATTAGCCAATAATGTAGGAAAAAACACTTGCGCCTTGGATAAAAAGTGAGACCTCCGAGTTCCTTCAAAGTTTTAGCCCGTCAAACACTGCTTTAAAGCCACATTTTGTTCTAGAAAAATAATACCTCGTGGTATCATGAAACCTGACAATTATGATCTACAAATATTTGATTCGGAGTTTGGGTGTGTTCTATCTATAATATGTATGTATTTACAAAAAAAAAAGTATATATGTATTTGTATCAGTTGTCTAGTACCCCATAACACAAGCTCTGCTTATCTTGGGACTAGATGGCGTTGTGTGTTTAGATGTCCGAAATATTTAATTATATTTAGATTGATATATATTTTCTTGTCTGTTAAGAATTAAGGTTAATCTGCCAATAAAAACATACAAAAACTCTTTCGCAAAACTTTCTACTGAGTTGTCAGGTATAACTATTCAATACTTTTTCAATGTTCATAATTGTCTTCAACGTTGGCACCGTTGGCACTGATGTATCAAATATTAACTTATTCTTGTTAAAAGCTTAATTCAAAAACATGCCTAGCACGTTCTATTTAATATTTACTTTTTTACATAGGGTTATCATTGGAAAGAAGATTTTAGTTTACTATACCACGCTTGTTTAAGGTTAGTTTTACGTTTTTCTTCTCTTTGCTGGGATGTTGTCCTGTGTAGTTTGCTCATAGTGGTTTCTTACGTCATTAATAGTGGTAGTGACACTCCGTATCCTTCACAACACGGACAATCTTTATTACACCATATTTAATAAAGAGGGTTATGTTATTATAATGTATGTAGGTATATTTCTTTGGCACACTTTGTAATCTAAACGGCTAGATGGAATTTGGCTTGGAAGGTGTCATTGGAAGAGTGACACTGGGTATTTCAAATTTACATAAACTAAATTCGCTGGTATCTAAACATTCGCAAGAAGACTGAGTGTGTCAAACTAAGCAGGACAATATCACTGTAAAGAGAAGGTAAACTTAAAGGTACCATTACATCTGCTCGTTATTCAATAACAAAAACCCCACTCGTCTGGTGAGCGAGGTACAGGAGAGCCAAAACTCTTTTCTTATGAGAGGCCTGTGTTCAGCAGAAGACTGTTAAAGACTGTTGATTTGATGATGATGTGAATAGGAATAAAGTAAAATAATTGTGAAGTCCTAAATAATAGCGATTCAGCTTAAAGTCAGCAAAATGATGAGCTTAACGTCAAAACGAAGCAAATTTTATGCCTTGTCTTTTTACCCGACTATGGCAAATTAAGAGCATTGTTTTTGGTAGTCTATGTCTGTTTTTATATTCTACCGTAGCGTTTAAACTACCGGACTGATTTTAAGGAGTGGGTTGTCAATAGATTTGTAATAATGAATCGAGTGACATAGGCTTTATAAATTTTATTAAACGTTTTGACTTTTTATCAGAAGGAGGGTAATGTTTTTTAACTTTTACCTGTATATTTATATCAATTCAATTATCAATTATCATTTCTCATAGACCATAATTATAAGAATTCCGTTTATGATTCAGTTGTACTAAACCTTAAAGCCAAAACTCGCAGGTCATTTTACTGTTGCAATAAGTAATGAAAGGCATTCTATGCATGAGTAGTATTAAACCTAAAAAGAGAGCAATGAAAACTCATAAATTAACATTAACTGCCTAATTTACATCTGATTGGAAACATTCGAACAAAAAGACGATTACAAATACGGATTGCATGAAAAAACCCATTTAAAGCATGAACAAAGTTATCTAAAATCTAATGTGGGGAATAATGCATAGATATAGTTCCCTTTGTGTTTATTGGGATATACGACTATTATGAACGATATCTATAATACTTACTGCTACTATAGTACATAATAGATAACCAGCTTTTGTTCCTTCCTTCCTCAACAATTAAAATATCTCCATGACAAATGTCATTAAAATCGGTGAAGCAGTTTAGCTGCGAAAGCGACAGAGAGACAGACGGACAACATTATCTTCGAATTTATAATATTTGTATGGATTTCATCATGAACAAGGTTGTTGTTTTTATGAAGGACAAAATAACAGACACTTTCGCTTTAGCGTGTAAAAATAATTATAATTTTTGAATACTTTATGATTATAACTTTTTTTTTTAATTTACATATTTTTTTAGGGTTGGCAATGAGCGTCACGATTGGCGCGCTAGTGACAGTAAACACACAAAATTAAATAAAAACGTTTTTAAGTATTTCGTTAATCAGTTTAATTGTAATAGAGAGATATATCTTACTAGCTGACCCGTGCCCAGTTCGTTGGGCGGTAATCATTTTTTTCTCCGACTTACTTTGCAAATTCAGCTACCACGAAAAAGTCTTTCCACTTTTCGGGTAATTATATAGCCTATATCACTCACAAATAACGTAGCGTTCTATTGGTAAAAGAATTTTCAAAATCGGGTCAGTAGATCCAGAGATTACGCCCCTATAACATCACAAACTCACAAACGCACAAACTTTACCTCTTTATATAATAGTATAGATTAATTTAAACGCTTTTATTGAAAACTAGCTGAACCCCGCGGTGTTACCCGCGGTTAATGTTGTACAGCGAGTAACGCCGCGGGACAAAGTTAGTCTAAAAAAAGTAGCCTAAGTTACTCCCTGGATCACCAGCTTCCTGCCAGTGAAAGTCCCGTCAAAATCCGTCCAGCCGTTCCAGAGATTACCCGGAACAAACAGACAGACAGACAGACCGACAGACAGACAGACAGACAGACAGACAGACAGACAGACAAAAAATTTTTTAACTACATTTTTGGTATATGTAGCGTGTATACATACATTTGCATTTAGTAAAAAGCAGTTATTTTAATATTACAAACAGACACTCCAATTTTATTTATTTGTATAGATATTTTTAGATTTAATTTTTTTATAGTGAACTGTGTTCTACAAGTCAAGCCCTTCAGTTGCTGTTGCTGCCCATATTGAGATAGTCGTGACAAAATTTGTAAGCCGCCATTTCGTAGCAGTGGCCATCTTGGATTTACAATGAAATATAAATTAATTAATTATATTGTCACCAAAACTAAATTTGTGTGCCAAATTTCAGATCATTCTGTCAATATAAATGGGGTCAAAGATTTGACCCAAAGAAACAGAGCAAGCAAAATAAAACCGTTTAAAAATGTTCCGCTAATGTATGTTAGAATCGTAAAGTATAACATACATGTGAATAATATAATTTATTAATGAGTATAATTATTTCGTAACTTAAACAGATTGCAGAAGTAAATATAACTTATTTTCTTGATTGTAACTTACTTACTCTTCCAACCTGTTGTTATTTTCTCATCCATCTTCTCTGTTACGTCTCACAGCTCGACTCAAGGCGACTTACCTGTAATCATAGTCCAAATTAAATGAAATGAATGACTACACATACTTAGAGTGTCATAAAAGGTCGTTGAAACTCGAGTGATGGACTTGGCTAGTTATCAGCCAAGATTGATATCATTTTCATCAGAAATTTGTTCAATGTTTCGTATATATGTCTGTTTGGATACTCATGCAACTTCTTCAAGCATCAAATTTAATATTAGAAATCGATGAAGATTTTCCAAAATTGAATGGAATTTCAAGTTGAATCATCACTTTTTAAAAGTACGTTTTTACGAATTATCTCACTTTCTGATGCAGTACCATAGACTAGATGAAAGGATTTTATTATACCTAAGGATTATACTGACTGGGCCTTTTGAAATGTCTGACATGAATCTTTAAATTGACACCATTTTATTTCATGTCGTTTCATCATTGACATTAGCGTAATAACCTTAAATACCGTGATATTGTTTTATTAAAATATACCAGGAGATCGTTTTTTGTTTTTTCGGAAGACGGTCCCCATTTCATCTTCATCCATATTTTTTATATCATTAATTTCATCACGACGAAGACTAAATGACTTGAAGACTTATGATTTGAAGACTATAAACACTCGGCATTGGCAGAAATAGCTGATCCGAGAGATCCGGCTGGTTGCCATTTCATCAAAGAAGAATAAGAATAAAATATACCAATATGCAATAAATTATTTTTTGAGAAATGTGAGAATTGTGTAGCCGCTAATCAAATAAATTATCTGGTTGTCTGTAAGAGATCGCCATGAGCGATAAGACCGCCAATTGTCACGTTCGTATGTTGTTATTGTCTTTTTTTATGTCTATTATGTGTGTACAATAAAGATAAAATAAATAAATTAATCTTCGTTTCCTGATAGTTCTAATTAAGCCATGTTGGTTTTTTATTTGAATTAAATCGCAAGGCAAGAATTTTTTATATCTATTTAGATAAAAAATATAGCCGAAATGTATGTACGCGCATATCTTCCGATCGGCATCAAATTAAATATTTCTTTTTTTTATGGAAAAGGTTTGTATACATGAACAATCAAACGATAACGGGAAATGTATTTTTTTATGTTCGCGACTGTACACTGCCTGTGGCAAGCTGAGACAGTTAAGTGAATATTATGGCGATACGAAGTTCGCCCAGTCAGCTAGTTTGTAATATTTTCAAGACTGATTTATTTCAGAACTTTACATCATTTTAATAATCTTTTGTCTAAACCAACGTTTCACTTTTAAACGACAGTTATATTGTTGTGGGTAGGTAGAGACAATTGATTCCTACTTACTATTGTCCTGACCACGGAGCAAATAGTCCTGACACACCTCTCTTGCTTTATCTACATTCGTCGGGTCCTGATGCTTTTCATATGGCCCTTATATTATTTAAAGTGTTAGTTTACAGTTTTACTATTGTTATTGAATCTTTTTAATATGAGGCAAACGAGCACACGTATCGCCTGATGGTAACCGATTACCACCACCCATGGACACCCGGGGGCGTCACAAGTGCGTTGCCGGCCTTTGAATTTAGTTCACGATTGGCGTATAATGCTGTAAAAATCTATTGTGTGTAGTTTTAAAAAGTAAATGGCAATTTCGCTTTCGTCTTTTATTATTTTAGTTCCACATAGTCAACGTACCTTGACAAAGTGTGTCAGTTTCCTATTGTTTGTTCATATAATTTAATAAATTGCATTAGGTATTCTTTACACGGCGGAAATCCTTTGTCGACTATACACAATAATTGGGTAATTTCCTACATTACAATAAATAAAAAATAGTTATTTAAATAAAGTAAGGATAAGAATGTGCACACCTTTTCCTTTTGTGTATTGTGTCGAGTGTAATATAGATATATGTAGTTACTTTCATAAATTTTAAGTATTAATATTTTATTCAATAAAAAGTATTTGTTGTAGGTGTCTAACTGCATACTTAATATGTATTAATTTTATGTGTAGTAATGTGACAATAAAATAATATAGCAACATGGAGTCCGGATGGAATACATGATGAATCCGAAAGGATATTTTTTTAACGATGGGCCTTTCAAAGTTACTTTACTCTGCCTGATGATACCTAAGCATGAGCAGAATCCAAGAGTCGTCACTCACTATACTTATTGCGAATGCCGACAATGCAGCATGGTGACCCTCCCTACGGGGGCCTATTGAGAGATGCTTCTGCATCAATGGGCCTCACTCACCAACGAAACACGACAGCACAATGCTGTCATTTTGGTTGGTCTTCTGTGAAAGGGCAGTACCGCCCCAAATTCTAATTTCAAAATTCAAGAGTAATTAGGCGCACGCATAATTTAAAAAGAAATACATGCATAAAAAAAATACTTCAAGTAAAGATAAAAAAAAACTACCAACGAAATAATTTTTATTTTATGTGTCTGGATTTCTTTTCATACTTAATTCTTCTTTTTATAAGTGGCACGTGTTTTGTAAACTCAGCTGATTGCAGAAACATAAATCTTTTGGCGGTTAATACAAATTGCGAGGACTGTCATCAACACTGCAACGTCACCATGCGTCCTTGTCATTGGACGAGGACATGGCACTTCACGTGGTCGCGCCCGTGACCCACAAATACCTGGACACTTGAGTACATCCGTTTAGTAATTATATAATAAGATTTACGTCACAAGGTCGTTTGCAATTTTCTTTTAAATTTTACCGTTTCCTGTCGTAGCGCAGCTCACTCGGATGCAAATATTTAGATACATGGCAAGAAGAGAAACATTTACTCTATTTGCTTTCTTTAATTTTAATAAGACAACTGCCGCATTAGCAATTAATGCTGTGTCTGTAGACTTTACAAACATACATGAAATGGACTGACACTCGGAACAACAATTTGAGAATCACACAATGTGTTGTCCGATGTGGGATTTGAACTACTTACTACTACTACTTACTACTACCCACGAAAGTCAGCGCAGTAGAAAACTACGTGATGAATGATTAAACCACTACGGTATCCGCACATGTACTGGTTAAAAAAAGGAAGGAATACCAAAACGCATTTTCTCTTAATAATTAGAAAAAAGAAAGCCACGAAATGAAAAAGGAGTTATGTACTGTTGTATAAGTAGGTCAGGTCAGGTTTCCATTTAAACTTTACAATTTTCTTGATAATGTTTCTAAGCTTTGTCTGCCCCTCTAGCCAAGTTGTCAGCGTTCTTCTTTCTGCAATCGTTAACGCCCAAATTCTCATGTGTCATTGGCTTATACTTTGTCTACGATTAGCCAATGACACACGAGTATGTAGGCATTAACGATAACGATAAAAAAGAGAATTGTAGGTACTACATTGGGGATTAAAATAGTGTTTTTTTATGTATGAGCCTGCCAAAATGACTCTACTCTGCCTGATGGAAAGCATAAGCAGAATTCAAGAGTAGTGGTCGCCATACTCACTGCGAATGTAGACAATGTAACTATGCAATGCAGCATGGTGACCCACACCATGGTGGCCTTGTAATGCTTCTGCATCATTGGGTCTCGTACTCACCAATGAAACACGACAGCACAAACGCTTTCTTGATGATTATTTTAGGTAATATTTTTTGTAATATTTTTTTCATTGGTAGGGACCAAACTCAATCTGCCCAACCAAACCTGCCTCTAGAAGGTTTCATTTCAAAAAGTTATTTCTTGTATGTCTGTTACGTATATTAATGCCATTTGTTGTAATGCCTTTGCAATAGCTACACTCCAATAAACGTCCATCAAAACCAATCGAGTGGACCACACGCCAACATTGCTTTTTATGCACCTACAAAATGGATGTTAAATGTTCACAGTAATTAATTTATCTTTCAATTTACACTTGTCTGTAGACTCTTACAAGCTGATCTATTTGCCCACAATAATGAGATCTAGTTGAATATTTTATGGCATTTCGCGTCAAGCATGGCTGCATACGTTAGAATGCCCTGCATATGCAATAGCAACATCGGTGGTTGAATTTAGAACTGTTATGCTTTGAAGTTGCAATACAAAGTGTTAAATACATTGCGCAATAGCAACACAAATAGAGTGTAAATTATATGCTCACGTAATACTGCCTAGAAAATGAAACAAGAGTTTTCTTGTTTTTTAACACAATAAACCTGGTTGTAAAGTTATTTTTGCGTTTTAGTTTTAGTTTTAGTTTTTGCGTTTTAGATTAAGGAGTAAAGTTTTTGTCTGTCTGTCTGTCTGTCTGTTTGTTTCGGGTAATCTCTGGAACGGCTGGACGGATTTAGACGGGACTTTCACTGGCAGGTAGCTGATGATCTGGGGAGTAACTTAGGCTACTTTTTTTAGACTAACTTTGTCCAGCGGCGTTACTCGCGGTACAAAAATAACCACGGGTAACACCGCGGGGTGTAGCTAGTAAATAATAAATATTTCGGACATCTATCGCACAACGCCATCTAGTCCCAAGCTAAGCAGAGCTTGTGTTATGGGTACTAGACAACTGATACAAATACATATATACTTTTTTTTTGTAAATACATACATATTATACATAGAAAACACCCAAACTCCGAAACAAATATTTGTAGATCATACAAACATTTGGTCCGACCCGGGAATCGAACCCAAGACCTCACATCAGCAGTCGCACACGCCAACAACGATACCAACGAGGCAGTCCTATAGAATAATAATAAAATAGTTCCTATAGTAGTGCTAGCTTGTGGTTTTATCTGCACAAACACATTATTTATCTATAACAGTTGGCCTAGTGGCTTAAGCGTTCGCTACGCCGCTCTCTACTGCACTAGAGTTGTAGGTTCAAAACTTATACGATAACACCTTGGTCTATGTATAATCCGCGAATTACGAATTATTATTTTGATGTGTTCTTTGCGTCCGTTGCATATATGTTTGTGAAGTCCACCGAAACACAGGAAATATCTCTAATGCGGGGGTGGTCTTTAAAAAAATATCTCTAATTTCTGGTCTCCAAAAACAAAATGAGTTCAATGGTTAAAGATCTAGTTTAAATCATTAGCCTAAGACTAACAGTAACTTCAATTCGAAACTTTATTTATACCTATTTTTTTTAATGAGGCAGTATTAATCATCATCAATCATCAACAAGCCATAATATCCCACTGCTAAACTCGGGGTCCTCTCTCAAGAGAGGTAATATTAATATTTTAATTCAAGATATTAGCTACGCCCCAAGTTGTACCCGTTGTCGTGGTTATACTTTCATAATATTTTTTTTTTAAATTAGATTTCGTGTAATTCCGTTTTTTTTTATAAAAGTAGCCTAAGTTACTCCTTATAACTTCAGCTGCAGCTGCAGCAGCCAGCGAAAGGCCTGTCAACATTGTTCCAGCCGGTTCAGAGATATAAGTAGATATAAGTGCCTAATAAATATTTAAAACTAAATACCTTTATATGCATTTAGTGAAAAAATGTTTATTTGAAATTTCAAAAACACTTTAATGTTATTTACTCGTAAAGATTTGGTTTATAGAATTTCCGCAAGATGGCGACAGGCGTGGTTCACTTTTACCTAAAACTCACTGTGCATTGAGACATTTAAAATACAGCTAATTAAACTAATTTGTCAGTTCGTTTCTTCAAAAGAATTATTATAAATAAAGATTTTTTATTTATTTTTAGCCTAATCACCAGCTGCCATGTTCAGATCTCCATTTCGGACATCAAAACATGGCAGCTCATTTAGGTCAGCCGCCCGTCGTCAGCTAATCCACAACTTGTACAGCTTTTAACAGTGCATACAGTCTATTTATCATTTTCACACATTTTTACCTTCTTGTCGTACCAGTAATCACATTCCATTTCCGTGTGCCTGTCAGTTTTATACTAGTAATAAATTAAAATAGACATTGACGTCATCAGTTTTAGGTTTGAAATTGAAAAATTAACGACAGAGGATAGGTTTTAAGTATCTATACAAATAAATAAAATTGGAGTGTCTGTTTGTAATATTAAAATAACCGCTTTTTACTATATGCATATGTTTGTATACACGGTACATATACCAAAAATGTAGTTAAAAAAAAATTTGTCTGTCTGTCTGTTTGTTCTGGGTAATCTCTGGAACGGCTGGACGGATTTTGACGGGACTTTCACTGGCAGTTAGCTGATGATCCAGGGAGTAACTTAGGCTACTTTGAGACTAGCTTTGTCCCGTGGCGTTACCCGCGGTACAACAATAACCGCGGGTAACACCGCGGGGTTCAGCTAGTAGGTAATATATAAAGCATTATTACGAATATTATGTGGGAACTGGAAGGATACATTATACTTTACACTATTTCATTGTTTCCAAAATCGATAACTAGTCAGTATTTAACAAATAGATACAAATATCACATAGGTACGTAAGTAAGTTACTCTAGTTTGCGGCCAAAGCATTTCGGTACAGAAGCAAAAATTTTAATATGTATCAATCATATGTCTTTTTAACCGACTTCAAAAAAGGAGGAGGTTTCTCAATTCGACCGTATATATATATTATTTTTTTCTATTCTAATGCCTATGTTGATGATATGTCATAGAACTCAAAAGTTAGAAATGTACTCTGTTCTCCTACGTTACCTGTTAATTTCTATTTACAAATAACTAACAGCATCGCTTACGAAAGCGCGAGCCGTGCAAACTGAACTGCGTGAAAAAAGTTTGAAGACGCATTTTTTCGTAATATTTAGACAATTTGAAAAATACCTAGCAAAGTGCCCTGTTAATGTTTCCAAATTATTAGATTTCTCTAATCACTACTAGGAATATTCATATTGACTGAAAAATGTTATATGCTTATTGCAAAATAAAGTTTAAAGTAGTTTAATCATATTACTTCATTTTACTTCCACAATGTACCTACGTGGATTATAACTTCGTTTTTGTCATTAAGGTAATGCTTAATAACAGTTTGGAGTTTGGAAGTTGGGGTCTTAGTTACTGTGTCTCGGAGAGCACGTAAAGCCATCTGTCCTGCGTCTGATCTCTCCCCGGTCGTGTCGGATAACCGTCTTATCGGATTATGAGAGTGAAAAAACAGAGATATAATATCTCCTGCGCAGTTGACTGGTCTCCATTGAGACTCCGTGGCTGGAATCGGCTCGAAGGACATCATCATCATCATAATATTCGACAATATTTAATCATGGCCGACGTGGCCTATCGCCTTTAAGACCGTTTCTATTAGAATTTACATTATAAACTTTAACGCTTCATATTTCGTTCGGATGAACGTCTCTGCAACTCAATTCAGCTTTAAATATTAATTATCTCTAAATTGCTTGTCATGTTGAATGTATTTATTAGGAATACATATACGACATAAGGAAGAAAATGACGATTCGTGTTTTTAATGTTTCCTTGTTGTATTTACAGGAATGAATACCGAAACCGTTTGGCAATGGACAACGTGAATGAATCATTGGTCGTATAGGGTCACACATGTTTATCTTAAAACAAAATAACTTCTCAATAGTTCTAGAGATTAGTCGTTCGAAAATGAAAAAATACACCTAATATAGCAAAAGTTAGTAATGGTATTAATAATATTAAGAATTCGTGTGGTGACAAATCAAGAATACGGAATATTAACAACCCTATTCATGCCTTGGATATCGTAAAAGGCTACTAAGAAAGCTAACTACGCAGGATAACAGCACTGAAGCGTGAAGAGAAGGAAATGTTAATATAGGCTCTATACCAACCAACAACGTTTATCTAGCATTGTATTTTTTTTTAAATTACAAAGTGACTCTGTTCAGCCTAATGGTAAGCTCAAGCAAAATCCAACAGTGGGGGCCACCATACTCACTGCGAAAGCAGTTAGTGAGATGCTTTTTCACGCCCCGCTTAAAGGCCCCGGGATCATAATAATTATAATAGTAGGCCAAAGTTTCCTATGTCCCGTAGTGACTATGAAGGGCTGTTGTTGATGACGATGTGATTAATAATATTAATTAAGTAGTATGTTTTTTTACCATTCGGACCCCTGTCGGGCAACCTAACCAAGGCTCACAGAGACGTGGTAGATATGTCGCAATTTAACCGCTTAAATAACATGGTGATACTTCACGCATGAGTTTCTGAGAGTCCTGACCGACTTTGGCCGCTATAGGCAGTCCACTGCAGATGCCATTGCCAACTTTCCGATTTAAAAAAGCATGCATAGAACAAATAATTGTTAATATAACTTTAAGTATGTCAATTATTTATTTGCTTTCAAAGAAGTTTATGATAATATTCATAAGTAATTTCTCTCGTAATTAATACTTCATTATATTCGTACCTGATTGCAAGCTTTATCGTTTGTAAACAAAGCCGATATTTTCATTTTGGTGTCTTATTTTGATGTAAATAAATTTCTGGAAAACGTTTGGTTCTTTATACCGTCGATCATAATTAAGACGTCACTCCGAGTTTTATACGACTTTATTGTTGTAATAAAATGAACTGTTTAAAGATATTTTGATAACAGTTCAAATCTTTACATAAAGAACGTAAAAATATTTAAATATTTTAGTTTATTTACACTTGTTAGAATGCCGTTGTAAAGGAATATTTCGATGACTACTGAAATGTCTATGTTTTTCCTAGAAATATATGGAGCTGTCACGAATTTGTACCAAATAAATTTGTCTGTTATATGTTAATTTTGTTCATTCATTTTACATTTCGCATCTAAATTGAAACTTATGGGTAGTGTGGTAGTAAAAATAGGAATAAAATTAGAATTTACATGAAACAAGAAATGTATAGTTATATGCATGTATAATATTAACTGCCTCGATGGCGCAGTGGTAGCGTATGAGACTGCTGTGCTTGAGGTTCGATTCCTGAGTCGGCTCAAATGTTTTTATGATCTACAAATATTTGTTTCGGAGTTTGGTGTTTTCTATGTATAATAAGAACGTATTTAAAAAAATTTGGTATTTTAAATGTATTTATATCAGTTGTCTAGTAATACCACAAGCTCTGCTTAGCCTGGGACTAGATGGCGTTGTGTGTTAGATATCCGATATATTCTTTCACTAGAATCAAATCAATGCCAACGCCCCATTCGGCCATTTACCTCTGTTCTCATGCTTTTGTTTTGTTAAGTAAAAGAATTTATATT
The DNA here is from genome assembly GCA_905220595.1 of Spilosoma lubricipeda. NCBI lineage: Eukaryota > Metazoa > Arthropoda > Insecta > Lepidoptera > Erebidae > Spilosoma > Spilosoma lubricipeda. Next base: position 10,311,683 of record HG992282.1, on the reverse strand, counting down.
GATATTTAATTTAACACAGACATTCCAATCCAAAATCAACAACAAGACACTGTAAAGGGGAATGCTCTAGTACACCCACACAAGTTTAAAACGTAACATTCAACGAAACGTCAATATTTTTTCACAACATTCCCGCTTCACTCACTTTCACATTTAAATAAAAAATGAACGAATATCATAACCTAAAACATATTAACCATCGCGTTGAAATTGCAGTTTCACTATGATCAGTGCCAGTAGTTACTTAAATAAATATGGATGACTAGTTTTTGCTTGCGGCTCCGCCCGCGAGTATGTCGGTTATCGCGGCAAATAGCAGCCTATGTGTTATTCTGATGTATAAGCTATATAAGGTACTGTAAAGGTTCATCCAAATCCGTTCAGTAGTTTTTGCGTGAAAGAGTAACAAACATCCATCCATCCATACATACTTACAAACTTTCGCGTTTATAATATTAGTAGGATAATAATAATATGTCAATTTAACAAAAAACATTATTTCTCTATATAAAATCCACTGCAACGCGACCAGTAAATGAAATATATGCCGACAGCTGCGAGCGCGCGTTTGACACAAGTCTGCAGAGTTTAACATAGCTAGCGACATCTATATGCTATACTATGAACTAGAGCTTCCAACAAATTGTGTAGTGTTAATGTGGCGCTGCTTGCTTTCATTGTTAACAATTAAACTATAATAGGCAATACTATTTAATTAACATTATATAAGGATAGGATAATTTAATAAGGTAGGACAATCAATTTCTGTTTTGCAAGTATAATTTCATTTTTATAGGTACACTGTTTTAGCGCCATATTGTTTTTTTATCGGAGGAGGGTAGGAAATGCAAAATTAACAGGAGAAATGTTTTTAAAGTTTTTGCTTTTTGTAGTCCTGTTTCACAATTTTAGCACTTAGACAAAATTGGAATTTAAGTTGAAGTCAATTATAATTATTTTATTTCTTTGGTTAGTTTCAAGTGTCAGTAAAGTACTTAATATCAGTATTACAAAACGAAATAAACTAATTAATTTAACATAACTGCAAATACATGACTTAGGCAAGTGGCTCAAGGAAGTTTAAAAAATAAACATTAACCGTCTTGGAATAATAAAACTAAGAATAACTAACGTATACGTAATTCATCTCTCTGACGAGTTAAACTTTCTTTTCTTTTTAAACAATGACGAATGCGTGAGTGCATGAGTCTAAAAATATATATGACGATGTTACAAGTCTACAAAGTTTGTCTCAATTTTAAGACAACGATAATATTACGTTATTCATTTCTGAAATTGTGTGTTGATTTATTGAGTATTTGCTGCATTATTTTGTAGCTGGTATTTGAACGCTATTTGCAAAGATATTAACGGTCAAATCTCGAGTCTTGACATTTGATAATTAATATCTTTGTTGAAAATCTAAATTCTCTAATGACAATAAAAATAAAGAAAGTAAAAGAAAATTGATCGACAAACAGAAAAAAACTTATCAACGCATTTGAGTCTCGCAAGTCACAATACGGGTCTTGCACAGAACAGTGTGATAAATATTTCTTTTCTGAAATAACAACATTTTACAAAACCCGTGCTAATATTACCTTTACATAAATATTTAAGAATTGAAGTAGTAAAAGATAAAGACACTTCTAAAAACTTTGCGTCACTTCGCATTTACATTTCTTTCTCGACACGTCACAATTAAAAAAGTAGGATCTTGTAAATATCGTGAATCTTTACGTTAATAGGTAAACACAGATGTTAATAGGTAAATAAAATTAGAATTTGGCTATATTGGAAAACAAATTAGAAAATAAATATAGTATGATATGTACATATGAGAAAAGAACTTGTCAAATGACCACTTTGTTGTAGAGAACTTAAATGTTATGTATACATATTATTAGTTGATAAGATAAATTATTCTTAGATAATATTGTTTAATAAAATCAATGAAAATTATGCTTTCGACTTAACATGATCTAACGTGATCTTAACCGATTACGTACTCGAACCGAAGCTAGTAGAAGACACATTTCACAACGAGTAATTATTTTAAATAAATTAAAACTCAAACTTGATTTGAATACACGAACGTCTAGTTTTCTCTGAACTCTTTTATTAGCTCTGACCTACAGATTCGTATATAGTTTGACCGTGATCATGATCTTCTTAATATCAATCAGCTCTATAAACTGTAATGCTATTTGTTACCACTAAATTACTTTGACTGGTGCTGACAATGGACTGATTGACAGACTGCCATTAGAATAAATCAATATTGTTTATGTCTGCATGTCATTTATGTACCTACTTTGACGTGATTAAAAATAATTTGATAATCATTAACCTTTTCGTGTGGCCTAGTTTAATTGCACCACCCCTATTGTGTCGTAAGAGGCAACTATGGAAGCAAATTACGTAAGACACTGTCACTGTAAAAAGACAGAAAATTTGAAAATAATTTTAAACAAACCTCTTCCTTTTTAAACATAGGGCTGTGTCCGGCAATGGACTCAAAGTCAGTTGATGTGATTTGTGTGATGACTATGAGACTATGAGCCATAAAGGTTGTAGGTATACACAAACCAGCCAGTAGCTGCCACATTAAAGAAAATCCTCTTTGCTATCCTCCTTGAAATTTTTACATTAATGTAACTCGTTCGAAAATCGAATTGAAGTGTCGATAACTAAAATAATATATCCTCGAAAGAGATTGAAATAGTAACTGGCATGATGTTGTGTACTCGACGTATTTATACGTTATAAAGATGTTTTCGGTTATAAAAAAGTATAGATAGAATAAAGATAAAGGCTGTTCACAATTTCAAAATAGACAAACTTAATTCACGTAATTCTTAGCTACTAGTAATAAGCTATATAATTTTTTATTATTTTACTAGGTACAAGATCATCAGAGACATGTTCACAACGTATAAAGCCTGATTTAATTTTACCTGTGTCAAAAACAAGATAACAGTTTCTTGCCTTTATTACGTAAACCGGAACATATATCACGACAAAACTAGATAAATTTCATGAACTCAAATAGGTAATATAACGGTACCTGTTCATAAAATCGGCAACGCCTTTGTCTAAATTGGTAACACGTGTAAGGACTAGCGTCTAGACGACAGATGGCTTTTACGACCTAAAAGTTCTACTTTATAGTAATCGATTATGTATGAACAGTGAAGACGCTATCGCTTGTGCACGTATTATACGCGATGGCGCTGAATCTTTGACACAAGGACAGACAAATGAAACCATAATAAACTTAATTATATCCACTAGAAAACGACCGCATCAAATCATACAGATTTGATTACTGTATGGGACAATTAGTATCAATAGGTATTGATTTAAAGTACTATAAAATTATTTACATTTAAGATTTTTTTCAACACTGAAAATGTTGTGTGTTTTTCACACAACTATTGCACACACAACTCTTTTAAATCGTGCCCTACTCCTACTTATAGAAAAGAAAAAAAAAACACTGCAGTATGTTGTTTTTATAGTATTACCTCGCCGTTTCATTTCGCAATGCTAGACTCTGTGAGAGTCAGACATGCAGAGTGGGCGGTGTCAAATATATAATAGTTAATTGAGCTCACGTGATTATGTAAGTGATAGTGGATGAAAATAGTCCGTAACTATACGATGCGAGTATTAAATTTTGTTCAATATCTTCTAATTTCATTATATAGTGGCACGTTCACTACGTCCAAAGTTCATGAAAGTTCAAAAATAGAACAATATCAACGAATTCGTTTGACAGATGACATGGCAGTTTGATTTTTTCTTTTCTTGTTTGTTTTTTAAGGCATGGGGAATTGAGCAGCCGGGCTACCTTTGCCCATTGATTCTCCCCTTTAATTATAATTGCATTCCAGTAACTCCAATTACTAGGTAAAAAGCAACTAAACAATGGCTTACCATCGATTTTCTTTTGTTTTCAAATTTAATAATGCACAAGAAATGTTAAAGTACTAAAGATATACAGCTATACAAGAGATAGGTATGAAATGCCTTTCATTTAATGACTGAATTGCCAGGATAAAGATTAATTAAAGTCAATATATATAAAGGAGCAGTAAAAATAATAGAATAGTTGATACCAAACGTCTGCATGGATTATACACAAGAAAAACATTTTCTTTAGTGATCGTATTTTCCCGAGACTAACTTTTCCCTACACTACACACCAATGAAATCGAATTGAAAAGTTAAATTTTGGGCAACGAATCTCACTAAAAGCCCCACGACCTCCTATGACTGCTACCATTCACCTTCGATTTATCTAGGAGTAACAAAAATAGCAAATCTAGATGACATAAACTGAAACACCTGTTTACAAAGAGTTATATATTTGTACTACAATGTTTATGACTACGCAGTCTTGTTATCTCTTGTCAATATATCTCATATTACTCATGTATGTGACAAGAAAGATTTAGTTGAGATCTTATTTTATGGGCTCGGCAATAACGTTGTCGCCGGTCCATTTAGTAACGAGTGTTCACTGTCAACTGCCGCAACTGCGTGATTAATACAATGTTATGAAATACCCGCCAATCGCGACAGCCATCTTGAAATATAACGACTGGTCACGCTAGCTGTCATGACATGCACCTTGAACACAAACGTCATTTTTGCTTGACTGTTAGTTTTGCGCGCGGTTTTACTTGCCGTTACTAACGCTAAGGATGCTCATGGTTTCCATTGGTAGACTCAAATATAAAAAAAGTTGTCCACTTACTTTAACATGTTTTGAGTTAGAGATACACGTTTGTGTTATAATAACCTTTTTAATTTTATTTATGACTAGCTTTAGCCCGTGGTTCTGCCGGTGTGTATGTCGGTTTTCGCGGTACAGATTCCCCATAAAAGGATATGGGGAATCTGTACCGCGAAAACCAAGAAATTAATTATCTCCAGGTTCAGTGGAACATATATGTGAAAATTACATATAGATATGGTAGGATATAGTATTGCTTTATTACTTTTTTGAATAGAATTATCCGTTGGTAAATTTCTTGATTTATTTCTAATTTCAATTTACTAAGAAGTGACGTCAATATTCTTCTTTAACATCGCTACCAGATGTACCTACATCTATCCTCGTTACCATTGCGGTGGCCAATAAAAAATACTGTACTTTTACGCGAAGAGAAGCTGCTGCCAAAGAAAACACATTTGTGGCAGTTGTCAATGGTTTTTACTTTAAACTTTCCCTCACATTTACGACCAGTACAACGATCTCCTGACTCATTGCAGGTCAGTTCTGCAAGTAGGTCGCACGTAAAGCTTGAGTTCTTGAGAACTGGCAATGTAGTAAAAGTGGCTAAATAGAATTAATAGAAGCGTTCTGTTGATTTCTTGTTTTTTTTCTGAGGTTTAGATGTTCAGTATTGGACATTGCAATACAAAAATCTATATCTATACTTATAATAAAACTGTAGAGAGGTCAATTCTGTACATTGAATATATATTAAAAATTATTATTGGGGGATGAATGGTTATCGATACTGATGCCAAAAATGTAATCAGTAAGTTTTTTGTCTGTCTGTCTGTCTGTCTGTCTGTCTGTCTGTCTGTCTGTCTGTCTGTCTGTATGTGCACGCATGGATCAAAAACTACTGAAGGGATTTTAACCAAACTTGGTACGATTATAGTCCATACTCCTGGGCAGGTTATAGGCTATATAACATAACGCTAAGATGCATAGGAGCTGAGCAGTGACGATAAATTTGAAGCAAGTCGGATGAAAATTTTCGCTTTCGAGCTCTTATCCTCGCATACGTTGATCATACACCAAAAATATGTATTACAAAGATGATGGTCTTCAAAAGATCTACAAAAAAGTCCTAAATAGTATATTTCTATCTTTTATAAATTAGCCACAATAACGTGTTTAAGCGTTAGGCATTTCTTCAAGGTGTATTAAATACTTAAATATATTGTATTTCACATGGATATATCCTTATCACTATACACTTTAATATATTTTTTAATAAAATATAGAATTATAAAATTATAATTAATAAACACACAAGATATAGATGAAATAAAACTGCCAAATCTCGCCGCACCAGTATAAGTACGACATTACGGTTGATTTTTCTTTAACACGCGAAACGGCAATCCGCTGGATCTACAAAAAGGCGGGAGCGCTCACGCCGCTCACGCGCTGACTTCACTCGAATTGTCACTGTTAATGCGAACGAACGTGGTTCCTATTGACTGGGAATAAGCGCGTTTTAGATTTAAAAAATACATAAGACGTAGTTTTTAGATATCAGTTTAAAGTAGGTATTAGATAATAATATAATTAGTTTGTTTAGTGTTTTTGTTTGTTTCGCCTTCTTTTCTTTATATTTATAGTTGTAAAATTAATAAGTAAAATTTCAAATAGGTAAATTTATGCAATGACAATTAATAAATCTCATCGTCAGACTTTCCGTGTTGCTGGAGTAGATCTTAATTAATCTCTCTCAATTTTATATTAATTAAAATGTCAAATAAATGGTTTATAGTGCCACAGTGAACAAATCTATACATCTATAGGTACAAATAAATAATATTGGAGTGTCTCTTTGTAATATCAAAATAACCGCTTTTTACTAAATGCATATGTATGTATACACGGTACATATACCAAAAATGTAGTTAAAAAAATTTTTGTCAGTCTGTCTGTCTGTTTGTCTGTTTGTGCCGGGTATTCTCTGGAACGGCTGGACCGATTTTGACGGGACTTTCACTGGCAGGTAGCTGATGATCCAGGGAGTAACTTAGGCCACTTTATTTAGACTAACTTTGTCCCGCGGCGTTACGCCGAAATGTATGTATGCGCGTAACTTTCGATCGGCTACACCAAATTATATATTTTTTTATGTGTTAGTTATTCTTAGGACAAGGTTTGTGTACAAGAAAAAATAAAAAATAAAGGAAAAAGTTTTTTTGTCCGTGACTACACCCTACCTACTCATGGGTAACGAAAGAAAAATATGGTGGTACGAAGTTCGTCGGGTCAGATAACATATTTAAATACCACGCTTTGTACTATTTCAAAATGTAACCTAAAAGCATTGAGATATACCTACCTACATAAAGTAAATAAGATTTTACAAAAATAATGAATGAATTTTTTCCAGAGGTTATTACAGAAACAATTTTTATGTTGTACTTATGCAAGTGCAACATAGCTGCTTTAACATTTTTCAGTTCTGCAGCATAGTTATCAATGTTATTATTATGTACTAGCTAAACCCCGCGGTGTTACCCGCAGTTATTGTTGTACCACGAGTAACGCCGCGGGACAAAGTTAGTCTAAAAAAAGTAGCCTAAGTTACTTCCTGGATCATCAGCTACCTGCCAGTGAAAGTTCCGTCAAAATCCACAAACGCACAAAATTTGGTTCCTTTTTTTGGTTTCTATGCTTTGCGATGACGATAAACAAGACGGTCAGACGTTGCGCACCGCAGGCATAGACCTCACGACGATCTGTTTCAGCAACGGTAAGCTCTATGTGGCTCTATCGAGGGTGAGCGACGCTGCTAATATGTTCGTATATTGTTCCAATGGCATTACACATAACATAGTATACAGCGAAGCTCTTTAAATAAAGGTAACACTGTCACAATATGTGGACATATCAGTGAAATTGCATGCTTATACAGGGTTAGGGAATACATACATATAAAAAGGAATAGTCATAATTATTACCGTGAGTTCCGTGAGTTCGAGAATAAGGAATACTTTGAGATTTATCCGCTAAGTATCAACCAGAGATTACACAAATACCTATAGGTAGGTATATTACGAGAGAGCCTCGGATTTTAGATTTTATACGCACAATGAAGAAAATCCATACCTGATTTACTGTCTTCTGAGAAATACAAAGAAAGTCTTGCAAAGTGCAACGGATCATAGCGTTGCTTAATCCTACTAATATTATAAATGTGAACGTTTGTAAGGATGAATGGATGGATGGATGGATGGATGTTTGTAACTCTTTCACGCAAAAACTACTGAACGGATTTGAATGACACTACAGTAATTTAACTTATACATCAGAATAACACATAGGCTACAAATAATAAAGATATTGTGTGAATTCTCTAAAATATGACGATAAGTGTCAAGTAGGTAGTAGAAAAAATCTACCATCTGTGAGCTATACTGGCGTGCGCTGCCAAAATCGCAAAAGTTTTACTATGTAATGTATGATGGAAATGTTTATCTTAAAAGCCGTTATAGTTAAAATGTGTAAGATATTAAAGCCAACATAGTGAACCATAACTACAATAAAAAATAATGATTTATTTCAAATGCACATTTGGTATGGTAGTAATAAGTTGATTCCTAAATGAAAATGGACACATTTATCGTTTCTGGTATTTAAAGTAGATAAAATATATCTTTCGCGCTACATCATTTGGACAAATAAATATTTATACAAATAAATACATACAAATAAAGACAAATAAATAAATATTAAAATTTTTAGTTGCGATGATGACAAACCGAGTGCGCGATATTATAATATGCGAATAGGTTGCTTATCGCTGAGTGCGCGACCCGAACGCGGGTAGGTAGGTATACACGTTGTGTCCGTTTTGCGAATTTTCATGGCATTTACGATTAGCTAAAACCGCATTTTACTTAAAGTAATATAGGACTAAGGTTAAGTATTGACAGTTTTTTTTTAGAAGTTACACGTACAAAATTCCACGTACAAACTTCATTTTTATTTTAATTATTATAGACTAGCTGTTGCCCGCGGCTTTGCTCGCGTGGAAGTTGATTTTATGTATTTAATTAAAACTGTGTAAAAGTATGTATCAGTAATTTATTCATATTTCTGAACGTATTTATTTATTTTTGATCAGTAGCCCATTTAAAAGAACTATCATACAAACATTCGACCCATATTTCATCCCTTTTAGGAACAGAATTCGCATTAATGCTTATAATGCATAAAGTTTCATGGTACTAATTTAAAAAATAACGGACTTCCATACAAACTTTCAACCCCTATTTCACCCCTTTAGGGGCAAAATATCCAGAACCGCTTAAATACGTCTTTACATTTTTTTAATCAGTAGTACATGAATAAAGTTTAATGGTTCTAACTTAAAACATGACTAATTTCCATACAAACTTTCAACCCCTATTTCACCCCTTAGGGGTAGAATATCCAGAAACGCTTTAATACTTATTTACTCACTTTTAATCAGTAGCCCAAAAATAAAGTTTCATGTTTGCTACTTCAAAAATAACGAACTTCAACCCCCATTTCACCCCCTTAGGGGTAAACTATCCAGAAACGCTTAAATACATATCCGCTCACTTTTAATCAGTAGCTCAAAAATAAAGTTTCATGTTTGTAACTTCAAAAATGGCGAACTTACTTACAAACTTTCAACCCCTTTTTCATCCCCTTAGGGGTAGAATATCCAGAAACGCTTAAATAGGTGTCTACTCATTTTTAATCAGTAGCCCAAAAATAAAGTTTCATGTATCTAACTTAAAAAATTACGAACTTCCATACAAACTTTCAACCCCTTTTTCACCCCCTTAGGGGTAGAATACCCAGAAACGCTCAAATACGTCTCTACTCTTTTTAAATCAGTAACACATAAATAAAGTTTCATGTTTCGAACTTCAAACATTACGGTCTTCCAGACTAACCCATATACGAAATGTTAACCCCTATTTTACCCCTGAGGTGTTGAATATCCAGAAACGCTTAAATACGTCTTTACTCTTTTTTAATCATTAGCACATGAGTAAAGTTACATGATTCTAACTTAAAAAATTACGAACTTCCATACAAACTTCCAACCCCTATTTCACCCTCTTAAGGGTAGAATACCAAGTAACGCTTAAATACATATCTACTCTTTTTTAATCATTAGCACATGAATAAAATTACATGTTTCTAACTTAAAAAATGACGAATTCCATACAAACTTTCAACCCCTATTTCACCCCTTAGGGGTAGAATATCAAGAAACGCTTAAATAAGTATTTACTCACTTTTAATCAGTAGCCCAAAAACAAAGTTTCATGTTTGTAACTTTAAAAAAGGCGGACTTCCATACTAATCTATATGCGAAATGTCAACCCCTATTTCACCCCCTTAGGGGTAGAATATCCAGAAACGCTTTAATACGTATTTACTCTTTTTTTAAACATTAGCACATGAGTAAAGTTACATGTTACTAACTTAAAAAATAACGAACTTCCATACAAACTTTCAACCCCTATTTCACCCCTTAGGGGTAGAATATCAAGAAACGCTTAAATACGTATTTACTCACTCTTAATCAGTAGTCCAAAAACAAAGTTTCATGTTTGTAACTTCAAAAAAGGCGGACTTCCAGACTAATCTATATGCGAAATGTCAACCCCTATTTCACCCCCTTAGGGGTAGAATATCCAGAAACGCTTTGATACGTATTTACTCTTTTTTTAAACATTAGCACATGAGTAAAATTACATGTTACTAACTTAAAAAATAACGAACTTCCATACAAACTTTCAACCCCTATTTCACCTCTTAGGAGTAGAATATTCAGAAACGCTGAAATACGTATTTACTCATTTTTAATTAGTAGCCCAAAAACAAAGTTTCATGTTTGTAACTTCAAAAATGGCGGACTTCCAGACTAATCTATATGCGAAATGTCAACCCCTATTTCACCCCCTTAGGGGTAGAATATCCAGAAACGCTTTAATATGTATTTACTCTTTTTTAATCATTAGCACATGAGTAAAGTTACATGTTACTAACTTAAAAATAACGAACTTCCATACAAACTTTCAACCCCTATTTCACCCTCTTAGGGGTAGAATATTCAGAAACGCTGAAATACGTGTTTAATCATTTTTAATCAGTAGCCCAAAAATAAAGTTTCAGGTCTCTAACTTTAAAAATGACGGACTTCCATACAAACTTTCAACCCTTATTTCACCCCCTTAGGGGTAGAAATTCCAAAATTCCTTTCTTAGTGGGTGTACTCAATAAAAGGATCCTACTCACCAAATTTCATAGTCGTAACTATCATAGTTTACGCTCGGCGATGATGAATCAGTCAGTCAGTCAGGACTTACTATTTTATAAGTATAGATTACGTAGCTGTAATTATACCGAATTACTTCGTTTTTTTTTAAATAACATTACATAGGTTGTAGGTAGGTAAGTTGTCATTGTCAGGCTGTCATATTTTTCAAATGCGCTACCAGCACTAGCTACTAGCACCAAATATATTATATGTTAAATTATACATGGTATTATGTTTTTGTTTGTTTAACTGTTTTTATCATCAATTACACTAACATTATAAAGGGTTTTTGTAAGTGTGTATGTTTGTTACTCTTTCACGCAAAAACTACTAAACGGATTTAATTGAAACTTTACAGTGAAATAGCTTATACATCAGAATAACACATAGACTATTATTTGCCACGATAACGGACATACACGCGGGCGGAGCCGCGGGCAGCAGCTAGTTATTAATATGGTGATATTAATATGATATTCACCTAATTCTTTGTACTTATGCACTTGAGTAAAAATATATAGATGGGAAAGCGACATCTTCTTCTTATTTTTAAAAACAATTGCTGTTCGTTTGTTTCGCTAAAACTCGAGATCGGTTGGGCCGATTTAACTGATTTCGGTTTTGAAATGTTTGTCGTAATCCAGGGAAGGTTCAAACAGTAAAAAAATAACTTGAAAATCCAAATGTCATGTGTACGAAGTAGTGGGCTAACTAGTTTAAAATTTTTACTTATAGTTTGTTTTTTAATCAAGTGTAAAAGCTTACATTTTTAAACTTCTTTCTTAAAATAGAGGGAGAGCTGTTGATAACTGGACAATCAATGTCCAAAGGATATTTTTATTTTGCACTTGAAGACTAACATGGATAAAACATAGACAGTCAATTTGTCAATAATTTAGATTGAAATAAATTTTAATTTTAATCTCAGTGTGTTTTAAAAATGTAAATAATAATCGATTTCTTATAGTAATACAGAATACAAACACACTAGGAAACTAAATGACGTATTAAATTTTAGAAATATTTATTGTTTAAAAAAATACATACGCCATCCATAGATTATATTTTGGTTTCTTGGAACACCTGACATAAATTGAATATCGAACTTTTAAAGTAAACGCACCAGTCAATGCCCCATTTTAAACAAAGAACAGCATTTGTAACATTCTATAGTCAAACGTTGCGCTAACGTTTAAAAATACTATTTACGTTCTGAAACCGTCCTATTTTTAACTGTGAACGATTTTGATCACTAAAGGAGAAAGCAGAGAGTGGATACACCGCTCATAAGGCAATGACCTCAACGGGCATGATCTGTAGGTAATTTTCAGCTAGGTACACCTCAAATAATATCCAGGGTGTTTCGCTTATTGATAAATACATCGACGGCACTTCGGTAGATGCAGCATTACATAAGATATTTTTTTAATGTTGTAGTCTTGTTGATAATATTGTGAGGCATATTTGACAGATTCTTTACTTCCTTGTTGTTCCTTGTAAACTAATCACTACAAATATGCATTACAATACTTTAATGGGTTTCGGAACTTTTCTGAGGTTAAAATAACAGACTTAGGAATGAACATTCAATAAAAAAAACGTTACTTTATTAGAAAAAATATATTTAAACTTGAGGCTCTCATAGCCCAGCAATCGGTGATTACAAGCAATTACAGAGGATAAGCAACGACGCCATGGTCAGTACCTGGATGGGTGACCGCTAGTGGTAGGTTACCATGAGCGTTTCCGTGATTCGCGGAACGGAGGTCACGTTAAGCTATAAAATTAATTTTATAAAATTAAGAATTAAGGAGAAATTATATTTTAAGTTCTTATAAAATATTTTATAAGAACTTAAAATATAATTATATAATTATAGAATAATTTCAGAACTGACAATTCAAGTTATAGATTTTTTTTTTGTCGTTGTAGTGAACAACTAAGCCATTTATCATAATATTGAACTTGGCTCTTAAGTTACAATTATGTTTTTGATAGGATATCTTTACTTTTTGCACAGAAATTATTATAAGGGTAAAATTAATATCAAATGGGTACTGTTAATCTACTGTATTTTCCTACATTTACGTGGTCTAATTATCTTTTTTCGTATTATTTTCTTATATTTTCCTACCGCTACCGCGTGACTAGATAGCAAATACAATAAAACAAAATATAGGATGGATTATCCTCTCTTTTAAGCAAGTATTTACTTAAATTAACAGTGTTATACTTTTTTATTTTATATCTAATTAAATTGAAATACTGGGAAATGTAAAACAATGAAAATATTTACAATACTTAAATACAAGCGTCAAAAAATTCCTCTGCTTCATCGACTACTGATAGCGTTCACAAAAGAGGGGCATTATTTGTTAATTTCGAATCAGTAAAAAACTAAATTGCCATAGTTCTACACATGTTAAGCATCTATCTAAACCTTAGTATGTAACAAATCCCATTGATTTGAATAGTAGGGGAATTTAAAAGAATGTTCATTGTTAATGGTAAATATTTTATCTGTGTTTTAAAATATTTTCAATATCATAAACGGAACGGAACAGAAGTATATAAAAACGAAGCGTAAACGTGCGTGTGTCACATTTAGGCTAATTCCTTATTACTCATTCCCATTACACGATGTCAACGACCCGTGGACATAACTATTCTACAATAAATAACGCATATACTGCGTACGTCTTAAGAGAGGTAAGTAACACTGCTGCGAGTACTATGAATATTTTAATAAATAATGAGAATGCATAAATTATGCTTAAGACGAATTGAAATGTAAGTCCCGTTATATTAAACGTTTCAATTAAGAATGTAACTGCGAAATACATGTAAATGCGCATTGCACGAGTTAAATACTTTGTGAAGGAATTACTAATCTTTAACAGTCCACTGCTAGAAGAATGCTTCTCCTTAGAAAGTAGGTTTTGGTCTTCCATAGGTACCACGCTAGCCAGATGATGATGACGAGTTACAGGTCTATAAATATACATTGTACTCTGTGGTTAAAGGTATAGGGTTTGTTTTAAGTTTTCCTTCTCTTTGGCGATGATGTTTTCCCATAGAGGTGTGTTTTCCCGCGTAAAATGCTCCCATATATGTCATATTATGTTCCCGCCAATGAGTAGATTGAAATCAATTACGTTCCCATCTACGAATAGCTTTCTTCCCATATTTCGCAAATATATTATTTGTTAGTTATGTTAGATTCAGTTAAGTCGGTTTTTACCGACTTCAAAAAAAAGGAGGAGGTTTCTCAATTCGTATATTTTTCATTTTTATGTGTATTCGCGGATAACTTCGTCGTTTATTAACCGATTTTGATGATTCTTTTTTTAATCGAAAGGAGATGTACCAACGGTGGTACCATGATAAGGACATCAATATCTGATAATGGCATCCAAGAGAAATCGATTCGAACCTTGAAGTCGGTTTTATTTTCGTTAAAATTGTACTTGTTTAACTCCTTTACGAGGACTATGTCCTGTGTCGCGAACGACTCCACAAACATACACAAAACAGATTCAATGATCACCCCATACTCAGAACAAGGATTTGTGGATTAAAGAAAATGATGTCTCATGTGAGGATTGAACCCACAACCGTCAGTGCAGTCAGTATGAACCGGCGAGGTGACCGCTTAAACGTCTATGCCATCGAGCTTCGCACAATATTTGACAATGGTGAAGTACATTACTAGAATTTATTTATTACGAAATCGCTTAACATACATACATAATATACAGCTCTGTAAAAGATACATTGTTACTGAAATGCTGTTCTGTATACCAAGGTACGTCTGTGAAAGGAGCATCTCCATTCACGGTACCAAAGACAGTTCTCACCGAAGAAACATGTTTGGTCTCGAGACGGCGACAGCTGATCTCGGGTTGGCCGGACCAAATGCTTTTTGTATGATCTACAAATATTTGTTTCAGAGTTTATGTGTTTTCTATTTATATAATGTATGTATTTACAAAAAAAAGTATATATATATGTCTTTGTATCAATTGTCTAGTACCCATAGCACAAGCTCTGCTTAGCTTGGGACTAGATGGTGTTGTGTGTTAGATGTCCGAAATATTTATTTATTTATTTATATTTATCTTCTGACAAAAAGATTAATTGGCCAGCGTTATTCAGATAATACGATCAATGATTTAATATCAATACCTGCTGTTTTTAAAAAAAACATTTTAACTGTTTGAATGTGTTTTGATAGAAAAAAATGGTTTAAAACATCTAACTAAAGTGAGGTCTATTTACGTTTAGCATAATTTATAGACGTTTATAGAAAACATGCAAGCTTCAATATCTAAACACTTTATAAACGGCCCATTTTAATACATAAATAATCACCTATTTAAGATTTTTGAATAGTTGTAGGTATGTACGTATTTATAAACAGACGTCTCTAACTTGCAACTAGAAATCATTGTAAATTAGTTGCCAAATAAAATAACCAAATATTTTGTTAATTAAAATAATTTAAAATACCAATTATGAGTCTGGGTTTCACTTTGCCTAGTAATTCCGTTTGTTTATTTTCTTTTTAACAGTTGTTTGTGAATGTGCAATATATTATTCGTTTCTAAAACAATCGAATAAAATAAAACATCAGATTTTTTGACAGTTTTTTCGAAAAACGAATAGATGTAATACCAACATAATGTAATGACATAATGCCGTAGTGCAATCGTTATAAGTCGACAACTTCCATTCCATGACCTTTACTCAACCTAGAACTAGCGAATTCAAAGTAATGAACTTTTTAAGGTCGGTGTTCAAAATCGTTTTTTCGTAAACGAGTTGGTACGACTAGGCACAATACATATTACCTCGACATTGGAGAAGCGACGCGGCGCGACAATCTATTTTTGTTGCATACCCACAGCTCGTTTTTCATTTTCATACGGAGTGAACGAGTTGTAGATGAAATATGTAGATAAACAAACTTTCGATTAAGGATCGTTCCATTGAGGTCGTAGGAGCCGACTAGAGAGCAATCTACAAGACAACAGCTCTGCATAGAGAACAAACCTTAAACCAACTCATTTAGCCTACGTCAAAAAATAGATACGTGATTTGTAGTAAACTAAAATCTCATTTCTAAGTAGAAGCCCATATCCAGCAATGAACTAGGTGGTAAAATCTGTTCATCAAGGATGTATACAAAAGCGATTTAAACTGTCTCTTGATAAAAAAATGAACATGCCTATAAAATGCTTGAATTGATTGAAAAAGAGCAGTTATGAAATGCACACGAAATTTAATTCGCCTAACCAAAGTTGCTAGTACTTATAACACAGGCTTTACTTTTTAACCGACATCAAAAAAGGTGGAGGTCAATTCGATTGTTTTTTTTTGTTATGTTTGTTACCTTATAACTTTCGACTGGTTGAACCGATTTCGAGATTTTTTTATTTGCTGGTGCTTCCCGTGTGGTCCCATTTCAATTTAGTCCAGTCCTTGTAGTGTTTTTTTTTTATAAACCTGTAATAACTCAGCTTCAACAGAATTATTTGAATAAATAATAATTTTAAATTTAAACTTGTAAACAATCAATCTTATATATAAAAATCAATAGCCGTTCGTTTGTCTCACTAAAACTCGAGAACGGCTGCCGATTGATCTGATTGACAAATAATTGTCGTAGAAAATGTATCGTAAAAACATACTTTAAAAGAAAATGGTCATATTAAAATAACATGTATTGTGTAATTTAACAAAAAAAAACAAAATAAGTAATTGTCTCTGTTTACGTTTTGTACAAAGCTTTAATCCAAGTATTATTTATGTCACATTCCGGGTATCATAAGGTGGAAAATTGGGTGATTGCCATTACCATTGTAATATAACATAACGATAATCTGACATGAGTCTGGATTTAAATATCATCTTTTAATACACCTATTATTCAATTTTCTGACTTAAATACAAATGTTGAAATAAAAACAATAAACTTCAGTTTTATCCTAGAAATATAGCATCAATCAGTTTAAAAACAAACAAGGAACGCGATTAGCATAGCTAGTATTTGTGCAGTACAACTAATTTACAATTCAGTGAAATGGTAATAGAGTATTACTTAACTTTTAAGCATTGTCTAAATAAAGGTCGATAAAGAAATAAATAATTATTCGAAATAAAAAATGTAATGGCTTTAATACGATAAAGACATATCTACCTATTTGAAATTACTTTTAAACACATATCCAACTGAAATTATCTATGTATATATAAAATGAATCGCAGAAATGTATGTGCGCTCATAACTTCCGGTCGGCTGCATCAAATTAAATAAATCTTTCTTTTATGTGCTCATTATACATACAATAATGAACATATAAAAGAAAGATTTGTACTTGATTTGTGATTTGATTGTTCAAGAAAAATTCAAAGATAACGGGAAAAGTCTTTTTTTTTTGTCCGTGACGAGAAGCCGAGGTAGATATGTAAATATGGCGGTACGAAGTTCACCGGGTCAGTAAGTTTATTATAATTATTTCATTAAAACATTTTATTCTAATGAAACTCTCTTTTCTATTTTCGAATGCAATAGAACAATGCATTTCGCACATTGATGCGGCTAACTTGGCATTGTTATCTGTTTTCTTGCACCGCCAAAGTAAATAACTGATTTCTTCACAATCATTAGTAGAGAGACGCACAGAACAAAAAGATATCTTTCTGTTTTGTGAGTAGACGTGTTGCATTGTTCTGAGAATGTATTCTTTGTATACAAAGTCCTATTATCGCCACTTTAACAGTTATAGCGACGTTATAATAAGTGAGATATTGGATGGATATGCACTGTGCAGGTAGGTACAGTACTACACGATAGGAACATTTATGTAAAGTGTTTAATAGATGTTATTACTAACACAGACTATAACGAACTGGTAACTAACACGATAAAGACCATGTGCAACATAAATTGTTATAAATTTGATGTACTTATATTAATTAGGTACTTGTACTGCAAATCATAAATGTAAGGTTAATTACAAATTCATACTTCCAAATTGTAAATTCGCGGCCAAACCACTTCACTAATATCAATATGGATTAACAAAAAATTAAGAAAACAAAAAAATTGCGTGGCCCCAAAGAAGAAGTGACAAAAGCCTTGGATATAAGTACTTATTGCAATCAAGAAGTGTCATGTACCAATCAGGTTTGTAAACCTATAAAATAAATAAATAAATAAATAAATATTTCGGACACTTAACACACAACGTCATCTAGTCCCAAACTAAACAGAGCTTGTATTAGGGGTACTAGACAACTGATATAAATACTTATATACTTTTTTTTTGTAAATACATACATATTATACATAGAAAACACCCAAACTCCGAAACAAATATTTGCAGATCATACAAACATTTGGTCCGACCCGGGAATCGAACCCGAGACCTCAAGAACAGTAGTCGCGTACGCTACCACTGCGCCACCGAGGCAGTCAAAAGCTATTTATGTGGAAATATTTTCCTGGGGTAATATGCATGGTATGTGTATACATGTCTAACTTTAAGAAAGATTAAAAACAATCAAAATTAAATAAATTGGCATTAATAATAATAATATGTTATTTGTAGCTTTCAAAGACATCGGGAAGTAAAAATATTAGGTTCTTCGCTACTGGTCAAATTCGTCAAGAACAATAGGATAAAGACAAGATAATAAAACAATCAGGATTTGAAAATGTAAGGACACATAACATATCAACACAATTAGCTGTTTATGCAAGTCATAATAGCAGGAGCATAAAAATAAAAGTGAACTATGGGAACATGTCCAAACAATGTTGTCCGGAATCCAATTCGAGTTGACAAGTAGTCATTTTATCCTAATTTCCTTATTCAAAACAATTTATAATAACATTATTTTTGTTCATTTTTAAGAATAGATTTGATAACTTTTCAATTATGTAACTAATTCTAAAATACCTAGTATACCATATTTAAAAACGATATAAATACTAGATACATAATCTTGTACATATTTCGTCATTTTAAATTATTAGGTAAAACATTCAGATCATTTACTAAAGTTATCAATCTAAATACTAAACCTAATATAAAAATAATGTTATAGAAAAATAAATAATTGGTAAAGATTCTGCGTATCAATAATTGTGCGACGTAATTTGTAGGATTATCGAATACTTCCAATGAAAACAAAGACACCTAAATATAAAATTGGATCAACTCCGTCAGTTCTATTTACACTAGACGTTTCAGTGTTTTCTAACAACATTTGTGCTGGAACAAACGGACAGACAGACAAAAATGTTAAAAAAAGTATTTTGGTATACGTACCATATATTTACATACAGTAAATTTTACGTATGCATTTAGTAAAAAGCGATTATTTTAATATTACAAACAAACACTCCAATTTTATTTATTTGTATAGATGTATATAGATTCTGTACGAAGAGCGTCATGAATGAGGTTGTCTTCATATACCTAATTTTGAGGTAGAGCGTTTTGACGCTGTCATTTTAGAGTGGGTAAGGGACTTGTAATATTGAATGAAAATGAAACGCACCTATTAAAATGGATCGGATAATATGACGAAAGATGTCGATACTTCCTTCGAATAACACACGCCACCGCAGTTGCGAAACATATGAGATTGAAAGCTTGAAAACGCATACAGTCTTATAAATAGAGCTAGTGATATTTAGAAATAGAAACGTCCTGACTCCCCGACAACATGATGACATTGAATCAAGCTTTATCGATGTCAAAGAACCTATAAACATTTTTGAGAAAATTGCGTGTTTAATTATTTTTATATAGGTCACTGTAATGATACAGATGCAGTGTACAAGAAAATGTCATGTAAATAAGATATATTTCAATCGGATGTTATAAATTAAAGGCGTTCTTTATTAAAAAATAAAATTTTGTATTCTCTTTTGTTGGTATTACCGACTACCAACGACAATCTTTGAAGTTTTCTTCACATGATTTTAAAATAAAGAAAATGTACGGAAATTTCAGTTTTTTATTGTTTAATTTTATACGTATATTATTGTCCATTGTATGGGTTCCGTGTAGTGTCGGTTTGAGAATACAGATAGTGAGCCCTCATATTCATTTCATATGTGTGTGAAAAGACGAATAAGCGAAAAATTCTCAGTAAAAACAATATTGCAAAGACAAAGACAAGGAAAATTTCACATAATGGAGACACTCCCTTTAAACGGGTTGGTGTTTTGTTTGGTCGACGTGTTACATACCACGCAAACTTCAAAAAAAAAGACAGGTTCAACGGTAAATTATTAAAATTAAATATTGTTGACAATATTGAAACCTATCCTTAATAATTAAAATCAAACTAACATAGGAGTAACTGAAAAAGCTGTTTATGCAATAGGTCAATGGAAACAGATGCGGAACCACATCTTCTTAAGCTTAATATTTTTCAATGACTGAGGTTGATACTTAATTAACAAAATGTCTACATTTTTCATCAAAAGAATCTACTTACATTCTTTATTTGAAAATAGCGCTGGCCCATAGAAGGGGCCACGGGCCAGTTGAATGTTATTGTGTAAGTAGCATAGCAATGTAGCATTATTAACTGACTGGTTCTCCACAACTTCCTAAGCTGCTTTGTGCACAATTAAAAAAATCCAAAAGTACCTACTGAACCGATTAAGCTCAACGATAACTAGCTTGAAACGATAAACAACACGCTTAAAATATGGTTTTTCATGGGCGTAGCTAAGAAAGGGTTTCTGGGGTTCAACCTCCCCCCCTCAAAATGTTTCCATGGGTTGTTATCTATTTTTTCCAAACACAATATGCAACAGCGAAGCGCTATGGGGTACCTACTGCTGTACCTAATAACCGAATATAATAAATTCAGTTGTAAAAAATCTGCAGTTTGCACAACTTGTCGATCAACTAGTCTACTAATTAAGACAGCTATTGGATAAAAGTCTGCCTAATTTACTGATATTCTAATAACCAGTTCGAACATCAGCCGCATCAATGTCTGACCGAATTCGCGCGTTAATCCGCCGCTAGCGATTTGTCCGAACAGTTTTAATTATATCCGCTGCGTTCCATTTTCGCGCTTCGCGACCCAACCGTGCCGCTACGGCTTCCGTGACTTGACGTTGACCCGATCGACGATCGCCATCGAATGCATGATGGACGCGCCGACCAAATTAAACTATCAACTCATCACGCCAATTTACGTTCAACAACCCTAACTTGCAATTAATATATTTAGGGTATACTTGATCATATATGATAATATGTTTATATTTTGTAATATATAATATTTATCCGTGTTGTACTACCGCATTTTAACTACAGAGTGTCAACACCTTTATTAATCTCGTGGGTGACGTACGCACGCAGAACAACAACTTTGCAAAGAGATTGAAACTTGACACAAACAACAAAACCTCCTTTCTAAGGCTTTGTTAGGAGAGGCTCTCTTAGGTTCTTTTCCTAGGTTTAGTTATGTTTGGATGGATATATCGAGACGAGAAAAAATAAATAAAGGATAGTTTAGGTGTTTTAAAGCTATGATGGTGTTTAAGTAACTATTTGAAAACACACTTATATAGCATAAAAATAAAAGTGAACTATGGGAACATGTCCAAACAATGTTGTCCGGAATCCAATTCGAGTTGACAAGTAGTAATTTTATCCTAATTTCCTTATTCACAACAATTTATCATAACATTATTTTTGTTCATTTTTAAGAATAGATTTGATAAGTTTTTGATTGTGTAACTAATTCTAAAATACCAAATATAAACATATAAAATATATTAGTTGTTGCCCGCGGCTCCGCCCGCGTGTACGTCGGTTATCGCGGCAAATAGTAGCTTATGTGTAATCCTGATGTATGAGCTATATCACTGTAAGATTTTATCCAAATAAATCCGTTTAGTAGTTTTTGCGTGAAAGAGTAACAAACATACTTAACACACTTACAAACTTTCGCGTTTATAATATTAGTAGGAAATTTGTAACTATGAAATAATTTAGTCATGTACAGCTATTCAGGGCAAAGATTACTTACGAACCCAAGTAATAATCTTTGACCATATTCTTAAATGCTATCAGTGTTTGGGCACGTCTAATGAATATTGGCAAAGCGTTCATAACACAGACAGCAAAGTACTGAGCGTTTCTACGACAAAGCCTTAGCTTGGTCCTTTTTTTATATATGCTTGCCAAAGTTACTCTACTTTGCCTAATGGAAATCATGAGCAGAATCCAAGAGTTTTGGTCACCATACTGATTGCGAATGTAGACAATGCAACAATGCAGAATGGTGAACCACACTGTGGCGGACTATTGAGATGCTCCTGCATCATTGAGCCCTTCTGGCCTGGCTCTCACCAAGGAAACACGACAGCACGAATGCTGTCACTTTAGGTTGATCTTCTGAGAGGGTAGCACAGCCGAGGTCGAGTCTACCCGTTCGTGCTGAAATCGGCGTGGCTCCACTTGAAGTACTAATCTCTTGTCTCACTTATAACTCTTTAATAGTCATTAACTCTCTTAGAACACATTCTTGTTCTATGATGGCTCCCAGGCCAAGTTGACATTCTACAAACAAACGGTAATAGAAAACTAACCAATTTATTGGAGTGGCGTCTCTCAACGCTATGTTACTACAAAATGTTAAACCCATGATAGATACAAGAGAATAGGTACGTTGGCGATTGTAGAAGAAAGAATTCGAATAAGAAAGAGATTCGACGCGATACGCTTGCTAAGCAGCTCCCTTAGCCAAGATGCAAGTTTGTGTGTCATGTCGAATCTCTCACGTCTGACTTGTATATGTACGAGGTAAGAACAATAAGTAATACATACTTTGCTTTGCTCTTTCTAACCTCATATAAATACTTGTACGAGTATATTGTTATTAGATTTATAGGTACTGACAGTAAAATTGAAGTAACAACGAATTTTCTGCATGAAAAAATTTAGGTACCTACTTAAAATTTACAACTAGGTAGAATATCTGGGTGGTAATTTATTTCCAAAATATCACAAATTTAAATGAAACACTAGTAGAATTTATTAATTTCCTGTAGAGGTACCTATTGTTATGTTATACAATTTAAACAAATTTAATACCAACCTAACCAAGATCCATCAAGCAGTTTAGATTACAGCGCGTGCAAAAAAAAAACATACACATTTAATTTGCCCATACAAATACTCCAAAAAATCTTGACCCTGCTCCTGGCCCAATCGGGTAGGTACAAAGCTTGCATTTTCTCAAGGGAGTGGGATGGTGAGCACATTGAAATTAAAGCATCGATTATTTTAATCGATATTTTCAATCAGAATGAACATTCACGGTCTGTTTACCAGAATGACAAACAGAACAGTTTATACTCGTACATTTTGTGTTCGCAATATAATAAAGCATGTTGTGCACCGTAATGGCGGAGAAGCGGGCTCTGGAGCACGATCAAACGAACGGGATGTTCCGTGCTCGTCAATTAAGCAAAATCGCACATTTGGCAGTGTTCCCGAACAGTTGTTCCACTCAAGACTTTAACGCGTTTGATTCGCAATACACGTACCAGCCATGTCTATATAAGGCGATATTGCAAATCTGCAAAATTTCCGCACTGAGTGGCCTAAATCGGGCGCTTGCAAAAAGTGGACACAAAGAATTTGTGTCACAGACGTTGTTCGGATCGTAGTTTTACTTGGCTCGGTCTTTATGTCAATTTTGGGAAGTAGTCCGAATAAAAACAACCTACGCCTATTAAAAATGTACCTACCATACATTACGAGAAGTAACAGAGCGGAATAAAATATTACTTTCGCGATAAATACACAATATTAGTAGCTATGTTACTTAGGGCGTAATTAACCAACGATTTTATTTTAGAGATATCAATAAGGGGATTGTAACATGTTTCTTTTCAGTAATGTGTTTCTGTCGTATACATCAACAAGTCGAAAAATCGTAAGTCAATAAGATCACAAGTTTCTAATGTTTCATACGCGATTCATACCAGCTTTTAGTAGGCAAATACATTTAATGCGAACAAAAGTGGAACTATTGGCAGCAGTCAGTCAAGAAAAAAAACCATAATAAAAATCGTTTAAATGTACTTTGCACGCGCCAATCGCTAACTGAAAAACGTCTTAGTCGCCGGCTTTCGTCAAATCAATATGTCTTGACATAAATAATTATGATTCATGAGCGACTGGTTTATGGAGGCGATGTCCTGCAAATGCAACGCTCCCTGTGTGCTTACAAGCAAAATATACTATTTAGTGCTTTGATCACTTTTTTCTTTACACAAGGCTTCCCTCATTACTAGAAAGATAATATCTATTTCATACCCTTCTGTACGTGTTAGTTTATTTTAATGACCAGCCCTCTAGCCAAGATGCAAGTGTTTCGCGTTATTCGCGTTGTGCTCTTTCTACAATCGCTAACGCTTCCATTCTTTTGTATTACTGACTAATATTTTGTTTTGACCATGTGATTTACCGTCGAAACGACGGCGATGTCATTCCTAAATACTAGACTCATGTTTGTATGATCTACAAATATTTGTTTCGTAGTTTGGGTGTCTTCTATGTATAATATGTTTGTATTTACAAAAAAAAAGTATATATATGTATTTGTATCAGTTGTTTAGTACCCATAAAACAAGCTCTGCTTAGCTTGGGACTAGATGGCGTTGTGTGATAGATGTCTGAAATATTTATTTATATTTATTTATTTATATTAAAATATAGTTTATGTAGCTGGTAGTCTGGGTGGGAATAGGGAATATGTATGTTTTTTTTTATTTCTTAATCTCATCATTTACATCTCTATAACATAGGAAAAAAATAGGCTTGAAAATAGTGAAACTAATTTTCAAAGTGAAATTTAAAACACTGACTAAATTTGAGCTATTCAAACGCCTCCATTTTGCGCGCGTTTTTAGACAAATCCAATGACGTCATTGTAATTGCGTGTTTGTTTACTATTGAGTGTTTCAGTTATTTTATACTTATTTACAGTTTTAATTGCTAAAAAAATCATGGAAGAAGTTATTTTTTCTCGCAAACACTACTATGACAGTAAGAATTTAACGCCGTTAATTTCGATAATCTAACAATCGACATCACATTTCGTTTTGACCAATAGAACGCGTTTTATAGGTTTGAATTTCCCTCCCTTAATTTTCACTTTTTATTTAATACTAGCTGTTGCCCGCGGCTCCACCCGCGTGTATGTCGGTTATCGCGGCAAACAGCAGTCTAAGTGGTATTCAGATGTATAAGCTAAATTACTGTAAAGTTTCATCCAAATCCGTCCAGTAGTTTTGCGTGAAGAAGTAACAAACATACACACTCTCAAACTTTCGCCTTGATATATTAGTGTGATTTTTTGGGTTTAAATAATCACTAAATAAGAGAAATATATTTTATAATATATTATAATTATAATAGTGTAAAAACAATAAAGAATCTTAAAAAAATTGAGACAAATAAAAATTTTATGCATGTTCCCTATCCCGATCCCCGACTTCTCGCTTCACTTATCATTAAACCAACATCGCAGATTTAACCTATTGATACAAAAATAAGAAACTCTGAAGTTCTGAACTACGAACTACAAAGAGCACATCGTTGTAATCTAAAAACTTACGTTGTCATGATTTCTTGACATTGGGAAATCACAATGATATTATATTATTATCATTGGGAAATTTAAATATTTAAAATCTGTGGAACTAATCAATGATTCAATGGCGAACCTTTTTATAATTTATTTTATCTTTTCAACAAATAAATAAATGTTTTTCTAGATTTAAATAATAGAAATCGCCGAGGTTGTTTACTTGCACTGACAAATAAACTTTTTTAGATTAATGAAGAATTTGTGTTATGTTTAATTAATTCTGCATTTAAAAGCTTTAGTATTTTTAAATAGCTACATCACCACAAAGTGGCTTGCACTGTCTGTCTGTATGCGGTTTTATTCAATAGATTAGAGTGAGTGATTATAGTGAGTATATACATGCAGAATATAGCAGAGAAACACAGATATAATTTTAGAGGTTTCTAATGTGATGTCGTAAATAAACCCATTTTTTACACTTACAGTGCAAACTCTGACTGAACCCTACGAGATAGATCAAAATAATGTAGTCAGTAGAATCAAAAGTCCGCGATGGTATATGTCTATATTTCAAGGATAATCCACAATTTTTATTTCTTTTTTTACGAGAATTATTGTCTTAATTCTGTCTTAATAAATGTAAACAATACAGCATTAATCCTTATCCAATTAAGTACCTTAAATGGGTACATTGTGCATTTAATATAGATCAATATTGAGTTTTACAGTGTATAATTTAACTGAATATTTTCGAAGATATGAACAAATCGTGTCGTCGGTGGATGCATCTGAAATACAACCGTGCGAAGCCGGGGCGGTTCGCTAGTATAATATAATATGCTCATTTTCGCATTACTAATAGAGACATCTGCATCCGTCTTAGGTCCGGTCACGTGTACTGATGCGTCGCGTCACGTGTCCTGGCGCGAGTCTAACTCTTTTTACTCATCCCAAAAGTAATTTTGCTAAAGTACACAACGCCACTAAAGAAGTGTTCACTTCAAAAACAAAGAAAAGCAAAACAAAAAAAAATACGAACTCGTTGTAATAAGTATTATTTTTATGGGAATTAACGCGATCACTTATTTAAAGGTATTACATACCTCTGATGAACCTCTGATGACCACAGTCATTTGTTATGTGTCTGGGTGTTTTTTAAATAGGATAAAGTATGCATTAAGAAATATGTATGTTTATCAGCAGTCTCATAACTATAGTACAGGCTCTATCTACTTTGGGTTTAGATGGCTATAATATTATCTTCACACATCTCACACACAGGTCTCACACACAGCTGTGTGAAGTGATGTGTGAAGATAATATTATTATTTATATATGATATACAACATTATACGTCATCGATGGCTTAACGTGCCTCGGAGTGCATCGCGAAGGTCGAAGTGTCGGCTCACCTAGGAAAACACGTTAAGCCGTCGGTCCCAGTTGTCGTAAACATCTATAAAAATCGTAATTGGGAAGTCAGTGCCCTCAAATGTACTCACAACTAGTTCAACCTTCAAATTCAATTCGCCCTCAGGGTTGCAGAATTAAATTCAATCGCTCTGATATTTAGGTAAAACTGGTTGACCTCCGACCTCAAATAATCTTGGGAATAATAAAGGCTAGGATAACATTATACATCATTTATCTAATTAAACGAGCAATTATTGTATATCTACCTAATCTGAATCTCGGAAATGGTTCCAACGATTTTCATGATTTTAGTATGCAGAAGGTTTCGGGGGCGATAAATCGATCTAGCTAGGATTCCATTTTTGAAAATTTAGGAAAAAAAAAATCCCGTGAAAAGCCTGATCATCCAGATACTAATATTAATGTACCTATAACATCAACGTAAAGGTATGTTTAAATCAAAACAGCCAGTGGCGTTCGAATGCATTTTGAGGTTAAATATGAGTTTACCTAAAACCTACATTGATAACAGTACCTACACACTTGCCACATCCATCCACATTTAATGTTTATTTTTACTAGGCTTTTTACATATTCATTAGTATTTAGTTAACCGAGACAGTCCGTGTCTTTTATTCAAGTCGCGGGTGTCGTAAGAGTCTGACTTAAGGAGCAAGCTACGAACGGCAATAGAACTGCAAAGCGAAAGAAAATTAGAAAACTTGAAACAAAACAAACCCTTTTATTTTTGTTTTTTTTTATACCAACCGATGTTGATGAACTCCAAGTTGAAAATCCAAGAAGACTAATTTTTTATCTCACTTTTGCTGTACCCGCGACACTTTTAAGTTCTGTAATGGCTATATTAAATCTCTGGGTAATTTAGCAATTTGTATACGATCGCATACGACCGTTTTCGATCTACACGGAATGAGCTATAACGTAAGGTATTGACGTAGGTTCACTACACACTGCAATCATCTGTTCGGTGATTCATAAGTACTACCTTCGCACTAATTAAATTCATCTAATTGGAAATGAACAGAATTTACAGTTTCGTAATGATTTCAAATATATATTTATTTAACATTTTTATTTAAAAGATATAAAATATATTATGAAGATTAGAAATCGAAATGAGGATAGTATTTTTGATTTTTGATTATTGAAAAGCCACAAGTCTAATTTTTACTTCATAATTAAATCAGGAATTTTATAATTTTTCATGTCTTACAACGCTTTCAATCATAACCATACAAAGTAGCCATTTTTCAATAAAAATATAAACATATCAAACTAAGAGTTAAGGTGTTTTTGTTGAACAAAAGCTTTCGTGTAAAATGGGTCATCATATCATCATCATATTATACGTAGGCATATGCAATACATACATGCGAAGATATTATAGACTAGTTGTTGCCTGCGGCTCCGCCCGCGTATATGTCGGTTATCGCGGCAAATAGTAGCCTATGTATTATTCTGATGTATAAGCTATATTACTGTATAGTTTCATCAAAATCCGTTCAGTACTTTTTGCGTGAAAGAGTAACAAACATCGCGTTTATAATATTGGTATAGATACATTTTGTTACTGTTTTCGCTAAAAAAAATCCCTCTCTGATATGGATACCTAAAGATTTCCTTCGAAAACGTAAATGTGTGTTTTTCGTGGTTTGAAAATACCGAGAATGAAACGAAGCAAATAGTTTGACATGGTACAACGTTTGTGTTTTTAAGCTATTCTACTTTTTTGGCAGTCCAAACATTTAACAGAGACATCAAACATAAATCCTTTGGCTCTGTTGAAAGTCGCGTGTTAAATTGTAAAATGGCTTTGCAGAAAACAGCTGCACTTTATTGCTCATCCAGTGAATATCCTTTCCCTTTGATGCGATTAACATAATCGATCTTGATGAAAAAAACAAGAACATTTGCCAAAAAATATTGATCAAAGTATTCGTTCTCTTAATATTCCGGTATGCAAGGATAGCGATGTCAAATAAACACACGCATTAATAGAGTTAGCCTACCTGGTTGATATATGAGATTAAAAAACAGTTTGATAAACATTATTGTTTGTGGAGTTTGTTCTGATTTGTAGAGTAGTTAGTGTAATTACCTACTCATTAGTAACGTTCAATGTTTACTTCACCATGCAGGTAAATCAGTTCTGCATCAAGGCATCTTAAGACCTAAACAAGAGTGGTTCAGACGCACACATTAATACTCGCATTCGTATTGTGAATAAACATCGTAATGTAGCAGATAAACTAGGATGGGAGCCAAGACGAAAATATGCCACGGCGCGTTTTTCCATTGGATTTTGCGCTTTGGAAACGAACTGTAGTCGCGACAGAACTCACAGACATGATTGTTACAAAGCCGGAATGTGATAACACGACACGACTATCGGACCTATCACTTATTCTCATGTCGGATGCTGCACGGACATAAAATAATATATTAGTCTCGCTTGAGATTCATTACATGTACGAGAATACATCTTTAATGACGACACTTTCATCTGGACCTGACTGGTCCGTGTACTGAGTTCTACTTATAGTGGTATGTGTATGAATGATAGAAAGTGTATATATACCTATGTATATGTGTAGTGTTCATT
This sequence comes from Spilosoma lubricipeda, assembly GCA_905220595.1. Lineage (NCBI taxonomy): Eukaryota > Metazoa > Arthropoda > Insecta > Lepidoptera > Erebidae > Spilosoma > Spilosoma lubricipeda. Next base: position 10,281,932 of record HG992282.1, on the reverse strand, counting down.
GTGGACGAGTGTCCTGTGTTTGTATATGTCTTGCAAGGTCACACGTGGAGTGTCAGTACGAGACAGGTCGATGCACACGCTTCAAGGTGGGCACGGAAATTTTCATTCAACCGCCTGTTCTATTTACATCACCGATAGCCACAAAATGATTGTGAGCGGCGCCTTGCGCGCACACTTCCTTCACATCGAACCTACGTCATCACATAGGGAACATTGGACCTTCGCATGCCATACACTCAACTGTTTTAAAACATGAGCCAATAGGGCTCGGTGCTGTTTTGTATTCTCGGCATATTTGAACATCCGGCTTTGAAGATGAATAAATGTTCAAGAGAACTCGTTACTGTGCTAATTTGAAAAGTGTAAATGGCAGGCGAGGTCCACAATGCGGGACCCCTAGAGGTGAGTTCTTTATCAACAGGATGTGGTGTTTACGTCCGTGTTCACTGTCAAATGTGTTATCTGTTATGTGAGCAGGTGCGTTTGGCGCTAGCGTCGCGCGGCGTTTGCGCCGGCTATATTTGTGTCGCGCGGGCGTCGTTACATAAAACTGTCGTGTGTCGATCCTCACCTCCTCTATCTTGAGGCTGGTGCGGACCACCTTGCGGGTGACCGCGCTCTCGTAAGTCTCCTCGATAGTCTCCGCCATGGTTGCGAGTCGCGGACGCAGCGGGCGACACGCGCGGTAGTTGCGCCGGTACTGAGCAGCGCGTAGTTATTTTTAGTCTGCGGCGTGGTACGCTCGACTCACAGTATTCACAGTGGTGTAACTAGCACTAGCACTCGGGATCGGGGTGGCGATGCCGATGGCGAGCTGAGCGATACTGCCGGCCTTCGGGACGGCGGTTAGGGGCGCCGAAACTAACAAAGCGTGCGAACACACATCTGTATTGTGACGCCGACAGACATTAAGATAAAGAACTTTGACGTTACACGCTTCGAAGCGCCTGACTGAATATACACACATCCTAAATTACGTGTGCAAACATTGGGTCTTTAGAGCTTTTATGTTAAAAGCACGATCAGTAACGAACAAAACAATAAATTCAGTTTCCGATAAAAGCATTCTCTTTCATACCTCATCTACATGGGCATAGTTTATTTTAACTAATTTAGAGATTGATACAACGGCAACGTTTTGTCAAATCAATAGTTAGAGTTAATAAACCCCATGTATGTACTTCATTCACCATTCACCTGTACTGGACTGTCAATCCGAACTATGAGAAGAAACAATATTACTAGTGACATCTAGTGCAAAACAGCTGAAGTTAACCACCACTAAATGTTGCTAATATAAAAAAATCGATAGCGATTGTACCGACTATGGAGGGCAGAGGTAAGAGCTCGTTCCCACCTGTCGGATGTCGCGTCGCGGATCCGTATATTAATCGGATGTCGGCGCCTTTGTTCTCACTACGGTTAATAAGCGCCATTGTTACTTATAGGCGAGCGAGATCCGACACGATTTTTTTCGGGAGTAGAGGGCTGGCAAAACACCCGACATTTATTGTCGTGGCCGACACAAAATCCATTTCCGACAAGTGTGAATAGCTTCATATAAAATGCTTTGCCACTGGAACCTCCGATTAATAAACGGACCTGACACACGACAAGTGTTAACAGGGTGTAAGAGCGTTTCCAATTTAACGGATTCGATATCGGTGTCGGGCACCGATACGATATCTGAGGAAGTTAAATGTATGAAATATGTAGGTATCTGTCTTTCATATCGTCCGGGCCGATATCGGATAATCGGAGTCGACAACGTGTCCAACATAAGCAAATAATAGTTCGAGAACCGACCACAGTGGCGCTAGAGTGAGAATAGAGAGAGCACAGAACAGAAAGAGAGAGAGAGTCCGATAAGTTTATCGTTTTAATTCTTTATAATAAATTGTGGTTTAAAAATTAAAATCTTTGCCTAGTAACATCTTTATTAAGCGCGCCATTGCCAAGCGGAAGCCTTTTCTCATTTGATAATCTTTTCTAATTTTGCCGCTTTCTTTAAAATTTACACTCTTGCTACAGTGGCGTCGCCTATCTGATGCTTTTTAGCGGACACTTTTCTATTCTAGAGATGTTCCTCTTTACTCTACACTCCATAGTACCGACAGCATCTTTAGCGTTTTATGTGCCCTGCACCAGATTCTGTAATTGTACCATATCCTAAATATGTCCGAAATAAAAAGATGCATCTGCGCAACCCCACCATTTGCGTCCTTTTCCTAGCCACCGCTGACCTCCTTCTACTAACGGCAAAGAAAATTTGTCTTAGTTTTATTTAGTGTACCATTTATTAAAATTTCTGTTGACAAAACAGACACAATATACCTAATACGTACTAGGTATGCCCTTTCTACGAGGTGGCCTCCTTATTTAAAGATACTGTTTCCAAGTTAATTTGATTTGATTGTTGTAAATATTTAAACATGTTTACTATTTTTAATCAGTATCTATTTTGAATAAATAATACAAGTATCTTACAGGCGCGGTTCCAAAGGGGGGGTCACAGGGGACACGACCCCCCCCCAAAATCGTACACATGTAATTTTTTTAACCTTATTTTTTTTCTTTTCATTACATTATATAATTGTTCAATCGACATAAGAAATCATAGAATAAGAATTGTTTAACACCTATAAATTAAAACAGTAACATAATGCGGATAACAAATCTTTACCTTCCAAGACTGTCGTGATTCAGGCTTGCTCTACCATAAAGACTCAGATGACACTACTAGTCTGGACCAGAGTTTCTAGGAAAAGTGCCAGACAGACACGCTCTTTCCAAGGACTATCCCCCAATTCCTCCGACGCAATTGGACCGGCAACTCTGGTCCGACGTATGTGAGGCATTGGAGGGAGAGCTGGATCGTGCCGTATGGAGACTGGCTTCCCGCAACACCGCTCCTGGACCTGATGGTATTCCAGGTCGGGAGAGTGTTGGGAGACAAACAGAGGCAAATTTTCACTCAGTGTTTCGGCCTCGGTATCTCCCCCCTCGACTGAAAAGAAGCGAGACTGCTGCTCCTCAAAAAGTAAGGTGCAGATTTTATCTTTGCGTTCCAAGTTGCCTGAACGAAACGGGGAACTCTTTGAAAGAGTTATCTCTGACCGTATCAGCGGGCACCTGTGATCAGGAGGGTCATGTTGACAGTTAGGCTTGATATCGTTTACGCTTTCAGCATTCCTTGGCGCGCTGTCAGGGCGGCCCTTGAATATCACGTGGTGCCGCCTCACCTGCATGCCGTCATAGAGGCCTATCTGCGCGACAAGGCAGTGAAGTTTGTCGATCTGAACGGGGTGGCAAATCGAAGGGAGGTGTGTTGTGGGGTCCGCAGAGCTCTGTATTGGTCCCAATGTTATGGAACCTCGCATAAGATACGGGCCTTCGCAATCTGTCTGCCTCTGGCCTCATTGTCGCCTGCTAGAGAAGAACCATCCAGCTCATGCCTGCTGGATGAGATTGACAGCCAGGTCAGTACATAAAGTATCTAGGCCTCATCCTGGGCAGTCGGTAGAGCTTCGAAGAGCATTTCGGGCGGTTAGTCCCCCGAGTACGAGTGGTAGCAGGGGTGCCACATCGTCTGCTACTCGCCCAGGTTTGAGCCAGCCAACGCGCTATCGGAGCCGTTCTGACGAGCTTATTCGATAGAGATAACTGACTGTGTCACCTACCGACTCACTCCGATGCTCACCGGGTACGGTTGCTTCGGTGAATATCTGAACAGAATCGGATGTGTGGTTGCGGCACAATGCCATCACTGCAGACAGATCGGATGATACCTGTCACCAGCATTGATCGCGGCAATACTGGCAAGTAGTGAAGGACGGGAGGCGGAGGGCTCTTTCTGTGGAGACGTTATGCACTAGAAGGAGTCCGCAAAGCGTGATCGGGAAAGGGCCGATCCCGCTTGTAAGAGGCGATGAAGAGGGGGCGTTAGAAGCCACTAGCTCCCCAATCGTCGGTTCAGGGTCGTTGTGGCCACATCCAGGGGAAATCTGGTCACTACAAACGACCCGAGAGCAGTGACACCTCGATACGGCCGGGAGATGTCGTTTAAGGCAGGTCGGTGTTCCGACTCTTATTGCGTAGAGCTATGAGAGGTTCAATAGCGACCTGCCACGGGGGTGAATCTCATTAACCTGGGATGTACCTGCAGTGCAGTGAGTACTCCAGATGCCGCTGATGCGTTTCTGGAGCTCCTCTTGACAGCCGAGTTAGGCCGCCGCGGGGTTTAGAGGATAGACTGATTTGTCCGGAGTTCCACACAAACCCTTCGGGTCCCCCCCCCCACCTTCCCCCACGGAGATAGGTCCTCTAAGTATTCATTAAGAGATTGTCCCAGACGTCTCAAATATTCAAATATTGTCATCTCAATAGACTTACTAATAAAAACAATACATATCGATTTGTTTCTAATGTGTGCAATAAAATTGAATATTGTGCAATAAAGTCTAATTTACTCGACTTAAATTAATTATTAGTGACCCCCACCAAAATTTCAGGCTGGAACCGCCCCTGGTATCTTATCTGCTGCTATTTTGGGTCTGATACGTTTAGCGCCTGGCGATGTTGTCTGCGCAATAAACAAGATTGAATCTTCAACATCACAATGACAACATCCCAATCTTCAGTGTTATGTCCCACCAAAGTCCATTATAAAATTTTATCAGTGCTCTAAAGATGAAATACATTAGGACAATTTCAATAATCATATTAGTCAAACATTCTTTTGTAAATGCATCTAAATGCAGTTGATTTTCATCAACACGATTCGTATGTGTTTGAAATCATTAAACAAATGTTATCAGACTTTTAAATATGTTTCGACCAGGTTGCACTGGCCGTGGTCACAGGCTGACTGAAAAATAAATGTGCACTTTCCCATATATCAATTATGCCGAAATCTACCACAAAAACCACTACTAAGTACTAGAGATTACTAATACTAAATATTTGAAGGTGCTCTTAAGTTAAAAATATTAATACTGGTTACTGTAACACTAGGCGGCAGGCAGCGCCTATGCTGTAGTAACGAGTACTAGTATATTTTTAGGGTTCCGTACCCAAAGGGTAAAACGGGATTATTTTACTAAGATTCCGCTATTCGTCCATCTATGTCCGTCTGTCACCACGCGTATCTCACGAACCGTGATAGTAAGATAATTGATTTTTTACAGATGATGTATTTCTGTTACAGCTAGAACTAGAAATACTAAAAAACAATAAAATAAATATAAGGGACTCCCGCTCCCATGCAACAATTTTTGCCCGGCTTTTAAATACACATATCTTTACATAGTAACTACTATCTGAGCTCTTTTTTAATTTTAATTTTCAGCGATCGATAGAATTAAATAGCAAGGTTTTCAAGGGCAATATATGTGTCGCAATCCAAGACCCATTGGCTTAGATCAACAGGACTGTTCTGGATTGCGATAAATTACTGTTTTTAGTATTGTACTGTTATTAGTGTTTTTGTATATTAAACAAAATATAATTAACAAACATAATTTTAATGTTTTTAGTTATTAGTGTATACATAATACACTATTGACTAGTGTATCAATGTAAACATAAGAATAAGAAGCAACTCGTCCTAAATTAAATATTATAAATATTAAAATCAAATGGCTAGATATTACCTATAACGGAACGTTCAAATTGTTATCAATACTCGTCATGTTGAATATCTATGTTTTGGTTGTTTATTTATAATATTGGTATTTTTTTTTCTTATAAACCTAAAGGTTGTCAGTGATAGTAATTGAAACAAGTGGTTAAATGTGTATTTAAAGTGAGTGGAATATCAATTTAAAGTTAATTAAAGTGAATTGAAATGTGTATGATATGTAATTCTTTCGTAAATAAAGCAAGGTAAAGTGAATCTTGCGTTGTTATTCAGAAAAATCATCCTAAGATACGTTTATTTCCCCTAAAAGCCCTTCTAAATTACCACTTGAGACTATATTGAGCTTGTCCCCGGTGAACAGAGATCACATCTGTCAAAATCTATTCTTGAGAGGGGATTTTGACATAAGCATCGTTCTAAAATAAGCTGTTCATTGATTGTTGCTCACTTGATTAAAGATCAGTGAATCTTGACTCAAGAGACGTTCAATAATAAAATCTCTTCTTAAAACTAGTTTTAAAACTAGATTCACGACTGAGACGCGTTTTAAAATACGGGCCTAAAAAAAAGGGTGACTGCGAAGTTCATTCCACAGTTTTGTTGTGCGAGGCAGATTGTTTTGGAGACTTCGGAATGAAACAATAAATAAAGTAAATACATTGAATAAGTTCGTTCTTTATTCATTACACAACATATAAATTATTACAAATTACATAATAAATATGTAAGCCTATTACTAATTTTTCCGAGATACGATTGTTTATACAAAACACTTAGTGCTATACGAATTCTCACTTTTAATGTATATTAAGGAATTGCCTTGATGCACCGTATTCTAATGAATATTATGAAGGCAACTAACTCTTAACAAATATATTACATTACTTCCATAGACTCGTGTGAACTGCTTACTCCACTTGGCTGAAAGAAAAAAGAAAATATTAATATAAGATGTAAAGTAGAAGAATAAAAGCTAAAACACCTCTTGCCAGAGGAAAGTGTATAGCAAGCAAGAAGTGAAATAATATTGACATTATAGCGACCCTAGTAGCTGAAACAAGAAAACTAAAGCTACGTGTCTATGCGATAAACAGCCACAAATTCTAGATTGATTAAGAATGAATGAAAAAATATTAAATGTTTTTGAAATTCTCATATCTGTAATCTTAGACTGCATCGAGAAACGTTGGCTGATTGTTGAACCAATATTGCGGGTTATATTTCTTTCTACGAGGCTTGTCCTGAATCAGGTTGTGTCAGCTTTAAGACTGCTACAATATACGGTTAAAATTAGAGTTTTTACGACTACCATCCCACCTGCACAACCTACGTTCTCATATTGAAGTTCTTATTGTCATTGACAAAACAATAAGAATCAGAGTTATAGTAGTAATGCTTGCTACTTACATAATGCGCACGGTGTTGGTAAAGCCAGAGCCTTGCTTCCATCCAGTAACAACGACTACGTGATCCCCGGTTTTGATGAAACCACGCATGCGGCCGAACTTGAGTCCGCTCTGCACGCGATTGTCTACGTCCTTTAGCCAGTCGCCCGCTACGCCTTCTGTTGGTGTCAAATATTGTAAAATGTTAAAGATCATAATGTAATGTAACGTAAATCTATCCTAGTAACCTCTAGATTATTGTAAGTCAGTCTATAATATTTATGAGGGTGCATTTAAACAAGACACACACACAAAAATAGACACATAGCTGTAGTGCAAATAAGAACATCACTGTGGGCATTTATGACCCTTGATTGTTCATCCGTAATTGATATACATAAATCAGCTTTTATCTTATTTCCTTGCAATTTTTGGGAGTGATTTTATGAAAAAGGACTAACACGTGCTAAGTTAAATCCCTAGCATACTTTACAAATGTAAATTTTTTACACCTTATACTCGACCAATAAATTACCCTTTTTGTGTAAATGTTGATTTTGATTAACAACAGAGATTACGTTCCGGAAGGGCATCCTACATTTTAAGTAATATGTATGCCCTTAACCTTCGTCGTTTCGACTCACACTGCTTTATATATCGTATCGTATCGTATTATGTCTATTGAGTAATTTTATTGAAATTAATTAAGCGATTGTTTTGCTACATCTCGACACGGTATAATGCGGATTGTAATAAAATGTTTGTATGATCTGCAAACATTTGTTTCGGAGTTTGTGTGTTTTCTATGTATGTATGTATTTAGCATATACTGTGAAACTGGAAGGAAACTGGTGCTTAAAACACAGGTTTTCCTTTTTAAGCACCAGTAGAAAAAAATGTAAGACTAAGTGTACAGTGTTCTTAATGCCGTTTTAATTTGAACTATGTAATTGATTGATTAAATTTAAATAATGTATTATTATACCTTAAACCTATGAATTTTATTTTATTTTAATTGTATTTAGGTTTGAATTTTGATTATGTTTTTGATTGTGATTTTGATTATTATGATTTGGAATTTTTATTATAATTTGAATATTGATTGTAATTATTTTGCTTCGTGGTAATTATGAATTTAGATTATGATATTAACTTTTAATTTTGATTGTGATTTCAATTTAATTTACTTGCAATTTTATTTTTGTTTTGATTAGAACTTAGACTTTATTTTATTTTGAACTTTGATTTTATTTTGTTTTGGATTTGGACTCAATGTATTATTATTATTATTTACAAAAAAATATAGTATATTTGTACATGTGCAATTGTTTAGTACCCATTAAACAAGCTCTGATTTGCTTGGGACTAGATGACGTTGTATGTAAGATGTCCGAAATATTTGTAAAAAAAAAGGTCAGTCAAGTGTCGGCCTTATCGTTCAAAGGCAATCTTTTACAGGCATATTTGCAACTGCTTAGGCAAATATGGATGTGTTGTGGACCACCAAAAATCATGAATGAAATCTCAATGTTTGTTTCATTTTCTTTTCGATAATTAGTAATCTATACAAATAAATAAAATTGGAGTGTCTGTTTGTAGTATTAAAATAACCGCTTTTTACTTAATGCATATGTATGTATACACGATACATATACCAAAAATATAGTTAAAAAAATTTTGTCTGTCAGTCTGTCTGTCTGTCTGTTTGTTCCGGGTAATCTCTGGAACGGCTGGACGGATTTTGACGGGACTTTCACTGGCAGGTAGCTGATGATCCGGGGATTAACTTAGGCTACTTTTTTTAGACTAACTTTGTCCCGCGGCGTCACTCGCGGTACAACAATAACCGTGGGTAACACCGCGGGGTTCAGCTAGTTTGATAATATAATCTATGCTTCTGTAGAAACAATATTATACGAATTATTGTTTATAATATGAAAGACAAAATTAAAACATGTCATTTATGCTGTAACTGCTAATGCATGCTGTAAAAATGTGCAAAATTAAATTCGATTTTACTTTACTACAAGTTTTTTTTTTAATAAAATGTCAATGAGAGCCCGGGTAAGTACGGGATATCAACATAATACGGTGGAAATATGTTCAAACTGCGAGTTATTTTGCTATTCAATTTGTATGGAGAATTCAGCCTTCGTCGTACCCTTAACGCTCTTACAGGCAATGAGGGCACAACCCCGCGGTAATGATGTATGTGCCTGTCGCTTTATATTACACCAGATAACTAAATGTATAACTTAATGGTAGGTCACTGAAAGTGGCGGCCTCAAAGCTCTTATAGGCATTCTTGGGTGCATAAGTTGATTAGAGGTTGCCATACCTTGGTAGACGATGGGCAGAACCCCGCGGTAGAGATGCGCCTGGCGCGCGGTCTGCGCGTGGCGCGTGACGGCGATGATGGGACAGCGCGGGCGGTACTTGCTGAGCAGGTGCGCCGACTTGCCGCTCGTCGTGATCACCACGATGGCGGCCGCCAGGCACTTGGCGGACGCTTCTACTGCCGCGATGGCGGTCGAGTGAGCGGGCTCGATTGGTGGTGTTACCTACACAATATTAATACGTATTACTTAACATTTATATTGAAAGAAGAAAATTAGATAAAAAAAAAAAATGTTGCTAGTTGAAATAACAGGCATTAAGATTTATAATGTATGACTGTGTCCCTTTAGTAAACATATAATAGTTTTTTTCAGACTTAGGTACAATGAACGAAATGGGAAAAAATGTGTTTGTTCATTTTACAATCCTAACTTTTCACAAAGTATCACCTACTTCAATGCATCAGGTCATGTTGAATTATAGAATAATCCAAATAAGAATCTTCCGAAACGGTACATAAATAATGGAGTTCCAAGGCGACAGCCAACACTAAAAAGATAATCACCTTCATTTGTTGACTTTCTACTACAGGGTAAATACTAATACATATTTAAACACTTCTTTTTAATAAGATTAATAATAATGAATGAATATACCTCAGAAGCGAGTTCACTGAAGAGCTGTTTCTGCCAGATGGCGGCCTCAGCTTCCTTGCAGATGTTAGCCATGGTGAGCACACACTCGAGAGGATAGTCTCCCTTGGCAGTCTCCCCCGACAGCATCACGCAGTCAGCCCCGTCGAGGATGGCGTTGGCCACATCTGAGATCTCAGCACGAGTAGCACGGGGCTTCTTTACCATTGATTCTAACATTTGAGTCGCGCAAATTACTGGTTTACCCACCTGTAAGTAACAAAATTAATTTTTATTACAAAATTCAGGCTTTTACATATACAAAGAATGGAGTTTTCATAATCTCTTCAAAGTCAGTGGAGTTGAACACTTGCATAGATGGCGCCGCCTACGTCATCTATGGAGACATTGTCAGGTGGTCAGCTAGCCGCTTCCTGCCCTCAGCATTGTCGATTCGATCCCAACATGTTTGTTAAGTCTACCGTGACGCAGGATGTAGTTAGGACTGCTCTATACTCCGGCCAACGAGAAGAGATACAAAGTTAATTTGCCTTAAAAGCAACTGTGGAGTTGACATTCTGTTATCTATCTCTTTCCATCTTTTGTTTTAATGTTTGTCGTAAAGTCTCGTTCTCCCGACAAAAAAAATTAGGATCAAGACGTTATTTCAAGCTGTTTCTTAAAAATTTTGTTAGTGTTTGCGGTTTATTTAATTATTGTTATTTAGTTTTGTTGATCATTGTTTTTTATTAAGAGTGGTTAAGGTTTCATGGCAAGCGATATTCAGAAAACGCATCATTATTCTCGTTACTCAATTTGAATCTACATTATACAATAATTCGAATTATAAGAAAATAAATAAATAGTAATTTTTTGGTTGGCAAGATAGTTTTAAAACTATATTGTCAACTAAAATAATGTAACCCAACTATCAAACGCAGCCCTGCTATTCCTAATGACCTTCCATTAGTTTTGTTTACATTTTGTATCGCTTCTCGTTGGCCGGAGTATAGTTAGGATATGGGAGTACAGACAACTCTCAGCTTTTATATCACCGTAATCTACTTACTTTTTTAAGTATTCGTTTTATTTAATTAATTAGATTTTATACACTCACCCTGTTGCAGCGAGAAATCATGGTCTTCTGGGCTAAGAACACCTTCTCTGGTGGGATTTCAATACCTAAGTCACCACGAGCGACCATGATACCGTCTGAGGCCTGGAAACATAAATGAGATTGGTAGTTAAAAAAAAATTTGAACAAGTGTAAGTAAAGTCGAAGAACGGCAAAAAAAACAGTTTGTTGTATGGGAGTCCCACTTCACTCTGTTTTTAGTATTAGTCATTATATATAGCCGCCACATAAATGTATTATCTGTGAAAATTTAAATTGTCTAGCTATTACAGTTCATGAGATAAAGCCTGGTGACAGACTGATAGTGGAGTCTTCAGGTTCCCATTTTTACCTTTGGGCTACGGAACCCAAATTATAAATATCTATCTAATCTTATACCTGTAACGAGCAAATCGTTAATTTGTTATCATCTGTATTGAAAATGTATGCAAGGGGTTTCGGGGCGATATAATTATAATCGATTAATTTTTAGAATATTAAAAAAAAAAAGAGAAAAGCTCGGTCAACCCGTTACTAATCTTTAACAGAATAGACTAAAAAAATATTATCATCCAATCCAATACTTAGTAGTTTATCTAATACTAGCTGTTGCCCGTGGCTCCGCCCGCGTGTTTGTCTATTATCGCGGCAAATAGTAGCCTATGTGTTATTCTGATGTATAAGCTATATTATTGTAAAGTTTCATCCAAATCCGTCTTGTAGTTTTAGGGTGAAGAAGTAACAAACATATACACTCACAAACATTCGCCTTTATATATTAGAGTGATAAACCATTCAGTTACAACTGTATAATATGTGGTAATAACTGCATTCTATTAAGATTTGTCCCACATTCAATAAGATCACAAATGGGTACGGCATACAGTGTTGCATATGAATTGCAAATTACAACCATCCGCCAATTTTGTGCCAGTATTAACTGAGAGTCATTGAGGCAATTGATATTGCTTGAATTTATTTACTTACAAATGCTAGGGGTGTAAGACGGAGTGAATCAAAGTCACACTATAATATCAGAATGGTCTGTTGTAACCTTCAGTACCAAATCCTTTGCTAATTTTATTCGTGCGTTACCTATTGGTCTGGTTTGAGGTCCTCACAGCTCTTTTGTTAATACAGGGATACCGATTGACCATTACACACGGCGAAAACGTCGATCTTTGCAGTATGAAATATCTATACAAATAAATAAAATTGGAGTGTCTGTATGTAATATTAAAATAACCACTTTAAACTAAATGCATATGTATATATACCCGGTACATATACATAAAATGTAGTTAAAAAATTTTTTGTCTGTCTGTCTGTTTGTTCCGGGTAAACTCTGGAAGGGCTGGACCTATTTTGACGGGAATTTCACTGGCAGGTAGCTGATGATCGAGGGTGTAACTACGGCTAGTTTTTTTTAGACTAACTTTGTCCCGCCACGTTACTCGCGGTACAACAATAACCGCGGGTAACACCGCGGGGTTCAGCTAGTTGATAATATGTATCACATTAATATTATAAAGGCGAAAGTTTGTGAGTGTGTATGTTTTTACTTCTTCACGCCCAGACGACTGAAAGGATTTGGATGAAACTTTACAGTAATATAGCTTATACATCAGAATAACACATAGGCTACTATTTACCGCGATAACGGATATACACGCGGGCAACAGCTAGTTTCTGAATAAATGTAAGAATTGAGTCGTAATGATGACGTTAAAAATTTTATAAAACGTTTTGTGTTAAGCTGACCTCCAAACGTCAACGTTATTTGTTTTAGAAAAATGTTATACAATACTCACGGCAATAATCTCGTCGAGGTTGACCATGCCTTGGTGGTTTTCTATTTTGGAGATAATTTTGATGTTTTTACCCTTCGGGCCGAGGATACCACGGATCTCGTCCAGCGCAGCACCGTTGCGGATGAAAGACGCGAAGATCATATCCACCTGAAAAATAAAAAAAATGGATCAATTACATATTTCATTATTAGCCTTTCGCAGCTCATGCATGCTTAACGTGGCTCTCCCATGGTAAAAGTCTTCACGGTCGGGTCTTGGACAATTAAATGGTCTTGCGGTTGGCGTGTGCGACTGCTGATCATGAGGTCTCGGGTTCGATTCCCGGGTCGGATCAAATGTTTGTATGATCTACAAATATTTGTTTCGGCGTTTGGGTGTTTTCTATGTATAATATGTATGTATTTACAAAAAAAAAGTATATATTTATTTGTATCAGTTATCTAGTACCCATAACACAAGATCTGCTTAGCTTGGGACTAGATGGCGTTGTGTGTTAGATGTCCGAAATATTTATTTATTTAATTCGCATGCGTCCGCTGCAAGTAAATTTCTCGATTAGTTAATGTGCCGCAGGACGACCTACACTACGTACGATTAATGACGAAACGATAAAAAATTAACAAGCCCCGTTTTAGATGATGGTATTGGTTTTTTGCAGTTCTATCAGTCAGTAATTTATAATTTGGTGTTCGTAATTCTAGTTAAGTTTATCTTATCTGTGAACAAGCCTTTAGCTTTCTCTTTACGGAATAAGACTCGTATCTCCTATATTGGAAAAAGTCTTAAGGAATTGTGTGTGGTACAAAAGTAAGTGAACCGTTTGTCATTGACATTGTTAAATCCAATATTACGTCTTTTTCTAATATTTTTCCTCAAGTTTACATTATTACTTAACATATTTACTTTAAGCAATGATATAATAATTCTCCTCTTTCTACTTCAAGGCTGACTATATTGTCTTATTGAGAAAAATATAATAGTTAAAAAAAACTTTAAATTGAAATATAACTCTGTCAATTGGTTTTTTCTTTCGACAGTTGCTTGTGAATGTATGTATATAATCTGATTTTATTTTAATACATTATTTATAACTATGTATAGACATAATACTGTCCGAGGACGTTTTTAGGGCAATAAATAGTCGCGTTCTATGGTAAATATCAATGAGAAGATATGTTTTACTGAATGTACCTAAATAAATAGTTACGAACAGTCATGACATTCGTGTATTTAATCATTTACAACTAGTTTAAACTTAACCTACATGCTAGTTACGTCACTCAATTGCTCAGTAACGATAATAAATAATTATTTATTATCACAATTATTTTACAACATTACTACGAATTGTTTCTTCCTATCTATCGATGAATCAGGACTATTTAACTTTATAAGATTCTAGTAGCAATAAAGATAAAAAGGTGAGCTCTTTACGTTTATAGTTTAAGTACCTACGTTATTTTTTATTATATTTCTTAACTTTATATTTAAACATGAGATGAGTGCGTGATAGAGCAATGCACCCAGTTAGAATCACGATTGAGGTAACAGTTAACACGCGTGATATCAGAATGTCAGCTTTTAATATTATAAACTAACTAACTACATACTCCAAGATACGAAGACGCACTTACACAAGAGGATAAAAGTTGAATGTTTTTGGCATAAAGATAGTATAATCCTACCTGTATGCTATTTTTGAACAGTTTTAAGTTTCAAGTTGTTTTTTTTTGTGGTATAGGGGGCCAACGAGCAGACGTATCGCCTGATGGTAAGCGATTACCGCCGCCCATGAACACCCGCAACACCAGAGGCGTCACAAATGCGTTGCCGGCCTTTGGGGTATGAGAGAATTGTGGGAGGGGTACGGGCCTTCGTTGTCCTCACTCACGCGGTGAAACCCAGCGCAAGCACTGTTTCACACCGGTTAACATATGAATTTACAACCATAGCGTCACAGAAGTGAGGCTATGGTTGTAAATTGTTGGTATACAAACCCTACATAAGAATTATTCTGAAGAACTTTAGTTTCATATTACACTGTTACTGAATTAGTCAGTCTCTTCTCCGCCACCCTATATGTCGGCGTTGACTCTTAGTAAAATAACATTGACTACCAGTGATTAAATTTAGTGTAAGAAATTTAGTAGAAGAACGTACTCGTACCAGAAGTTACTTAGAATTCTGTATTGAAAGACTTTGAATAGGACAACGAGCCAGCACATTATATAACCTGCTGTTTTAATATCAAAATTACCCTGATTAGATTTCTGAGTAATCCTAATTAATTAGCGTAGCGTGATAATTTTCCCCGTTTTTAAAACATTCTTCATTGATGCTCCGTTCCTTTTGGTCTTAGCGTGATGATATATAGTCTATAGCCTTCCTTGATAAATGTACTATCCAACACTGAAAGAATATGTCAAATCGGACCAGCGGTTCCTGAGATTAGCGCGTTCAAACAAACACACTCTTCAGCTTTATAATATTAGTATAGATTCTGAAACTTTGTCTTCAGAAAGTTGAAATGCCACTGTTTGTTCATATGAAAGCCACCATCAGTATGTGGTATTCAAATGAATGCAATACAATTTTCTTTCAATGAATGATTATAATACTTACACCTTGTTCGACTCCAAATAGTAAGTCTGACTTGTCCTTTTCGGATACAGCGGGTAGGTCTACTGGCAGACCTGGGAGATTCACACCTTTTCTTGATCCAAGCGTACCTGATAACAAATTGCACAAATATTTTACTACTTACATGGTGACTGATATTTCTATTCCTAAATCTCTAAATCTCACCCTTGTCTTACTACTTGACTCTTATTAATATTAATTAATAAGAGTCAAGTAGTAAGAGACAAGGGTAAGATTATGAGAAACAGCTATATTTATATCATCGGTCTTTGAAAGTCCACTATTGACGATAAACAACCGATATCGCTCGTGGAATCACTTCAATACAGTTTTCACATCTTGTGTCGGAGACATCTTCTCAGGTACTATTCGCTGGAGGTTTGATAAACTAGAGTGAAGACCTCGATTAGGCAAACGTATTGTGGCCAAATAAACTGACGACTTGAAGAAAGTGACTGGCCCATTCATTACAATGAATGTGGACCAAGACCGGGTAATTGGCGGCTCTTGAGTGAGTTCTTAGTATTTATGTATATATTCATGTTTAGCCATTCGTATTCGTCCGTACTGTGATCATGGATCACTCAGAATCGACGAACTCTTAAACAAATTGGACTAATTATTCTTCTTTTATTCAGTTTATTAGCTATATACATTCTTTGTTGTCTTTACAAACATACACTAAACGGACACAGAAC
Organism: Spilosoma lubricipeda; assembly: GCA_905220595.1. NCBI lineage: Eukaryota > Metazoa > Arthropoda > Insecta > Lepidoptera > Erebidae > Spilosoma > Spilosoma lubricipeda. Next base: position 10,265,677 of record HG992282.1, on the reverse strand, counting down.
AACAATTTGTGGATCACACAAAGTGTTTTCAAGTGTAGGATTTGAACCCATAATACTTGCCGCAGCAGAAAGCTTCTCGTGGCGACCGCTTAAACCACTATACTAGGCCAACTGTGCAGTCACTATTACATTAATCTGGCATATTAATAGTCAATCGATAGACACAATTATGTTTGGCTCTGCCAACATGACTCTGCTCTGCCTGATGGAAAGCATAAGCAGAATCCAAGAGTAGTGGTAACCATACTGCGAACTGCGAATGCAGACCTTGCAACAATGCAGCATAGTGATGCTTCTGCATCATTGGGCCTCCCGTCTCGCACTCACCAACGAAACACGACAGCATGATCGCTGTCATTTTACGTTGATTTTCTGTGCGAGGGTAGTACCATCCCGGTCGAGCCGGCCCGTTCGTGCTGAAATAAGCGTGGCTTTCCTACCTTGGTTTTACATTAAGCTTGTTGGAAACCGATCTAGAATGCTGGAAATAAAAGAAGTTATATTATTTCTTACCTCCATTCTCAATGGAACATACAAGTGTATCAGCTGACGATGACTGGCAGATAATTGAGATAAGACCATCGTCGATGAAGATCCTGTTCCCAGGCTTCACTACATTTGTAATGTTTTTGTAGTCAACATATATGACTTGAGCGTTACCACGTTCTTGGAACGATGGGTCTGTTGTGAGTTTGATGGTTTCTCCTTTCTTGAGTTCTACTTCGGCTGAACCACCCTGAAAACAGAATAATTGTTATCAGACTTATTATATTTTTGTTTAAGATACAAATATAAAATAGTGTATTGCTTCATAAGTTTACGTAACCCCATATTCATAAATGTTATTGACTGCCTCTGTGGCACAGTGGTAACGTATGCGACTGCTGTTCTTGAGGTCTCGGGTTCGATTCCCGGGTCGGACCAAATGTTTTTATGATCTGCAAATATTTGACTCGGAGTTTGAGTGTTTCCCATGTATAATATGCATCATTTACAAAAAACTATACCCATTTATATCAGTTGTCTAGTACCCATGCAGAAGCTCTGCGTAGTTATTGGGGCTAGAATGTTGTATTAGATGTCCGAAGTAATATTAATTTAAGTAACGGCCCTGTGCCTGTGTTATTTTCAACTAAAGTTAAAGAACAGAACAGAACCGTTGCATAAAGTAAATCTTAGAAGTAGCTCAACCGATTTAAATGTGGATTTCTTAGGTGTTGTGAAAAGCTTTACCAAACATTTAGTCTCTGTTGTATTAGAATTGGTTGTCAAATAAAAATGTGATATCAGTTTACAGAATCACTAATATATACACGCGGGCGGAGTCGCAGTTAAAAGTTGTTTAAAATTTAAACACTAGCACCGGTAGCAACAGTCTCAGATATAGAAATACGATTCATGTTTTCTGTTTACAAAATGTACAGTATTCAAAGGAGAGGCGATGGTCTCACGTGAAACGTACATGTTTACATGAGCAAACTTTATTTATGTACTTTAGATAACCGTACATTCGAGATAAAAGGCTTCACGTGTACCTAGGCATGTTTAGGTCGATAGCATATATTTCTCCGTTTAAACAGTCACTGCCGTTGATTAGCTAAATTTGGAATCTACTTAGATTTTGTGTGTAATCAGTATTTTATGTAGTCAACGCAGAATCGTTATATTATGTCTTTCCTATCTATAATATGCATATGTTACCGTGAGATTGTCAAACCCGTAAGATTGCAACCCATCTCACGAGATTGTAAACTGTCGAAAGATTGAGAATTGTAACATACTGCTTTCAATTTAATGTATAGGTTTTAGTTAAATTGTGATATGTAAAGTGAAACCGTCAAATTGTGATATGGTATGCGACGGATCGCATCTCGCGCGATGATTCATTGAACAGCATATGTCGCGCGCCACCATATTTGTTTGTTAATTCGTCTGTTGGCGAATGTAAATTTGACGACGAAAAATTGATTTCATGTTGAAAATACCTCAGAGCTTTACAATTAGTTACATAAAATTGTTGTGGCAGTAAAATGAATTCGTGATTAATCAAAGAAGTTCTAACCTAACTACGGCCACAGAACGGCATACTTTAACACCGACCAATCAGGGACAGTTGACAATTTGACGCGCGAATACATTATCTATTGAAGAATAGTACGTTAAATTGTAAGCAGTATGTCACAGTTGACAATCTTTTGACAGTTTACAATCTCGCTAGGTATATTATATTTATAATCTTACGGTGACATTTATCTATTACAATAGGATAATATTATGGTAATAACACTAATAACCTCTCTTCGTCTAAATAGATTTTCGATTTGATTGTTTAGTAAGTATATTTCTAATAATTCTTTACGAGTCGCACGGGAGTGCAAAGAATGTAATATTTCAAGATATCTTGCTTTATAAAAATGTCGAACTCTGTCTCTCGCACCAGGAATACTTGGCGAAAGCTGTCACAAAACCTGATTTAATTAGTCAAAGTATTTTGATAGACATAATATACTAAATAATTCAACTAAATTGCAATGCAAATCGCCTATCACATTCTAGTTATTCAGAGACCAGATAGACGCTCGGTATTTATAGTTTTCTATTCTAAAATAAAGTTCTTGAAATCGTGGGAAACGTTTTAGTATAAGAAAAAAATAGTACATTTAAGTTACAAATAAAATAGTGCTGGTCAGTATATATTTTATCCACACAAATTCTGAATTTCTTCATTTTTCGTATAGTAGACGTCACATTATGGAAGTGCAAGAGTAGTACGAATATCTTTACCGTCATCAACAGCCTTACTATTCAACTACTGAGCACGAGCTTCTGATGAAAAGTGGTTACCAGCACCAATGAACGTCCGCACAAGCCTACCTATTACTTAGTTTATCAAGTCTCTTGACGTTATCATCATCACAAGAAGGCCTCAAAACTCTATCAAATACACAGTAATAATATTAAATACTTACACCTTCGAGTAGACCAGTTCTGATTTCAGGTCCTTTAGTGTCTAAAGCGATGGCGAGTGAGAAAGGACTTCCAAGCTTCGCGCTGTAGTTCTTCTCTGCCTCGCGACAGTTGCGGATTGTCTCGGCGTGGTACTCGTGTGAGCCGTGGGAGAAGTTCATACGAGCTACGTTCATGCCGGTTTCCATCATACGTTCGAGCATTGTGACATCTCGGGAAGCCGGCCCTAGTAAAGTAATTAATATACGTAAGTATGTTAAAAATGTTGTATTTATTGCACATCTATACAAATAAATAAAATTGGAGTGTCTGCTTGTAATATTAAAATAACCGCTTTTTACTAAATGCACATGTATGTATACACGGTACATATACCAAAATGTAGTTTAAAAAAATTATGTCTGTCTGTCTCTGCCTCCTATTCCACGTCTGCTCGTTTGCCTCCTATTTCATAAAAAAAACTAGCTGAGCCCCACTGTAGCCTAAGTTACGCCTTATATCGTCAGCTCAAAAAGTCCCGTCAAAATCGCTCCAGCCGTTACAGAGATTAGCCGGAACAAACACACAGAACGATAGGACAAACAAAATTAAAAAAAATGGTATATGTACCGTGTATACATACATATGCATTAAGTAAAAAGCGGTTTTTTAATATTACAAATAGAAACTCCTATTTTATACATTTGTATAGATGTATAGATTTACGAACAAAAAATTCTCATACATTCATCAGACTATTTAGTTGAATCACAGGCAATATTAGTTCAAATTGAAAAAAATCAGTCTTGGGTAGCCCATCGCCGTCGGTCAGCCAGACAAAATAATGAAGAACACTCACCGATAGTACAGATAATGCCAGATAGACGTATGTAGGAGGCCTTAGAGTCGATATCTAGACTGCATATATGCTCCAGCTGTGTTCCTGCGTTCATGGCGGCTTGCTGCATAGCTGGCTTCTCAGTTGAACCCGTCTGAACAAAAATTGCATTCATTATAAATATTAAAATAATTTACATATTTTTCCTTATACTATTTAAAAAAAACTGACTTCTAACACACAACGCCATCTAGTCCCAAACTAAGCAGAGCTTGTATTGTGGGTACTAGACAACTGATATAAATACTTAGATACTTTTTTTTTTGTAAATACATACATATTATACATAGAAAACACCCAAACTCCCGAAACAAATATTTGCAGATCATACAAACATTTGGTCCGACCCGGGAATCGAACCCGAGACCTCAATCACAGCAGTCGCATACGCTACCACTGCGCCACCGAGGCAGTTATATGTCCGTATACTTTAGACTACTTTTTTTAACCTTTACGCACAGCGTAGTCAGTTCCATAGTCCACATTAATAAGAATAGTAGAGAGAGTAAATCAAATATAGACGATTTATAAAAATAATTAGGTATAAGATAAATAAGTAAAAAAGTAGATAGAACACAGCCATAGTCCAAATAAAAACCGGCAGTGGACTTTTCGTTTAGTGCACTGTGTAATGAGGTTTACCACACATATATTACGGCCTAAGTAACTCCTTATTACATCAGCTATCCGCCAGTGAAAATCCCGTCAAAATAGGTCCAGCAGTAGCATTTTATTTATTGATAAAGATATCTTTGCATGTATAAAAATAATATTACTGCTACAGTATAGCACTCACATCTAGAAATATTTCAAAAGAATCAGTTCGGGCGATGACCTTTAAGTGGTCATTCTAGGAAAGTAAAGATTTACTTGTTACTAGCTGAACCCCGCGGTATTACCCGCGGCTATTGTTGTACCGCGAGTAACGCCGCGGGACAAAGTTAGTCTAAAAAAGTAGCCTAAGTTACTCCCCGGATCATCAGCTACCTACCAGTGAAAATCCCGTCAAAATCCGTCCAGCCGTTCCAGGGATTACCCGGAACAAACAGACAGACAGACAGACAGACAAAAAAAATTTTAACTACATTTTTGGTATATGTATCGTGTATACATACTTATGCGTTTAGTAAAAAGCTGTTATTTTAATATTACAAACAGACACTCCAATTTTATTTATTTGTATAGAGTATAGATGTATAGATAGAAATGTGTAAAACATTAACCATGGATATATAAGCACATTAATCGAAAGTCAAGTTCCTCAAATGGCTAGACTTTGATAAGGTTAAATAAGTTTTGATTTCAACAAGAAAACAATTATATCATACAAGCAAAGAATAAATATGTCCAATAAAGACAAAATTTAATTTCATCTTTAAATTTTCTGACAAAAAATTACCCTTCCAGAAGTCGTAGGTTCGATTCTCACTTAGGACAAAACTATTAATTAAATTAATTGTGGGAAGAACACGATTTTCGTTTTTTTTACTTTTTATAATATTGACTGTGTCTTGAATTCAGGGGCGCGTCTTTACCTATAGTGCAGGGTTTTGCCGTGCACACGCACGCAGAATATTATGGGCGCCGCACTTTTAATGAATCTCTGCGCTTACTGGAAGGTGCTACGCTTATTTTGTAATATTAGTAATGATTGCACAAGGGCGCTTCGCGGGCTAGAGACGCCTCTGCTTGAAATATATGTATAAATATAATTGGAAATAAATAAAATCTATATGAAGTAGTCTGGCACAGGCTTTGCCTAGTTCGGGATCAGATAATGCGAGAAGTGTAAAGTTATTATTATTAACATGCGACCTGGAAGTTTCGCGCGAAAATCTCTGAATTCCTTTGCTATAATCTGCACGTATTAAACATATAAACCTTCTTCTAAAATCACTCTATCTATTGCTGAATACTGCATTAGTTTAAAGTATCTGAGCTAACGGACAGCAGAAGCGACTTAATTTTTAACCCCCGATGCAAAAAGAGGGGTTTTATAAGTTTGACGTCTATGTCTGTCTGTGTGTGTCCGTGTGTGGCATCTTAGCTTTTTTCATTTGAAAGCCAGTTTCCTTGCGGTGGTTCTTAGCTATGTTTGGTTAATATCGGTCTAGCAGTGTAGGGGTATCAGCTCTTTTCCAAAATTATGTACCTAAGGCTTTTTGACGTATGATTTTACTCGATTAAGTGCTTGCGTAGGGAGTTTTTTTTTTAATTTTATATTTATACTATGTAAAGATTATACTCACGTAATATAGAGTTTACAAATTGTCATTTCCTATAAACAAAATGTTATACATAAATCAGAAATCTTTTGAAATGTACAGCACTTATTAACAGTCTATTGGTGTTTTAATGTGTGCAATATAGAGGCATTGTTTCAGTCATGTGATGATGTCACATGAGCATAGGATGTAGTAAGTTGAGAGAAAATTATCACTTATTGTGTGTGCATCATGATATGTGACCTAATAATAAAATTACACAGACATATTTTTATATTCTTCACTTGTAAATTTTATATGAAATTTATTCTGTCTTCCTTCCTTATAAGGATAATCCATGTAAGGTTTAAAGTACATAGGAGGTATCATGGTACCGATTAATATTATATTCAGCGTGAAGAGTCTCCGCAGGGAAATCAAGCTTTGGAGAAGCAAAACTGGCTTTTCATGACAACTTAGTATCAGAACCCTAAGTGCTTAAGTCACTTTGGTAGCTTGATCATAAAAAAAAACATAGGTCTTCATGGTCCTAATTAGAGACCATATTATATGGAACATAAAAAGCTTGTTATATGCATGGGAACTTTGTAAAAGCAAAACTAAATGACTAAAAAAAAAAAGAAGTAAACCTTGATAGGCTAATAAAATAATACAATAACATTACATCATTAAAATTATTTAATATTGATGTAAACATAAACAATCATGTATTGTTACATATATTCAGTGGTAAGATTGTGTCTTCGATCATTTCTTCAAACAAAAGACATGCGCAGCTACAGACCGATATGAGATCTGATGAGATGCCAATCCGACCAGCCACAATTACTACTCAATAACCCTTATATTTTGTGACTATTAAATTTAGTCAGATTCTGGACATTTTGCCTTTTATAGCATTTATTCCGGACTATAGGGTAAGTGTACTGTACTCGGGAAAACCATGTGTGTACCGTATAATGTGAAGGTATAGTTTCAGTAAAAAGTTGTACATCTATATTTAAACTCAGAACTTAGGCATTATAAAATCATAGTTATAGAAACGTCTAAACTAAACATGAATAAAAGTATCTAGATAAACTTTAGGGGAGGTTGTTCTTCAGCATGGAACAGTACAGTTATAAGCTGAAGAAGATAAGCTTTGATAGAGAATTATAAATACATCATGGGTATAATATACAATGGTAATTCTTTACAGATGTGAGAAAATGGTTTGACAACTCAAGTTTAAAATTACAAATAAATAAAATTGGAGTGTCTGTAATATTAAAATAATCACTTTTTACTAAATACACATGTATGTCTACATGTATACACGGTATATATACCAAAAATGTAGTTAAAAAAATATTTGTCTGTCTGTCTGTCTGCTTGTTTGTTCTGGGTAATCTCTGGAACGGCTGTACCGATATTGACGGGACTTTCACTGGCAGGTAGCTGATGATCCAGGGAGTAACTTAGGCTACTTTTTTCAGACTAACTTTGTCTCGCGGCGTTAAAAATATATCCTAAGTTATGGACACAAAACATTTTAAAAATATATCCTAAGTTATGGACACAAAACATTTCCATGTTTGTTTGACTAACTGTATCATAAAGAAGTGCTCTCTTTACATAGAATAAAATTAAAAATGTTCTCTGCCTGTTCACTTAGATCTAAATAAGCTACTCGACAGATTTTATTGCATTTTTCAGCAATAGATAAGAGTGATTCAAGTGGAACTTTATATGTAATACTTGCATATTATAATATAGAAAACCTGAAAAATTCAAAGATTTCCATGTGAAGTGGGGCCGGGTCGGCCGGTATAGTTATAAATATAATGAAGTTAATAATTGTACAATTTTAAAAGATTAAAAAGGACACCAGAAAAATGTAGATATTGTTGGCCCATAAAGCATTAAGTTGTAATGTCAAATTATTTAAAAGGCCTTAAAAGCAGAGGTTTCAAAATTAAAAATGTAGCATTGACTAGAAACGACACACTTTAGACTTTCAAGAGAGATAGTTTTGAGCAAGTCTGTAAAAGGAGAATGGCAGATCCTGTACCGCTAGTGACATGTGATGGCTGGTCTTGAGATTTGCGCTGTTTATAAAGTGAATCATCCTGAATATTCTTATGTAACTCTCATATTTTTAATAATTGGAAAAGAGTAAATAAGTTCTTCTTAAAAAATGTTATGAATGCAAAACTAAACGTTTCAGTTAACGTCAACAAAACGTATTCGTTATTTTCTAAACTTGCCATGCATAAAATCTATAAAACATTAAATCGAAAATCATAATTAAATCGATAGTCATTAATGAGGTCACTTCTATTATTAACATTTTAATACAATATTTTTTTAATAAAAATATTGAATGTACTAATTAAAAGATGAAGTAAAAGAAAAATATTTTAAATCAATTTATTATAGTTATAGGTTCATTTGGTTTTATAAGTAACGTAACAACTAGAATAATCGATTCCAATAAGGGCAAATGTCATACATCTGATTTGACCGGGCAACATTTTATTGACGAAATGCGAAAATCGTAAACAAACGTCAATAGCTTGTATACTATTTTTGTTGTTTTGATTTCAAAGAGCGAAAGCTTATTACGCGATTTTTTACAATATCCGGTGTACATTAATTTGTTTCGTCTCAGACAACACAATCTTGTAGACAAGAGTGAAAACCTAACCTCTAAAGTGTATATTCAATATACAATTGACTGTGGAATTATCATGGACATGTAGGTAAGTAGTTTTACAGACATATAAAGAATTATTCTTATTTATTTGTAAAATAACAAAAATGTTAAATAAGTATAATGTATAACATTGTGTTTTATATTTAAATATTTTATTTAAGATTTCATCCGGGATGAAACTTGTATTCCTATTCCTTGCATTGTTGGTGAAGAGAAAAACCCATTACCACAACTTGAAATCCAATCTGTATCACCAGAGATTCAATGTATAAACTATGGTGACCACAAACCTAACATTATTAGTGGTGTTTGTGGGTGAGGTGGGTCATCTAAAATACCTTTTGCTAAACAACATAGCCCTGAACATACTGCTTGATTACTTTGTTGGAACATGAGCAGGTATAGTATTTAAAAGCTTTTATGTAAATAAAAAGTAAATAGTAACACTAACAGTCAGAGTTTAAATATTTAAATTAAAAATAAATCAATCTCTATAAAAATTATAAAGGTGGTAAACCCTTTTATCCATAATAGCAAAAAGGACCTTAATCTGATCATTAATGTAATTGTGAAGCATGAAAAGGTTCCTACTTTTACAAAGAAATATTTTCAAAAGTAACTGCACATTTTCACTTGTTTTAATTGCTGTAACATCTTATCATTATGTTTTCAGTTTTCATCAATGAATGAAGTATGTGGTGCATGCTGACAAAAAGTGACTAAAAGAAAAGTGTCACAAGTGGTGGTCCTTATCGCTCAGAGGCAAACATGAAGAGTAGACATAACAAGGAAACTAAAATATTTTAAGTGTTATAAAAAGTGATAGTATATTAAATGTATAATCTATCTTATAAATAAATAAAATTAAAGTGTCTGTTTGTAATATTAAAATAACTGCTTTTTACTAAATGCATTTTTGTCTGTCTGTCTGTTTGTTCCGACTAATCTCTGGAACGGCTGAACCGATTTGACGGAACTTTCACTGCTAGATAGCTGATGATATAAGGAGTAACTTAGACTACTTTTTTAAACTAGCTTCGCCCCACAGCTTTACCCGCTGTACGACAATAACCGTGGGTAATATTGTGGGGTTAGCTAGTGAAATAAGTAAATATTATTTACTTAAATGAAATAATGTACCTAATTGACTAAAAGAAAAGTTGCTCAACGGACATTGATGTCTCCTAGATAATGCTCCCTTACTTATTTCTTGAAGGCAATGAGTGTGCACTTCTGCATATTTTTTTTCATAGCGACTATAACTTACATGAATCGTCGGGATGCAATATTAAGCTACTGCTGTAATTCTATAGTTGGTTTAAAAACCGTACGATGCTGCATAGGATCTGTTACAATACAAGTGGACATCCATGAAGGTTTAACAAGACCAGCTCTTTTCTTAAAATACATTATTTTCACTAATTTGTGGTGTGTAGCATGGATGTTTATACAATTGTCTACAATAAATGAATACAATTAGAAAGATTCATCTTTTGCATGAATACTGCAATATTATTTGCCATTTATATCATAAGTATAACAGCAGCACAAAAACAACTTAACAAGAGGGGCTTATGTCCCACTAGACAACTACCTACTGGAGGTTTATGATAATCATAAGAGTACAACATAAGTTTACCTAACATGGTTTATTATAATGCATGTATGTACATTTGTGTACAATAAATGAGCACTGAAATTAAAATATGGTTTTATTTGCCATTATACCACTGATATTTTGAAATATCATTTATACCCTTAAAATAATAGCATCTCAAAAAGAATGAATTCATGAAACAGAATTCTGTACGAGCTTGTGGACAGTGTGGCACACTGGTATAATAGGTTAAAATCTTCATCATAGATTTTATATTAAGAGTGCATAGCAGTACCTGTTCGTGTTTATGATGGTCAGAACACAACACAAGTGTTAGAGGTCATGCTAGATAAGGTTTTGTTCAGAGCAATGCTAGATACATAGGTATCTTTTACCTATTATCTAGTAATGTTAGGACACCATAATATTCCTTCTCAATCTTTCTTTGATGAAATGGCAGCTATTTCTGCCAATGTAACAACATTCCTTCTCTTTCGAAACGATATCATTGTAAGTAGTGGGTTATCTCTTTTGACAACTCATTTGTGACAGCTAGCTGTCAGAGATTGCGACCTCATTACAGATTATATGAATGATTTAAGTGAATTTAAAACTGAAATATCTTTTGAATGTCAACAGCTAAAAATCTGTTAATTTAAACTGAAGTTGTTGATGATATAACTAACCTAATAAATATAATAAAAATCTCAACCATGAGAAGTCGTAAGCGGTACAAAAGTCCCATACAAACCTGCCATTGTCCTTTGTTCAATTCCCTTATTGTGTTGTATATTCAATGTGTATGATTATTCCCAGGGTGCAGACCTTTTTCTCCAGATGGTGGGAATGGTCAGTGCTATCAAGCCCCTATAGTGCTTCTTTTAGCGAATTTTCATTTATGTACCACAAAATACTCTCCTAAGCATTACATAACATTTATTTTGTATTTTCATAATATTATTTTACTTAAATTATGCATTTGTTTTAAATTACTTAGGTAAATATACATAATTATTAAAGTAATACAAATGCAAATAAGGTAATTACTTCTGTAATCTTGTTAAGTAATTTGTATAAAAACATTGAATTAAGTAAAATTCATACAATAATATCTCTTGAAACTCCTCTGACATGGTACTAACTTTTTAAATCACAATGATTAATGCTGTTTGTGTGATCATACTAAATCAAAGCAATAATACTTAAAAAATCATTAACACACATCTTGTGTTAATTACCTATTATGATTATTGATAACAGATAAGGTTCACTCTACCAAAGAGAAGTACTAAAAACCTTTATCTGTCTACTACAATATGTGTCTCAGCTGATACTAATAACTGGAACAATAATATAATGACTTGAAATACTTTACATCTTGCAATGTTGCAAATTTCTCTATAGTCATAGAAAATGTTATAATTCGGAAAAACATCCGATATGTAATCGTCATGGTAATCATAAACGTAACAAAATTATAACTGCAAATACTGAAAGAACGTTACGTTCATGTAAGCCACCGTATGACTAAAATAGATCACACATACACATTACCTCGACTTCGCCATCGTAGAGTGTAGAGAAAACCATATTGTTACAACTTGTATGAAATAATTTTTCACTGTATATTACGGGCGCTCGAAGTGCCGGCTTTCGTGATCTTGAACTGCCCTTCCGAATGAAAATCGGATTCCTGCAACGCCGTACAAACGGAGTTGCGTATTCGATGAGAAGCGAACGGCGCGCGCAGTACGTCGCCAGAGCCGTGAGGCGAGTTAAATCACCGAAATCAACAAAACCCGCTGTTGTTGTATTTATATTATAAATTGAAATAATAACTCGTTAAAATTCGTAGAGAAATTTATCTTGGAACTATATTGGCTTCCCTTTGAATGAGCTACTAGATAATGAATTCTAAAATTAAAGTTTTTGAATGGTTGCCAATATGAAACATTAGATTTGACTATTATTTCTTTTAAATCTAGTTAGTTTAGTGCATCTCAGGTGTTAATCAAAGAAAATCAGTGAGGCAGCTAAGGATTACTGAGTGACGTAATAACGTTGAGCATGAAGACCGACTGACGTTTTGAATCTATTTCCGGTTGGTTAGTGAAACAAAACCGGATACGGATCACTTTCCTGAAATTCCGTTTCCGCTTTTATACATCCGCTGTGGTAACCAACATTTTACGTCATGTGATATACCGATAAACAGTTGCCTTGTCACGATTGCAGGTACGTAATATAATTCCATTTAAGCTTTATTATTCCACATTATGGGTTTTCGTTAAGAGTCGATAGAGACAATCGGGTGTGAGCAGATGTAGTACAGGGGGGGTCGAATGAAGGAAGGGTTGGGGTGCGTATCGTGTATATAGAATTGTAGAGCAGTAGACACTGGCTCGATGTAAATCTAATATTTAAAGAATGCAGAATATTCTCTTTCCTTTTGCAGTTACTATTTCGTTTAGTAAAGTATTTGTTGGCATAATATTAAGTGAAAAAAAAACTTTAAAGCTTATTTATTACACACTATATTGTTCCTACATAATTAGAAATTATTATGTCGTATTCTACAAAGGTTAAAATGCTAAAAATGTTTTTTTATTACACGTACATAAAAAAAAACTGAATGGAATTATAGGTATCGACGAGGCTCGAAGGCATCAATGCGTTTGCGGTCGGCAGCCTTTAGTGTCCACGTCTCGACACCGTACAGGAATATGGGAAAGATGAGGGTTCGTACCAGCTTTATTTTTGTCCCTCTAGAGATGTTGCGGTCCTTCCATATCCTATCCAGGTCAGACATTGCACTCTTAGCCATCTCTTACTCTTAACCTAATCATCTCTGAATCTCTTTTTCAGCCGATCCGGTGTTGGTGATGTTGGAGCCAAGATAAATGAAATCCATCACAACCTCAAGGCCTAGTGAACCTATGAGCTCCAGTTTGGTGGTTCTGTCAACAACCATGACTTTTGTTTTGGACCTGTTCATTTTGAACCCTAAGTCTTCACTGGCTCTCTCCATTCTGCTCAAGAGAGCATGCATCTCGCCCTCATCCGCAGCTAGAAGAGTGGTGTCGTCTGCGTAATGAAGACTTGAGACTTTGAGACCACCAAGCGACCATGGCAGAGACGTTTGCGAGAGGTGTTGCGGCACGCTCATTTCGTTCAACACCAGCCACAAGCAGACCCACCTGATCGTAACACTGGTGTGAATTCATAGACTTTCTCAACGATCTGCCTTCTAATACTTATAGAGGTAATGTGAAAAGTAATAAAAATGTTTGGAAAGATTCTAAATTTTTTATGTGTTTTTTCTACAAATCAGTTATCAAATTATTCAGATCATGATGTGGATGTGAAGATCGCTTTGTTTTAAAATATTTGAAACTTACCTTAAAATAAACATCAAAATAATTTTCCAAATTAGTGCTTTCAGATACTTTTATGTTTACCAATTCTAGTGCTGGTATTGTATGTGCCGACATTTCCTATGTCAGCTTTTGAAAAAAAGAACATCGAAACCAGCTCTAACCGTTTTTGTACAACGTAATAATTTCAATGTGAGTTAAAAGGTAACTTCACACATCTTACACACCAATCTGCTCATAGCGCGCTTTTTAGACTCCCGCGTCTTACTTGTTTATTTCTAAATAAATCTATATTGTAAATAAACTAGAAATAAGTTGATATTTCTATATATAATTAATAGTATTTATTGTCTTCTCTACAGGTGATCTCAAATTAATAATTTAAAACAATATTTTATTTAGCACGAATTCACAAGTATTTGGGTATTTCGAAAAAAAGTGCTAAGTACGTATTTTTTAGTTTCAATAAATAAATAAATCTATGAGTTATTTTAAAACAATTCAAATATTGTTACTATTTACAATTTTTTTATTGTTTTTAGATTTATGTTTTTTATTTTAGAATTTAACATTTGATAACCTATAATGTAAATACATGCAGTGACGCAAATAATAGAGAAAGCAAACGAGTATATTCAGCAAATATACATGTGTTAAGACTTCACCAAAGCCTTTGACTCTATATTTCATACTCCCACTTGGGAGTCGTTACTGCAACAAGGTGTTAACAAAAGTATGTTAAACTACTTCATAACATGTACTCCAAATGTAGAGCAAATGTGCGATTAGAAAAAGAAGGCCCATAATTTTGCCTTGAGAAAGGAGTCAGACAAGGAGACCCTCTATCGACTAAAATGTTCTCAGCTGTACTAGAGACTATGTTTCGGAAGTTGGATTAGGAGAGTATTGGTCTAAATATAGGAGGAGAGTTCTTGAACCACCTAAGGTATGCGGACAATATAGTACTTTTCGAAAACAATGCAACCGACTTGAGATTTATGAGAGATAGCTTATCAAAACAGAGCAAAGAGGTTGGTTTGTCTTTGAAAGCCTCGAAGACCAAGATTTTGTCAAATGGCCCAACTATTGATATTATGATAGATAATAAGATCGAATATGTGAAGGAATATGTCTACTTAGGACATTCAATATCGTTTGGCAATTGTACCGTAAATGAAGTAGACAGAAGGATTTCAATAGCATGGCAAAAGTATTAGGGATTAAAGGAAATTATGAAAAACAAAGACGTAAAGATTGAAATAAAAAAAAGATTTATTAAATAGTAATTCTGCCAAGTATAACCTACGGATGCCAAACTTGGTCCCTAAAGAGGAAGGAACGGGAAAAACTAGCCATCTGTCAAAGAAAAATGGAAAGGAGTATGTTAACATAAAATTGATAGAAAAAAATATTAATAAAAAAATTTGAACAATTACAACAACAACCACGAGTAACGTCGCGGTGCGAAGCTAGTCTAAGTAAAAGCCGTCTAAGTTGCGCCTTATATCATCAGCCATCTGTTAGTGAAAATCACGTTAAAATCGGTCCAGCCGTTCCATAGATTAGTCGGAATAAAGAGACGGATTAACAGACAAAAAATCATGTAAGAGAGTATATACTTCCAAATGCATTTAATGAAAAGCTGTTATGAGACACTTCTATTTTATTTATTTGTATCTGTATTATTCCATTAAAGACTTGGGCACCTATAGACTCAGACCAAGTCTATGGAGGTCTCTCTCAAATATTCTCAACCAAGTGTTTCATCAAGACTTCAAGAGTAATTTTAGTAACCAATCAATTTATTTTTGTTCAGCAATATATTAATATCAAGTAGTGTTTGATTAAATGTTATAACTATTATTTAGAAATTACGTATGAACATACAATTGGCCGATGGTCATAAATTTATTCGTGTTTACAATTAAAAATATATCTCTCTACACCTATCTGCATGCTCAGAGAGAGAGAGATAAAGAGAACAGATCAAAAAGTTCCTAAAATAATTTATTTCATTTTACCGTATTAATTTAGGCTTAATATTTAATTTATTACCAAGAATAATCAAACATAATAATACAAGACTAAACATAGGTATTATATTCATTATCATTCTTTATTAGAAAACCGGTGTCTATATTTATGTACGGTAAAATATAGATTGTAACCATTTTCATTAGGTAAAAGTTTACTTTTTTAGGTTAGGATACTAGTGATTATAATTAGCTACATATGGGCAACCAAAGTAGCAACCTGAAGTTTTATTTAGCTAGTAGGTAATTGTCAGATATAGTTTGTATGTGTACATACTTGAACTATAAATAATCAGAACGATGACCACAATATATATTAACAGTATCACACCTATTTCACCCGTTAAATCATAGGCCGGGTCTGCAATAGGTTAATAAACAAATCAAATAACTCTACGACAGCACTCAATCTATAAATGTCATAATAAATTTAATCATATGACATGAGACGGACTCTAATTGATATAGTTGGCTAACAAAAAAGTTTAGAATAACTTTAGAACTTTTATAAAAATGTTTTGGAGTTCAAAATTATAACGTTAAGTGTACTTACAAATGCCATGATTAATAAACAATTTCGTAATTTTGTAGAAAACTTCTATGAACAACCACTGTCACTATGTAACAAAAGTTAAGAAACCAAACGAAACTCTGCTAGTTTAACGAAATAACTGTTCCCTTGACGTAGTTTGACAGCCGCTTTGCAAGGACTTTTAAAGGTCAAACCAATGTCATAGACACGTAGGTAAAAGGTGGCCATTTTAATTTAATAAAACAATGTGTGACATTATTAAAATTATATGTAATTTAGAATTATGATGACGATATTATAAATAAGATTAATTCATTACCTAATATTGAAAATTCAATACAAATTGATTTTACCAACTGTTTAGAACATCAGATGAACTGATGTTATTTCACGGTTATGTCAAGATCACACGAAGACGAAAGTTTTTAAAGCAGTTATGATGGCAGGCAAACGAATTCAGAAAACTTATAACAACTTTTTTTCTGTTTCTGTTCTTTCTATCTTCTTAACTATGTATATATATATATTATATATTTGTAAGTAAACATTAGGTACTTATCTAAATATTTCATGTTATTATAGGTAACTAATAATACAATATATATATTAACAAATTAAAATAGGAACATAAATAAATATGGAAAGATCTTGACTATTTCATTGGTTGCAATTTAAAAACTTTCTAACGTTCTTTACACACAAAAAATTTGCTAAATTAACATTAGATATTTATAATGGTGGCATGCGTTGCTTATACGTACATTATATGAATTTTTTCTTCCTTCGACAGCTTTCATCTTGAAAAAACGGGCAAAAGAATTCAAACACGTTAACTCTTCAAAACCTGTCACTAAACTGTTCCCTTCTAGTTGACCCGATAGTTATCTTGAAGCTCATAAATCCTACCGACTTTATCTTCATCAGCTGTCAATAAATTAAATTTAGTTAAAGTACCTACACTATTCTGTTGATTATCTGCTTCTACTTGTAAAAAACATAGATAATAAAATGGTAGAACCGTGATGTACAGTTAGTCGCGTATCTTCACGTTTTTGTAGTTATTAAGTACTACCTATTAGGTAGGTATATCGTTTTCTATTCCTATCTACCCACATTGTTTTACTTTATCGGTATATAAACTTATCTTAAACTGTCATTTCTAAATGAGATCTGTGAGTATCGTAAATATTATGGATTTGATGAATGGTAATCTTGATTGGAATTGGATATCAATTTAACGTATCTAAAAATGTTTTAACTCAAAATTAACGGACATAAAAGTAAGTATCGTCACGATTTTAAAACCAAGTGAGTAGGTGCCTATTCAAAATAAAAAAAAGTAAAAACAAAAACCCACTGAAAAAGCATGAAACAAGTTTCAAAAGCCGTAGTCACGCGTTGTTAAAGTGTTATGGACTATGGTTACTTAAAATGTTTTGGTGCCTCTATAATATTAATTTCTTTGTTAAGTATATTTAAAATAGGTAGATACCATAGAAATATCACAATTATCGAATATATACGGACAAAGTCACGAGAAAATGCTAATCTATACTAATATATAAAGCTGAAGAGTTTGTTTGTTTGAACACGCTAATCTCAGGAACCATTTGTCATGGTCCGATTTGAAAAATTCTTTCAGTGTTAGATAGCCCATTTATCGAGGAAGGCTATAGGCTATATATCATCACGCTCGGACCAATAGGAGTGGAGCACCAATGACAAATGTGGTGAAAACGGGGGAAAATTATCACGCTACGGGCAATAGAGACGCAAACGAGGTTGCGTGGGTCAACCAACAAACAAACTCTTCAGCTTTATATATTAGTATAGATAACCAGCGGACAATCAAGACGCATCTAACGATACGTTCAGTTCTAATGAGTAGTTAAGGAGCTATGAGGGAACAAATGAACATAAATACATAGCCTGTCAAAATCATAACTCTTCTTTGGCTTTGCCGTAGTCGGGTAAAAAACCGGCCAAGTACGAGTCAGACTCGTGCATCGGGGGTGCCGTACAAACCTGTAGGTATATTATGTGGTGTAATTAAAAATGTATGCTTTTCGCAATTTTTCCTTTATCTGTGCTATAAGACGTTGCTACGTATAAAATTTCAAGGTTCTGAGTTCACGGGAGCCTGTAGGTTTTGATTCCTTAAACAGCCGTATCTTTTGATTGCGTTGGCGTAGAAGTTTGATTTTTTCACAGCTCCAAAGGACGGACAGGACAGGAGACCTGAGTATCTGAAATGAATTTCAGCATGATACCTCCATGGATTCCTGAGCAAAATGGATCTTAACAGACAGACGGACGGACAAAAAAGTGATCCTATAAGGCAGTGGTCCCAACGCCGACGATGAACGAGAAACGAGTTGGCGATCAGCGGTCAGCGAGTGTGTAGTGTGTGACAGTTTTGTAGCTGGGCTATAAGCGAGTGTTTAAGTTCGATGAGCGATTACTCACGCCAACACCACATTCCAAGACGCTATGGATGAGTTTTTTATTAAATGTGTCCGAGAATATCTCTATCGTGTAAATACTATCGTAAAATACATTATCGTCGTCGTCTGAACTAGAAAACAATGAGAGTTGCAATGATTTGTTGATATCCATACGTGTACTTTCAAATCCGCACTGTATATATAATGATCAAGCGAGCGGGCATCGCTGAGCGAATATATTTATCATTGAAAACTCTTGTAGATCAGCGACAAAACTAGTAAAGCGAGCCGTCGCCGGCAGTGTGAACAGTGGGAGAGCAACTATTATTATATGCTTCTCTTTCTTTAACACGGAATGTATATTTATTGTACGTTTCTTGAGCGAGAAAATCGCCGATATTTAGCCGTTTTCTCGCCGGCGGTCGGACCACTGCCTTAGGGTACCGTTTTTTCCTTTTGAGGTACGGAACAATAAAATGTACAAATCTAGGTCAGAACTATCTTCTTATAAATCAATCTAAGAAAATAAACAAAAAGCCTTCATTCAAGTTTAGTTCACATCTACTCACCGTCACAGCTCTGATCGATTTTGAGTTTCTATGGTGAAATCAATGACACAGTGAAATAAAACAAATAATCATTGAACTTATTTTTATTATACAAATTGAATTCACAATGAAAATGAACGATCATAATAATAACATTTTGTTCAATAATAAAAACAAAGTCGTACATCTACTGACAAGAATGTTACCTTTTTAAAAGGTTTTTGGAATGGCATCCTCAATAACACATAAAATTAAGTAATTTATCTTCGGTAGAGTATATAAATCGAGCATCAGTTAGAATGAACGACCATTGTAGTGGTATAAGAAAATAAATTACATAATTCGAAGTATGTAGCCACTGTGTCACTGGTTTTATTAAATTTTAAGGCAAAATTTTTTGATCTAATTTTGATAGACTTAACTGCACAACTGTTTTTTTTATATAGGAAGGTAGAGTGTCGCGCATAGTGATACGATAACCTGGGCATGCGTTCCCTTAGATCTAAAGTAAATACACCCTATCTACATTAGCGTGGTATGCTAAAAGTAAGAGTTTAGTTTCGCATTTCCGCAATTCTGTAAAATGCTAATTAGTGCAGACTTTTCATGACAAACAACAAATGCCTGTAAAACGAAAAAATAGTAATACTTATATCAAACCAAAAGTATGAAAAATAGCACTCCTAACGGAAATTTCTATCATAGAATAGCGTCATAAGTAGGTTTCTGCATAAAAATATAAAATCATTACCACTACAATTGTCGAACACTTAAATTAAGACAAATGGATTCATGTTAGTTTATATTACTTTCTTCGCTTGTATTACATTAACTTACATAATTAAGTGCTACAGTCGTTTCAGCAATCTCAGTTGTGATGTATATATCGTTATGTTAGGAACTCGTAAATATGTGTACTTAAATTAGGTTTAGTTTCATGTAGATATTATTTTTTTTTTAAAACAGCTGCAGTTTATACAATATTAAGATTTGTATAGTTTAAACGAAGTATGGCATTTGCAAGCATTATACATAGTAAAAGTTTTCAACCTAACGATGACCCAAGAAATTTCTTTTATTTTTATGTAATCTCTTTGAACTGTACACACTTCTCCAGGCGACTACTTTCTCTCGTTTGTACCTATATACGAGTGCTACTATCTTCACGCTGAGGTCAGACACTTTTCAGACCACATAGTATTTCGTTTCTCATTGCAATTGGAAACAAATTGACAGTGAATTCACGGCAAGTTTTGATAACCTATAAAATATTTATCGGACTTTTCAATGCCAATACTAAATTCGTTACTAAAGACTTTGTAACTTACACTTACAGTTTGGTTATTATAAGTGACTTCATGTAGCCGTAGTCGTATACCTGAAAGTGAAGACAATGTTTTGTCACTCGCGCTATTCTAAATGTCAAGGTTTTTGACGTACTATAAATCCTGGATATTCATTTTATAATACCTTTACTTTGAATAACACTGCTAACTGACGTCATAACAGACTTTTTAAATTAAATGACGCCCTAGCAGCACTATCTTTAGGGTCATTACCGACGGACAGTGTCAGTGAAGAGAAATAAACGACAATTGAATTTAAATTGTTAGTGAATTAAGTCTTCGCCGACACTGTCAGCCTGAATTGACCCTTAGTCGACTTCCAAATATTAGTAACTAGAAAAATTAAGATTTCAACTCTTTTAATACTCATAATGTATTAACAGTAATTTACAAGTGCAAATATTACAGAAATGGCAATTTCATATTCCTGCTCTATGCAAAAACGACTGTATACTTGAAATTGAAAGCAATTATATATATTTGGATATAGATAGAAATAAAACTAGATACACTGTTAGCTGTCATATACAAAAATACATAGTAGGGTACTGTGTTAACTACAATTATAAATGAAGCACTGATTGATTCTCTTTTTAAATCGTCTCATATTTGGTCGGTTATGATAGCCATTAAAGATATTGACGTAGATTAAAAACTTGTAAAAGTAAGTCACATTTTGTTGCAAGCAATTATGTCGTATTCATAGTCACAAATTTTATATTAATCTAGGATCTTGTGTAAGTACTGCTAATTTAAACCTTGTAAAATGCAAAGTATAACTCGTTTTCTAAAATCTCTATTTCCGGAGATATGACTTTTTGACATTATATGAACGACTTCATTTTACTGATGGTATATATGCCACTATTGGTTCTTACAACTTTAAAGTTCAGATTTGATATTCTATGTAATATAATGTAACCTATATTGAAGGTTTATATAATCGTAAATTGTTTTACTTGAAATTAATAAAGAAATAAAACAGATAGTGTTCATTTGACAAATTATACAATGTCATAAACATAAAAATTAAATAAAAATTTCGAGGGGTATGGTATTGATGTAAATTGCTTCTGCAAGAATAAATATAGTTTGAAAAATGATAGACTTTGAAGATGTGCGTGGTTTTCAAGGTAAAGTTAAGGGTCTCATAGGCTTCAAAGATTGTTCAAGTAAACATTTGTTTTCAATCGTTTATTTACTAATATTATAAAGTTGAAGAGTTTATTGTTTGTTTAAACGGTAATCCCAGGAACTACAGGTTCAAATTAAAGGTTTTTGTGATGGAATGTCAATAAACAACAGTAAGTGAATTTGAATGATTTGTTGTCTTTTTCAGTAAATGAAACTTGTAAATTGACCGTGGTTCATTTGATTCCTGGATTAGGAGTGTGAAAAAGAAGGAGGAAGAATGAAAAATAATCTATATTAGCGTGAATAAATAAAATATATTTATGTGTGTAACCTTCATAATAATTTCCCAAGGCGAATAGTATTGTTTTTCCCTGCATAATTAAGTAAAAAATCAAAAACGCATACAGGGACCCTCACAGAAGCAATAGAAATTAAATATATATATTGTAAAAAAACCAAACTAACCTAATACTTGTACCTCTGATAACACCCATAAAGGTCCAATCTACACAGTAATCAATACAGCAATGACTATTTTCGCTTAAACATTTGATAAAGATACAAAAGCCAAGATTTGGCAGCAACATTAATTCTTGTTAATATAATCTGCGTCAAAATTGCATGTACCTTGTTGAGAGTTTTAACATAAACATGCCATAAAAATATATCTTTTCTATTTTAAAACATTTTCCTACAAACACAGTGGTTATGGGGTTTGAAGTTGTGACTTTCCCCCCTTATCCATTAACTTTAAGCATCCGTTGTGTTATATTCAACTTTATACTTAGTCTCAAAGTTGATAAAACACAGAATCATTGCTTAAGTAAAAAAACGCTTATGAATAAGGGTTATTGTCTAGGGATAATTGATATGTAATAAATACCAATTTGCTTTAGAAAAAAAGAAAACAATAATTATAATCATTATTTTTTATTGTTTCTAGATTCACCTCTTGAAACAACTTGAAGGATAGATGGCACACTGATTGAATAGGTAGACTAGTATAGCAAATTGGTTTCAATATCCATTTGAAGTATTGTTATTGCCTGTATATGTTTATGACCGGTAGTCAAGATCAAGATCAAGAGAAAAAACAAGACCAAATGAGATATATAATAGTGAGATCAATGTATAATTTTAGATTAGATTTAGAAGAACCATTTTTGGAAGTTGCGATAAGAGTTTTAGTTGAGGAAACATCAGTTAATCAGATTTTTTAAACCTTTACGTCGCATACATGGACTGTCTCGATTCTTTAAAAAGTATTATTTTATCTACTCAAAGGATACATACTGCGAATAAGCTCAGCTATTTTTTATGTTATGATGAGCACTTGGCAAATCACGTAGACAATAAGCGCTAGAAGCGGGTTATGGCAATACACTAACACAACTTATCGATCAACGTAAATGTTGATTCTTTGCCTGTGGTCCTAATCGTACCAATGACAATACTACAGTACAACTAGCAAATAATCTATGCACTTTTAAATGTTGTTCAAAATAAGAAATTAATGATCAATACAATACGCAAACAATTTACAAAATCCCTATGTTAAATTGGACTTTAAATATAAAGTTTTTACTATAAATTTTAATATATACCAATAATGACAGGTTACTTATATGATAAATTAATTGGTCTGATATTTTATGAATTCGAAGCTGCGATTGACTAATCTCACAACATTTTCTAGTATAAATAACATTAAATATACTGGTTTTTAGACTGTTAATAGTCTATCTAATCCGATATCCTACGATTTGAATAATTCTTAGTAGGTTAATGATGGTCGTGATATAATTATAAAACACTAGCTGTGCCCGCTACTTCGTACACGTGACATTTGGATTTTCATTTTTTTTTTTTTTTTTTCACCATACCTTCCCTGGACCAAAATCAACTAAATCTTCCTAGGTGTTCTCGAGTTTTAGCGAGACAAATGAACAGCAATTATTTTTTATCTTTAAGATACGCTTTAGGCCGCCGGACTTATCAAAACTTGCACGGACGGACCAAATCTAAGGCGAACGTATGATTTCTGATCAACACACTGAGTGACTAACTAAGTCACTTGGAAGCTGAGACGCTAAAGTTTACTGCTTCCCATATCGACTACCATAAAATGTTGGACATTGGTTGGGATGGTCATCCAATTTTTTATATTTCTTTATTGTTTTTTCCACATCATGGCCTTAAATTTTCTCTACTTTTTTTTTATTTCTCCTTAAATTTTGAATGGAAAGCAGACTACATATTTTACTACAAAATCCAAATGTTATTTTGTAAATACTGTAAATCTAACAAATTTGATTATATGATAAGGATTTCGGATTAGACCTACATATTATTTTCGACCGTAAATTAATTAGGTTATAATTGACGAATGCGAGATTTTGTAAAGTTAAATAATTTAAAGTGTTTGTAATTAGCATAGATTTTTAAGAATTCGTTATACTGTTAAACAGTTTTATGTGAAATGGAATACAAATATTAGCACTCGTCTATAGAAACATGTCTATGTGTCTGTCATTTCGTGTAAATAGTTTTATTTTATTTTTAAATGACTTCTGCTTTTGTAAATTATGTAATGTTTTCAATATATTTTTAAATTCTATTTCCAAATTAAAATCACAAATCAAAGTTTTATATTTATTTTTATACATATTTAGGATATTGTCATACGATTTTATTGTTTTTTTTAATAAATTACATTTTAACTTTGTTACTTTACATTGTGGACATTTTGTTGATTCAATATTTTTATAGATCGTAAAAGGCCAATAGAAATACCTTGTCGTGCCGTAACCTAAGTGCAAATTTATTTAAATACACATTCGTACCCAACAGAAAACTTAACTACATTGTTAGTGCTCATTCAACAAAAATTTGGGATTTCAGTTCGATGTCATCGGAGGTATATAAGTATTAAAAAAAAAACATATAACATGCGTGTGTCGTGTATATGTTTATATAGGCTATAGTCTTATTCAGATATCAGTTTGCGTTGTAATTAATTGCCATTTTATTTAGAGTAATATTAGGAGCCGATAGATTTATAATTTTTTATATATAACTATGGAACATTTAGGCCAATAAATAATTTCGTTAGCGCATTCACATCAATACAGATAACATAGAATCAACGTAGATATACAATACGAATCTATACATACACAAGGTACAATCTATCTTTACACGAGGCCATATTGTCAGATCGCAACGAGTGAAAATATTGCGAAACGTATTTATATCTTTTACATATAATCTGCACGATCTCTATATATATACTTTAGCTACAGTCGTAATATCACGCGGGGCCGACCCTCGGTAGGCGCCTACATCCTACGGTGTTTTAAGCGTCAAGGACTCACGGTGGGGTCCTAGCCGACCTCGCTCTTCACGTAGAACAGCAGGTAGGGCGTGGCGGCGGAGCGCATCTTGGGTTCGGCGGCGAGCAGGTCCTCGAACTCTTCGTCGGAGATGGGTTTGACGAGGTCGTCGTCGCAGGCGAGCCAGGCGGGCGCGCTGACGTCACGCGGGCGGGGCACGCAGCACTCGCGCGCGGAGCAGCCGGCCGGTGCGGGGCGCGGCCGGTTGAACAGCGTGCGCATGAAGGACGAGCCGCCCCCCGCCCCCGCACCCTCACCCGCGCCCGCACCCAACTCGCGCCCGCACGCCTCGGCCCCACCCACGCTGCGCGCGTACGCCACGTAGTGCCCGCCCGTCAGCGTCTGCCCCAGGTGCATTATCACGCCCCACAGAGTGTACCTGCAATATACCAACATACATACAAAATCTTCCTGCCGCTTTCTTCATTTATAAAAATAACAATCAGTTTATTTCATAAAGGTATGTGATACAATAAATTTTACAACTGTTGCAGCACTAAACTCAAGACCTATATTACAAAGACTGTTCGATACCGATTAGTATAAACTATAATATTGCAATAGCAACACTAGGGTTTGTCACATTTGGTTTGACATTTGTAATGTCAAGCACTCGAAAATAGAATTTGCTAGAACAAGTCGTACAACGAGTTTTTGGGACTGGTGTTGGATGGTAGTGAGTTTATAGGTTATTTTCCGTATTTTTGGCAAATAATTACATATTGTGCTTTCTAAGTAGTGTTTGTGTGGTTCTGGTGCGGGAATTATCCTTAATAAGGTTAGTGAATATAAACAAACGCGCTCATTTCTACGGAAATGAGCGCGGAAGACCCCCCTGATGGGGGAAGTGCGTTACCCCCCGATAAACCCAAGGCTGTAAAGCGACAGTCGGACTCGGTTTTTTCCGTTGACTTTGATGGGAAGAAAACACGTTCTCCGGCTGAATCGATTCAGTTAACTTTCTCTAAACCTGGATTTGAGTCGGACTCCAGGCTTGAATATTCGGTATTAGACAAGGGCCCATATTCTGTGTATGTTTCTAGGCTTGAACCTGATCCATCATCCGGCCTGTCTCTTAAGGCACTCAAACTCGCCCAGTTTTTATATAAAAACAAAATACCTGATATTGTTGAAGGTACCATTAAAAATATGGGTCGTAACAAAGTCTGTGTGGAATTTATTTCTGCTAATTCAGCAAATCATTTCATTAACTCCCCAATTGTCAACCAAAATAATTATGTGGCAAATATCCCTCGATTCCAAATATTTCGTATGGGTGTTGTTAGGGATATCCCTACTGAGTGGACCCTAGAGGAGCTAGTATCTGGAATCTCTGTCCCAAAAAATTGCGGAGAAGTAGTTAGAGCTAGACGACTTAATGTTAAACATAGAAGAGACGGATCCTCTGTTTGGGTCCCATCTAATTCCGTTGTTCTTACGTTTTTGGGGCAGAGCCTCCCAGAAAAAAATTTTTGTTTCAATGCTTCTTTACCTGTGTCCCTTTATCAGTTACCTACCATTCAATGTAGAAATTGTTGTCGGTTCGGCCATATTGCCAAACAGTGTAGGTCTCAGCCTCGCTGCTATAAGTGTGCTCAGCCTCATTCTGGTGACTCCTGCCTGGTTCCTGACTCGGAGGTATCTTGTTTGCTATGTCGTGGTGGTGGACATTGTGCCACTGATAACAGATGTCCCGAACATACCAGACAAAAATCTATAAAAGTTGTTATGTCTCAGGAAAACCTGAGTTACATGGAAGCATCAGCCAGATTCCCACAGTCTCCTAAGCGGCTATACTCTGTGGCTGCGGCCAATCCTAAATACCGTGCTAACCTTCCTCTAAATCCCCAAACTCATCCATCCTCCATACCCCCCTCTTCTGCTTCTCCTTCCAAATCATACAGAAAAACCGTCTACCTTCCTCCCCGGCGGATATCTATGTCTGGGCAGACATATGATGTTGATGCCCACAATGCTATAACCCAATCCCCCTCTTCTTCCCATCCTAACGGTTGCTGCCTTAATCCCCCTACTGAAACTACTCCTCTTGCTACTCCAAATGACAACCTTGTCCAGCTCCTTCTTTGCTCTTTAATTAATATGCTGTCTAAAATGTCAGATGCCCTACCGTACGACATTGCAGTTCTTGTCAAACAACTACTTTCTGTTCTTTCTAAAAACAATACTTCCAATGGCTCTCCAATTCCTCCAATGGAACTGTAGGAGTATTCGACGTAACAAACAAGATATTTCTTATTTGATTAACCAACATAAACCTGGTGTGTTTGCAGTCTTAGAAACCTGGCTGAAGCCTGATTCCCATTTCAGAGTCTCGGGTTTCTCCTGCCTTCGAGACGATAGAAATGATGGTTATGCTGGTTGCGCTTTATTGGTCAATAGGAACATATCATTCTCACAAATCCCATTACCAAACCATAATCCTGGCTTAAATATTGTTGCCCTCAGAGCTTTTAATGTTTCCTTTGTCTCTGTGTACATCCCCCACCCCAACACAAACTTTTTTTTTGAATTAAAAACAATTCTTTTAGCTATTCCCTCTCCTATGATAGTTTTAGGTGACTTTAACTGCCGCCACACTCTATGGGGCTCTCACTGTATCGACGCATGTTCTTCTGTCTTACTTGACGTTTTGGATGATTGCAACTTGTGCATTCTTAATGATGGATCTGCGACTCGTAGAGTTTCTCCATCTCAAAATATTAGTGTACCAGATCTTACACTATCTTCCCCTTCCCTAACCTCCCACCTATCCTGGTCTCCCCTTCCTAACTCCCTTGGTAGTGATCACTTCCCAATTTTAATCTCCTTCTCCTCCCCTGCTACATATGTCCCCCAAACCCTACATCCCCTCCTCAAATACAGAGTTTCCCAAGCCAATTGGGACGATTTTGCAACTTCACTGGATTCAAATTTAGCCCCACTTCCTCAAACAAATTCCTCTAATTTTCTTCTCCTCTATGATCAATTTATTGCTGCACTTTATTCAGCTGCTGATTGCTCTATCCCCCTTAAACAACCTTCCGGTAAATTAACTTCTTCCCCCCCTTGGTGGGATTCTGAATGTACTGCCAGTGTTAAGAAGCGTAAAGAGTCTGAGAACAAATTTGCTACGTCCCTTTCAATGTCGGACTTTCTTAATTTTAAAAAGGTCTCAGCTAGCACAGCTAGACTTCTTTCAGCCAAAAAAGCTTTAGGATGGCACACCTTTTGTGAGTCATTATCTCCTCGCTCCAGTCTCTCACTTGTCTGGAAAAAATTCAAGTCTTTCCGAAAAAGTATTGATGACACCAACACCTTTAGCAATGACTCTCATTCATTCCTACTCGCGTTCCATAGCCAACTGGCTCCCCCATATGCTCCGGAATATGACTGTTTCCCCACTTCCTATCCTTTTTTTCCAGATTCCTCTCAAAATGCTATGGATGATCCCTTTTCCTTTACAGAACTATCCTATGCTCTAGATAACCTACATGACTCCTCTCCTGGCATTGACGGTATCCCTTACTCTTTTATTCGTAAATCTTCAAATTCTTGTAAAGTTTTCTTTCTTAGTATCCTCAATGCTATCTTTTATTCTGGTCAAATACCTGACTCTTGGAAGACCCAAATTGTCATTCCTATTCTGAAACCTGGTAGAGATCCTAAAGATTCGTCTTCCTATCGCCCTATTGCACTTTCCTCAGTGCTGGCTAAAATCATGGAAACCCTAATAAAATTTAGACTTGAGTGGATTCTGGAACACAAGGAATTATTAGCCAAAAACCAGTATGGCTTTAGAAAGGGTTTAGGCACTTTGGATAGTCTCAGCATTCTTACCTCTGAAATTCGCCTTGCTTTTTCTCGTAACGAGAATGTAATCGGGGTTTTCTTGGACATCTCTGCAGCCTATGATAATGTACATCTTCCTCTTCTCAGGCAGAAAATGCTACATCTGAGTATTCCAGCGAGGATAGTTCACGTCATCTGCAATATGCTCATGTGCCGCACTATTTCTATTCGTCATCAGGGTTCCCTTCTCCCTCCCCGTCTCGTATGGAAAGGCCTTCCGCAAGGTTCAGTGCTTAGTCCCATCCTTTATAATATTTACACTTCTGACCTAGACCAGTCTGTCAATTCTTTCTGTAAAGTCCTTCAATATGCTGATGATGTTGCCTTATATTTTAAGTCATCGTCCTTCTCTACTGCCACTTCCCGTTTAAATTCCGCTCTTTATTACTTAAACGTTTGGCTTTTAGACCACAATCTTTCCCTGTCTGTTATTAAATGTAGTGCCCTTGTTTTTTCACGCAAACGGAATATCCCTGATATTAACCTCTCTGTCGCAGACGAATTAATTCCAATAAAAGATAGCGTAAAGTTTTTAGGCCTTATTCTTGACTCAAAGTTATCAGGTATTCACCATTTAAACCATGTCATTCAGAAGAGTGAAAGGGGTGTAAACGTTATGCGGGCTCTATCTGGGGTCCGTTGGGGCTCACACCCCTTTTGCCAAAAACTTTTATACAATGCTATAGTTCGCAGTCATTTTGATTATGGTTCTTTCCTTCTGGAACCATGTAATAAAGTTGCTCTTTCTAAGCTACAGCAGATCCAGTCTAAGTGCCTTCGAATCATAACTGGTGCTATGAAATGTTCGCCAATAAACGCTCTACAAGTCGAATGCTTGGAACCTCCCCTTCATCTTCGCCGTCAATTCTTAGCTGACAGATACTTCTTCAATGCAGTCCAAATTAATTCCCATCCCCTTCTTCCAATTCTGTTTCAACTTTCTAGTCTGGTCACCACATCATTGTACTGGAGACATAAGCCCCTCCCTTTGCTCCTTAATTCCTTTATTAAAATGAAAAATCTATCTGATCCTATCTTTCAGTCTTCTTTGAATCCTCTTTTTGAGCACGACTATAACGCTTTAACTTTTCAACCAACAATCATTCTTGACTTTGGCATTAATAAACATTCTCCGACAGCCAACCAAAACTTTCTCCACATCATTGCAGAGGACTGGTCGGATTGGGTTACGCTTTATACGGATGCATCAAAACTTTCCTCAGATGCATTCGTGGGTTCTGCAGTTTGGATACCCAAATTTAAAATTATATTAAGCTATAAATGCTCTTCCTACAACTCTATCTTTTCAGGAGAATCTATTGCCCTATTGGAAGCGGTCTCCTACGTGGAATCTCATAAGCTTGACAAGTCACTTATTTTGTCAGACTCTTTGAGCTGCCTACAAGATATCTTAAAAAATCCTTTCAAAGCTCGCAATAATTTTCCTATAATTCTTAAAATTAAAGAGGTTCTTCATAGATGCCTATTGTCCGGTATTGAAGTAGTCCTAGCGTGGATCCCCAGTCATTCAGGTATAGCAGGCAATGAAACTGCAGACTCCTGCGCCAAAATAGCAGCACAGATTGGATGCTCATCCCACAAATTATGTTTCGCCCGAGATTTGCGTTCCCTAGCCAAACTTTCATTGACTGAATCCTGGAATAATACATGGCAAAGCAGTAGAATGACCAAGGGTAAATTTTACGGCTCCCTACAACCTTTAATTCCTTCTAGATCCTGGTTCTTCAAACAAAAACAGGTTAATAAGTCAGCCACCTCTATTATAATTCGCTTACGATTAGGATTTGTTAGAACCCCAGTTTTTCTAGCCAAAATTCGAGTTCGTGATCACTCTCTATGTGAATGCGGTCTCGACGAAGGCTCTCTGGAACATATTTTCTTCTCTTGCCCTAAATTAATTGTACCTCTGTATGATCTACTCCCTCAACAAATATCCCGACCCGTTAATTTGGCTTATCTCTTAACTCTAGTACATACCCCATTTGTTAAGATCCTTTACAATTTTATCCGAATAAATAAAATAAATTTATAATGTTTTCTGATACTTTTACAACAAATACTTCGACTACAATTATTTTTTTTATTTATTAATTATATTTTTTCTTCTCTCGCCCCACAGAACCACAAACAGAAACTGTTGAATAACAACAATTCCCACTTGCTATTCCAAATATCTTCAACCTATTTATTAACTAATAAATCTACCTACTACCTTGACGTTGGCAAAATCATCGATATCCGATGGAGCCACTGAATTAAAAGAAGAAGAAGAAGAAGTCGTACAACAACAAGTCGAACAAGTGCTCATAGTTGATATGTTTTTGCCCGGTGTTTTGTGTGTTTGAGATAGTTTGGAGCCTGACCGCCTCTCAACACAATACATTTAGAAGCTATGTTTTGCTGTCGGTTTTGTGAGCTTAGCGTTTAAGCTACGACGAGCTTAAGGTTATTTATTAGCTTCGGTGAGATTTTGTTTAGGCCACCAAGTATGTTAAACTATTGTAATAACTAAGTGTTGTACCCGGGTTGATTAGTACGGATTCGGGAATCTGCTCCGGCGTAGGAGTGTTTGTATTGTAAAACGGAGTGTGGTGTGTATGGACCTGCGTGTTTATCGTGACGGGCCGCCCCTCACCGTACACACCGCAGCAAAGAGTGAAGAACCTACCACCATCCGTGAGTTTGTTATTTAAAAGGAGGTGCAGTGCCTCCTTTGTCATCCTCTCACCAAGTTTGATTGGTCTGCTATTGTTTAGCTAAATCTTCAAGGGCCCGTATGGACTAGTAACAAAGTTTCCTTCTTTCAAGGATCGCAGACCAGGTGATTGGACTCAACAAAGACCAAAGATAGGTCTTTATATGCACAATTCAAGTGTAATAAACATAATCATAAATAAATAAATATTTCCGACTTCTAACACACAACGCCATCTAGTCCCAAGCTAAGCAGAGCTTGTGTTATGTGTCTAGTACACAATTGATACAAATAAATATATACTTTTTTCTAAATACATGCATATTATACATAGAATTAACACCTAAACACCGAAACAAATATTTGTCGACCATACAAACATTTGGTCTCGAATCGAACGAGAGACCTCGGGATCAGCAGTCGCACACGCCAACCGCGAGACCAACGAGGCAGTCAAGTCAATAATGCATAGAATATAGCTAACTTATTAAAACTATGAAAATTAACAGTTCAAACCAATTTATAACTACAATATTTGGAACTATTCACACGAAAATGACGATACCTAATTGAATTAAGGACATAAATGTACCTCTAACCGTCCATTATTGGCAAAAGTAAGTTGCTTAAACCGGTTCAAAGATCCCAGAAAGCATACCATAGTTAACAAAATGTATGTAAGGTTACCTGTGCGTAGGAGGTTGGTCGGGCGGCCTCCTGGCGCAGGGCTCGCAGAAGCAGGGCATGGTGAGGGGCGTGGGCGCGTGGCGGGTGATCTTCTCCATGCCGCCGCTGAAGCGCTTGAGCTGCAGCACGAGTAAGCGCGGCAGCCGCGAATAAGCTACACTTCGCCGCGCCTCGTTGTAACGAAGGCATCGCTCGCACCAGTACTGTAATATTTATATTTTTCAATTGTATACAGGCAAAAGAACTCCAATATTTGTTTTACTAAAAATAAAAATACCTCTTTAATTGAAGCAACCACTAAACTTATTTCTTCATAATTATTATTTTTAACACACATTTCTATATTGTACAAAGATTGCTATAAATCTATGTGCATTTAACCTATATATACATCTGTATTTTAGTAAAAAAAAACTTGTCTATCCAGGTCTGACTCTAATTTGATAGGTTTCTCAAGAAGTTTCATACTAGGATTGAATTGCATCTATATTACAGATGCATTAAAAGTCGTAATGACATTGTATCATATTTATGCATTCCGTCAGTAAAGTGTAAATAAGTTAAAAAGATTTACTTCTCAGCAGAGAAACTGTTTAATGGGTTACGACGTTTTTATCTACAACCCAGTGTCTTGAGCCGTGCTGATTATTCATTCATGTTGTCATGTTAGTGTACTGTAAGAACTTTAACGGCGATATAGGATATAAATATAAAAGTTAAAACATACACTTCTACTAGACAGTAAAAGAGTAAGTATGTTTTCGTTACCTATAAAGATGAAATTTGATACAGAACTAATCAATAAGTAGAAGATGTCATAGACCAATATCCACTGCAAAAGTACTAAATTCATGTAATAAAGATAGTTACCTAATAATGTTCAAAAAGAGAAACTCTTTCTTGTGAAAGAATTTTTCCGTTTTTGTAACAGGACATCACGTTTCGTCCAATATACCCAGGAGCGTGACGGTCGATGGGCCATCCAAGAACTTATAACAGGATTTCCCGAGGTTAGAGCTTTCAACTAAACAAACTCTTTAATTTTATTATCTTGGTATGGATATTTGCAAACCTCAAGACTCCTACGTGACTAAATACTAACTTATGAAAAGTGCACATAAATTACGACTTCATTAATAAATAATAATAATAAATAAATATTTCGGACATCTAACACACAACGCCATCTAGTCCCAAACTAAGCAGAGCTTGTATTATGGGTACTAGACAACTGATATAAATACTTATATACTTTTTTTTTTGTAAATACGTACATATTATAGATAGAAAACACCCAAACTCCGAAACAAATATTTGCAGATCATACAAACATTTGATCCGACCCGGGAATCGAACCCGAGACCTCAAGAACAGCAGTCGCGTACGCTACCACTGCGCCACCGAGGAAGTGCTTCGATTTGAACAGCCACACTTAGAAGGAAATTGCGTATGTTCGTTATGTTACCTTATTCTGATCCCGTAGGTACTCGGTAGATAGGCATGCTGCTTTGAATGGCTCTTCTTCTTGCTCATCATCCGTGACAGGCACGCACAGTTCACAAACTGCCTGTGCCTTTTCTGTCACTGCTTCGCACTCCAAACACATTGTGCGTACAACCATTGTACCTAAATAGAAATGTTTTGTTTAGGTTAGAAATACATATGAACATGAAAAGATCTGATGTGAGTTTATTTAATATTAGGTCCATCGTTACTGTGAGGGTGTTCGGCTGTGACATTTGAATGCACTGAATTCTTTACCAATTACAAGTAAACAACACTAGGCCTTTACTCAAGCTCACTTGGGTTCTTCGCAAAAATAAAATTATTACACATATTGAATATTTTTTTATTCCTTTTCGTTTTTAACCATTTTCTTTAAACTTATATAGGTAAGTTATATAGTAAGTATGTATGTGTTGTGTACAATCACGTATGCTAAATGATGTTATAAATATTAACATTTGTACTTTATACCTTCAAAATCATCAGCAACAAAGTCCCATCCTGGCCTGGTCCTTTCGTCTTTATCAACAGGTGGGGGTGTGGGTGGACGGTCATCGGTAGGGGAAGCTCGCTTATCAGTGGCTTTCACTTCTTTGCGTTTCTTCCACGATTTGCGGAGACCAAGGGTAGGCTTGCCAGTTTCCGTTTCTAGGTTCGTTGGTCGACCAATACCATTGCTAGATAAAAATAGAAAGATGTTCCATAAATTTGTCACTAAAAGCAGCTTATCATGGTTGTGATCCACGACTCTTAAAGCATATCCTACATAGGCTCATTATTATCGGTCCATAATACCTGATGTATTGCATGATGTATCAGGATGGCTACGAAGTTATACACCATTGCAGTAATGATGATGGAACAGAAGTAGGATGCTTGGGTTAATAATGTGTTGGTATTAACGACCGATAATAAAGAATTCATGTGAGAGTGCATTAAAGGAATGGAGCAATATCCTTCAGCACGCATTTAGAGAGATTGGCGATCTGCTAGAGTTCTACTGACATCCCTGTGTGTTTTCCGACTTCACCAGGGTGCATGGGGTTACCTATTGTATAGGTGGGGGTTTCACCCAAATAATGTTGCTAAATTATCGAATTATATGAATCTACATATCACCTGT
Source organism: Spilosoma lubricipeda (assembly GCA_905220595.1). Lineage (NCBI taxonomy): Eukaryota > Metazoa > Arthropoda > Insecta > Lepidoptera > Erebidae > Spilosoma > Spilosoma lubricipeda. The sequence goes on along the minus strand of HG992282.1, from coordinate 10,230,632 downwards.
CGCCATTTTCTTGAAGTTGAAGTCTATTGGCTCTTGCACTTAATGCTCGACACGTTTCTCTAATGTTGTCTAGTATGCACACTAGCAGTTCATGTGCATCCTGTTGTCTGTTTCCTAGTGAAAAAAAACTTTTCTATTTAATCATGTTTATTAAGTCATGCCAATATTGCCACTTGCTACAATTTCTTAGGGCCAGCGCTGATCGGGAGTTAGTGGCCTATGTTTGTTTAGGTCTGCACTTTAATTTTTAAGTTTATTTTCGAATGCTTTAATAAATCCTCTATGCTGGGTTTCTCTCATTCAGCGCTAGCCATTGTTCAATATGCTTAAATCTACAGAAGTAAGTAACATGTATCTACCTTCAAAAGTTGAGTTAACATCTCTAAGAGCAGCTAGAAATGCATCGGCAGCAAATGGTTCAGGGCTGGCATCTGCAGAACTACTATTCAAACATTTGCTCTCCGCAGCACGCAAGTTCAAATATGTTTCGTGTAGTTTCTCTGTGGCTATCTGAAAATAAAATGCAAGATTTTTTTATCACTACCGCTGCATCTAGGGGACTCAGGAGCATGTTTATGCAGGACTTAGATATCATCTACTGGTGATTGTGTCGGATTCAAAAAAGGTAGTGGAGTCGCGCTGATTTCAGCATGAACGGGCCGGCTCAACCGGGGCGGTACTACCATCGCACAGAAAATCAACGTAAAATGACAGCGATCGCGCTGTCGTTTTTCGTTTGTGAGTGCGAGACCGGAGGCCCAATGATGCAAAATCATTACTAGCCCGCCATGGTGTGGGTAGCTATGCTGCATTGTTGCATTGTCTGCATTCACAGTGAGTATGGTGACTGCCACTCTTGGATTCTGCTTATGCTTTCCATCAGGCAGAGTAGTCATTTTGGCAGGGCTAAACAAAAAAAAAAACAACCAACATGCTGTCTCAGTTACTTTTTTTTATGTATCGCTCTGCCAAAATGACTAAAATAATAGTGGTCACCATACTCCTTGCGAATTCAGAAAATGCAGCACGGCGACCAACACCATGGTTGCTGGGGAATCAGCTGTACCCTAGGAATAAAATCCCTGCAACTCTGGCATATTTTTCATTTCAATAATTCAACAGTTTATGCTTATACTGCAAATATGAATTTTATGTTATTAAAGAGGGTAGGATCATATATTGGTATCAAGTAGTGGTCGCCCAGTGGTCGAAATTCAACCATCATCACTTCAGCCTACTGATGCCCACTGCTGGACATAAGCCTCCCTCATGGCGCGCCACTTCTCCCGGTCCTCTGCCTTCCACATCCATTCAACCATAATTAATTTAATTATAATAATTAATCTATAAGTATACAAATAATAAAAATTGGTGTGTCTGTTTGTAATATTAAAATAACAATAACCACGGGCATCACCACGGGGTTCAGCTAGTTTAATTATAATTTTTATAGCTTTATGCAGTCCTCTTTCATAGAATTACACATAATTTTCCTAAAAAGGAGTACACACGAGAGTTTGCTTCATGTATATATATGCATAGATAAATAATATTATTTTTTGAGTAGATTTCAAAAATTAAGGAAATAAATGAAACTGTTAAAGGTGGGTGAAGTATAGTATGTTGGCATATTGCTGAAGGTAAATCAATAGAATTATCATAAAATTCTATAAAGACTTTTTTTTCCTAGCCTTATCCTAAGATTATTAGGGGTTGGTTCGGAATCTACTAGTTCCACCCAGTTTTACCTTAAGAACAGTTTTTACACGGAGCGACTGGCATCGAACCTCCAGTATATTACGTCAGTATATTTGAGGGCATAGACTTTTCAATAACGATTACCATAGATGTTCATGGCAACCGCTAACATGGCAAAATTCTATAATGAGTGATTATTGATAATGAGTGACTGATGACTCATGGCTAGTCATGATAAAGAATCTAATTATAATAATATATAGATTAACTAATTCTCATGATTAGAGAATCATCTACACAAAAACTGTGCCAAGGTAAAAGGTAGATCAAAAACATAAAATACTTCACGGGTATCTTGCTTAAGACTAGATAACCTATGCAAACACATTTTGGGTTACTGTAATCTTGATAAAAGTTTTTTTTTACATTTATCACTTATTTAGCATGTGCTCTTATCAGCCTAGTATTTGTACGTTATATATTTGCTTTATCAAAACTTTAGCATAATAAGATGTAGTCAACATATTATTATGAGATCATTGTATCAGTAGTCTGTTGACGCGTGTTTTTAGTTATGTAAGATATATATATCCTGTTCTTTTGTATTTTTTTAGGACAATCACTTCCTTAACTTGTCTTAAACTTAGCAGATGTTCTACGTTGAATTACTAAGTACTACACATTGGATAGTATTTGAATATGTAATTTCTTAATCACAAGTTTGAAGCATTAGTCATATCATTATGCTATATGCTGGATAACGTGTGCATATTACTATCTTTACATAGTATAAAATCATAAATAAAACCATAAAAGACAATTAATGAATGAATGAATGAACAGATTAAAGAACGAATGAAACGTGAACGATGCATTCTGAAAATTAAGTATGTCACTAAATGAAAAATAAATACTGGGTTCCTTTTTGTATGAAAAGTTAAAGGAGGAAAAAATTGAGTAGAGACTAGCTTCAGATAGACACCACCAGTGTTACACATATGTGCCTGCTCCAATTAATAACATGTTTCATTCAAAAATATTCAGAATATTAATATACTTAACTATCCGACCCACGCAACTTCATTTACATCTCCTATTGCCCGTAGCGTAAAATTATCCCCCGTTTACGCAACATTCTTCATTGGTGCTCCGCTCCTATTGGACTAAGCATGATGATATATAGCCTTCCTCGATAAATGGGCTACCTAACACTGGACGAATTTTTTAAATCGGACCAGTAGTTCCTGAGATTAGGGCGTTCAATCAAACAAACTCTACAGTTTTATATATTGGTATGGATTTGGAATTGATTTGTATACAAAAAAATTTAAACATAAATATCTTTGCTAAATACCTGTATTTTACTTTTCCCTGCATTAGTGTCTGATTGTCCCAGGGACAACAAATCTTTACTGCTCCAAGACCTGGTCCCTGAAGAAGCTAAACCTGCTGCACTTCTACCCAAAGAAGAGCTCTTTAACCTGATGCTACCAAGTTTCTGCTCCACACTGGCTAAGTCTGCCACAAGGTGGTGTAAGTTATGAAGAAATCTTGGTGCATACCTGTAAAAAAATATAAATTAATTAATTTAACCCTGGTCAGCATTGCATAGAAGGCCAAGATTTTGGACTGGACATAGGTCCAGAATGAAGATATGCATATGAGAAGTAGCCTACAATGACAAAAGATATAATTATGTAGACAGATATGTGTACAATCTCAAACTAATTATTAATTTAATTAGGTATTGCAAGTAGGAAGCAAATCTTTACTATTTGAATTATAACAACTGAAAAAATATACAATGAGTTACACATACTATGAGAAAAAATTACTTTTCTGGGTTACTTTTTACATCATCAAAAAATACAATAAAATAAAAAACAGATTTATAAAACTTTTTGTAACTAAGTAAATATGTATTCTTTTTGTATTATTTCCAAATGAATCAAGCTTTAGGTACTATAAATTTACTATTAGGCTCTTTGCTAAATAAATAAATTAGTATCTGTTCATTGGTAAGCACAGTACTTGAGAACCACTGGACTATTTTGAATAACTATTATTCTTAGAATTCTAGAGACATGTTTTAAGGTTTTTGGAGAGTGTTTAAAATTTACACATGTTACAATTTATTTTGATTATACAATTTCAACAAAGTGCACTGATGTGTAATATAGGATACATACTTTTATGACATTTAGATAAATGAGAGTTCTTAATTGTCAAAAATTACAATAGTGATTAGTTTTCTGGGTTGAATTCTATAAGATTCTTTATTACTGATCAAACAGGTTTGCTAAGCTTTAGAGATAAACAGTTGAACAGTATCAGACAGATGTAATACTATAAATCTATATATAAAATACCTTTAAACCAGCAATTCTTACATATATTAAATCTGAATCTCGGAATTGGTTCCAATGATTTTCATAAAATTTAGTATGCAGGAGGTTTTGGAGCGATAAATCGTTCTAACTAGAATTTCTTTTCATGAAGTTTACATAAAAAAACCAAGCAAAGCTCAGCCATCCAGGTACTATTATATTGTATAATCTTATCTTATATATATATAAATCTATTGCTGTTCGTTTGTCTTCTTAAAACTCGAAAACGGCTGGGCCGATTTAACTGGTTTAGGGTTCTGAAATTATTGTCGTAGTCCAGGGAAGGTTTAAACATTGAAAAATTAAAAATTACTTGAAAATCCAAATGTCACATATACGAAGTAGTGGGCACAGCTAGTAATATATACTTCTAAAAAGTGCTACACTGATGGAGTTCAAATTTTGATAGAATATACAACATATTTCAGAGATGATTTCTATAGTTTTTCAACCACAATATACACCTACTATCTTATATTATTTATTTATTATGAGTCAAATCTTTAAGTTAAGATATTATATTTCCTCTTAGTAGAAATACATACATATGCCTTCATTTGTCGTCATTGTCAAAAATTGTTAGATTTTAATAAAGTGAATATTCAGTATTTACCTTAAAGTATAGAGTACACTGTTGAGGAAACATGTATTCCCCAAGTTGGAGAGGGTAGCAATGGGGGTCTTGCGTTGTGTAGTCCCCGCATATTGAGTGTCTGCCGTGTGATGGCCATTCAACATGGCAGGGCGGGCCAGAGGCTGGTCCAGTACTATAAGTTCTGGATTCTTGGTACTCTCTGAAACAAATATGTTTTTAACACTGATTAGCCTGCAGTTATGCAAGTTATTGCAGTAAAGAGAAACCTGTCCTTTCTCAAAAATCAAAGTATCTCCATGCCAAACTTCATTGAAATCTGTGCAGTGGTTTAGTCACAAAAGTGAAACAGACAAACATAGCTTCTTTTGAATTTATATATGGTATGGATTTTATATAGATAAGAATTAAGATACATCTATCAGTACTAAATTAAATCCTCGATTTGCATACTTACCATAGTGTCATAGAATGTACTTACAACAATGGAAAGTTTGGTGATTAAATATTAACATATACAGTAAACATCTTTCACATTATACATTTAACCACATAACTTGTGCAGATAAGAACAATTTAACAGTTGCTTTTTAAAGTTGTAATCCTTTTAATCCATATTACTATTGATATCTATCGACCCTGACAATATTTTGTGACAAGTAAATTGGATATTAAATGTTCTGATAAATGAATATGTATATTTATTCTACATCATCATCCATCCAGCCTTAAATAGGCCCGACTAATGCTATGGCTAATTTGGCCTGAGATATCACGATCTTCAGACAGGTTCGGGACAGGATTTATTCCAAATGTCTTATAAACTTCAATAAAAATAATATAAATGTTGTAATCGGATTCCAAAGTATCAGAACAGATCATACTTGACTAGAACTATGAGAATTAAAATATATTTATGACAAATTTTGTGATAAATAAAATAAATTCTTATTCAACACACTATGTAAAGGTGCACCGGTGTCCTTCAAACGGCAGTTTTTTTTTTAATTTTTCATTGACTGGCTTATGCTACTAGTGTTAGGCTTTTATAATAATAGCATAGACTACATTTAGTAACCTATGGCTTGTGCTACGAGTTTTGGCTTTTATAATATTAGCATAGGCTACATTTAGTACCTACATTTGCTCACAAGTCTTCAAGAGAGGGTAGACTGTTTCATGTAGTACTAAATGACATGTGAAAATATAGCATCACAATACTTAATTTTTGGAGAAATTGCACTACACAGTAATAACCAAGCACTTTTCGAATATTTACCAACAAGCAAGAACATAATAGAAAAAACATCACATATCCCATTGGACATTTTTAAATTGAAAAAAAAACTCTTGAGTACTAGCTCAATTGGCGGCTTCTAATACCTACCGGTCTATTACACAATACCTGTAAGCTTTGATGTCTCAGTCAGGGGCTTTAATCTCTTCGCCACAGATAAAGTATTCGAGTATAAGCTCTTCAATGGTCTTTTCACGGGTTTGTTTTCTTTATTATTACTATGGGACTGCTTGAAAGGGTCACTGTTCTCCTGCAAATTCTCTATCGGTTTCGTATTTTCTCTGCTCAAATAAGTTGCATTATTTCTGTTTAATGACAGGGAAAATTTGGGTTTCTCAACTCCTTTTTTTGATTCAGTCACAGAATTAACTGGCATCTTCAGCATACCTGCAAATTGAAAACGAAAGTAGCGATTTATACGTAAAATACGGAGGCCACTTCGAAACTTTCTCATGGTATGTCAAGGATTTCTTCTATTTACACATTTTCAGTAGTCTTACTTACGTGAATGTCTTTGTTAGATGCATTGACTTACATTATAATGTAAGACAATGTAGTCTTTACTGATAACTAATTAGTTATTACTGTAAATTCGTAAAATTTAACCGCGAACAACCCCATCGGAAGCAATCGGCCATATTGGATGGAATATTTGATTGATGATCGACGTCAGTCAGTCAGGCGGGACCTTAGAGCATATTGGAAAGGCAGCTGAAAGCGAAGCCAGAAAGAAAAGTGTGATCGGAATAGAGAGAGAGAGACTGAGTTTGGTGAGCGATTGTCTCATTCATGCTGATTGGTGGATGCACATACAAATTGCATGACTTATTTGGCGGGAAATACACCAACTCATCAGAAGTTTGTGAGAGAGAGACAGACGCTAACCAAACTTAGTCTCTCTCTTTCTCTCTACTCCAATCACGCTTTCCGCCCGTTCAGCTGCCCCTCAGATATATATGCTCTAAGGAGTCTCTAGCCTTTTTCTTGGATCGTCAACTTCCTACTTTTTTACAAGTAATAAATCATTAGAGATAATAATAACATTTAATAACGATAAGCATGGCAATTTCATTAAATTAAATTTAATTAATTAAAATAAATATAAACACACAAAAAAAGAGAAATAGGGAAAAGTATGAATTAATTTTATAGTCGTACATCAGTGCTCATGTTAGTCATTTTGACGAGTAAGAAGGTATCCACAGAAAGAAGTAAACTGCAAGAAGCATGCGTGCAGCGTGCGCAGCGTGCGCTCTCATTCATATTTCGCTTCCCGATAAACACTGTTGGGTAGTATTGTGTAGACATGTGGACAGTCGCCGAGCGCTCGCGCTTAAGGCGCTCGCCCAAGTCACCCACGGCGACTTTTTGCAGCGCTGTAGTCGCGTTTGCAACGCGCTACAGCATCGCGACTATATCGATGCAAACCGCGAGCGTGTCGGACGACATCGGGGGAAGAATGCAGGGAGCGGTCGTTTGCATTGCAGCGCGACTGAATCGCGGTTGTGTGTGTGAAGGCACGCAGCTTGCGACCGCATCGCGACTGTATTGCTTCGAACGCGCGAACCTACCACAGACGAACAAATAACCCATTTCACCCATATTCTATACTGTAGAGGAGCTATTAGATGATTGAAACGCTGGTGAGTATTTATTGGTGCTTTGTTTTTTGTCACGTTGTTTATAATTAAGGTTCACGACAATTATCCAATATTAACAAAGATAATGAGTGCTGCTTCGGCAGCTGCTAAAAGATATCGTGCGTATACCATGATCGATATTATTTAATTGAATAGTGAACACATTTTAAAACAACGAATGTCTAAAATGGCTTTTAATCTATACTAATATATAAAGCTGAAGAGTTTGTTTGTTTGTTACAGTTACGGTACAGTTTGTTTGCTAGCGCTAATATCAGGAACCGCTGGTCCGATTTGAAAAATTCTTTCAGTGTTGGATAGTAAGTAAATTTATCGAGGAAGTTTATAGGCTATATATCATTACGCTAAAACCAATAGGAGCGGAGCACCAATGGAGAATGTTTAAAAAACGGGGTAAATTATCACGCTACGGGCAATAGGAGACGCAAACGAGGTTGCGTGGGTTAACTAGAACTTTATTTATTATACCGGTTACGTTACTTATTGACTATTCGATATAATTCGAATAGAAATACGAATTAATTTTTTCTTTCATCCAATTTAAAGCAAAATGGTTTCATTATTTGTCATACCTTCTCGAACTTTCTGCCTTGCGCAGCAAAACTGTGAAATGAATTGTCACCTGCGGTATTCCCGGACAAATACGACCTTCATCCCTTCAAGAAAAGAGCGTACTCCTTATTAAAAGGCCGGCAACGCACTTGTGACGCCTCTGGTGTTGCCATAGGCGGCGGTAATCGCTTACCATCAGGTAACACGTCTGCGCGTTTGCCCGCTATTCAATTATAATAAAAAAACATATCTTAAACATTCTTCTACAAAAAAAATTTTGTTGAAAGTTATTTTGAAAATATAAACAAGAAAAATGATATGAATCGAATTAAACCTTCTTATACTCATCCTTATTTCTTAAAACATACATTTGTAATCAACGTACCGACCGACTCATAAAATTATAATACACACACCTCAACAAAGTCTAGGGATATTTTATATTTCATCAAATATCGTGAAATCTAAGAAAAATTTTCATAGATAGTAAATGGAAGAAAAGTAGCTTATTTAAGGGACTTTAATTAAAAAGGAAAGCGATTCGTGATTCTTTTGTTTTTAATTAAAAAGTTAACTTTTTAATTGTTGTAGAAAAATGGTACGAAAACAAATGTCATAGAATTTTTGTAACATTATTAATATTAATAAAATAATTAAAAATGTAATAAAATCTAATTATTATTAATCAGTGTTGCCACCTCTTACATTAATTACACATCGACATCGATTGTTCATACTTAAAATTAAATTGTCAATGTCTTGCTGCGGTATGAGGTCCCAAGTTCTTTGCAAGTTGTTTTTGTTCCGTCGTCAAATTTGGTGGGAAATTTCGCAATGCTTTTCGTTGTAACATGTCCCAGGCATGCTCGATGGGATTTTAGTCGACTGCACAGGCCAATCTAAAACTTGAATGTCACGATCTTGAAGAGCTGTCGATACCAGTCGCGCCGTATGAGAAGGAGCATTATCGTGCATGAATAGAAACTCCAGGCCCATTTGGATTCTATATGGGATAATTATAGGCTCTACTACTTCTAGATATTTTTGTGCAGTTATGCTGCCTTGAATCCAAACGAGCTGGGTTCGCCTACCAAGACGAATTCCTGCCCACACCATGATTGTCCCGCCTCGGTAAGAATGGACCTGATGAGGGTGCCGCAGACGGCTAACTCTGCCTGGAGTTCTCCAAACACGAGTTCTTCTTGAATTCGGATGAAATCCAAACCGGGACTTATCAGTGAACAGCACCGATGACCATTGTTGATCACTCCAAGACAAATGCTCCCGAGCCCATGAAAGCTGCCGACCGCGATTGCCATGTCGCAGAGTTGGAGCATGTAGCGGTCTTCGAGAATGAAGGTTGACTTCATGCAACCTCCTTCGCACGGTTTGGTCTCTTACCAGCAGCTGGTGGTCCTCCTAGAGCCTTTGCACAAGTAGCAACGCCGTGATATTGGTTTTTTTTTGGCGTGCATTTGGAAGAATCGATCCTGTCTTTGCGTAGTAACCCGTTGTCTACCACTGCGCCATTCAGCCACATCCCCAGTACTGCGATAACACTACCACAATCTTGATTTCACGTTTTGTCTGGTATGTAAGGTCTCGGCCACGACACGTTAAATAGCACCATTTTCTGACATGCCCACGGCTCGTAACATTTCAACTCAACTCATATGGCGACGTGACATGACTTTTGAAGCTAGCACAGCAAGTTCAATTAAAAAAAAGACAATCTAATCAATTTTAATTAACAGCATAAAAACAATTTTAATTTTTCTTGTCGTAATGAATTACCAACAATTTTGCCGCCGTATTTTGTTTTTGGCATTGTTATTCTTTTTATATTTTGAAAATAGAATAAAAGAGGTTTCATTTAGTATATACACTTTTTATAGAAACTAAAAAGATTTTTAACTATAAAGTCGTCAATAGTATAGTGGGGTCGTCAATACTAGGGATTATGATATCCCTAGACTTTGTTGTGGTGTGTGTATTCAAGTTCATTAAACCGGAAATATTACAATGTACTTATCTACTCTTTGCTCCGCTTCCGGCTTGGTTTACGGACGGATGTACAAACACAGACCGGATGCGGGCACATCGATCGCATAATTTTAAAAGACTGGTTTTGCCCGCGGCTGTACTCGATCTTTTTTCTTTTGTTACAGTAACCAAGAAATAAATGTGTTTTACTTAACATTAACGTAGTATAGTTTATATAGTTATAATGATATAGTAGTAGTAAGTATAATAGTATTAAACTTAGTTGTGTTTTTTTTTATATGGGATAGATGGTAAACGAGCAGGCAGATCGCCTGATGGTAAGCAATTACCGCCATGAACACTCGCAACACAACACACGAGGTGTCACAAGTGCGTTGCCGGCCTTTTAAGTAGTAGATACGCTATTTGCTTGAAGGTAGCAGGCGACAGTTCATTCCACAGAGTTGTTGTGGTTAAGGGTTGTGATAGTTCTTTCTTTATATGTTACTAGTTGTTGCCCGCGGCTCCGCCCGCGTATATGTCGGCTGTCGCGGCAAATAGTAGCCTATGTGTTATTCTGATGTATAAGCTATATTACTGTGAAGTTTCATCCAAATCCGTTCAGTAGTTTTTGCGTGAAAGAGTAACAAACATCCATCCATCCTTACAAACTTTCGCATTTATAATATTAGTAGGATTAGTAGGATTTTAGGACTATTGACATTTTAAAAGTTGCCCTTACTCTGTAAAGAAATATATGAGACAATAAACTACTAACAATAAACTTTATTAATGAACATACACCTTGCATTTATTATGTTAAGTTATTACAACGATTACTACAATAATTTATTTACGAAAGTCATTGTAGGGCACATTCACCGAAATGTGTACCTATCTTTCGTAGATATACAACTACACAATGGTCAGGTCAGTATATTTTGCTAAATAGACATTTGACTAAATATCCGTTAACTCACAGAAAACCGATGTGAAATAGCACTTGAGCTGTGTTTTACCGAGTGAGTGGACACAGGATACCCATACCCCAATCCCTCCCCCCATCCTCCAAATGCCGGCAACGCACTTGTGACACCTCTGGTGTTGCGGGTGTCCATAAGCGGCGGTAATCGCTTACCATCAGGCTATACGTCTGCTCGTTTGCCCCCTACTCTATATAAAAAAAATCCTTAACATATTGGTGGCTGTACTTTTATTTTTGTTTTTACTCGATAGGTTCGGTTTAATTGCCATTTTATTTATATCGAACATGGCGCAGTAGCGTCAGAAAAAATGTACAATTTAAAACATAGATAAGACTAGGTAGTTATTTACAACTTGGATTAATATATAAAAAAAAAGTTTTAATAGACACATTAGCATTTGCTCGCGGCTCCACCCGTGTGTTATTATGTGTAGGTTATCGCTACAAAACTTAGTCTATTTTCTTCTCCGAGGTTTATCTATAACGAACTTCATCCGTATCGGTTCAGTGGTTTAGTCGTGAAAACGGAACAGACGGACAGAGTTACTTTCAAATTTATATAAGCAACTAGTACCTAAGTATAGATGTAAATACGCGATAACAACGCCAAGTTAAATATCATCATCATAAGCTTACCGCAGTCCCTTGCTGGATACAGGCCTCCCCAATTGGACGCCACTTAGTTCGATCCTCGGCTTCTCGCATCTAGCTCCTGCCAGCCATCTTGCACAAAACATCACTCCACCTAGCCTGTGGATGTCCTACACTACTTTTGCTGGAACGCTGTCTCCACTCAAGAAACCCTACGATTGTTGGTTCTACGGCAAATTTGGCTCGCCCGCTGCCACTTTAGCTTACTAATCCTGTAGGCTATGTCGATGACCCTGGTACCTTTCGGATCACTTAGTTTCTGATACGATCCCTTAGAGAAACACCGAGCATAGCCCTCTATAGCACACTGAGCGAAGCGACTGAACTTGTGGACGAGCCATACCGTAAGTGTCCACGTTTCAGCTACGGGTAGGACGCACTCATTGAAGACTTTCGTCGTTAGGCACTGTGGGATCTACAGCGGGACGACCCGGCGAAGTTTTTCAAACGCTGCAAGTTAAATATAATATTAATAAATCCTTTTATTTCTACGCATATTACATTGAACTTAAAAATGATAAATACTGTAAATTATATAAAATGTGTGTTTAGGGCATGGCTCCTCTCCGGATATAGGCCTCCTCTAACTGTTTCCATAGTATTCGATTTGCCGCCTTCGTCATTCAGTCTTCGTGGGCTATGTTTTTAATTTCATCAACCCATCGATCTTTAGGTCTGTTCCTTTTTCGACTGGTTCCTTTCCATTTAGTGATTCGTTTAGTCCATCTCTTGTCTGCAATGCGGGCGATGTGACCAGCCCATCCCCATTTTAGCTGTTGTGCGTGACATTCTACGTCTATTAATTTTGTTTTCTTACGAACGTTTTCGTCCTTGATTTTATTGCTAAGCTTCATTCCCAGCATACTTCTTTCTATAGCACGCTGGCACGAACGATTTTTTTGTTTAGTTTCCTCTCGTTTGCTAAGTTTGTGCTCTATTTAACAGACAGGGTAACAGGCAGGAACCTACAACGTGCTTTTTAAGTTTTAATGGAAATTTTGCTTTCAGGATTTCTTTGAAGCTCCAGTATTTCCTCCAAGTTATATTGATACGATGTTCTATTTCATTTTCAAATGGCGATTACTTGAATAAGATTCGTTTCCCAAGGTACACATAACTGTCCACATACTCTACCGGTGTTCCATTTACTATTATAGCCTTTTTAGATACTTTTGTTTTGAATGTATTTAAATTTAAACCTATTTTTTACCCGACTACGGCAAAGCCAAAGGAGGGTTATTATTTTGACAGGCTATGTATTTATGTATGTATGTTCATTTGTTCCCTCATAGCTCCTTAACTACTCATTAGAACTATACAAATGAGGTGTCGTTAGAAGCGTCTTGATCGTTTTCTGGTTATAAGCTATATGACGTGACACTGAATCTAATGTGGCGCCCTCTAGTCGACATGAAGTACTGTATTAAAAAATAAATTTTAGATAAATATGTCGTGTTTGGTATCATTGGAAAGGGCGTTACTTGTACATTTCAAAAATATATATATTATTACCATTTTCTCGTGATTTTGTCCGTATTTATTCGATAAGTGTAGTATTTCTATGGTATCTATGTAAAATATACTTTGCATAGAAATTAATATTATAGAGGCGCCAAAACATTTTAAATAAAAAAAGTAATAACTAAAACCCAACTACGACAAAAAACGACGCTGAAAAAGCATGAAACAAGTTTCAAAGGCCGTAGTCACGTACTATATATATACACAGTATGCTTATAGCTCATACATGAGAAGCGTGTGGGGACGATGAAGCTAGTTTCACGCTTTTTGTTCACACAAAAAGTGCTCAATGCGCCTCAATAAGTTTTCACTTCAAAAAGAAAAGAACAATTCTTAACTACTTCAGTAATTTTCAATGAATACTTTCTGGTTCTCGGCCTCTGCCAAAACGTACCAACAACGGAAACATCGTTCATTTTCATTAAGCTGTGTTAGCATTACTAGAAATTCTAATGTGGTTAAGTACCTACACATTCTGGAAATCGTGATTAAAAATGTATATGCGAATTCGGTTTGTTTGTTTTAGGTCTCTGCTTAATTATTTATTTGTAACTTGGTTAGTACCTACATACTTATATCAGGAATCCATTTAAATAGACCCTATCTATGATACGAGTATACTATAAATCTGTTAGATTTTTTTTACACATGAAGCTTTTCACAGACAGAATATTTTAGATACTTATCTATTTGTAGATTTTATAGTTTTTGTAGAGACAGAAAAGTTGTTATCGTTGTCTGTTTTCGTAGGTTCCGTTCGTGGTGCATAGATGGCGCTACATGTGATCAAGTTGAACTTTTACATCTTTTCAGACTTGTTTAAGTTTAAGAATTGAGTGTGGAACATGTCATAAACTTTTCACTGTATAAACCGAACCTACTGTTGAAAACTTTAACAGATTTCTAATTCATGCTACTTTATTTTTATCAATGCTTGCTTTTAGTCTAACTCAGTAGGTCGATGGTTGCTATATTTAGGTAAGGTACCTTCAGAAATTATATATTTTTATTTAATTTTTAGGATTTACTAGTTTTGCATCTCTATCTCATGCATTCTTCCTGGTGTATCTAGATTTTGTCAAACTGGACGACTTTCTACAACTTATTTAAAGTTACAGAATTTTAATTTTACCAAAATTCTTTCCAAAATTCTTACACAAGTTTTTCCTATGAAATAGGCTGGTCGAATAATAGACTTAATATTTATGTATTTAATTTTCTGAACAACCGATTTTAATGGAATTTTGGCGGTGAGATACTTACTTTGGATACTGAAAAGGGACTGAGGACAGGTATATAAGCTACTTTTTATAGTGATAACCGAAACACGCGGTCGGTGCTTAATAGGTAGATAATAGGCGGTTAGTCGCTAAATACGACGACCGAACACTCCGCACCGCACACTTAAAAACGCCAAACGCGGCAATTGAGTCGCTCTTTAGAAGCGCGGCAAAGCAGCTGAACGCTACACTCCGCACACATTCGGATGCCGGTAGTATCGATTTGGCGTCTGCCAAACACTATGATGACGTAGAACTATGGATTATAATGAAGTTGCCCTGCCGCTTGCTTTATTGATAAAGCGAAAATATCAATAGCGCCGACGAAAAAAATACTAATTTCGAAAAAGCTAAACGAACGAACTAACCGAAAAATAAAACTAGCAATAGTTTTACACATTGAATTATACAATTTACAAATTGGAAAACTATAGACCTTCGATCAATAAAGCTATAGACAACACTGTTCGATCCAGCATCTGAGCAGTCGCTAAAACGCGCATTTTCGATACCGCATTCGAACACAAAAAGTCACGACTGATACAGCATTGACGCGCGATTTTGATTCCGCGATCGAACGCAGAGAGTCGCTAAAACGCGTTGCAGCATCGATGCAATCGCTAAATCGCCGATCGCCGATGCTAAAAGTAGCTAGTGTGCTGTGGTCCTTATATGTCACCATAATTTAATGAAATATTTTGATGCATAATGACACTGCTTTACAGATATTAATTTTAATGAAATTGTTAGCTACCCATCAAAGGATTTTAAACTCTTAAAGTAACATTCAATTAATGAATCCCTATAATCCCTTCTGCGTTGTCAGCAAAACATTTATACAGCGATCACCGTTGAGTAGAACGTTCCAATAATACAAATGCAAATTGTCGACCGCGTCAATTGCGATCGTGTCAATATTGGACTACACTGAACCACCCTCGCAGTATCGGGTTACTAAACACAGAGGAGCCGGTGCCACCATTATGAATTGTTGTAAAACGAAATTGGTTTTAGCTTTTATTGTTCACTACCCCTAATTGTATCGGTTTCACCCACTAAAACTCAACTCTCAGAATGTAATAGTTTATTTCCAACACACGTCCATCATACACAGGAATATGATGAGCATGATGTTCAGTGACGTCACAACACGGTCGAGGAGGCATTTTCGTGATGCGCGCTCACTCGATGAGGTAACTTAATTGGTCTTAATGATTCCTAAGTTTCCTGTAAGATATAAATATATTAGTTTTTGTAATACGCTGATGAGAATAACATAAATTAAAGGTAAATGACTCATCTATACATTTATGCGAATAAATAAAATTGGGAGTGTATGTTTGGAGTGTATTTTCGATGTATTAAAACAGTATTAAGAGATCACCTCGAGTTCCTACTGCGCTGAGTTTTGTGTGTTCAATACTCAGTTGTGTTGTGACACCGTTATGTGTAATCCACAAATTGATGTTTTGAGTCTGGGTAGTCTTTCAATCAATAAAGTTTGTTAAGCCCTCTACGACAAAGGATAAATCTTTAGTGTAGATCAATAACAAAGGAAAGGAAGAAAACAAAGTAATTCACATATAGGCTTTCTTATTGCGGTATTTTGAATATTAGTTTTTGTAGAGCTAATATAGATATAATAGGTGTATACCTATTATACCGTCTACCTACTATATGTATACTCGGTGGATAGGCCAATACGACATTAAATGACACCGTGGTCTATATGAACGTGTTAGAATACTTTGGGAATGTATAATTTATCCCGTAATAGGTAGATGGTAAATCTTCATTAAAGTGTCTCTTTTCTTCTGTAAAACATGAGGTTTCGAAAACCCGTTGCATTCTTTGACAATGATTTAACACTGTTGATTATATCTGTAAGATCATAGAGTATTGTTAAAGTGTTTTTTGTATTTCATAAACGATCTACTGTCCACTTAGTTTATAGATCATCTTTTATTCAAATAATGTAAACATGGGTCTAGTGTTTTAGACTAGCTTTGTTCATAATTAAAGCCTGAAGGACGACTGAGGACGAGGGTCCGCGTTGATAAGGATCATTCTGGCTTGGACACCGCTACACCTGTTGCTAATAGAGACAAACATATTAAATTAAATGCCTATTTCTGAATTTCATACCAATATTCACTCATTTATTTTTAATGCCTTGGAGCAGCAAATACGTATTGCCTTTGTTATAATTTTTCTTACTAAAGTACATTTCTAGATACTAAAATTACTGAAACAATAAAATATACTACATTTCTATTATAAGAAACACCTACTTACTGTAATTTGGTTCGATTAAATAGCAATCAAGTCTATGCTAATCGACCCTATTTATACATTTTAACTAACTACCCGCTGTCATTGTTGTAAAGTAAGGGCAAAAAGAGCTAGACTGGGTGTTGCCGGGCTGAATCAACCGTCTATAAATATACATATATATATTCTTAAGTCGGAGAATATCCCTCTTGGAATCTATATAATTAATTAATTAAATGAACCGATATTCAATTATGACGGAACCTCCAAACATAAGGACACTATTGTGATTCAATTACGTTCCAATAATAGACGTCACTGTGCTCATATGAAACGTGAGATTCAAATCTTATTAACTTTTCTCAATATTGATTCTTAGAAATAGGACATAAATTGATGATGAATATCAATTTTACAATTGAATAATTTTCATTTTACTAATTATTTTCAACGAGATTACTTCTATAGTCCTAAAATATAGCTTGATCTCTGTCATAAATGCTTACAAAGGGACGAAATAACATTGAAAAAAACTTTTTTCAATGTTATTTCGACTTTGTTTATAAATCATTTATATTTTCGTTTTTTACGTGTCAGTTTTATCATAAACTAGTGAACCGACATTAACCGCGCTGTTACCCGCGGTTATTGTCGTACCACGGGTAACGCCGCAAGACAAAGCTAGTCTAAAAAGTATCTGCCAGTGAAAGTCCCATCAAAATTGGTCCAGTTCCAGAGATTACCCGGAAGAAACAGACAGACAGACAAAAATTTTAAACAATGTTATTTCGGTACATGTATCGTATATGTATTTATTAAAAAGCAGTTATTTTAACTTTACAAACAGACACTCCGATTTATTTATTTGTAAAGACGAAGTGCAATACATGATCAACATAAAAATTCACACCAAAAATGTGAACCTCGAAGTTCTAAATTGGCACTAGTGACAACTATCACAGAGATCAAGCTATATTTTAGGACTATAGGTCATAGGACTTAATTTCTATGACCCACTGCATGAGTTTATTAACCTGTTCTGTACCGAATTATTTGTGGCGATCAAAGTGATTAATGTAGAGTAAATAACCTTCAAATAAAGTTTCTTACTGTGTGACAGCGAGCAAGGGCGTCGCCAGCCCTTGGCCTAGGCAGAGGCAAGTTAATATTATGGAGGATGGGAAAAATATGTAGGATCTAGGTATACAAAAAATCCTCGAGTTCGGGGAGAGGCGGGCTATTGCCTAACTTAGGGGGTACACAGGAGGAAGTTCGCCGTCTCTACGCGTGCTGTATCTCCTATTACATTTTGGCTTGGCGTCGACTTCAAACAGGTTTTAGGTACCTAGCAAACATAATAATACTGCTGTTTAAATAAACAAAGAATTAGGTATAGACAAGAATTGGCATAGCAGTTTATGAAGAGCTATTGCTATTTTAAGCTTTTTAGTGTTGTTTGGCAGGGATTTTTCCTTGGATGCTTTTTGGAAGTCGTTTTTACTTTTCAATTTTTAGTGTAAGCAATCGTAGTTTATCAGTAAGTTGAACTATTTCATATAATTTATAGTACGTGCCTAAGAAAATGAGGGATTCCCTCCATTTCCCAAGCATCCCATCATCAGATCCTGATATGGTGGCAATGGGACCACTTCGGAGGCATACCCTTTCGAATACACCTCAAAAACTTGACAGTATACAACTAAAGGTCTATAGATACGTATGAAATTGAAAGGTTATCCTCCAACTCCTAACCGTTGAGGAGTTGTACCTTCCATCATCAGCTCATCATCATTAAAGGATGACTACCGGACGCAAATAAAAGAGTATTTTAAGAAAATATACAAAAATCATAGCGTGTCTGAAAAAAATTAGGGTTCCCCTAGATTTCCCTGGGATGCCATCATCAGATTCTAGTTTCCTTGTCGTGGTACCACCGTCGGGACATCTCCTTTCCAACAAAAGAAGAATCATCAAAATCAGTTCATAAACGACGAAGTTATCCGCGAACACACACAAAAAAAAGATATACTGTCGAATTGAGAAACCTTCTCCTTTTTTTGAAGTCGGTTAATAAAAATACTTGCAAGTAAACACAGAATTCGTTAGTACTTTGAAACACAAAAGTGTAAATATTCTTTCGGTAGTGTTAAGAATGAGATAATACCGTCAATGACCCTCTTTAAAATTAAGCTGCAAAGGAAATTTAAATTATCTTCAAACATCGTAAATAAGCCTTTATAAGGGATAATCCCTACAGTTTACATTCGGGATTTTACAGCGTTTAGACTTTTATGGACCCCGATAAACAGACAAAAATAATACAGGAGTCTTTATTGAATCCTGTATATCTTACTTCAACGATGTCTCTCAGTGTTTCATGGAAACCAGATAATAATAATAAATATAATAATAAATAAATATTTCGGACATCTAACACACAACGCCATCTAGGCCCAAGCTAAGCAGAGCTTGTGTTATGGGTACTAGACAACTGATATAAATACATAATTATATACTTTTTTTTTGTAAATACATATATATTAAACATAGAAAACACCCAAATTCCGAAACAAATATTTGTAGATCATACAAACATTTGGTTCGACCCGGGAATCGAACCCGAGACCTCATGATCAGCAGCCGCACACGCCAACCGCTAGACCAACCAGGCAGTCTAAATAATAATTTGGTGATTCGATTAATTACATGAAAATACATTTTGTTTAAGTTTGAGAACCTATTTATTGTCTTATAATGTAGTGGTAGACATTTATTACGTAATATAGAAATCTATGTATATCACCATAATTAAAAAGAACAATAACAATATTTACATACTAGCGTCAAAAAACTCCACATCTTCGCCTACTGGTAGCGTTTCCAAAACATTGGCAGCATTACCACGTTGAATGGCAATGCTGATTCTCTGAGCTAGAAAAAGGTCGGTCTTCTGGTTGCGAGAAGCGTCAATCAGTTGCTTACCTAGTTGTTTAAACATAGCGCGAGCATTCGGACCCCATGAACCTATGTTGGGTGATGGAAATGCCTGAATCTATAAACCTGATTCCCACTCTCCCGCAGCTAACAAACGAGCTCGCTCAGCAAGACTGGTTGAAGTATCTAAAAGTGTCTTTTGCTTTAAAATACATAACGGCGAGTTCCATTGTCGCTGAGAAAAAGGATAAACAGGAAATACAGTATATATATGCTTGTCACAGTAAGCTATCTGCCAAGCATCTATGGCAATGGCCTTGCACGATACTTCAGAATCAACTAGTGCGTTGGTAAGAATTTTCCTGGTTAACTCTTCTGTGCCATGAACGAAGACAGAAATGCTGGAAGGCTAACATCTACAATTTTGTGTAATGCAAGACCACCCAAACGAACTGGTAAGGATGCTTGGAGCCAGGCTCGATCGTTTAAAGCCACATTCAAAACTTTGCTAAACGTGTTTTGTACAATTTTATCAACTTTTCCCAAAAGTGACGAATATTTCCAAAGAGTCATGACCGAAGCGCATGTGTGAAATTAGGTACAAAAAGACAATAACGAATAATAAGCCGAATGTTTATTAATTTTAAGTAAGTGATCCGAAAACTCATAAAAAAAACATTGTCTTCTATGAATGTCTGAAAACCATCTTCCAGGACCGGAGAACCAAGAAGGCGAAGAGACCTTTTCTCTAAAACTTTAATGTTAGGTGCCAAGAAGTAAAATTTTTGTATAGTCGAGAGTCTCTCTGTATTGTCACAAATGAAAATTTCACATTTCATGTAGTGGTGTTTTATAACCTATTTATAACATTACCCCAGTGACGGCCGTTTTGGCGCCATTTCACACATATTAAAAAACCTCAGGTAGTAAAGTCACTTTGGCAAGCCAATATTTAAAAACCTGAGGTTTTTTAATAAGTGTGAAATGGCGCTAAAACGGCCATCACTGGGGTAATGATTTCAGAACACAGAGAGTCACACAGGACAAATACACAGGACAATGACACTTCAAAAAGAAGGAAAACTACCTCAAGGTTTGGTTCAAGTTTAAGATGCTGTTGCCCAAATGGCTCATAATAGGCCAATACCTGCTTTCTAAGAAGAAACTTATGTCCACGAGTGGACTATCAAAGACTGTTATTGTGATGATACAATACCTCTAGCTCGAGTTACTCATCACAAATGTGGTCGCTCAATATGACATATCATATTTAATTAAAAATTCAAATTTATGGCAGTGTTACTGACAGTGTAATTGTTGAATTTAATAAATAAAAGAAAATGATAGCCTTTTATTTATTTTCTCTCTCCATATTGTACTTTTACAAATTGTTAATCTGCAAGGTTTATTAAAATCATTTAGAAGATTACATGGGAAACATTACAAAATGTATGCACAAAAAGCTGTTACATTATCTATAACTTTTTCAGGTATATTCTGTATTAGCCCATATTAAGCTAACATAGAAAATACCTTGAAAATCTGATACATTGCCGAAACTTCAAACAAAAATTTATCAAGATTACCCTAAATTACATTACTTTTCGAAAAGTAAGTAATTTACTCCAAAAGATGAAATACAGCTACGGCCTCTTTCATAAAATCATATTTGACAACATTTTTGTCAAAAGAAAAGAACGTGCTTCTAAGAGAAACATTGTAATAGTAGATTACGATTCGTATTTATTAATCTTATTTACTCACTTCAAAGCTCGTGTTGATTGGATATTGAAAACTTTTGTGGCGTCTAAATAGATATAAAAATATTAATTTAACTATTAGACCTTTTTCAAAATTATAAGCACAGCTATCACATTTTTGTATCGCTTTGATATCTTCTTTTGAAAGGCAATTAAAGGCTCTTCAGGGAGATCGTTTTTTGTTTTTTAGAAAGATGGTTTAAAAAGATCATTAATTTCGTCACTACGAAGACTTGAAGACTTAAGATTTTAAGACTTTAAATACTCTACGTTGGCAGAAATAGCTGATCGCTATCGGATGGTTGTCACCTCATCATCAAAAATAAAAGCTCCTGTTTCAATGCTCAATGTTGTTGGTGAATTGTAAAATTCCACGTAGTTTTCTCATGAAAGTTTTTTGTTACTCATTGACACTACCTATACCACGATCAATTCGGCAACTACGCAGACCAGTGACAATAATTGGGCTTGACATGGTGCACAACCAAAGCTAGGCGGGGTTGTTTTTATGAGAGCAAGGCACTTCTTCAATAAAAGTACAAATTTCATAATTCTTAATTACCTTAATGTGCGACGACTCTGTGGCAAGAGTTGCTAACGTCGGCGTCGCTGTCGTGATCTGGAGATCAAAGGAGTCATATTCCCCACCCTTTAACCTTTTGTCTGCCAGAGCTTACACGTATCGATGTGTTCTTTCCCTTGGCAAAAACTATTGGGATTCAATACTCGTGTCCATAACCCAACTTTTGTCAATACCCATGCCGCAGTCGGCCGTCGATCACCTCAATAGTTTTGTGCATTGCTTACCTCTGTTTTTTTTTATGGCATAGGGGGCAAACGAGCAGACGTATCGTCTGATGGTAAGTGATTACCGCCGCTCATGAACACTCGCAACACCAGAGACGTCACAAGTGCGTTGCCGGCCTTTGGGGAATGGGGAGGAGGATGGGGAGGAGGATGGAAGGAGGGGTTGGGGTATAGGCCTCCGGTATCTTCACTCACTCGGTGAAACATAGCGTAAGCGCTGTTTCCGACCGGTTTTCTGTGAGCCCGTGGTACCACTCCGGTCGAGCCAGCGTGCGTGGCTCTCCCACGTGATGATTTAGACTGGTGTGGCTTAGTCAGACAAAATAAATGTTATACATATAGATGATGTTTTATCTTTCTTTGATGTTGAATACTTTCAACCAATAGAAGATTACTAGCAGACCCACCCAACCTCGTTTGCGTCTCTTATTGCCCGTCGCGTGATAATTATCCCCCGTTTTTGAAACATTTTTCATTGGTGCTCCTCTCCTATTGGTCTTAGCGTGATAATATATAACCTATAGCTTTCCTCGATAAATGGGCTATCTAACAGTAAAATAATTTTTCAAATCGGACCAGTAGTTCCTGAGATTAGCGTGTTCAAACAAACAAACAAACTCTTCAGCTTTATATATTAGTATAGATAGATTGCACTTAAAATTTCGATGCGGTGACGGATTAATAATACGGAGTGTCACCACCCCTACTCATTCCATGGGTGTCATAAGAGCCGACTAAGGGAGATAAACTACGCAGGACAACAACACAAAGAGAAGGAGAACTTGAAACAAATCCTCAAGGTAGTAGAGCCACGCTGATTTCAGCACGAACGGGCCGGCTCGACCGGGGCGGTACTACCCTCGCACAGAAAATCAACGTAAAATGACAGCGATCGTGCTGTCGTGTTTCGTTGGTGAGTGCGAGACCGGAGGCCCAATGACGCAGAAGCATCACTAGCCCGCCATGGTGTGGGTCACCATGCTGCATTGTTGCATTGTCTGCATTCGCAGTATGGTGACCAACACTCTTGGATTCTGCTTATGCTTTCCATCAGGCAGAGCAGAGTCATTTTGGCAGGGCCAAACATAAAAAAAAAAAAAAAAAAAAAAAAAAAAAACCAACACCTCTGGCCAGCACGTGGTAGTAGTAGTCGTAGTCTTAGGCTGAAATTTATAAAGCGTACTTAGACTTTGCTCAGACTTTGCTTACGCTAAACTTACGTAAGTTCCTGCTCAGTGTAATCTTAGCATTCGAATTTATAGTCCTTTGAGCTAAGAATGTACTGAGTGTATGCTAAGCAAGAACTCAGGAAAAAATGTATAACATTTCTATTTGCATAGCATATTTATTTGAATTATATAGATATTTTAAAAACATTTTACATATTTGAAAATAGCTGTTATAAACTAAAATATTAGTAATCTTATAAAACGTTTTATATAATTGTATTTCAATAAATTTAAACCGTTGATTTTTATTAATTTTAAATGAAAAAGGGCAAAAATAGCACATGTACAAAGAAAAGAGTATATTTGACTTGTCAGTTAAATGTCATAACATTTTTTATGGAATAGAGGGCAAACGAACCGACATTTCGCCTGATGGTAAGCGATTACCGCCGCCGCAACACCAGAGGCGTCACAAGTGCGATGCCGGCCCTTGGGGAACGGGGGAAAGAATAGAGAGGGGGGGGGGGTAAATGGAGAGGGGTTGAGGGTGGAAGGGGTTATGGGCCTCAGGTATCCTCACTCACTTGGTGAAACACAGCACAAGTGCTGCGTCATACCGGTTCTCTGTGAGGCCGTGGTATCACTCCAGTCGATATATTTGAATATTTCAGATTGTTTCAAGATCAATGGCATATAATTACCAATTTCTAGAAAGAACTTTTAACTTTGACCCTGGAATGCCCTTACGGACTTCTGTTACAACGCTTTCAATCCATCAAAACATCTTAGCGCGTAAGTAATCGCTAAGTCAAGGATTTCGGTGACTTAGACAATGCTAAGCATTTGCTCAGCTTGAGCTAAGCATAATGACTATAAATTTCAACGCACACTTAACTCGTGAGGTAAGTCTAAGCAAAGACTAAGTACGCTTTATAAATTTCAGCCTTAGAAAGGAGCAGCGAACAGTTAAAGGTTGTTGATGTACTTAAAATAATACTAAAAGAGACAGACAAATGACTTACATAAAAACGGTTTAAAACTATTGTGTAGACATTTCTCTATTTTAATAAAGATGAGCTCATATCTATAATACTGACATTAGCATACGACGGGGTTTCATATTGTACATAATCAACGAATGAAATGTAATCTTGACGTTCCATTTTCATTCGCGTCCGAACTTCGGAAGACTCACCCTTACTCTCTGATTAGACAGTAAAAAGTTGCCTATAGATAAGTTTTGTGCAGATATCTCCAATGCATGCAATGCAATGCAAGCAATGACTCGGACTTCGAACTGGTACAGTATCTGTCAGAACTGGGTATTTAGGTGAACAAGTTCGGAACTAGTAACGAACAGAAGACAAAGTTGTGAGCTCAGAACGGGACCATTTACTATTATTATATAACTTTAGTCACACTGATATTGATTTTATGGCACATACAGTAGTACAGTGTAGTAGAAGTATACAACCGAACATTACATACTTATAATTGTATAATATCAAGAAATTGTTTTATTTAAATGTTTGATATAACAATTTTTATGTCATGTCATGTGTTCCAGTCTTGATCCAAAATTGTTTCTTTGAATAGGAATATGAAAAAAAAAATCTAAAATATTCATAGTTTATTTATTTAAGTATTACACATTTATATAATTCTAAACGTATAGTAAAAGATGGAGATACATTTTAACATAAGAAATATTTACAAAGCTCTTTTATTTACAGTACTTAATAGTACAAGTACTTATTTTATATACCTATATAATTAAAGGTTACGTTAACAACTTACAGATTACACTTTTTGAAAGTATAGTTTCAAAGTTTAATTCACAAGATGTCTTTACTCTTTCGATAAAAGGAGGCAAAACCGTAATCGTATTGTATCTTAGTGGACCACAATGTTGCTATATAAATATACTTATTGAAATCTTATCTGAAATATGTTATCTTCAAGAGAAAAAAAAACCTCTTTTAAAGGAGAGGCCTATGTCTAGCGGTCGGCTGTTAAATACTGATGAAAGGACAAACTCAGGAGAGACATATATGGTTGGTTGCTGCTATTCGACTGCCTCATCGGTCTCGCGGTTGGCGTGAGCGACTGCTGATCATGAGGTCTCGGGTTCGATTCCCGGGTCGGACCAAATGTTTGTATGATCTACAAATATTTCATTCGGAGTTTGGGTGTGTTCTATCTATAATATGTATGTATTTACAAAATAAAAAAAGTATATATGTATTTGTATCAGTTGTCTAGTACCCCATAACACAAGCTCTGCTTATCTTGGGACTAGATGGCGTTGTGTGTTTAGATGTCCGAAATATTTATTTATTTATTTATTATTAGTAGTTGCGAATGCAAATATATATCGAATGATCAAAACCATAATTTCAAATAAGTTGTAGTTTGAAATAAAATTTTGAGCCTTCGAGTGAATATTTCTTAAGCGACCAACGAAATTATATTCAACAAGATATTCTTAATTGAAACCAAGAAAGTTTTAGTTAGATGTAAAAGCTATTTCTGTTATCGTTTGTACAACTAATGGTTAAATAAGATTAGAGGGTTATAACTTCGATTAGTATTCTAATGAAATCATAGATTCAAGGCAATGTTGAAGTAACTGCGATGTTATAGATTCCAATCAAATATAATATAAGTCAAGAATAAATGAAGAATGAATAGCTATAGTTTGTAGATAACATTTCTTGTTAGAGCTTTGGTTTTAAATTTCTCTTAACGCATTTATGAGAAGAGAGCCTAAAACAAGAAAGGTAAGGAAAATATTAAGAAATAGGGTACCTGACTGGAAAAGGTATTTTTTATTGCAGCAACCGACTCATGTTTTAAGAACGAGAGAAAATGGTTTATGTTCTTTTTAAATTCATTTTAATTGTGTTACTTCAAGGGTAAAGTGAATGAACTAATACTTTTAAGAACTATAAAAGTTATTAAAAAAGCACTTGAAAACTTCTGATTCTTTTTTTTATGTTTGGGCCTGCCGAATGACTCTACTCTGCCTGATGGAAAGCAAAAGCATAATCCAAGAGTGGTGGTCACCATACTCTTTGTGAATGCAAACAATGCAGCATGGTGACCCACACCATGGCGGCTTTGTGATGCTTTTTCATCGTTGGGCCTCCGGTCTCGCACTCACCAACGAAACACGACAACACGAACGCTGTACGTAGATTTTCTGTGCGAGGGTAATACTACCCTGGTCGTACCGGCCCGTCTGTTTCCTTTGTTTGTTATATGTATTATATGTTATCCATAATTCCTAGTTTAAATTTAGTTATATTCATTTTACTTTGCTCAGAAAAAACTTATTTTTAACCCCCGAAGCAAAAAAGTTATGGTTTTTTTTTGTAATAAGTTCGACCGCTATGTGTCTGTCTCCAAGTGGATGGACAGATATGGATGGTTTTTTATTAATTTATAAAAAAGCAGTTTTAAAATTTGAATTCATATTTTTTATGAGATTGGGAGCAAACGAGCAGACATATCGCCTGATGGTAAGCGATTACCGCAACCCATGGACATTACTTTTATTGTATAAGGGTTATACAATAGAAGTGTATGCCTGTCTCATCTTTACCACTGTCAGGACATGATGTAGAATAGTCGTTAACTACAAATGGAATGATACTTTTAAAATTAATAATTAAGTATATGTTAGGTAATCTAGAAAAACAATATTATTTTAAATTTAATAATATCTAATTTTAGTTTGAAATACCTTGATTAAATTTATTAGTACCTATAGTAAAAAGTAGTAGTATTTAATTATGTAAAATAAAAAATATAAATTGATATATTATACCTATATATTAAAAAAATCTGTACATCAATATAAATTGTAATATTATTAAATATAATATTTACACTATGTTTACAATCTGATCTTAAATTTTATTAAAATTTTATTTTTTATTTATACAATTGGTATACACATTTATTAAGTGTAAAAATTAAGTTTATAGAAAGTTATACAAAATATAAAAAAAAACTTGAATCTGAAATACTTATTTTATAAGCATAACAACCACTTTAAAAATAAATGGAAGAAATAACTATAAGTCGCCTACCGAATCTTTTAATTAGTATAAACACCAATACAACATTAATATTTGACTTTCTTACGAAAATGTTTAAACATAAATTTAAGTTTATAAAACATCCATTATGATTATACCACTAAATGATTGACTAGTATGTCACTTTTCGCAGTTCAAAACCTTGTACGTTTATAACGTAGGAAAAGTTTAATACTACATGTATCCAGTTGCTGTTAGTTTTCTTTATCGCCATGTGGCAGTTAGGCGTAGAGGTCGTGCGGAGTTGGAGGCGTTCGGGGTGCGCGCTCGCGTCAGATCCACGTGCGCTCAACGGCTGCGCTGGAGGCGCCGTCGCTCGCGCACGACCCTGCCGCAGTCCCTCCCGCGGCGCGCCGCTGTCATGCAGAACTCACCAGAGTCTGGTTGTAAGTGCTATGCATCGAAATTCGCATGGTGCCTGTTGAAAAGTTCTACGTTTAGACATTTTATTTAATGAGCCTTCACTCCGGTCGTTAACGGCTTTATTGATTGTTATGGATTAAAATGACGGTGATCTGGTCTGTAGAGACGATGATGGAGTTAGGGAGAAGCGATCGATGGGTGGTAAATCGAGGCACAAGGATGGTTCACGGAAAATTGCCTAACTACTGAAAGGTTAAAGCTAGCGCGAGTGTTTCGTGTCTGAAACGTTTTAGAACATCGATACAATATATAGAACTCGGCTCCTTCTCTCTTACTTGTGTATTTTATTTGCATGAAGCAAGTGGGGAGAGCCAGGTGGATTTTTGATGAATTTTGTTGTCTTGAGTAAACCTACGAAGAAGAAATACTTATCTATAAATTATATAAGTTTAATTATTTTTGAAGTATTTGTACAAAGAATAAAACTAAAGCTAGTTTGACTCTCCAAAATGAAAGAATGGAAATATTTACAACTGTCAATATCCACGCAGTACAAAGGAATTTGGTTTAACATCCCTAACTTCTCGCTAGATAAGTAACAAGAGCTAACTTTAAAAAAAATGCTGCAAACTAAAATTTTGTGAGTAGAGTTTTAGAAAGATTTTACAAAAAAATTTGATCATTTATAGACCCCGGAAATAAATCAGATGCGTACAGATAAAGTATTCAAAGAAAACAATCAAAATTAAGAAAACTCATATTTTTAAATTTTGCAACAATTTTTTTACCCGCGTTACGTTTCTAAAATACGACCATAATTTTTGTAACATTTCGTAAATAGACCAGAATTAAAGTTTTTTAAGACTATCAAGTCCGATCTATTTATATCCGATGTGTACGTAAGGTGCAAAAATGTTAGCACTAGTTGTCAGAAGCATCTAGAGAAAGCAAATAAATATTTCATGAGCTTACTGGTACCATTCTTCCGGCTTGGTGATAATGAGCGCACTGAACGGTCGATGCGATCCGTGCCGAATCCTCTGCGCCTATCCAGACCACCGTGACCAAAAGCACCACAACACCAGAAAAACTGCTTGAAGCCTCGTCTAAACCTGAAAAGAAAATGCACTTTAAAATCCCCATATTGTATAAGTGTATTAATTTTGAACTCGTGAAGGAACTTCAGTATCATTTATTAACCATTGAGTTAGGTACACAATAAAATTATTAACATTTTCGATGAGACTGTGTAATTTTGTAGCCGTTATTTGACGGTGTTATCGGATCAAACATTTTAAATATCATAAAAAGAGATAAAACAGGCCGATAAATAAAGAACCATCGTAAATGATAATTATATTTGAAACCGTGTGTGAAACCACTTGTGTACATTTCGATTCTTAACTATGTAGTTTTGCGCAGTGCCGGAAACTTTTCACGTCAGAAGGTTGCGCTGTTAGGCGTTACGCCTGGTTTAGAATCTGACGTTCTTGTTGTATTTGGAACTATTCTATCGCGGATTGTATATAACTTTGTCAGCTGCACTTTAAGTACAATATAAGACGACACAATTATTTTTACTTAATATTCTAATTAATATATTTGAAGCAATATTGAAGTCTACAAGTTTCTATTTACATGTAAGATACATTACATATACATATGTTTTGATACTCAACATTTCGACTCAATTGCAGCGATAGTCGTATCGTGTACCTGCTATGAATCCAATAAACCGTAACCGCGATTCAGTCCCCAATTTACACTTTAATCTCTAAATTCCAACAAATTTCAGGCAAGATCAATACGGTATTCGATCAAGCTTTCGAAGCCGATTATTAACGGTCCAAGAAATGCGATAATACTTAGATAATAAAACGTAAACTTACTTGGAATTCATCCAACAGTAAATGATAGGATTGTACATGGAGTTACTCATTGCCAGCCAGTAGATAGCCAGGTATATCTCTTGTATGTGCTCGTAGTTGACTACATCTGGATAGTACGAAGTGACAAGGAAGTACACGTGAAATGGCAACCAACAGACGGCAAATATTACTACCACAACTATCATCATTTTCACCACCTGTTGACAAAGATAGCTATTGAAGTAAATGAGAAAGAAAGACAAACTCAAGGTTTTTGAAAATACAATAATTTTTTTGTCGTCAGTATTTACAGTATGTATACAAATTAAAATAATACTACTGGGATGTGATGTTTAAGTATATGATTAAAGGTGATTGGCTGAATTAATTTTGATTAAAAATAAGTAAATTAGACCCTCTTAGAATTAATATTATGTTGTCAGTCATTGATCACTATTCTAATTCGCTTACTTGGTGTTGTTTAGTAGGTATCCTATAAATCCGATTCATCCGATAATAATGAGAGTTAATCTAAAATTCAAGTTCTTAGAATTAATAAAAGACTAAGATAAAAGTGTTCATATTGAAGTGGTAAAAATGGTAATTGCTTACTCAATGATTGTACTGGTTCTAGATCTTAAGTGGCCTTATTTTCGCTATTATTTTTCTTGACTACTAAAGACTTGGAATATTGGAACATGAAATCATGCTTCACATATAATGTGTTGTCACGTCACAGTATTAATATAACAAATCTAGAGCAAAGCGCTTACATTAAGGACGCGTTTGCAAATTTGATAGATATAGATTCGAATTATACGTTGACACAAGTTACACAAACAAGTGCAAGTCGGATAGCGGCGGAAATGAATGTCAACTTGCCTAAATTGATATTTTGAAAGTTTTTTATATTTTGTCATTTCTATGTAATAGGTACTCACCTCCGGACTTGCTATAGTGACCTGAGTGTACTACGGTGACTGCTTATGGAACTCCTCGACGAGAGAACTAGATGTGCCGGGTTTGGGCTCGTTTTGTTAGTTATGATGAGACCTTACCTCCGGACTTGCTGGAGTGACCTGAAGGTGTACTTCAGTGACTGCTCATGCAACTCCTAGACGAGTTGACATAGACTTACCGAGTTTGGGCTCGTTTTGTTAGTTATGATGAGACCTTACCTCCGGACTAGATAGATCGACCTGAAGGTGTACTTCTGTGACAGCTTATGGAACTCCTAAACGAGTAGAACGAGGTGTGCCGAGTTTGGGCTCGTTTTGTTAGTTATGATGAGACCTTACCTCCGAACTAGATGGAGTGACCTGAAGATGTACTTCGGTGACTGCTTATGGAACTCCTTGACGAGTAGAACTAGGTGTGCCGAGTTTGGGCTCGTGTTGTTAGTTTTGATGAGACCTTACCCAAAATCGGTAAGACTATGTCAACTCGTCTAGGAGTTCCACTAGCAGTCACCGAAGTACACCTTCAGGTCACTCCATGTAGTCCGGAGGTAAGGTCTCATCATAACTAACAAAATGAGCCCAAACTGAGTAAGACTATGTCAACTCGTCTAGGAGTTCCACTAGCAGTCACCGAAGTTCACCTTCAGATCACTCCACCTAAGCCGCAGGTAAGGTCTCATCATAACCAACAAAATGAGCACAAACTCAGTAAGACTATGTCAACTCGTCTAGGAGTTCGCCAAGCAGTCACCAAAGTACAACTTCAGGTCACTCCACCTAAACCGGAGGTAAGGTCTCATCATAACTAACAAAATGAGCCCAAACTCGGTAAGACTGTGTCAACTCGTCTAGGAGTTCCAAAAGCAGTTACCGAAGTACACGTTCAGATCACTCCACCTAAGCCGGAGGTAAGGTCTCATCATAACTAACAAAACGAGCCCAAACTCAGTAAGACTATGTCAACTCATCTAGGAGTTCCACTAGCAGTCACCGAAGTACACCTTCAGATCACTCCATATAATCCGGAGGTAAGGTCTCATCATAACTAACAAAATGAACCCAAACTCGGTAAGACTATGTCCACTCGTCTAGGAGTTCCAGAAGCAGTCACCAAAGCACACCTTCAGGTCACTCCACCTAAGCCGCAGGTAAGGTCTCATCATAACTAACAAAATGAGCCCAAACTCGGTAAGACTTTGTCAACTCGTCTAGGAGTTCCAGAAGCAGTCACCAAAGTACACCTTCAGATCACTGCACCTAAGCCGCAGGTAAGGTCTCATCATAACTAACAAAATGAGCCCAAACTCGGTAAGACTATGTCAACTCGTCTAGAAGTTCCAGAAGCAGTCACCAAAGTACACCTTCAGATCACTGCACCTAAATAGGAGGTAATGTCTCATCAAAATGAGCCCGAACTCGCACAATACTACTTAGTTTTAGCAAACTAAAATATTCTTATAAAAATCTGTAAATAGAAGAAACCTCCTTCTTTTTTTGAAGTCGGTTAAAAATAATCTTACCTTGTCAAGTATCAACCTATTCTGGTTTATCGAATATATTGAATTTGTAGAGCGATCTTTTCAACAAGAGCTAATACAAACAGGCGACACAGTGTCCACTCATGACGGCGGCCGAGCGCAGACTGAGATTACGAAATTTTTACGCAATAAATCAAGAGAGGTTCAAAAAAATAAAATAACCCTTATTGCAATCGACTACGATTCATCCGTAATAGCAAAATATGAGAAAATATAAGCTCCGGTTGTTATTTTTTCTGCGACTTTCTGTGACACTTTAATACTATTTTTTTCCTCGGATTTATAATTGACTATATATGCCTCCTTACATTATTTTTAGAAATTATAAAATAGGTTGATTGTAGAACAAAAATGTACCAAAACTCAACCCGATATCGTAAATACTGTGGAAAATGGTTACGGAAGATCGTTTTTACAATATTAAAAAATACAATTTCCAAAAAAATTGTCCCTCGGATTTGAAGATAAAGAACTAATCTATAAGTGTTAGTACTTTGTAATATTCAATTTGTTTAGTTTAGTTACAAATTGTACCGAAAAAAAGCATAATTTTGTATGAATCGTAAACGCGCCCTTAATGGACGATAGTTCGGAATAAGTTTCGCTATTAGTTTTTGTCCTGTCACCTCCAAGTTGTGCCTTGTCTAAGAGGTGTAATTGTATCATGTGGTATTACGTATTTTTACTTGGTGATTCTTGTTGATGTAAGTCTTTGTTGGTTTATTATCGGAAGGATATTTATAATATTAATAATTGTTGGTTTATTTATTATATAATAAAGGTATAATAAACGATACGAAAATTAGATTTATAGAGTTTAGGTTGCTCAGTACATATGCTATGTAGTAAGGAACCCAATTCGGCTTGGCATTGGTGAGTTTACAAGTGATTCAGGCCTAAAAAACATCAAATATATTTAAAAACTTAAATGTCAAACTACTACTAGAAGGTGTCGGACACACATGTCCGATGTTCGAAATATATTATTATAATTAAATATCTAGTTATTACCACAATAATAATTATACGTTATCTCTCAAATTACAAAAGAAAGCTTTCTTTAGTAATCTGAGCGTTGTCTAATAAAAGTTCGTAGAAGTATTCTTGTATTATTCGTATTCCACTTGAAAACATCTGTAGTCATTACTTCCATTTGCCTAACTTGATCGTAAGAAAAGAATACTGATAAAACCAACTTTTAAATATTTTATTGATTACTAGTTGTTGCCCGCGGCTCCGCCCGCGTGTATGTCGGTTATCGCTGCAGATATTAGCCTATGTGTTATTCTGATGTATAAGCTATATTACTGCAAAGTTTCATCCAAATCCGTTCAGTAGTTTTTGCGTGAAAGAGTAACAAAAGTATCCATACATCCATCCATCCTTACAAACTTTCGCATTTATAATATTAGTAAGATGATTTTAAATATAAATTACAATAGAACTATATCAAAGAATACAATAGTTTATTTAATAATTCTGGCATGCAATACGTATAGAAATTTATGTTTTATTGAAAGAGATGTTATATAGGTATTAACCAATCGCCGTCCGCTTTTGATCGAAGGTCTCCCCCAAGGAGCACCGACTATCCCAGTCTTGGTCAGTCCGCGACCATTCGCTGCCAGCCAATTTCTTTAAATCGTCGGTCCATCGTGTCGTAGGGCGCCATAGACTACGTTTGCCTAATCGCGGTCTCCACTCAAGAACATTTGAGCTCCATCGACCATTGGTTCATCTGGAGACATGACCGTCCCATATCCACTTCAGCGTACTGATTCTCCGTGTGAACTCGAGTTGTTATTCAACAAAATCTCTTTAAAAGACATTCCGTTCTATAACCTGAATCTGTGTAATTGTAAAAAGAGACTCTAGTGTGAACTATCTAGATGAACAAGAATCTTTTCCATTAATAGTAATTTATAGTTGTTACGAGTACATTGATAGTTTATATTAAAAAGATAAATAAAATAAATTTTAAAACTAATTTTTACACTCAACTATCGAACATAAAACTATCTAGAGTTATCTACCAATATATTTTAGGCTCTATTGGTAATTACCCGACTATTTTAATACATCTATACTAATATGATAAATTCGAGTGTAACTCTGTCTGCCTATCTGTTACACTTTCACGGCTAAAGCGCTGCACCGACTTCAATATAAATAAATAAATAAATATTTTCTGACATCTAACACACAACGCCATCTAGTCCCAAACTAAGCAGAGCTTGTATTATGGGTACGAGACAACTGATACAAATACTTATATACTTTTTTTTTGTAAATACATACATATTATAGATAGAAAACACCCAAACTCCGAAACAAATATTTGCAGATAATACAAACATTTGATCCGACCCAGGAATCGAACCCGAGACCTCAAGAACAGCAGTCGCGTACGCTACCACTGCGCCACCGAGGCAGTCAGCATTTCTATACCAATATAAATTGGTATAGAAATGTCTTTATTCTTGAGAAACTATATAGGCTCCTTTTTACCGCGATAACGGACATACATGCGGACTGAGCCGCGTGGAAATGCTAGTATATAATAAAGTTGAGTAATTTCGTGCTGATTTTGTCTTACCCAGAAACATGTAAATATAAGTGAAATGTGTCCCAACTTATCACACTAACACGATTTCCATTCTCAAGGGAAATCAATTCTTAGTAAGGATAAAAGGAAGGCGTTCGAATGAAATTTTCAAATCTCATTAGGAGGTAATAGATACAAAGAGGATATTTAATTTATTCGGAATATAATGTTTCCATCGAGTTTTAAGTGGGCAGTGGACCTTTGAAATGCGGTCGTTGAAGCAGCTTAAGAGTTTAGAAGTATTTTATTCAAATACGGATGAAATTTCAATAAGCTTTCAAACTTTTGGAGACTGCTATTAAAACGATCATGGTATGTACGAATTTTAAGTTACTGACAGTTATTTCTAAGAATATTATAATAAAGCCACATACTGAAGGTAGCGTTATTATTTCCTTTCTATCGAAATGCTTCCTAAATGCTTCTGTAGAATACTAATGTACTAACTTACGAACCTAATACTGTTGTATGTTTGATATCAGTGAGGGTCTCGTGGTTAAGGGGTGACCGAGTTGGTTATCACATTGCAAAGTTAAGCAATCCTTGCTAGCTCAGTTTATGGGATGGGCGACTTAATACAGACGGGTCTCGCCCTCTGTGAATCGGAATTAGTTGCGACACGAACATCTGTGATAATCGTTACAGGTAGTTACAGCTGTAAGAAGTCCGACAACAGTCTTTCTACAGAACTTCGATGTCATATAGTAATAGGTCCACTAAAACGTTGTCTAAATTTTGAAAAAAGTAATAGTCGGTAGGTGCAAGGTCTGGTGAGTATGGCGGATGAGGGAGAGCTTCCAACCCCAGCTCTTGCAGCTTGGAGACTATGTTGCCCCCAATTCCATAAAAAAAGTATCAGTAGACTTAAAATCGAACCCCAACCTAGTTTGGCAAAAAGGCTCTGAAAAGTTTAGGTAATTGAAAAACATAGAAATGTGATGAACTTGAAAAATCATTGCATGTTGTAATAATTTAAATATAAAACATTATCTAACGAATATAAACCGCTGTTCTTTACAAAAATTATCCTATCTCAGCGCCAAACATATGCAAATAACGAAATTGAGTTAACAGGAGGATAGATATGCGCGTCGTCGTTAAAACGAAATTGCTTTTATCCTTATGGAAACTCTCATGCATTCAAAGATATGAGGCATGTTCAACGACCCTTATCTAAACATAAATAAGTATAATCAATACAGCATAGAACTATTTTTCCCTATCTTCAACTACAGGTTTTTAGTAGCTGTTAGCAAACTTTATCACGAACGAGCTTTTGGTATGGTATGGTATTTCAGAATTTTCAATAATGAAAAATTCATTTAGGAAAGGTTTGAAAATAAAAAAAAATTGTATCCGCTACCTGTCGTTAGTATTTTTTTAAGTATTGGATAGTTTCTATGGCGGGCCTTGAGCGTGGAGACCGAATCCGGAAATTCCGTAACGAAAATAACCTAACACCCCCCACTCCGACCGGCACAGCGGTGATACTTTTTAGTTTTCCCATCTATCGATGAATAGCAGAACATTTATCATATCTTTTTTGTTTGGTGCAATTTTGTATTACTTATTTAATGAATACCTTTTACCACAATATCCAGGAAACATTCACAAAAAGACGACCCTCAGTTGAGATTTGAACTCGACGCATCATCGTCATATATCATTCACCTACGCCTTCCAGCCAATAAATCGTTACTACTAGTTGTTAAAATTGTTGTTCTTATGCTACTTGATAAATTCTAACGGTCCGGTAATTCTAAACATACATTTTTTTCTTGTCAGTATGGCACCAATTTGAAAAATAGTTTAGTATTTTTCATTCACAATTTTAAACATACTGCATAAATAAATAAATAAATATTATTGCATAAGCTGATAACAAATGCTATGCAATAGCTTTACCGCGGCAGTCCACGAGTGCCACACGTCTTTTTTTATAGAAATAACGAGTATAAAATGGTGGTGTCGCTATCCTGGCGTGACGACGCATCACCATATCAACACTCGGTTTGATTCTCCGAATTAGATGTTTCACATTATAGACATCAATTTGGCCTTTTAAGATTCATTCAGAATACTCGTATGAATAATATACGATGGCGAATAAAATTAATTTGAATGAATGTCGAACTCGGCCACACGTGCCGTTTTGTCTGTAGCGTTAATTAATTCCTGGGTGCAGATATCGGGGCACGTTCCATTGTTTAGAGAAAAGACATCGCATATTAATTTCGAGTTAATATCAATGGCAAACCTCATCTATTCAATATTATGGTACAGAACTGCTACGGTTACCTATAAGACACACATTATACACTGTTCTCCACTTGTTTACCATCCTACTTAAAATATCTTGTTCTAACTGTGACAGAAATACGTTTTTCGTGATGAAAATAATTTCTTCTAGTTAAATTCACTCTCTTTACCTCCTTATAATTCCAGCATATGTTGATTTTTGAAGTGAGAGCGGTGCTGTGCAGTTCAGCGAAATTTATTACGGGATGGGACAAAAATGTTAAACTCGCGACAGGACACGTCGTGACGGGACACGTGACCTGACCTAAGACGCGTAAGACGCTTACGCGAGTGCAGCGGCGCAGGGCGCTTGCGCGAGTGTGCATGATGACAGCTGATGGATCGACTATCTAATATGACATGACTGGTTATATGTTTAGACTGTATAGCATTAACCTTTATTTTTATAACATCACAATAAGCAATTTTTTACTTCTGTTTATCGCGCATCTTATTTAAATGGCAAAGAGGTTCTTTTCAGGCGAGTTTAAACAACTGTTTGTTTATAGTTTTGTGTTTTTACTTCTGTTGGCAGTAAACTAAAAGAACTATTCTTTTTTATTGAACATGGTGTTGTTAAGGAGCTTAACCATCTTTTCAAGAATGGTATCTTGCTACACTTGTGCCGATGTTTTGATACCTTTTTCGCAAAAATATGGCTCAGTCACTCCTTCATAGCTAACACCCCACTAAACTATCACTAAAATGGGATAATGCTCACTTTGTACTCTGTTAACTAATTGGGAAGCTTTTTTAGAGCTTTCAGCATAAATACAATTATTTTGTTTATTAAAACAATGCTCAATTGTAAAAAAAAAAATATCCGTAAACAAAATTTTTCTATGACCTCCCTTTGCGTATCACTTATTTTTTTATATATTTTAGCTGCTCTAAAATGACTTTGCTCTGCCTGATGGAAAGCATGAGCAGACTCCAAGATCACCATCCTCATTGCAAATAAGGACAGTGCAGCATGGTGATCCACACTATGGCCGCCTAGTAAGATGCTTTTTGATTATATTATCATAATCTTTTTTTAAATTATCAGATAAGAAATGACCAGTGCGTCTCTTATAGGTTGCAAGTCCTCAGTCATCTTTTAAATGGTTCTAGGTGCTATCTTTATCTCCCGAAGTAAAACCTTTTGCTTACGAACAGGCTTTCTTCAAATTTTTTCCCTTACTGCTTTGATCGCCTTTTTCGTACAAACACTACGGGGATGGCCAGATCTTTTTCTGTCACAAACAGGGTAGGTTTCATTGTGCCTACCAATAGCCCGGTATACAAACATTTACCTAATACCAAGCGTATGGAGGTTTTTAAAAAATTATATTGACTCCATACCTACTTTATGTAATGCAATCACAGCGATTCAGTTCTCTTTATCGCCCCACTCCATTTTAATATCACAAAATATTTTACAATATACTATCGCGAAAATAAGAAAACATAATAAACGATCGCATATAAATTACAGTTTCCAAATTCAAAAGTAACATTTTGTTTATTTTTTATTGTAACAGTGTTTACGGCCAGACTAAGTATATTACTACTATAATAATATATATGTTCATACCTAGAATACTTAGATATATAATTTAATCTTACCCTGCGCTTACTCTTGACATTATCGAGTTGCCTCTGCGTGCATTCGCCAATCGATTGAGAACCCCACAGCTCGATGCCGACCCTGGAGTAAGTGTACGTCATCGACGTGATAGGCAAAAAGTACGTTAGCACCATGAAACAGACGTTGTACCTGTAAACACATTAGTTTCTTACAACCCATTTTATGATTTATTTGTTCAGGTTTATTATAGTATGTTGGTCACGCGAGGTAAATACAAATGATGTAAGATCTAAATCTAAACATTAAGGAAATAGTACTCGTATTAACAATAGCTGGTCCCGAGTTTGTGAGTTTGATTCATAATCGGCTATCCCGGTGATTTTAATATTTTGATAGTATATAATTTTTAAGTACCATATCTATATATATAAAAGAGGAAGGTGACTGACTGACAGACCCAGAGATCAAGGCACAGCCCAAACCGCTGAACATAGAATCCTTAAATTTTGCATGTAGGTTTTTTATATAACGTAAGTGAGCGATAAGAATGGAATTTTGGAAATTCCACCGGGGATAAATCCACCACATACGGGGGTAAATCCGGGAGTGGAAGTGTGCGTGAGCGAAGCCGCGTGCAAAAGCTAGTTATTTATAAACATACTAGTCTACAATCTGCATATTAACTCACATTATTTTAAAGCGTTTCAATTACAATTCAATTCATTGGATCTACCATATCACTCTAAATGTCGACCTTACGATTTCTCTACTATTCGATAAAAGCTTAAAATACATCGCAAAATATAATTCTCTATGAACTAGATTTTCAATAAAAGTTAAATACACTCACCAGTATTCGAGTTTGGACCTTGTAGTCATTCCGTCAGGCCATTCGGAGAAACATACTTTCCTATAAAACAATCATGATATTAATACAGTAAATTTGTTCAGGTTTATTATAGTATGTTGGTCACGCGAGGTAAATACAAATGATATAAGATCTAAATCTAAACATTAAGGAAATAGTACTCGTATTAACAATAGCTGGTAAAATAATGCAGTCAGAGTGGCCGCGTTCTGGTCTGCTACGATCTGACTACACTGACACGAAACGTTTGCCGTCGAAACGCTAAGAAGAAGAATACAGTAAAACCTAAACCATTCTTCATTTATTAACATCGACTCAGTACTTAATAGCTAGCATTAGATGAAATATGGAAATGTGTCAAAAAACTGAAGGTTTTATAAAGAGACCCTATTTCCAGGATAACAGATGTACAATGCTGTGTGGAGGTAATCTCTACGCCAGTGGATGAATTGATTTCGGAACACGAATTTAAAGAACTATTCGTATTGTTTTATCTCGACGAATGTATCAAAGGAAATAACATATCTTTTAATACAGGAAGTTTAGTATAAAAGAATCCATGACATCAAGTATTTAGTGATCATTTGTATCAGAACACTAAATTTAAGTAGGTATATTCGAACCTTCAAGGGAATATTTAAAATATTGGTATTTATTGTAACATTATTTTGAATGTCATACCTAATCAATATAATCAACCAGCTTTTACCCGCGTATATGCCTATCAAGAATCAAAGTATCTCCTTGCCGAATTTCATTGAAATCGCTGCAGCGAATTTATAATATTCAGTTTAATGTTTGTAGATATATTTGAATGACGCTATACTGCTTAATTTAGCCTGATTAATTCTGTTACATATTTTGGAAGACCAGATAAAATTAAGTGATGACATTATTTTTTCATTCATTTTGTTGGCGCCTATTGTACTTTGTGTACTACATAGTACACAAGATATGCTTTGCGATGACATTGTAATAAGTTATTTATATGACGTGATAAAAGTTAGCGTACTTATTCTGAAAACCTACTCAAATTGTAATAGTCATCAAGAGAAGTAAATAATTAACTATTCAAATACAGATTTGACATTTATCAGTATTAATATATTCAGAGATGAAAAATTTATGCTTTAGTTAGAACACGCTTTCACAACAATAATTACTGAAATATGGACTAACGTTGCTCTTTTATTAAAGCAGTACCAATTGAATATGTTTTATTTAACGTTTAAAGCATTATTTAAAATCGTCGCCACAAAACTTTTCCAAATTTGAATCTCTAGTTTGGCTTGTGTCTTCTAGATGGCATAATACGGTTTGTACCAGCAAAATTAAATGAAAAGGGATATTTATACATTTATACATAGGCATGGTAAACTAGGGTTCCTCAAGGAAATAAGCGGTTCTTAACATCGGCGTCTAATTTAAATTAAAAGTAAAAACAAATCTTACTAATAATAACATACCTTATTGATCCATCAGGTAAAATGTCGTTATCTGTAGTGAAGTAGATAAGGTTCGGGCTGCTGAGAATAGAACT
This sequence comes from Spilosoma lubricipeda, assembly GCA_905220595.1. Lineage (NCBI taxonomy): Eukaryota > Metazoa > Arthropoda > Insecta > Lepidoptera > Erebidae > Spilosoma > Spilosoma lubricipeda. The sequence continues at coordinate 10,189,372 of HG992282.1, read as the reverse complement.
CCACACCCAGATAGCTGCCGTGATGCCAAGCGTAGCTCGCTTACCCAACCGGGGTCTCAGCGGGCTCATGATGGCCACATACCTTAGAAAAGAGTTCATAAATTCAAAATTATGGAAGTAGGTAAGGTGTACTCAAGGGATTGTTTTAATTCTATTAGCGAATGTTATTTGTTGTTGTTTTTACTCACAAATTGTGTGATTTGTTATCTATATATATTGTAATCACAAATTTTAACGAAAAAGCGACTTCAAGGAGGGGACCAAATTGAAGTGAGACCACATGGGAGGCACCAGCTTTTAAATAAAAAAGAATCATCAAAATCGGTTCACCCAGCCGAAAAAAAAAACAAACATAAATATAGTCGAAATGATAACCTCCTCCTTTTTTGAAGTCGGTTAAAAACTAATCCCTATTTGCCTTGATCATGTGTGAACGGCTGAACCGATTTGGTAATTCTTTTTAACACGCTTTTATTAGCTTCACCTGTATGTATTTATATTTAACTGCCTCGGTGGCGCAGTGGTAGCATACGCGACTGCTGTGCTTGAGGTCTCGGGTTCGATTCCCGGGTCGGAACAAATGTTTGTATGATCTGCAAATATTTGTTTCGGAGTTTGGGTGTTTTCTATGTATAATATGTAGGTATTTACAAAAAAAAGTATATAAGTATTCCTATCATTTGTCTAATACAAGCTCTGCTTAGTTTGGGACTAGATGGCGTTGTGTGTTAGATGTCCGAAATATTTATTTATTTATTTATTTATTATTTGTAACAAAATCTTTTAACTTCATTTTCATCTACTTCTAGGAGTCTGATTACCTTGAAACAAAGGGGTCAAGAGCCGATGACACCACAATAATGTGGAAAAAAAATACCAAAAAAACATAGTTTTAAAAACTAAGCAAACACGCTTTTGTAAATATACCAAACTATATAAAGCATGGGGTGCTTACTGAAAATATTTCAATAATGTCGCCACACGCTTTTTCAACATCACGCTACGACCAATAGAAGCTGGATATCGACCGAAAATGTTGGGGAGTGGGAAAAAATATTTCTTTTGGAGACACGCAGACGAAATGCGCGTGTCAACTGGTAAACTATAAATATAAATAAAATAAATAAATATTTTGGACATCTAACATAAAACTATAAACTTTGAGCCAAAATCCATGTGTGATTTATTGAAAAAAATATTAACGTGAAAACATCTTAGGCTTTAATATCAATTGGAAAGCTTATAAATGAACAGTGAATTTTAAACAAAAGTAACAATTTGAATCGCACATAAATCTTTATATAATCATAAACAGTAAAAATTTTAGGAATATTTCTTACGCAGTACATATCTTTTAATACTTAATTTTAACAACTTGGACGGGAATGTCGAGGAAATATACGGTTATTCTACGAATCGTTTTAAGAAATCTGACAAAATAAAAGGTTACAGAAGAAGATGGTAAAATCTTAGAATAGGATCGTTAATATATTTTGTACATGAAGTAAAACGGTAACAAACAGGAAAAACTGTGATTTTTTATTATAATTTATATTTTGAAATTGATAAACTAAACTTCTATTTTGTAAATAACAGATTGCTAACGTAAAGACAGTACATACGAGTATATTTAAAGCAAAAGATGTTGATCATGATTTTTGCATAAAGAACATAACAAAAAAAAAAAGAATCAAAATCTTAACAATTGACAAATGAAAATTAATAGAATGTTGTTGCTAACGGCAACCATATTTGAAAAAAAATTTTTTTTCTGATAATCCTAATTTCAGCAACCTCACATAAAAGATCGTTAGTTAATTCTTTCATTACATTTCACCGAGTAATAATAATAATCATCAATAATAACCCACCGGGTAAATGAGATTTTCGAAGATTTTTCCTATCTCTGGATGTAATACGTATGATTTGCCTGTCTCAAAGGTAAAAACATTTATTTGTTATGAGAGAAGAGAGATCTTCAATTAACACTTTATTACTATTTTATTTGCACCAAAAGTGGTATTGGCAATATACGTTGCAGTATCTCTATCTTACAAGATTTGTTTTATTTTGGGATGTGTTACACAGGCGGAAAACACCAGTAAACAGTTGTAATCAATTAACTTGTAAATATGATTGGGCTTCCGCGGTAATAGAAACAAACAGTCTCAAGGACTTAAGACACTGAGACGTCCGGAATGTTTACGTCATTATCTGTGCATTTACATTTACTGGAACAATTTCGGTCGGGTTTCCTTCTTTCATTAACTGTACTAACAAATTTCTTGTATCAGGTTTCTTTTAATTAAAGAAGATCGAATGAAACAAAAATAAATGAAATCGAAAGACAAATGCTGTTGAATAGAGACAGTTTTAAAAAAAAGCGGCCAAGTTCGAGTCGGACTCGCCTATGAAGGGTTCCGTAGCAGCAAGTAACATAATATAAAAGTTCTTGTAGTTCGTTGTAACTTTGGTCGTTGTTTTAATAATAGTGCATTTTTTTTAAAAGGTAAATTACGTATTAAAAAAAATACTTACTAGGTCTCGTTCTAACCAATTTTCGGTGGAAGTTCGCATGGTAATGTACATCACATATTTTTTTTTAGTTTTATTATTCTCTTATTTCATAAGTTACAGTGGGGGGAACACATTTTACCACTTTGAAATGTCCCTCGCGCAAAGTTTTCAGTTTGAAAAAAATCAAATTAGAAACCTCAATATCATTTTTTAATACCTATCAATAGACGTGTAGGATACACGGATGGGTTTGATAAAAAACAATTTTTGAGTTTCAGTTCTAAGTACGGGGAACCCCTAAATTTTTTTTCGATTTTTGATTGGAGAGGCCTATGTCCAGCAGTGGACTGCGATAAGCTGATGAGGGTGATGATTTTTGTTTGAAAATCTTAATGCGGTTCACAGAATACATATACTTACCAAGTTTCAATAGTATAGTTCTTATAGTTTTGGAAAAAAGTGGCTGTGACATACGGACGAATAGACAGACAGACATGACGAATCTATAGGGGTTCACTTTTTGTCATTTGGCTTCGGAACCCTAAAAACCGTGATTTGTAAATTCGGTCTAATAAATTAAGTTCCGTTTTTTAGATTAAAAGTGAATAAATTGAAAATATACAAGTAATCTCCTTTCTAAGAAGAGCCCTGACTCCAGCAGTGAACGGCTTATGATGATGTAAGTAAAACTACTTCTTGATGTAAACAGGAATTATTTTTTTTATATTTAAATATGTAAATAAAAAGAAAAAGTAATAAAAATAATATTACTTAATTTTAATTTTTTTAAACATTAGACACACAACGACATCCAGTTTCTAACTTCATGCAATTCTTTTATGTATGGCTCCGCCAAAATAACTCTACTCTGCCTGATGCAAAGCTTAAGCAGAATCCAAGAGTAGTGGTCACCATACTAACCACACACGTGACCATCACAATTGTGGCTTATTTATATACATCATTGGGCCTCCGGTCTCGCACTCACCAACGTAACACGACAGCACGAAAGCTGTCATTTTATGTTGATTTTCTGTGCGAAAATAGTACCGCCCCGGTCGAGCCAGCCCGTTCGTGTTGAAATCAGCATGGTTCTACTACCTTGATTCATATGAATATTTGGTCTGACCAAGGGGTCTGACCCAGGATCTCAAGCACAGCAGTCTTGTGCACCACCGAATAATTTAACCATGTTAAATTAATAATATTTATATTTATATTTATTTATTTATAGTTAAATTAAAACGGTTTACACCAATTACATTAATTAACATTGAAACAATTGATACTACAAAACAATAACATAAAAATTAAAAAGAAATAATAACAAAAATAACACAAAACATAAAACAAAATTAATATGGCACTGTGGACTTCCTGGCGTATGCCTTCTCACAAAACACCAAACAAACTCCCACAATGTCACTCCATCCATCCACAAACAAATCACACTCAGGGTTGTCGATCAGGAGGGTATTGAGCGCTTCGAGGGTACGACAAACGGGAGACTTTGCTCTAGCGACTGTGTGACATACCGGTTGCGCAAACAATTTACGTCGACGGCTTTGACGATGTAGACAATAGTTGACGGGCACATATAGCCTACATAATACATTGTGGAGTTCAGGACAGTCAATCCCCCCACGAAGAGTTTTACCAAATATCAACAGCTGATGAAGACCTCTTCTAACCTCCAAAGAATTAAATCCTAAAACCCCCAATAAATAATTGGTTGGGTACATGTAGGGATAGTAGTAATAAGACCTTTTAAAGAGGTATCTGAGAAAGGTCTTTTGCACTTTTTCGAGCATCAGAGTTTGGTTCGCCGTATGGGGGTTCCAGACGCAAGCATTCGCCTCTAATTTGCTTCTTACCAGCGCGATGTACAAGAGCCCAATGACTGATGGATTCTCAAACTCCTGGGTGTTACGCAGAACAAATCCTAAGCGTCTGAACGCTTCCTGAGCCAGAGAGGAAACATGATCACCAAATGTCAAACGTTGGTCAAAAGTCACCCCCAAATCCTTGATGTTGCTGACACGAGTAATAGATTTGTCAGCTAAGGTGTAATTATGCAGGATAGGTCGTGACTTCCTGGAGTAGGTCATTATGTAGCACTTATTAGTGTTGAAAAGCAATCTATTTTTAATGCTCCACTGCTGAACCATGTTGATATCTTTCTGTAGCAGTTTACAGTCATCGTTGGTGTTTATTTGCATGATCAGTTTCAGATCGTCAGCATATAGCAGGCATTTTGCAGATCGAACCTCATTCACCAGATCATTTATCATAATCAAGAACAGGAGTGGGCCTAAAACTGATCCCTGACTCACACCAGACAGAGTATTATAGTGCCTGGACTCGAAACAACCGAGTCTAACGAACTGTTTGCGATCACGCAGATAGTCTGCAAAGAAAGTGAGAAAACCCGATGAGAATCCAATAAGGCCCAACTTCGTCAAAAGCACATCATTGTCTACCCGATCGAATGCCTTACAAAAATCGAAGTAGACAACATCAATCTGCCCTCCAGAGTCCATGCCCCTTGAAATAATGTCTACACTGATCAAAAGATTCGAATCAACTGAACGACCAGACCGAAAACCATGCTGAGCGTCAGACAGAAAAACATTTATGTGTCGATAAATTACCGAGTGGAGAATATGCTCAAAAACTTTGGCAACAGTTGGTAGGACAGCGATTGGTCTGTGGTTTTCAACAGAAGATTTGTCACCCGTTTTGGGAATAGGTGTCACACGTGATAACTTCCATTGTCTAGGATAAATACCTGATTGGAGAGATAGGTTGAAAAGATAACACAAGGGCACCATAAAAGTGTCCTTACACCCCTTAAGTATAAAAGCAGGTATATTATCAGGACCAATTGAGCTATTGGCTTTGAGTTTGTCAATACCTTTAACTACATCCTGAGGGAATAGAGACGGAAGAGGCACATTACCCCCTTCACATCCCACCCTCGTAGAATTTGAATTGAGCTCTGGTACATTAGGCAAGAATACACTGGCAAAATATTGTGCAAATGCCTCAGCCGCCTTGACACCTGAACAAGATTCTCCGTTGTATGTGACACTTGGTTCGAAGCCACCTTTCGATCTATAATAATATAATAATAATCTTATACCATATTTAAGGTATATTGCAGCTAAAGTAACCTTAAGGTCTGTTTTGCCATTTAAGGGGTTCTAAGCTCATTAATACATAAGCTTGCTACGTTATGGGAATACTATAATAATAATTAAATAGGTCTTAGTACTGTTTATATTCAGAGTAAGTTCCGAGACGTTATTTTGCCTAGCGTAAAATAGATTCATGAGTAACTTGTCTGAATATATTCACGTAAAATAGTCCCTCAAGTGGGAGGGTAGATGACGTCATTTAAACAATTAGGCTGGCTACAGACCTTGATTGTCGTAATTAGCTAAATTAAATTAATTTAGTAAAACGTATCATATGGTGTCTAATTGGCAACAAAATTCGAATAAAATATCGAGAGGTAATTTTCATTTATTTAAAGAATTTGTAGTGTACCACGTAAATTTAAATTGATAATGTAGATTTGAGCAAAAAATAACGAATTCTAATGCTGCAATGAGCGTTTGTAGGATTCGAGAAAAGTTTTTCTTATAACAATTGTAAATACCGCTATTTATAAATTGAAGTAGAAAGCTATGTAATATGTAATAAAGGATATTAAGCCAGCCGTGAGACAATTCAAAGAATCGTTACTACAGGGACTATGAAATATGAGATATGCATCATACGAATAGTAGAGAAATGAGTTATTGCGAATTCATGACGTCTAGGCTGAACCCTTTTATTTTATTTCACTTACATATATTCCGCGAGAAGTGGTAACGTCAAAATGAAATGGGCGTAGCTATTTATGTCTGTATATTTTTTTTGCTCGTTTTTTCATATCAATTCGACATGTACTCATATAAATTGAAATGAAGTGAAAGAAACCAGAAAAGTAGACTTTGGCGATTGAAGGGGTCTAAGTAATTCAGATAGTGAAGTAATATATAATAGTATACGTAAAAAAGTAATACGGACGGCGATTACAAAACTGAAACATGTATTGTTTACACAAAAAAGTCTAACAGTAATATTTCACACAGATAGAAGTTTCGAAAACAAATTTATACTAAGCAATCTTTACTTAATTCTTAGACTAGAGGTTGCCCGCGGCTCTGCCCGCGTCAATGTAGGTTATCGCGGTAAATAGTAGCCTATGTGTAATTCTGTTGTATATGCTATATTACTGTAAAGTTTCATACAAATCAGTTCAGAAGTTTTCATCAATTATTTATTATTATTGATTCGTACTACCTAAAAAACGGCAGAAAAACCTAAGTCGAACACTTCTTGGGTGCACATTGGAGTTAAGTACAGTGAGACGTTGACTATACATGTTGACACTAGAACGTACAATGAAGGTTGAAGCGGCGGCGAAGGTCAGAGGCAAAAGCCTACGGCTGCTGGGCCATCAGCGCTGACAATCGCCGCGCTGACAGCTACCCGTTATTCTAACCCCTCAGGTGTCACGTCACTTTGACATAAGCATAGCTTGAGTGTCACTAATAAGAGTTTCCCGAACATTTCCCTCGATAATTTCCCGACTCGCGGTCATTGACCGGCCAGTGGCTGGCCGGTGACACAATAGACGATGTTTTTATACGGCCAATGAATGGCCGTGGACACCTTAGGGGCTAAAAGCTTTTCAGCGCTGTCGATCAGCATGACTCTAAAACCAGCCTTAATAACTTACCTGTCCACGCTGATGGCTAGTAGAGTGAACACAGACGCCGATATGCTGAGTACCGCTACGAACTGACAAAACTTGCAGTAGAAGTGTCCAAAGGGCCAATCAGAATTCAGCATGTACGTAAAATTGAAAGTCACGTTCAATGTTGATACCATCGCGTCTGCCACCGATAAATTCACTGAGGGAAGAAAAAATACAATTAGTATTTCATTATTACTTTCCTGTTCAATATTCTATGCGTTTTTCTACTCATCAAAGTAATATTAGATTTTTCTGTTGCTAAGTTTATCTATTTCTATATTTTAGAAGTGGTCATCATATATCCTAAGGAAATAATCCAATAATGCTAATACTAGACCGCTTCAACCTATACTAAAAATAAAATGGTGTGTCTGTTTGTAAATTTAAAATAACAGCTTTTTAATAAATACACGGTGCATATATCAAAATAACACTTTTTACATTTTTTGTCTGTCTCTCTGTTTGTTCCGTCTGTCTGTCTGTCTGTCTGTTCGTTCCGGCTAATCTCTGGAAAGCTGATAATCTAAGGAGTAACTTAGGCTTCTTCTTTAGACTATATTCTTTAGATTATCAACGCGGGGCTCAGCTAGTCTAATATATATTACTGCAATACTACTTTAAATTAACATATTCTAAGATTTGTAGAATATCCTACTTATCTCCACAAGAGTAGAGAACAGCTGATCTACTTAATAGTTCAGTATAACTTTCTTACAAAATTCGCCGAATTTGGGAGAAAACATCGGCCAAATAAAATTTTACCAACCACTTTTGCAACTGACTGCAAGTGCATACTACTGTTAATATCTTGAAGTTATTATTATTATTATTTTTTTTTTGTTCTTTATTATGTAAGGAATTTTTGTACATGGTGTACATGCCAATTCCATCGTAACTTACAAAGTTATAACAAAATACATAAATATATTTATCAACTTAACCCAAACTCATTAACGAACACTGAAGGCCTCAAACATTTGCCTTGACGTTGCTGACAAGGGTGCTGAAAGCAGTTCATGGAACATACCCATGGCTATGCTGTGCAGACTTAGAGTCCTCATCAAGGTTTCCCTTGCCGTCTCAAATCGAACACATTCCATCAACAAATGGTGTACATCATCTATTTTTCCACATACAGGGCAGTTTGGAGAGTCTGACACACGCATCAAAAACAGGAACTTGTTTGATGGGATGTGTCCTGATCTTAGACGAAGCGCAACAACGATTAGTCTCCTATTCAACCCCCCATTCAAAAGCCAAGGAGTACGAAGGGGCTCACTTTGTATGGTCTTGTACCAGATACCCTTCTCTACGGATCGCTTATCAAAATATTCCTTCCATTCTTGGAAGAGATAATTTTTATACTTTGGTAATAAGTCTGTATAGTATGGTAAAACATCCACCATCTTTCCATCTAAAGCTGCTTGGCACGCGAGTTTGTCAGCCTCTTCATTTCCTTTTAGGCCTATATGTGATGGAACCCATTGCAACTTCAGTTCAATGCCTTTTATATTAATTTCATGTATTTCTGAAAGGATATCATAGGCTATCGGTACACCTCTGCCGCCAGAGGCGCATCGAGCTATATGATGTAAAGCGCTTTTACTATCCGTGCAGATAAGAATGGACTTGTATTTAACGGATCGGGTATATATAAGGGCTTCTAAAATTGCAATTAGTTCCATCGACATTATTGAAAGATCAAATGTACTTTTAAATCTGTTAGTAACAGAATTGTCTGTCATAATATTGGGGTCATAAAAGGCTGCACCATCGGTGAATATGGCATACCAACCATCATATTTTGAATTTAGTTCTGAAATAACATTATATTTTAAAATATTTTTATCATACGTTTTTTTAGGGAACTCCAAACTATCTAAGTAAAATTCTATCACATTCTGTATATTTATGTTGGTAACCCAAATTTTAAGCCGAAACATGTTTAATGGTGCTGATGACGATATTACTTCGTTTTTCATTACATTATAAATTTGAACAAGCAATGGCGTTCTCTTCCTTTGCCAATATGACTGGTTACAAAGTATGCTAAGATCTATAAGTAGGGTAACTATTACATTATTTGCTTGCGACAAAACTTTCAAATAAAATTTACAAACTAAATATTTTCTACGAAAATGCAATGGAGGGACGCAGAGCTCTGACTCCATCACATGTATAGGTGTGCTTCTTATAAAGCTACCTATAATCCGTAATGCCTGGTTTTGGACCTTATCTAACTTACTCGTATGAATTTCAGCACTATTATCGTATAAAAAAGAACAATAATCAATTCTACTTCTAATTAAAAATAAGTAGATCTTACGTAAATGTTTTGGATGTACGCCCCATGTTGATCCCGCTAGAGCTTTAAGAAGATTAAGATGTCTTTGCGTTTTTTGATAACATTCAGTGATCTGTTTCCCCCATCTTAGAGAACGGTCGAGCCAAATTCCCAGATATTTGTATTCTTCTACTAATTCTAAAGTACTGTTATTAATTTTTATTTGTAACTGATGTTTTCTTTTACCCCTGCTAAATAAACAAAATTTAGTTTTACTCTGTGACAAAATTAATCCTAATTTAATTAATATAACTACTACAGTATTCAATGCATTTTGTATATTATTCACACTTTTCACCAAGTCAGTCTCACTGCTATAAATTACGAAATCGTCAGCATATTGACCTATAAACACGTTCTGTATATCTCGACATATTTGCCTGGTGGCTATGTTAAAAAGTAAAGGAGACATAGGATCACCTTGCGCTAGGCCTTTACCTGTATATCGTATAATAATGTTATTCTTGTCTATATCATCCCTCATTTGTAAATGTCTTTCTGACAAAAAAAACCATATATATGTACATAACCTTTTACCTACCCCAATCCCATCAAGAATGTTTACTAATTCATCAATTAAAATATTATTGTAAGCGTTCTCAATGTCTAAGAAACATGCAAGTGTTGGTATATTATTTGCAAATCCTATTTGTATTTGTACCCAAACTGTATTTGTATTTGTACCAACTAGACGAACCAAGTTTTCGTAGCACGATTGACTCTTCCTAAAACCTGTCGTATAAGGGGATAGTAATTGATTATGTTCCGTGTACCACTCCAGACGTTTCGTTATCATCGCATGTAGAATTTTGCATACACATGACATTAAAGAAATGGGACGTAACTTTAGATCATTGTTATTCACATAAGTTTCTCGTTTAGGTATTGGGACAATGCGAATTTCTCGCCATTGAGCGGGTATTTCTCCAGTTGTGAAAATTAAATTATATATTTTTAGCAAATGAAGCTTGGCACATGTGGGTAAATAACATAGCATTGAGTATGATATCTCATCATCACCCGGAGCTGTATCCTTCTTTTTTAAACAATTTTGTAATTCTTGGAGAGTGAAATCACTTTCCAGAAGATCGTTGGTAGATTGAATGGTCGGTGCGTTCGATTTCACATAGTCGGGAGCTAAACTACATAAAAGTTCTATCTTTTTATCCTCACTAGTAAACGCTTTAGATGACCTTCGTCCTTTTAACCATCCTAGTTGTTTCCACATATCCGTTAATTGAGTTTTTTCATCGATATCGTCACAATACTTCTGCCACTTCTGTCGCCTAGCTCGATGAATAGCAGTTTTAGCTTCAGAACTAATTTTACCTAAGATGGTAAGATTCGTTGGGGTTGGATTTTTTCTGAACTGACTCAAAGCAAGGCGACGTTGAGCAATCAATTTAGAGAGGGATGGATCCCAATAAGGCTGAGGTCGAAAGTTGCTATTAGGATTATTGAATTCTTTACTTACTGGAATATATAAGTCTGCTGCGTCATTTAATTGGCTAATAAAAGTATTATATTCTAATTGAATACTTGTTTGTTTGAAATTAGTAATAGAGTAATACTTTTCTACATGTTTAGCGTATTTCTCCCAATCTGCCAGACTAAATTTGCGTTTTTTATTTACCTTTATAGTATCTCTAAAGTTGAATTTCATTTTAATTACTAAATGATCGCTACCGAGATTATCATTGGTAACTTCCCAATCAAAACACATGGCTAAGTCGCTAGAGATGAAAGTTACGTCTGGAGATGTTCTATGCAAAACATTATTAACCATTTTAATTCTAGTTGAGTGACTACCGTTTAGTGATATAAAATGTTGTAAAGCTGCATCATATACTTGTCCTCCCCTTGAATTATTTTTACTCGACCAATTTGTGTGGTGCGCATTAAAATCCCCGGTTATTAGGCAATTGCGAGTAAATTTTGAAAAGAGGTTGTCCCAATCCGATTGGATGGTATAAATAGATGGCGCACAGTAAAGTAGAACTAAATGTCTAAGTTGGTCACAGTTTAATAGATTGATGGAGACCACTTCTATTCCACGATTGATTAGGTTAAAGCAACATTGTTCGACCTTAATTGAATTGTGAACCATAATCGCCACTCCTCCGTATCCATCATCTCGATCTTTACGATACAACTGGTAACTACTTACATGTAAATCAGACTCAGGTTCCAACCATGTCTCGCATATGAGGGCTATGTGAATTTTATTATTTGACAGAAATTGTTTCAGATCAGTTAGTTTAGGTCTCAAGCTCTGCGCGTTCCACTGCATTATATTCGACGTAAAATTCTTTTGTAAATTAGCCATTTGTAAATAATGTTATCAACTTTGTAAATAAATCTTGCTTCTTAACCAAATCTATGACAAACTTTACACACTCTTTTACTATGTAACTAAATAATAATTTCATTTTATCTATAAAACCCTTATTTTCTACACAAATGTCTTTTATTTTATTGATGAATAACTTAAAACTAAAATTATCATGTTTTTGCTGATTGCCAGTATTCCTTTCCATATTAGGTTCCACATTAAACCAGTTTTCTTTGTCATAACGGGTCTCTTCCTGCTGTTTTTTTTTGTTCTTACTCTTCTGTTTCTTTCCCATGGCTAGAGATTGGGACTTATCATTCTGGTTTTTGTCATCGTCAGAAGAATTAATGTCCTGTTCCTCCCTATCTGAGAATAATGTTCCAAATGAATTGTTTGCAACCACATCCCTATAAGATCTCGATCGGTCATTCTTATTCCCGATGATAATTGAAACAGAGTCCAAGTTATTGTCTATATTTTGGCTCTTGTTTGTCATTGATTTTCTGCTGTCCAACCATTGCATTAGGGCTTTTCGATAAGTGCAGTTCTTGCTAGACATTATTTTTCTTATTTCCTTTTCTTTCATAAATAAAGGACAAGACTTATCTAGAGCCATATGCGATCCTTTACAATTTGTACATGTGTAGTTCGTAATATCACAATTTTCGTGAGGGCCACTACATTTTGGGCATATCCTCTTTTTGTTAGGGCAAAATCTGATAAGGTGGCCATATCTCCAACATCCAGAGCATTGTGAAACAGGGAAGGTATATGATTCCACTTTAAATCTACATCCATACGCATATACGTATGGGGGTAAAGTGGAGCTCTTAAAACAAAGACGTATAGTACCACTGTCTACCCATTGGCTCATTTCATTTAATCGCTTTAACCTTTTCACCGATATAATTTCACACTCACATTGTAAAATATCGCTTATTTCTTTATCATCAATATCCAAATCTGTATCTCGTAGAACTGCATAGGATAAATTAATTTCATCAGTCATTTGACATCTGTACCCCAAAGAGTCCATTTTTTCACAACTAATTAGTTTCTTTGCACTTTCTTTGTCTTCCAAGTGTATAAGTACTTTATATAAACCCTTATATTTAATTTTTGAGATATTCTGTATGTTTTCGGTTTTAAGAAGCTTAGCCATAGCAAATTGTTTTGGTAAAATCTCTTTTGACGTTAGCATAACCATAAAGACATCTTGTTCTGATTTCCTTTGGCTTGTTTTGTCTGATACCTGCCTAAAATGGTTTGACAGCCGTCTTTTACCTTTTCTGACTGTAATGAAGCCTCCATCTTCCTCTATTATCTCTTCACTATCTTCTCGAACTCGTTTTTCAACATTTCTTTGAATAATATTAGTACTACTCACACCTTCTTTGTGTACGTCTACACTAACTTGTTGCTCGCTCACAGTATTCTCCTCATCCATCACGTCACTCCCGCTGGACTCACTAGGATCCATATTTACTCCAACACCACTTGACAACACAAGATAAAATTAAATGGGGGTAGTTGTAAAAGTTACGTACGAACGCTACGCAAACTTCGCTAATGACGCGTGCGTATGCTACCGCGTCTCGCGCGCAACTGCGATCTTGAAATTATAAGCAATGATCTGCAAAATGAATCGTTAGGGTAAAAGATTCTAAAGATGCAACGAAGAACTTACACTTTTGGTTCACGTTTTAAAGCTGAAAGCTAGTATAGTTGTTGCTAATTAAAAGTTCTTTTGTTAGTGTTCCATGTTAGATAATACTGTCAAATATTTAAAAACTAACGGCCCTGACCAGTTCCTGATAATGTTTCGGTTATGCATTTGCAATTTAACACAATTTAATAGACAAAAGTTTTAGTTTAACAAAAAGAAGATACATATATGTATATCTGGACACATATGTCTCTATCCAAGACTCGTGAAACCGAAATCTGTAGTTATTTGACAGATAGGTAGACATTCTATGAAGGGCTTTATCAGCAAGCGGCGAAACTTGCCCTAACTCTCAGAAGGTGCTTTTTAGCCAGAGTTTCCTAATTTAGACTGTTTTTGCATTTCAATGTGCCGTATAATATTATTTAAGCGGACATTTATACTAGTCCAAGGTATGAATATCGAAAGCATTTATAGTAAATATTAGATAAATATCATCCTGCTTTACTTATTGTACTTTAATCATATTTAATTCAATTCATCAAAATTATGACGAAAATTAAATACTTAATCTATTGCTACGCTTACCAGTACCTATGTTATTTTTAATACTATAAATTTTGTTCTGTGTTTTAAATGAGAATTCTTTCGTATTTCATAGAACCTTTTATAAAACGTAAAAAACCGTTCCTAATACGTTTAAACGTTTTATTTTATAAGCTTATAGTTTTATACCCAATTCAAACTGTTGTAGTAATAATGAAAACTGTGCAGATAACTTTCAAAATGGCGTAATAAATAGTTATTCTATGGAAGATAGGAATGTAAAAACGTTATTTTTTTTTTAATGTTTATCGTTGGATTGTGTCTAAATTGAAGTTGAGGGAATAATTGTTTGTACAAAATTATAGATCATTTTATTTTCAACAACTTTTTCCAGAAACTTTTTCGATTGGGGGTCTATTCTCGTCGAATCCGATTGTTAATAATAATATGTCATCACAGAGATGGATTCACATATAAAAGTTCGCCCTATTGCTCCATCGTTACTCAAACTTTATTTTTATCTGTTTGTTGCCATACATTTTTTCCCTATCCAATTCATTTATCTTGTCATATTATTTCACAAACCTTGTGGTAGATACATACATACTTAAATATCAATGTATTTATGTTAATATTGCATTGATTTCTTCTCAACTAAGTTATAGGCGAAATAAATCTCTATTTATTAGAAGAAGTAAAAGCTTCTTTAGGCATGTTGAGCACTTTTTGGTTGAACAAAAATCATAGAACTCGTAAGTCATCGTCACCGATCGCTTCCAAGGTGCTATAAGCATACTGGTGGTAATTCTCTTGGTGTCGTCACTAAACTAAAATTCACTAAAATTTGTCATTGGATTATGTACTCTAATTCCATCTCTTTACAGTCCATTTTTCAATACCAACTAAAATTTGATCGGAGGGACACGCTTGTTTGTTTCTAAAAAAAACTAAACGGAACTCTAAATGTACTAATTACAAGAAATAATTATGTAAGTAATTTAGTCGGCACGTATTCAGACGACGTCTAAGTTTAGTGCGAGATGTCAAGTTTATGTCACACGTTTCAGTTTAAACGATCAACTAATTAACTAATTTTGGTTATGCTAAAGAAAATTTTATTTGTTTAAGTAATAAACAAGCGTGTGTTTCTGATTAACGTGTCTTTGGTACTGAACTAAACGCAGTGACAGCTGAGATATTGAAAAATGGACTGTAAACAGATGAGATTAGAGTTTATAATCCAATAACAAATTTTAGTGAATTTTAGTTTAGTGATGACACCAAGAGAATCACCACCACTGTCTATATATGTACACAGATATACTTCCGTTTATTTAGTTATTAGTATACATTAAAATATATACAAAGAATATTTCACTCTACATATATATCCATATGTGTACTTAGTTTTCATTTCTATCGGCAGTCCTGAAAACTGGCCCGCATTTCTTTTTCACTTTTCAATACTAATTGCACACCATCTTGTTATAAAGATGTTACATTTTTACACTTTTAAAGTTCGTAAAGTTTTCACTTACCCAAGAAGTAATTGGTGACACTCCTCATCCGTTTATTTGCAAGGACTATCCATATGACTACAAGATTGCCCACGGTGGCCACGACCACCATTCCTGCGAACAGCACCGTCCACAACACCTGCCGCCACCAGGGAAGGATGAACGACTGGTACGTCTGGGAAACAAAGAAAACATATAACATAGCATACGAATGCGTAAGCTCTGCAAGTCATTAAGAATTGATTTTAAAAAGGTGTAAAGTCGTTATTATACATGTCTTACTAGTCTCTTACATCGAAAAAAAATTTAGTAAACACTACTTTCGCAAATAGCCGAATAATAACGCACATGAATTTGCTGACAACCTTAGGATAGTATTTTTTCTTTTAAATGTTTTCATTTGAATATTTGTGAAAACTTGTCATTATGGTATTTGTGGCACTCACCTGTTATGCCTTTTATTTAATTTATATTTATCGCTACAAGTTTCCTTAAAATTGTAAAATAAAATATCTCTTTGAACAAAATTATCGGAAAAGATGATAAAGGTGGAAAGGCCTAAATATACATATGATGATGTTCTCCTAGCCGATAACGGCCACGGCGGCTAGTCTCAACGGAGACCAGCCAACTACGCAGGAGATATTATAGTGCACAAATGTGTGCGCAAACTCAGGTGCACTCTCTGTTCCTTCACTCTCATAATCCGATGGGACGGTTAACCGACACGATCGGGGAGAGATCAGGCGCAGGACCGACAGCTTTACGTGCTCTCCGAGGCACGGGGGCTCAGACCCCGACTTCCAAACTCCGAGCTGTTATTAAGTATTTCTAAAATCAGAAAAACTCAATAACATTTTTGGCCCGACCAGGGATTCGAACCCGAGACCTCTTTATATACATATATATATTAAACCGTAGATACCATTTTAGAAAACATGACTTTATTTTTATCAAACTTGTAATACAGTTCGGAATACAATGTGTAACACAACAAAAGACAGTGTGTATACAGTTCAAGCATATTATTTGATTTGCTTCAATAAATCACAACCTCATAACTAGGTATTTTACATATTCACTTTACTTGGTTTTAATTCATAGTAGTCCTTTAAAGGAATAAAAAAAAAAAAAGAAAAAAAAAAAATGGAGAGTCTGTAATATTAAAATAACCGCTTTTTACTAAATGCATATGTATGTACACGGTACATATACCAAAAAGGTAATTTTTTTTTTTTTGTCTGTCTCTCTGTCTGTTTGTTCTGGGTAATCTCTGGAACGGCTGGACGGATTTTGACGGGACTTTCACTGGAAGGTAGCTGATGATCCAAGGAGTAACTTAGGCTACTTTTTTTAGACTAACTTTTCCCCTGGCGTTACTCGCGGTACAACAATAACCGCGGGTAACAATGCGGGGTTCAGCTAGTCAAACATAAAAAAAATATTTTGTAACTTATGTACACAATATATAACCAAAGTTAACTAGAAAGATATAAATAACGTTAAAAACTATCTTGAATTCGACCAAATATATTAGAGTTGTTTTACTGTTTGCACACAAAGAACTCCACATGAACAGAAGTAAAAACAGAAAAAACAATTGCAAATAACCATTATTTACTTAGAGCTGTCCCAAGTATCATTATTATTTAAAAATAAATGTGTTTACTTCTTCGGCAACATTTTCGTAAATATAATGAAGAACTAATAATGAAAAAATAATAATTGTTATGTTCTGAACGCTTTTCAAACTAGTGGTAAATATTGTTACTGTTGTATAATTTTGTGATCTGTTGATTTTATTATAACAAACGGCCCTAAAATATTATTGACTTTCTTTACTCTTGAGTAATCACTTGTAAGTTTGAAAGTAAGTACATGAGTTAATGTTTGGGCAATAAATATCTTTTTTTTTATTATATCGATATCAATAAAATAAAATTAGGGAAAAATATGAATGATCAATCATATGAATATGAATTTTAATCACGTTTTGATTAAAAAAAGATTATTCTGATTTTAATAATATTTAAAAGTTCAGAGTATTTTCTATAGTAATTTATTTAATAATATTTATATTTTCTTCTTTTTAGAAGACAACACCCGTATTATAAATTAATCCTGTGTCGCAGGAGACTTTACAAACATTCAAGAAAACAACAAAGAAGCACACAACGAACACCCGGACTCAGAACAACAATTTGTGAATCACACAGTGTTGTCTCGTGGAATTTGAATCCACAACACTGAGCACTGCAGGGAGTCGCATTCGTGCAGTCAATTTGTATTTACATTTATCTATTTACCATTTTAAATTACCATAGATACCTTCAAAAGTTAAATTAATGAAGTCACTAAAAGTATTGGAATCGTTAATAAATAAAAATCGATTAAATCTTTGAATTGGCAACAAGCATCGCATATTTTAAAATACCATTATTATTTTATAGAGTATTAGCTGACCCACGCAACCTCGTTTGCGCCTTATATTGCCCGTAGCGTGAAAATTTCCCCCGTTTTTGAAACATTCTTCATTGTTGCTCCGCTCCTATTAGTAGTAGCGTAATGATATATACCCTATAGCCTTCCTCGATAAATGAACTATCCAACACCGAAATAATTTTTCAAGTCGGACCAGTGGTTCCTGAGATTAGCGTGTTCAAACAAACAAACAAACTCTTCAGCTTTATATATTAGTATAGATAATAGATATTTAATCCAAAAAAATGTTAAGTCTTTCTAAAATATCTACAGAAAGGGTTAAAGGTAGCATCCTCTATGTGTAAGTGAGCGGAAGGAGTTCAGTTGAGCGGTGGGTCCGAAGGTTAAAAGGTATTTCAAAATTCAGAGAACACAATATGCTAAACTTACACTATCTGTGTTTATTATGCGCTAAAGGTTCCTTGAATTTATTTTTCTAAACATTGCCTCAAATTTTATATACCTATACTAGCTGAACCCCGCGGTGTTACCCGCGGTTATTGTTGTACCGCGAGTAACGCCGCGGGACAAAGTTAGTCTAAAAAACGTAGCCTAAGTTACCCTCTGGATCATCAGCTACCTGCCAGTGAAAGTCCCGTCCAAATCCGTCCAGCCGTTACAGAGATTACCCGGAACAAACAGACAGACAGACAGACAGACAGACAGACAGACAGACAGACCGACAGACAGACAGACAGAAAGACAAAAAATTTTTTAACTACATTTTTGGCATGTGTACCGCGTATACATACATATGCATTTATTAAAAAGCGGTTATTTTAATATTACAAACAGACACTCCAATTTTATTTATTTGTATAGATAATTTTCTACACAACTTGAAAATATTCGGATAATAACCTATGAAAACTTTACAACGGTATTTTCAGTTTTATGAACTAAAAACTTCTGCAATGTAAGAGTCTAATAATTTACAAAAAGACGAAATTATATCCGTAGGTATTCGTTTCCACCCAAGAGTTTTATATAGTCTTTCAAATTGTAGTAACTCATATCAAACGTAAAGAAATAACAGCAGTGTGTTATCTAAATAGATATTATTTATTATTATTTTCTAGTAGATCTTTTGTTACTTTTTACCTTTAGTCAGTGAGTCATTGGAGCCCAAACCCTTCTTTCTGATGTTGGGGGTGGGGGGGAGGAGTATTTAAAAGGCGGCTACGACTGACTCTTGGGTTAAGTAAGTAACTGAGTTGTCTTTTCAATTAAGGAAATATAAAACGAAACGTTTAAACTACTGTAATAGATTTGGCTTACCTCTGTGTAGTTTTGTGAAGTGTTAACATATTTGTGGCTGAGTTCATCGTAGAATGTTACGTAAAAGTTGTGCTCGAATCCCGGCGCAGTGGATCTATTGGATGCTGTCGTTGGCACCAGGTCGTCAAGCATCCTCGCATGTGAGCTGACCTGTTGAAAAACATGATGGTTAACATCGGTGCTTATTTATGAGTTGAAGTATGTGTAGACTGTACATTATAATTAAGTGAAAATTAATTAAAGGTTTTGTTTAAGTAAAACACTTAATCATTAAAAAAGCATAAAAATTATAATATAATATTTAATCCAATACGAGTAGAAGTCTTTCAAGCTAAAATAAATTATATTTTATAAGCGAATGAGTCCACAACATCTTAAAAGAATATAATATTTATTATATTTTTTTTATAACAACTACTGGCCAGTTAGAATATTTAGTTTTGTAGAAAGTGAAGTTTTGAAAGCAGGTCGGTATGTTGATCACGCATGTAGCTATTCTCAATCAATAATACATTGAAATTAAATTCAATCAAAGTAATAGCGAAGTCGTGGGCTAAACCACTCATAATACAGGAAGTGCTAGTTACTCAAAGACAGTCAAGATTGCAGCAGTTAAGACGGAAGAGAGATAAATTTGTTTGAAGCTGCTTTGATTCGATATTAACACCGTAATTTAAATGTACTTAATTCAATTAAAGACTGGACTGTAAAGTCTGTTCGTTTCATGTATGATTGTAAAGTCTCATAGGATGTATATTCCTAATGCAGGAGTTGTCTATAATAAAAACAAATAAATTGGTATCATAATATCAAAAGAATATTTTTTCGGGCGGCCTCAGGTGAAGATTACTGTAGCAGTCACTTAGCTAAAATTAATGTTAAAATAAACCATTGTCAAAACACTTCTGATAAAAGCATTTTAATTTCTTGTAGAGTTTAAAGAAAATACAAGTTAGTTTTTATTCCATTTTTAGAAATTCTTATTATGCATTAAATAAAAGCTTCACAGTAGCCTTTTGGAGTAACGATATTGAATTTTTAATTTATTTTTTGTGAATAGAGATTTTTTCAGACCTTTTTATTAAGTCTCTTGATAATTTTATAACAAGCGATTTATTTAAAAAGTTATTTTTTAAAAGAAGCTTTTATTACTTGCTAATTAAAAATTACTTTAAGTCCTTTCATTTGATTCCCATAATGTGTAGCGTGTTCAGAAAAATGTATGCCGCCATTTTGTTACGGCGGCCATTTTAATACCAAACCTAAGGTGAGGCCTATGTCCGTCAGTAGACTATTAGAGGCTGTTGATGAATTATAAAATAGCTCTTAGAATGTTATAAAACTCTGAAATAAAGAAGATATATACTGTATATTATGCGTGGTATTTACCGTAGAACATAAACGAAAGATGATCTAGTAAAATCGAATGAGACATTAACCTTAACGTTTAGTACTTGCGCAGCAACAACAGACCCACAACAATATTTGAGGGTCTCTTTATGTCGGTTCAACAGTAAAAGGATCGCATTAAGTGATACCTTTTGCACACACACATGTACATAAACTGTGAATGATTAAAACCACGATTAGAGGAAGATCGTATTAAGGTTGCAATGTGAGTCATACAATCCTACTGCCGCTAGTAAAATCCGTCATACCTCTGAAATTTAATACACGCATATTTGCTTTAACGAATTGTGGCTCTAGACAATATATCATAGAAGTAGGATAAATAGTATTCGGTTTCAAAAACACCTAATGAATTACAAAGGATTTGTTTTTTTAACTAGCTGAACTCTGCAGTTATAGTCGTACCGCGAGAACGCTGAGGGGTGAAGCTAAAAAAGTAAAAGTAGCCAAAGTTACTCCTAATATCATCAGCTACATATTAGTGAAAATCCCGTCAAAATCGGTCCATGGTTCCAGAGATTCGCCGGAACAAACAGGCACTCCAATTTTATTTATGTGGATAGATTGTTCATCTATACAAATAAATAAAATAGGAGTGTCTGTTTGTAATATTAAAATAACCGCTTTTTACTTAATGCATATATGTATATGTTTACACGGTAAATATAGCAAAATAACTTTTTTTCAATTTTTGTCTGTCTGTCGGTCTGTCTGTCTGTTGTTGTTGTTCCAGACAATCTCTGGAACGGATGTACCGATTGTGACGGGGTTTTCACTGGCAGATAGCTGATGATCTAAGGAGTAACTTAGGCTTTTTTTAGACTAGCTCTGTCCCTCGCCGTTACCTGCGGTGAGACAATAACCGCGGGTTGTAACGCGGGGTTTAGCTACTATAGAATAAAAATGTAAAAACATTTATAAGGGCTATAACAGTTGCTTTTATGTATTTATATCAGGATCCGTCGGGTGGCGCTGACGTTTAATAGATAAACGGACAAAGGGTAAGCCCTTCGTCCATATGTTAGAGGGTTACGTCTTTCTCTCCAATGGTACATTCAAAATATAAAACAGTAGAACAGCGCATTTACAAGCCTTTATGCCTTTATACATGAAGCAGGGTAAACTAATGTGTAGAAATATGTCTTATGTCTTCTAGAGTATTGTTATATTTGAAAGGGAAATATATATTTAATAAAAGGCAACTATTTAATGAATTTAAACGAACAATCTATACTTCTATACATTATATTAAATTATTATATTATTTTTAATATATAAAGCTGAAGAGTTTGTTTGTTTGTTTAAACGAGCTAATATCAGGAAGCGCTGGTCCGATTTAAAAGAAAAATCAGTGTTGGATAGTAAATATATCGAGGAATGCTTTAGGCTATATATCATCACGCTGAGACTAATAGGAGCGGAGCAACAACGGAGAATGTTTCAAAAACGGGATAAAATTATCACGCTACGGGCAAAAGAAGACGCAAACGAGGTTGCGTGGGTCAGCTAGTTCTTGTATATATGTAATTTTAATCTCGGAAACGGCTCCAACGATTTTGGGTTTTGGGGGCGATAAATCGATATAGCCAGTCATTTTAAGAAAATTTACCAAAAAAAATATGTCGTTAAAAGTTGGATAACTAGTGTCTAACCCGCAGGATGAAGAACAAAAGCGCCGTGAATTGAATATCACTCATATTCTATTTTACTCGATTGTCTTATCACTAATTAAAAAGTAAAGTGTTTCATTTGCCTATTCTCACAGAGATATTGCATTAACATCTATTTAATTCCAGTTGGAGCACTGAAATGCTTGCACTACGACACTATCAGATTTAAAGGCTATTGGGATCAACCCTCGATATTATCGGTATACGGGCATCTTATGGCCGGTATACACGACAACGATTTATCATAGCGATGTGACTGCACAATTCGTTCGTTTATCGTACGTCCATTGAGCGTCCATACCTCTACGATATCTGCATCGATCATTAGTTCTCTGCAGAAACTCTGACTATAAACATGTCATCCGTGAGATGATGATGCGCTTGCAGTAACATGGCTTAATTCGACGTGAGGTCTAGGGTTCGATTCCCGGGTCGGACCAAATGTTTGTGTGATCTGCAAATATTAGTTACGGAGTTTGTGTGTTTTCTATGTATAATATGTATCTATTTACAAAAGAAGTATATATATGTGTTTTATGCGTTGTCTGGTACCTACCCATAATACAAGCTCTGCTTAGTTTGAGACTAGATGGCGTGGTGTGTGAGATGTCCGAAATGTTTATTTATTTGCACAAAAAGAAAGAAAATCATAGTGTGTGGTGTGGCTTCTTAAAAGAAAGGCGTACTTCTATTTACATGGAAATAGATACAAATTGTAGTGTCTGTTTGTAATATAAAAAATAACCTCTTTTTTGCTAAATGCATGTGCACTTATACCAAAATATCATTTTTACAATTTTTGTCTGTCTGTCGGTCTGTCTATTTGTTCCGATTACTATCTAGAATGGCTGGACCGGTTTTGACAGGATTTTCACTGATAGGTAACTGTTGATATAAGGAGTAACTTAGACTACGTATTTTAGACTAGCTTAGCCCCTCGGCGTTACCAGCGGTACGACAATGACAGCGTTCAGTTACAGCGGCAGGATTCATTTAGTCTCACATAAATTTATTAAGTCCGTTGACTGACGTGCGCGGACGCGTTCGCCTACAGCAAGATTCGTGAACGAACTGAGTGATTGGACCAATTTCCGTCCACACGCCACGATAAAACTGTGTTAACGCGATCGACAACGATTTATCGAATAACTTTTGTTCCTACCTCCGATTGTTTGCACCAACCAAAAAATCTGTGCCAACTTTCGTCCACACCATCGATAAAACTGTACAAACGATCTGCGCAGTTAAATCGCTACGATAAATCGTTGTCGTGTGTACCGGCTATTACACTATTATCAGGAATTTAGACAAGCGTGTTGAGTAAGGTTCATTTGGTTATAATATTGGCTGTAAAGGCCTGTGAGAGATAATATTTTGAGAGGGAAATATTACACACAATTAGGCACATAGATACTCTATGTATAATTAAAATATTTGTTTTTAGAGTACTCGTGGAAGACTCATGCCTCGGCACGTTCTACCAGGGCCTAACAGAAACCTTTTTTTCGTTTATATAAAGACCGTCAAACGTACTTTGACTGCCTCGGTGGCGCAGTGGTAGCGTATGCGACTGCTGTGCTTGAGGTCTCGGGTTCGATTCCCGGGTCGGACCAAATGTTTTGTAAATATTTGTTCCGGAGTTTGTGTGTTTTCCATGTACAATATGTAAGTCTTTACAAAAAAAGTATTAGACTATGGGCCCGTGTCGAAGTCGTCACAGGTGCATTAAACAATAACATTCACCACTATGCCGTCACTTGTGAGCTGTCCCACTGAGTACTGGCAAAGGGGAAGGAGTAGTAACCGTTGATTTGTCTCCCTTGTTAAGATTTTTATACGGAGTTGAGGAATAATGGATTAGAAGAGGTATTGAAATTGTATGGAACCGATGCCGTACAAAAATACTGCGTCACAAAGTTTTTTTTGTTGCCTGGCGATTCTCTCGGTCAATTTGGTCATTTGATTTCGATAGTCTATAGGATTCTATCAGTCAATCTAGCTTTCATAGTACAAGGTCTGCTTAGTTTGGTGCTAGATGGCGTTGTGTGTAAGATGTCCTAAATATTTACTATTATTATTACTTGTGACTTTTGGGCGGCGGTAATCACTTTCCATTAGTTGACCCGTCTGCTCATTTGACTAATCTTTGTCATAAAATAACCTGTTTACCATTTACACGACCCTATGATTTTTTGGCATCACGATAACGGCAAAAATATTATATAGGCGACTGGGGTATATATTTGTTGTCAAGGTTGACACAATGTAATATAAAGTCTGTTTTACCTTCAAGATCTTATCTCTCATCTAGTGACGAATACGTTATATAAAATCGTATTTGTACCTATACTATTACATGTTTACGAAGGTGTTATTCTCTCAAAACAAAATGTTGTAGATAAATAAAACGTTGTTTGTCAGTTCAATGTGTAATCAAGCCAACAAACCCGAGTTCCCAAATAAAGTCCAATTGTTGGATTCAAAAAGATTAACTTTCTAAATTTTCAGTTGAATAACAAGATCTGACTAACTGGACAAACTTATTTTAGAAATTCATGCTAATTTATTTTCATAATGAAAGCTTGTTTATTACTATAGTTTTCATCATCAAAGTGAAGCTAATTTATAACAACTTGCCACAAAGCCAGCCTAATTAGGAGGTAAATATTTCTGTGACGTGTTTTTGAATCCTCAAATTTCAATTTGAATCTGATGTTCATTTCAGCTTATATTTTGGTTGTAATGCGGTAGTAAATTCTAGAAGTAATAAGTGTATGAAGAAAGTTCTAGTTCTTTAAACAATTTATTTGGTAAATGCACAATGTCACTGTTTAAGGTTTTACCGAGCCTTTGAAAAACAACTTTAAAAGCTGTTATGTTTGTAACTGCTGATGTAAAGCACATGAATTGCAACTTTTTAAAACATTTACTTACTCCAGACGTTTTTACATCTTTTACCTAACAAAAGTACTTACTAAAACTAACTAAAACTAATTAAACGCACTATCTAAATATACTTATTAAAATGATTAAGCAATAAAACAGACATTATATTATGCTTTACAAAAGATAGGTGACTAGATTAGAAATTTCAATTTGTTGTCAACTCTGTTCCAGCCATAAAAGCAGGAACTTTTATTTTAAAATATGGTAAATTAAAACAACTTAAAGAATATTAATTGATTAAACCTACCTTCTACACACCAGTTTTTCGACTAGTTTAACAGTTTCCTAGTTAGTTATAATATTGTTTATTTAAAAACTGGTTTGCGAGCGTGCTAGCTGCTAGGTTAAATGTTATACAAGGTCGATTTTTTAAACTTGTGATTATGAGCCTACGTGTGATGTATATCCTACTAATATTATAAACGCGAAAGTTTGTAAGTATGGATGGTTGGATGTTTGTTACTCTTTCATGCAAAAACTACTGAACGGATTTGGATGAAACTTTAAAGTAATATAGCTTATACACCAGAATAACACCTAGGCTACTATTTGCCGCGATAACCGATATATACGCGGGCGGTGCCGCGGGCAACAACTAGTATTTAAATAATCAAACACTGTTTGATTTAAAGTCTAAAATTGTACGCAACAATGTCGTTTTCTAATATCTTTCTCCTCTCAAAATAATAAAGGTTTGAGTATATATGAATATCAAAGGAATCGTAATTACTTTTATACTCTTTATTACAATATTAACATATGATTGCTTCGTGAAAATAACATTTCGATCCTGTACAAGCTAAAATTAAATATTTAAAAAACCCTCTACCCAAGCAGTTACTCGAGTAATCATACGCCAAAAAATGCCGTTCATAATTTTGGAAAAGAGCTGAACACTGCGGTCTGATATTGACCAAACATAGTTAAGAACAACTGCAAGAAAGCTGACTTTCAAATGAAAAAAATCACATCGAAATCGGTCCACCCGTTTGACTCCTACGATGCCACAGACAGACACATACTCCAAACTTATCACACCCCTCCTTTTGCATCGGGGTTAATAAAATAGTCTAATTCGATGGAATTAAAATTGATATTAAAGTTTTCTAAAGCGACTTTTGTTTTTTTATTATTATTCCTGCTTCATGTTAGTCCGGAGTACTATAAAGACAGCTTAACTTGAAGTACTACCAAACGTTACTCTTAAAGGGTTCTCCAAAACGATAACTTCACAAGCATAGTTGATCTTTGTTTTTGTGTAAAAAATCTCTCACAGGAGAAGAAAGCGCTGTTTACACAAAAAGTGGTGTTAATCTTTCGTCTTAAAGAACCAAAAGCGTACAATTTAAGCATTTCCAGCTTCACACCGATTTGCAGTTTTATGAAATGGAAAGATATCCAACGTACTGACGTCTGCAAATCGTAAGTCGATTATGCTAATGCATCGTTCCTTACGGAAAATAAGTTTGAATTATTAAAATGTGTGTTGGGATTTTGTGACTAAGCCTACTCCGTTTTTTTTTCTTTTGTGTTCTATAGCTACATCTATATTTTAAAGTTGTACTTAAAAAAAAAACTTCGTTTAAAAAAACCGACTTGAAAAACTAAAAAGTATAAAATAACTTAATAAAGATTTAATTAAGTACACCTTATATGCAAACCTTTAACATTGATAAAACACTATTATTTGTAAATTGCAAATCCCGGTTGTTATAAATATAGATTTGTGTAAGCATTATAGATACAAGTATCTTGTCTGATAAAACGTTAATTCGCATCTGCAGTGAAGCACAATTGGAGCAACAAAATTGCTGGGATTAATAGGATCTTAGTAAATATTTGTGTAAACTCCATCTTAGTTTATACTGAGTCGTAATAGTTTCAGTGAATACTTAGCTGTATACCAATCCGTGTAAAATCTATATCTGAATTAATTTTGAAAATGTTATAACATATACGTATATTTTCAGTTCAGTGGGCTTAAAATATTTGAAACATTTGAAAGGCTACTAATTCAAATCTAAAGGTTATTAGCTGACCCGGCGAACTTCGTATGGCCATATTAACATATCTGTCTGAGCTTCCCAACAATAACGAACACATAAAAAAATATTTTATTTTATACTCTCGATTGTCGGCACTTGATGGAACTTGTTGTAATACATTCTAGAATTAAACTCACTTGTACTTATTCCACTATTTTATTTCCTTTTTACACCTGACCGGTTTCGCCTTATGGCATTCTCAAAGGTTATAACCTTAAGGAATAAGTACAAGTGAGTTTAATTCTAGAATATATTTTATTTTGTGCCGATGAGCGGAAGTTATGCGGCTACATACATTTCGGCGATTTAATTTAAATATATAAATTATTTTTGGTGACAAGATTTTTTTGGTAGGATATTTACATAATAACTAGATACTCAGCTTTCTCATTAATCACTACTGTGTGGCAAAAATAAAGTGAAATTTGATAATATCACTCTATTTTTGCCACACATAACTTAGTATCCATAGAATCACAAGAAGAAATTGTAGAAATATTCGAACTCCGATCAAAGGACAAGAAAACCAATACAAAAACAGGTTGAGAAAGCTTCCCGACTGTCCTTCATCCATATGTATTTTGTCGGAATCCTGAACGAAATCCTTCCCACATTCATTTTATCTGTAAGTAATCTTTCAGTACGTCTATTACGTCATGTTTCGTAATGAAAACGATTTCATTGATATAGACATGGCATTAACCGAGATCGCTGTATTTATATTGAAACATTAATTAGTACAAGTGGAGTCAATCGAAAGAGAGAAATAAAGCGAATTTATAAAGGAAACAATATACGCCACATACAGACATTATTGAAATACGGATTTCCACGAATTAACGATTGTTCGAACTACCTGCCGTAACAATATATATTGTTAAAATATAAATACGTACAGTATTCATAATATAAAAGGACATAAGTAACTTCCGTCAAAAATTTTACCGTGGGAGAGCAACGCTTCGGTATGAATGGGCCGGCTCGACCGGAGTGATACCACGGCCTCACAGAAAACCGGTGTAAAATAATGCTTGCGCTGTGTTTCATCGAGTGAGTGAGGATACCGGAGGCCCATAATCCAAACCCCCCTCTCCCTATCTCCCCTCCCTATTCCCCAAACCGGCAGGCAACGCACTTCTGACGCCTCTGGTGTTTGCAGGTGTCCGTGGGCGGCGGTAATCGCTTACTATCAAGCGATACGCCTGCTCGTTAGCCCGCCTATTCCATAAAAAATAAAACAATCTCTTCAAAATGAAATTTCAATATTTATATACGAAGTTAATTAGGAACTTTAATTTGGCACAGTTTAACATTTTACAATATTCATGTTTTAAGGGATTCATGTTTTTATTGCAAAACAATTTATATGTAATGTTGTTAGACAATATAAAGTTGAAATACCTGATAAACGAAAGCGACAGCTCGAGAAATGAAAAGCAAGAACATCTGCAACTTGAGAACTCTCGAGGCCGTCACTTATAAGCGTTGACGATCCGGAGAACTAGTAGGGAAATGGCCTCTATTGGCCTATAATGGCCCACCGTTTGAGCCTCTAAAATCCGGTATAGGTATAAGCACTGTTAAGTACGGGGTTTAAATTAAGTTTGATATGTTTTTGACCAGTATTTTGGAAAGTTACGTATCACTGGGTTTTATGATACAGTCTCGCTAAAATTCTTATTACCTGCTACTAGCTGAGTCCGCGGTGTTAGCCACGATTATTGTTGTTCCGCGGGTACAGCGGCGGGGTGAAGCTAGTCCAAAAAAAGCAGCCTAAGCTACCTATTAGTGAAAGTCCTGTCAAAATCGGTCCAGCCATTCCATAGATTAGCCGGGAAATTGGTATATGTACCATGTATACATACATATGTATTTAGTAAAAACGATTATTTTAATATTACAAACAGACACTCCAATTTATTTATTTGTATAGATATTATCTTTCGGGAATTAGATAATACTCCTTTGGAAGAAAGGTAAATCCCCTAATTATGTTTATGTAAAACTTCATGATGATTATTTGAAGTCAAGTAAAGTCAAATAGTAAAATCTGTGGTCGATGGGAAAGTTGTAGTTAATGTGCTAAACTGATACAGCACAATTAATGTCTGCATCTAAGCCTATTATTAAGGTTAATTAGTTTTTTTAGTACTTGGCACAAATAATATTTATAATATTACTAGCTGTTGCCCGCGGCTTTGCTCGCGTGGAAGTTGATTATATGTATTTAATTAAAACTGTGTAAAAGTATGTTTTAGTAATTTATTAATGTTTTTAAACGTATTTATTTATTTTTGATCAATAGCCCATTTAAAAGAACTTTCAAACAAACATAATGGCATATATAATTATTCATCTATTTGTAATCAGAAACATAAAGACGAAAGGTTTTATGCTGCCAAATAAAAAAAATTACGGACTTCCAAACTAACCAATATATGAAATGTCAATGCCTATTTCTCGCCTTAGGGGTAGAATATCCAGAAGCGCTTAGATATGCATCTACTCGTTTTTAATCAGTAGTCCAAAAACAAAGTTTCATGTTTCGCACTTCTAAATTGACGGACTTCCAGTCTAACCTATATGCGAATTGTCAACCCCTATTTCACGCCTTAGAGGTAGAATATCCAGAAACGCTTAAATATGTATCTACTCATTTTTAATCATTAGCCCAAAACTAAAGTATCAGGTGTCTAACTTAAAAAAAATATGATGATGTATAATAATATGATTCCATACAAACTTTCAACCCCTATTTCACCCCCTTAGGCGTAGAAATTCCAAAATTCCTTTCTTAGTGGGTGTCTACTCTATAAAACGATCCTACTCACCAAATTTCATAGCCCTAACTATCATAGTTTACGCTCGGCGATGATGAATCAGTCAGTCAGGACTTGTTATTTTATAAGTATAGATTTGTGTCAAGTACTAAAAAAACTCAATGAAACTCAAACTTACTTATACAAAATGTTACTTCTACACTTCGTTTTCATTATTTTGCATTATATTATGTACTATGCCGCAACGCGTCATAAGCTTTGCCCTGATTACTAATTTCAAATGTGTTTGATTGTTTATCAATGCAGTAATTATCTATTCAATCACCGATGAATATATGTTACAAGAAATTCCTGCATAAAGCATTACGTATATAAACATCAATTTAATGAAAGCAAATGAAACGTATATTATATATCGTTGTGGTGTTGTACATTCTGCTTAATTTATTGGAAAAATCTTTTCATTTATTCTTTCATGTGCGAAATGACCCGTGAATCTCCGAAGCCGTCTTCAGTATCATTTTATATCATTAATTACTCTCCTTATCTTCTTCGAATCCCAAAATTTGATTAGTGATGTTTTTTATCTAAAAATAAAATTCCATTTTTTTAATAAACATTATCATTTGTCCATAAAAGCATTAGGCAAATACTTGAACGTATTTAATATGCCGTAGATGTAAATAAAAATAAATTGAATGACATTCATTCAATTTACTGTCCCTCGGGGTCAGTATTTTTATTCGAACGATAGAACCCTATAATCCTTAATGTACTGTCAATATACAGGAAACAATTTGGGATATAACCCATTGAATAGTTATCATGTGAAAGAGTAACAAACAAGCAGATATATTATCGTTTTCATTAATTTTGTTGATGATGTCCTCCCAGACATATTTTTCGACGGCGACACTAAGGCGCTATTCAGTGCGACGCGGACCATCCGCGCACGGAGCGTCCGTCGCGGGTGAACTGTCATTCAGTGCTGTGCGGACCATACAATGAGGTCCGCATGCGGAGATGTCCGCGTCGCGGATGTTTCGCATAGTACTGAACGAGCTGTATACATTGTACCATCTGTCGCGGACGGTCCGCGTCGCATTGAATATACGTTCATGTGCTCGTACATAACTCGTGGAACCGAATTAGATTTTATAAATTTGCCATTACAGGAAGCACAGTGAAGAATATGAAGTTGCAAAATAGTTTTTTTTTTTGAATTTGATATTTTTTCTTAATTCCTCCAAGAACCTTACTAACGCGGCGTAAAACAATGAAAAATTTGCTTCATGTTTGTTTTCTATTCAGCTGTGGTTTTGTTTTAGTTTACTTGTACGGAAGTATGGTTCTCTAACAGCAAAAGCGATGTCCCTTCCTAGATTGTTGAACATAGTTATTAGGTTGATATAATAACCATTGCATACTTGAACTACTAACAGTAATAGGAGGTCAAATTACATGTAATACCGACTCCTTAAGTGGTGTGAACACAACGGCGTATTCAGAAGTAATTGTTTAAGTATGTTTGTGTAAATATGTAAATATACTCCAAATTCGTTGATCAAATGAATATTATTTGGTCTCTTTTTTATAACTCAACAACAAAACCGATAATGATAAAAGACATGTTAAAAGAAGTATATAGTTTTAGTGAAATGGATCCTTATATCTTCCTAGGACTTTATGTTTCCGTTTATTCAGACACTTGAGAGGTACTATTGTGTATGTCCAATTAAATAGTTATCTATTGAGTAATGATGGTGCGGTATGAATACGTACATTTGAACTCTAAAGAGCACTATGAATATTTTTGATGTTTTTAGGCCTGAACTCGGATCTAGAAAGTCTTGGATTGACTCTTATGTCATTTTAGCACTGGTAAGATTTTTGAACATTGAATAAAAGGGATCTGGATCATTATCATAACAATCTAGTTGACTATTTATTAACTTCTATGTGTCATTAACAAGTTTAAAAAAAATATTTAAAGGTTTAACCCTGTCGCAAAGTTCATTGATTTTTAAGTATGCCGCAAACAAGAGGTGAAAAGACTGAGAATGAGGCACGTATTTATGATGAAAATCGCTTATAAAGTCGTTTCTGAAATCTTTGTGAAGGGTTTCGTAAAATTATACGGTAACTCAATATGGTTGTAGCATGATTGTCAATTCATTTTGAAATACCAAGAATGTGTATTAGTACAAGAACCCACCGCTCGATTCTGCAGGTATGTGTTTTTTTGATGAAATTAATTTTAAATGAAAGTTGTGGAAGTATTTAATGTATTAGCGAAAGGTTGCCTATATTTTTTAGAAAATTAAACATGAATTGCATCTATGTGTTTTTTAATCAATTTTACGTCATTTTAGAGAAAATGATGTAAAGAAAAGAAAAAAAAGATGGTTGCCAGTTCTCAGTCAGCCGCAACGCTGAGGTTGCCAGGTCTAAACAGGTATATTATTTTTCCTTATTTACAGTCATCTGTTTTTTTGAAATTTTTAATACAACAAAATTAAAGTTTAAAATTTCCTGTTTACAATAATCAATGATTGCCAGTTAAAAAGAGGTTACCATGCTTTCAATCAACGATTCTCGCTCATACTCCCTTCAGGTAAGTGTGAGCGCAAGAGAAAAGATGCACGGATTATTACGTGCTGTAAACGAGCCTATAATGTAGTCTAGATATAGTTCTAGTGTTGTTTTAATTTGTATTCTTAAAGTAAAAAAATAATAAGCATATAATGTGTAAAACATTATATGCTTTTCTTACGGATTAGGGATTATATTTGATAATAATTTTAAAATTTACTTTTGTCTGTCTGTTTTAAAACAGTGAACTTTTTGTAACACTGTTGATGATAACCACGTGCTTCAATCGTATCTTTATTTGAGGTTATATCATTGTATTTATGGTTTTTCTTTTTACGAAACAATAACATAAGTTTACATTTTTTGAAGATTCATTATTTAAGTCGGTTACTTTTCCACCCTCGTAACACAAAAAACACTACTTCATTTAATGAAATTACGTATCTTAAAAACTTAAAATAGTATAACTATACTTAAAATATAAGTATACTTAAAATAGTAAAACTCAAATGAATGAGTCTGCACACTCATTGCCCATGATGCCACTATGACTGGGAACCCATACCGATTGAACCATTTTAGAGTTAATAGAACAATTGATTAGACTTTCCTAAATTTGTAGGATCAGGGGACTATGGAGTTTACTGTGAAAAAATTCTTAAAGCAGGGTCTTAAGGCAGCTATAGCATGTTATGGCATTCAACATACAGACATGCCTCTAGGATAGCGAGAGTGTTCACCTGTCGTAAACGAGAAGATACGTACACTAAACGAAAACTGTCACTTTAGGATAAGTGCCAAAGTTGCTATTCTTTGTCCTTATTTATCGCACGAAACGAACGGAGTATCTTTTCTCGTACACTCACACTTACCTGGAGGGAGAATCGTTGATTGAAAGCAAGGTAACCTGCTTACGTCCATTTTTTTCGGAAATTTAAAACTTTATTCATGTATTAAAAATAAAAAACACATTTTTATTTCGAGATTTTTCTTAGAACTACCTAGCAACAATAATCTGTATAGTCAAGCCAAAGCTACAAAAAAAATGGGCCCATGTGAATGGTTTCTATACGTGACTGGAACGGTCGAATTATCGCCTGGCTTTGACCCACTTTATTACTACAAACTCCCTCTTTCTTCTATATAGACCGTATTGTAGAAAAGCATAGGTGTATTTTACAACCATATCTACGAATAGAACCGATGAATAACCTAAAGAGAAAAAATCTAATTTAGAAATAATAGTATCTTCTTCTGAATGAACCTTTTTTTCAATAGATATTCCAGTTAGAGCTAGTATAAGTATATATATATATATATATATATATATATATATATATATATTTATCATCAATAATCATCGACAGCCTATAATAGGCCAGTGCTGGACATAGGCCTCTTCTTAGAAATGAGGTTTTAGTCTACTATACCACACTGTCCAGAGACTCTCATAGCCCAGTTGCACTCGGTTGCCGGTAAGCGTCGCCGGCGCGGTCAGTACCTGGATGGGTGACCGCTGTTGGCATGATACTATTAGCGTCTCCGTGATTCGAGTTCGCGGTCGCGTTAAGCAGTCAGTCCCGGTTGTTATCATAAGATAACAGTCGTGAAGCTTAGTTGGAGACCTATCAAACGGCAAGATTACGTAGCTCGGCCAGCGTGGGGACGTATGGCTTTAACCCTCTCCTGAGAGGAGACCCGAGCCCAGCAGTGGGACATTAAGGTTATGTATCAATACCACACTGGCCAGAAATATAATATCTATATGTAAACGTTTCAATTAAACCCGAATCGAATCAGCTTGTTTTGATTAAGCTTTCAAACAATTTCAACAAAGTATATTATGTAACTAAACACCAAACATTTCCGTTACCTAGTATTATTACTTTGTATTAGAATTCTCAAAGTTTTGATTACCTTTAAGTAGCTGTAGGTAATATTTGAGTTAGATAAACAACTAAACTCCTGGCAGGGTAAATAAGTAAACAGCTCGAGAAACCCTTAATACCTTGTATAACAATATTTTGCTTTGGTACAATTGTTGAGAAGGTTATCTAAACAAAACGATTGTGTTCCTTATAGCTGTAATCAGTACACAGAAACCCGAAACCTGAGAAACATTTGGTTTGGTTCACACAACTTTGCATTATTAAGAACTAGTTGTTGCCCGCGGCTCCGCCCGCGTATATGTCGGTTATCGCGGCAAATAGTAGCCTATGTGTTATTCTAATGTATAAGCTATATTACTGTAAAGTTTCATCCAAATCCGTTCAGTAGTTTTTGCGTGAAAGAGTAACAAACATCCATCCAAACATCCATCCATCCTTACAAACTTTCACATTTATAATATTAGTAGGATTACTTTTATTATAAAAGACAAGTTCCGTACTTGGATATCCTGTGTCGCGGACGAATTTACAAATATTCATGAAACGGACACTAAGATTGAGTAGACTCAAGAACAATTAGTTTGTGAATCATACAAAGTGTATCTCATGTGATCAAACCCACAACATTTAACGAAGAAGCTATTAATCCGCTTAAACCACTATGCCATCTCTTCAGCCATGTCCTTTGAACTGAGAGAAGAAATAAGTTAATAGTAAGACGTTCGAAATTTAAATCTATAAACAGTATAAATAATAAATTAAATTAAAAATCTTTTTGAAAACAAGCTTTTATTGGAATGTCCTCATAAAGTACTCGTCAAGATAAATTAAACGAATCCAAACTTGATGTAGCTGCGACGTTTCTTTACGGAGTTCCTATGCCCACCTTCCAGCTCTAGCATTAGAGTCCATCCATGTCATCATAGTATTGCATAGTCACGCTGTATACATATGCTTGCAAATCTCAAAAAACATTTGTAAAATGGAAACTTATAAAGAGACCTAGTAAGGAAGTTTCTTGATTTAAATATTCATGAAACAAGAGTTCGTAATTTAGTTAAAGAAATGAAATATAAAAAAATGGTGGCAAAACTCATTTTTATATTTAATTTAATGGTTTCGTAGTTAGAAAATAACTTAGTAAATTCGAGGCCACACCCTGGTGATTCGTAATTAATATGTTTAGAACAACATCCTACAAGCGGGGAAATGAAGTTGCTAACTCAAATGTAGACAGCGACAAACGAGTAAGTAGCGTTAAAGTCGTACAGTATTAATAAATAAATGTTTCATAAATAAGAGAGTTTCAATTCTATGTTCGTTTTTTGCGGACCCTTTTATGCATATTTCAGAGTTTTATAAATATTCTATACATGTACCATATTTCAGGAGTGAGTAGGAGAGATATCCGAGTAGTTATGGGATCGAGGGAACTTTATCATAGGATTTTAATTGTTTAATAATCATTTTAGGATCATTATGTATTCATCAAGTTTTTGTACATTTTTTACTATTACAATAACAACTAAGATTTAGAGAAACGGGTTGTCTAACACAAGATCAGCTTCGTTAGCCAAGTTTCAAGTGTTTCGTATTGATTGTTTTTCTACAATCCCTAACACATACATTCTATTATTGACTGACATTTTATTTGACTACGTGATGCATTCAGATGACGACATTAGTTACTTTTTTAATAACTTTAACGTTTGTAAAATATAAACTTGATTAAGGGCCAAGTCAGGAAATCACGATTGCCTTTATAAGATAGAACTATGTATATCACTCTGAATGACATCACACATTCTTCCGTTATCAATCTCCTTGTGAAGCCACTCGCACGATTCAATGCTATACATTTCAAAAAGCCCCGCCTAAGACCTCAACATCGGAATCCGAGCCTGGACTATTGTGATCCTGAAACAAGTTAATTAAGTTCGGAAGGGTTAGTGGTACTTTTAACACAACCCAAAACATTTATAGAATGCTTTGTGAAATAATAACGTTATGTTGTTTGAGTAAGTTAATTTTAGATTTGAATTTTGATTTCATACGTGTGGGTTAAATATTTAATAAAACTTTATTAATATATGTGAACAAGGGCTATATTTACCATGTGTTATGACTAGTAAGTATGATAATAATTCAGTTTAACTTTTGCGGTCCCTTTAAAGTGTACTTAGGAGTTCAGTCACAAGAATAAAATAAAAATAATATCTATATATCCGGTATTTGTCATGGAAATCTCTGATAGCTTTGTGTTGAATGTTGATGTACTTAGAACCGTCTCTACCCCGTGTGCAATCATTACTCTAGTGCCCTTTAGTAAGCACAGTGGGCTTCAGTAAGCACATAGATTCATTAAAAGTGCTGCGGCGGGACACTTTAACGCTACTGCGCCCGTATGCATCGCATACCCTGCACTCTAGGTGAAGACGCCTCTGGATGTACTATCTACGAGAATCTTGATAACTACGCCTCTCTGTATATTACAAATGCATTTCACACTGTAATTGAAGTTTCGTTAAGAGCACTTTTCTGATTCTATGTATATGTAAAAAAAGTAGATTATATTAAAGGAATCGAAAAGAAACTATGTTTGTCTAACACCGTAAAAACTAAGTCTTTAGTATTTTAGTTAATTTACGTTTAGTGTCTGTATTTATTTTTCACGAGCAAAATGACAAAATATAGTTTACCTTTAGTTTATCTACCTATATTACAACTATGAAGTTAGCAGGCATACAGCTATAGATTATACAGCCCTTATAATTATAACCTCCATTACTTTTCTTGTTTTTATAAACTCAAGATTTTTTCAATAAAACTTGATAAACCATTCCTTCATAATGCCCTTGCTCTTGAGCGCTTTGTCCATAAGTAGCTGTTCACTCCTCACCAACCCTTCGTAATTTACACATCCTTAAATAACATCAATCTGGTAACTGTCCTGTTACGAGATTGATGGTAACAAGACGAATCAGAAGACTGTCATAAACCTAGCGAACATTACTTATCATAAACATATCAGAATAGAAAATGAAATCTTTAATTATTGCTTTTACACTTTTAACGCAGTAAATTTTAACCATCTGCTCAATATTCTAAGTTCCCTTAATGTATCTTCAATGGTAATTTGAATTTCTGCGCAGTCGTCGACAATGGACATGTATTGATCATACCCATTTATCTTGGAGTAACGTACTTACCTACTGGCATGCCCCAGAGGATTCTACCTTCTCTGCTCATCGAAAATTTGTAAATGAAATCTTACATCAATTTTTTTTTCTATATAATCTTTAAGTAGATGACCTTCACATTAATTTTCAAATACTTCTCAAAAAACTTTCTTTACCATTTGACAATGTTAGCAATTTTGTTCAACCAATCTTTTATTGAAATTTGCCACGTATGTTCTCAACACATCCAAAACAGCAATTATTGTTTTCAGTTCTAGGAAGACCTTACGAGTCTGCCGATTAAAACTATTGATTACTTTTGACGGTACTCATTTATGCAAATGTTAGCTGTCTTGATGTCACCGACACCTAAGTTCATAAATTAAAATGCATTAGAAGTGTTTTGCGATATTTGTAGTTAGTTTACGCAAGTAAAATTAAAATCAGATACAAATGGTACTAGTGGTACAAAAGTTCACACTTTATTTTTAGTGGTAGTAGTAACTTGTCGTTACGTCATTAAATACAAATCAATATGTTCGTAGATTTTTTTTCTAATGACCTTACTTTACAAAAGCTCTTACCTCGATTAAGTTTGGGCATACAGTAAAAGCAAATGTAAATAAAATGATCATAAACTCAATAAGACCACAACATTGCCAAAATAGAATCAAATTTACTTCAACGTCAATATTAAAATAGACCCAAAGCCAAGGCCGCAAAAGTAAAGAAATAAACTGCTTACGTGCGTGTTTACCTTTCCTATGTCTATTCTTTATTAGCATAAGATTTGGAGAAAAGATAACTTGTATATTTTACACTAGCTGAACCCCGCGGTGTTACCCGCGGTTATTGTTGTACCGCGAGTAACGCCGCGGGACAAAGTTAGTCTAAATAAAGTAGCCTAAGTTACTCCCCGGGTCATCAGCAACCTGTCACTGAAAGTCCCGTCAAAATCCGTCCAGCCGTTCCAGAGATTACCCGGAACAAACAGACAGACAGACAGACAGACAAAAATTTTTTTGACCACATTTTTGGTATATATACCGTCTATACATACATATGCATTTAGTAAAAAGCGGTTATTTTAATATTACAAACAGACACTCCAATTTTATTTATTTGTATAGATATATATTTTTTGGTATAGGTGGGTAAACTAGTAGACGTTACACGATGGTAAGCGATTACTGCCGCCCATGGACACCCGTAACACCAGAGGCGTCACAAGTGCGTTACCGGTCTTAGGGGGGGAGGGGTTGGGAGGGGAGTATGAGGGAGGCGTTGGGGTATAGGCCTCCGATACCATCACTCACTCGGTGAAACACAGCGCAAGCACTATTTCACACCGGTTTTCTGTGAGGCCGTGGTATCACTCCGGTTAAGCCGGCCCATTCATGCCGAAGCTTGGCTCTCCCACGGTAAAAGTTATCTTAGCAAGCTGTTACAATATCCGAGGGAAAAGTAGAGGAGTTGATACTCCGTATTCGCAATACGTCAGTCACTACATGGATCAGCTTCATCATCAGCCTATCGCAGTCCATTGCTGGACATAGGCCTCTACAATTTCACGCCACTTAGTACGATCCACGTCTTCTCGCATCCAGCTCCTTGCT
Organism: Spilosoma lubricipeda; assembly: GCA_905220595.1. Taxonomy (NCBI): domain Eukaryota; kingdom Metazoa; phylum Arthropoda; class Insecta; order Lepidoptera; family Erebidae; genus Spilosoma; species Spilosoma lubricipeda. The sequence continues at coordinate 10,149,757 of HG992282.1, read as the reverse complement.
GCTGCCAGCCGTCTTGCATAAATCATCACTCCACCTGGCCTGTGGACGTCCTACACTACGTTTGCCGAGACACGGTCTCCACTCAGAACCCCAGCGGTTATTGGATCTACGGCAAATATGACCAGCCCACTGCCACTTCAGCTTGCTAATCCTGAAACTGCACAGATAGCGAAAAAGAAATAGGAGTGTATAAGATATCGTATGATTTTTAATAACATACTCATGATTTTCTTACACTTTCTACATCTAATAAGGCACTTTCGAGATGAATTATTTATTAGTGAGTCTGATAGGGGATTTAATTAGAAGTAGGTTTATGTAGTTGAAATATGTTTTTGGAAATTTTAGCACTCAGTAGCAACCAGTCAGATAATATTGAGCGCTACAATTTTGAGAATTATGTCGTCTTTGATGATGTTTATTAAATTACTTTCATTAAGTATTATGTATATAAAATTAAATTTTAAACGTTCACTCTGCATATTTTGTAAATTATATTAGCGAAGCTGTCTGTTTTCTAATTAGAAAATTAATTTAATATAATTATTATATTTTGTTGACTGAAAAAAAATACCATGGCTATTAAGTCTACGAATATTAACACTGCATGTAGGTTATTTAAGTAGATAAATAAGAGTAAATAAAATCTTGTAGTAGTTAAATCGCAAACCAATCTTATAATATAAAAAAAAGCAATTAGCCTTTTCAAATCAACAATTGAAGTAATGTTCTGGAACTTCTGTAACGCTAAACTGTAGCTTATTTTTTATTGTTGGGAACGCGATTGTCGGTCTTGAAGTGTGAGAATAAAGGACCAAAAATGTAATGATAAATCCGAGGACAATAAGTATTCAGGATTTCCTTCCTTTGTTTTATTGTTGTCATTTCTTAATTTTATAATGCCACTCCGAATACTGAAAATTGAATTTATTTTATTTGAATTAATGCTAGTATTTTTATTGTTTCATTCTCATTACAAACAAAACGAAAGTAACTCTGTCTGTCCGTCTGTTATGCTTTCGCGGCTGCATCGCTGCACTAATTTCAATGAAATTTGGCATGAAGATACTTTGATTCTTTAGGAAGGAAAAGTTAGTATTAATAGAAGACTTTTTATAGCGATAACCAACATACACGCGTTCAGAGCCGCGGGCAAAAGTTAGTTTTGTATAATTAATCAACTTTTAACTGTTTAAAGATAAATTAAGGTACAGAATAATAAAATTTGGCTAGGAACCATTTTCCTTACTGTATTTAATGTATAAAGTTATGTATAGGTCTAAAAACAATAAGGCCAGATTCGTTTCTTTCTATACAATACAGATAAAATTTACAAACGCTCCATTCAACGAGAAATAATGGTCCTTATGTTTGATCCGGGTCTCGATCGCATATTTGGGGAACCGATGTTCAAATTCATGTTTGAATGCGGCTTTTGTTTGTTTATAACATAAATGATTTTCTGAAAACCTTTTGTTATCAATATTATAATAAGTCCTTCTTTGTATCTATTGTAAAAAGAAATCTGAGCGAAGTAAAATAAGAAGACGTTTAGAGAAAAAATATTTTATGTACCCGCTATACAACGTGCCTTCAAGGAACTTTGCAAATATGGGCGGAGACTAAACGTTGGAGACAAAAAAATGAGGAAAATACATAATTTGCCCCTCACATGAAAATAACCTAGGTTAGACTAAAAAAAAACATTTAAGAGAATGTATAAATTACAACCTGTTATTTATAAATATTATTATCTTTTCGATTAATCCACATTACAATTTGATTTCAACGATTAAAGTTTAGCAAAAAGGTTTCATACCGTAAATTAAGCCAAATAAAAAATATGCCTTTCTTGATGTACTGCTGATTTTTATCTTACTGTCGATAATAATGCAACTATAAGTCTGCTTTTATTCAAAATTTAATGGATGTACTTCAGCGATTAAATAAGTAAGAGTCAAATGTTGGTATAGTTGGATAGGTGATAGATGCGTTAAACCACCTCCAACCATATCATTCTGTTCACGTAGGGTTGATTTAAACTGATGAAAACGAAAGTCTGTGTAGTAAAAGATGGTTCTATTTCATCTTTCGCGTAAAAAGGTCGTTGTAGATCATTTTGAGGGTTGAATAAATTGATTTAGCGTAATCTGTCCCAGACATAAAGGATTCTGACATTACGCTTTCACGTTAAGGTCAAAGGCCAAGTGTAGTTAGGTATAATTATGTCAGCAATTTTATTTGAAGCTCTTTGTGAATATTAGCGTTAAATTGGGTTGAAATACGTAACTTTTCTACACTATAAAGTAGTATAAAGGCAACTGAGCGTATAAGTGATCTTGAATGGATAACGTGGCTTTAACTAGTAAATCAATAATAATAAATATTTCGGACATCTAACACAACGCCATCTAGTCCCAAGCTATGCAGAGCTTGTGTTATGGGTACTAGATAACTGCTATTAATACATGTATACTTTTTTTTTGTAAATACGAATATATTATACATAGAAAACAGTAAAACTCCGAAACAAAAGTTTGCAGATCATGCAAACTTTTGGTCCGACCTGGGAATCGAACCCGAGACCTCAAGTACAGCAGTTGCATATACGCTACCACTGTGCCACCGAGGCAGTTAAGGAACGAACTAAATGAAACAAATGATCAGCGTATGCCTAATGAGTCTTTATTAAAAAACCATCTAATCTCGTTCATTGCCACTAATCGCCACGTCTGGCATCGTTGGTATGTAACTTGTAAGTCTGTTTTTTTATCAGTTATTATTATATTCTCATATATGAGGTATCCTACATAAATTTAATTATAAATTACAGACAAATGGCAACTTTCACATGAGATTTGATTCCACATGAAATAAAGACCAATAGTTTTAAAAAATAAATAGTTTTTGCGTCGGTTAACTTACGTACCGCCTCCGTCTCCTGGGTTAGGGGACACAGAAATGTCAATGCATTTCTCTTCAGTGACTCTTCAGTTGAAAATAGTCACAAGTAAATGCCCCTTATAAATGACACTGTAAAAATTAAGTTTCATTTTATCTGTGGACACTTTCTTTCTGGCCATCTTGCCTTATGTCTATGTGTACAAGTGTTCTGCGCGCTCTGTGTAATTGTGATTCTTCCTAATAAAATTTACCCTAACAAGGTGTTCCCTGTTTCCTTCACCTGCCCTGACACAGACCCATCTGCTCGTTTCTCTTTTTAACCGATTCCAAAAAAGGAGGAGGTTATCAATTAGATTGTTTTTTTTTAGGCTTGATACCTCATATTTTTTGACTGGGTGAAGTGATTTTGATAATTCTTTTTTTATTTGAAAGCCGGTGCTTCTCGTGTGGTTATGTTTCAATTTGGTCCAGTTCTTAGATGCACCTGGTAGTACAGGAAAAACTTTTTACTATAATATTAGCAACAATTCGCTCACAAAAAAAAATTGCACTTGCACTCGCTTCGTCTGGAATTGCAGCAACTTTGCTTGAAGGTGGTAAATATGCAAAGCAATGAAACTACAACCTGCAACATTTCGAAGAACTCTGCAATGGCAAAGGTTTTGCAGCAATGTAAAATTATTGTTTGGGATGAATGCAATTAAAAGATCTACAGAGCGATTATAACCGATTTGGTGGTGCATTGATTTTATTAGCAGGAGATTTTCGTCAAACATTGCCAGTGATTCCACGATCAACGCCAGCAGATGAACTCAATGCATGTCTAAAGTCCTTCAATTTGTGGAAACATGTCAAAGTACTTTATTTAAGCAAGAATATGCGTGTCGAGTTGAAAATTGACCAATCTGGAAACATATTCTCTAAACAACTCATTGACATTGGTAATGGCAAATTTCCTATAGACACGTTGACTGGCTGCATTAACTTTCCTCAAAGTTTTTGTCAGTTAACTCGATCAAAAGATGAACTCATTCAGAAGGTTTTTCCAGATGTTTCTCAAAACTACGTTTTAACTATGTTTTAACTATGTCTCTACCCCGTAAAGGGCCTGTGTGCAATCATTACTCTAGTGCCCTTTAGTAAGCGCAGTGGGCTTCAGTAAGCACACAGATTCATTAAAAGTGCTGCAGCGGGACCCTTTAACGCTACTGCGCCCGTGTGCATCGCATACCCAGCACTCTAGGTGAAGACGCCTCTGGATGTACTATCCACGAGAATCTTGATAACTAACTACGCCTCTCTGTATATTACAAAGGCATTTCACACTGTAATTGAAGTTTCCTTAAGAGCACTTTTCTGATTCTATGTATGTAAAAAAAGTAGATTATTTTAAAGGAATCGAAAAGAAACTATGTTTGTCCAACACAGTAAAAACTAAGTCTTTAGTATTTTAGTTAATTTACGTTTAGTGTCTGTATTTATTTTTCACGAGCAGAATGACAAAATATAGTTTACCTTTACTTTAGCTACCTATATTATAACTATGAAGTTAGCAGGCATACAGCTATGGCATAAGCAGTTCTTATAATTATAACCTCTATTAATTTTATTGTTTTTTTATAAACTCAAGGTTTCTTCAATTAAATTTGGTAAACCATTCCTTCATAATGCCCTTGCTCTTTAGCGCTTTGTCCATAAGTAGCTGTTCACTTCTTACCAGTCCTTCTTTATTTATACCTCCTTAAAAAAACATCAACTTGGTAACTGTCCTGTTACCAGATTGATGGTAACAGGACGTACCAGAGGACTGTCATAAACCTAGCGAACATTACTTATCATAAACATATCAGAATAGAAAATGAAATCTTTCATTATTGCTTTTACACTTTTAACGCAGTAAATTTTAACCATCTGCTCAATATTTTAAGTTCCCTTAATGTATCTTCAATGGTAATTTGAATTTCTGCGCAGTCGTCGACAATGGACATGTATTGATCATACCCATTTATCTTGGAGTAACGTACTTACCTACTGGCATGCCCCAGAGGATTCTACCTTCTCTTCTCATCGTAAATTTATAAATGAAATCTTACATCAATTTCTTTTTCTATGTAACATTTAAGTAGATGATCTTCACATTAATTTTCAAATACTTCTCAAAAAACTTTCTTTACCATTTGACAATGTTAGCAACTTTGTTTAACCAATCTTTGATTGATATTTGCCACGTATATTCTAAACACATCCAACACAGCAATTATTGTTGTCAATTCTAGGAAGACCTTGCGAGTCTGCCGATCAAAATCATTGATTACTTTTGATGGTATTCATTTATGCAAATGTTAGCTGTCCTCATGTCGCCCACACCTAAGTTTATAAATTAAAATGCATTAGAAGTTTTGTGTAATATTTGTAGTTAGTTTACGCAAGTAAAATTAAAGTCAGATACAAGTGGTACTAGTGGTACAAAAGTTAACACTTTATTTTTACTGGTAGTAGTAACTTGTCGTTACGTCATGAAATACGAATCTATATGTTCGTAGTTTTTTTTTGTAATGACCTTATTTTACAAAAGCTCTTACTTCGATTAAGTTTGGGCATACTGTAAAAGCAAATGTAAATAAAATGATCATAAACTCAATAAGACCACAACATTGCCAAAATAGAATCAAATTTACTTCAACGTCAATATTAAAATAGACCCAAAGCCAAGGCCGCAAAAGTAAAGAAATAAACTGCTTACGTGCGTGTTTACCTTTCCTATGTCTATTCTTTATTAGCATAAGATTTGGAGAAAAGATAACTTGTATATTTTACATGAGAACACTTTTATTTTTTAACCACTGATTTGGTGCAATAATATAGCACCAAATTAGTGGTGTGTATCTAAAATACACATACTTTAAGTTGCTATAAAAAACTAAAGCAAGGAAAATTCTATAACTTAAATATATCCACGCGACTGCACTGAATACAGACTGAACTGTGAACAGAGAATAAGTTTTATACCAAAAGGGGGTAATTATTATTTTCATTAGGTTCCACCTAAAGCTTTTAAATTTAACCTTTATTAAATAATAATCAGACACTACAGAAAGCCTTATTAATTAACTAGGCTACGCTCATGCGCAGCGTTATAGCTCTGCAAAAAGAAAGAACATTTGAAACAAATCCTATATCAACTCCACTGCCCAGTGTAATATTTATAAATAATAAATAAATAATAATAAATAATAATAAATATTTCGGACATCTAAACACACAACGCCATCTAGTCCCAAGATAAGCAGAGCTTGTGTTATGGGGTACTAGACAACTGATACAAATACATATATACTCTTTTTTTGTAAATACATACATATTATAGATAGAACACACCCAAACTCCGAAACAAATATTTGTAGATTATACAAACATTTGGTCCGACCCGGGAATCGAACCCGAGACCTCATGATCAGCAGTCGCACACGCCAACCGCGAGACCAACGAGGCAGTTATAGGTAAAACTTACTTTCTAAGCAAAATCCAATGTCTAGCTGTGGACTTCCAAAATCTTCTTAGCTAGGTGATTTTGGTCTATTGTATAACGCTGGCCGGTATATAGACGGGTTAGTGTTGGATTTGTTACAGGTTCATATATAAATACATATATATATATATTTTGGTATAGGCGGGTAAACGAGCAGACGTATCACCTCACCTGATGGTAAGCGATTACTGCCGCCTATGGACACCCGTAACACCAGAGGGTTATCGGCGTTACCGGTCTTAGGGGGGGAGGGGGAGTTTGAGGGAGGGGTTGGGGTATAGGCCTCCGATATCCAAACTCACTCGGTGAAACACAGCGGAAGTACTATTTCACACCGGTTTTCTGTGAGGCCGTGGTATCACTCCGGTTGAGCCGACCTATTCATGCCGAAGCGTGGCTCTCCCACGGTAAAAATTATCTTAGCAAGCTGTTACAATCTCCAGGGGAAAAGTGGAGGAGTTGATACTCCGTATTCGCAATACGACAGTCACTACATGGATCAGCTTCATCATCAGCCTATCGCAGTCCATTGCTGGACATAGGCCTCTCCAATTTCACGCCACTTAGTACGATCCACGTCTTTTCGCGTCCAGCTCATGCGAGACTGCGGCGCCGACTTGCATAAATCATCACTCCACCTGGCCTGTGGACGTCCTACATTACGTTTGCCGAGACACGGTCTCCACTCAGAACCCCTTTACCCCAGCGGTTATTGGTTCTACGCCAAATATGGCCAGCCCACTGCCACTTCAGCTTGCTAATCCTGAAACTACACGGATAGCGAAAAAGAAATAGGAGTGTATAAGATATCGTATGATTTTTAATAACATACTCATGATTTTCTCACACTATTTACAGCTAATAAGGCACTTTCGAGATGAATTATTTATTAGTGTGTCTGATAGGGGATTTAATTAGAAGTAGGTTTATGTAGTTGAAATATGTTTTTGGAAATTTTAGCACTCAGTAGCAACCAGTCAGATAATATTGAGCGCTACAATTTTGAGAATTATGTCGTCTTTGATAATGTTTATTAAATTACTTTCATTAAGTATTATGTATATAAAATTAAATTTTAAACGTTCACTCTGCATATTTTGTAAATTATATTAGCGAAGCTGTCTGTTTTCTAATTAGAAAATTAATTTAATATAATTATTATGCAAGAAAATACCATGGCTATAAAGTCTACGAATATTAACACTGCATGTAGGTTATTTAAGTAGATAAATAAAAGTAAATGAAGTCTGGTAGTAGTTAAATCGCAAACCAACCTTATAATATAAAAAAAAACAATTAGCTTTTTCAAATCAACAATTGAAGTAATGTTCTGGAACTTCTGTAACGCTAAGCTGTGGCTTATTTTTTTATTATTGGGAACGCGATTGTCGGTCTTGAAGTGTGAGAATAAAGGACCAAAAATGTAATGATAAATCCGAGGACAATAAATATTCAGGATTTCCTTCCTTTGTTTTATTGTTGTCATTTCTTAATTTTATAATGCCACTCCGAATACTGAAAATTGAATTTATTTTATTAAAATTTTATTAAAATTAATGCTAGTATTTTTATTGTTTCATTCTCATTACAAACAAATCGAAAGTAACTCTGTCTGTCCATCTGTTATGCTTTCGCGTCTGCATCGCTGCACTGATTTCAATGAAATTTGGCATGAAGATACTTTGATTCTTTAGGAAGGAAAAGTTATTATTAATAGAGGACTTTTTATAGCGATAACCAACATACACGCGTTCAGAGCCGCGGGCACAAGCTAGTTTTGTATAATTAATCAACTTTTAACTGTTTAAAGATAAATTAAGGTACAGAATAATAAAATTTGGCTAGGAACCATTTTCCTTACTGTATTTAATGTATAAAGTTATGTATAGGTCTAAAAACAATGAGGCCAGATTCGTTTCTTTCTATACAATACAGATAAAATTTACAAACGCTCCATTCAACGAGAAATAATGGTCCTTATGTTTGATCCGGGTCTCGATCGCATATTTGGGGAACCGATGTTCAAATTCATGTTTGAATGCGGCTTTTGTTTGTTTATAACATAAATGATTTTCTGAAAACCTTTTGTTATCAATATTATAATAAGTCCTTCTTTGTATCTATTGTAAAAAGAAATCTGAGCGAAGTAAAATAAGAAGACGTTGAGAGAAAAAATATTTTATGTACCCGCTATACAACGTGCCTTCAAGGAACTTTGCAAATATGGTCGGAGACTAAACGTTGGAGACAAAAAAATGAGGAAAATACATAATTTGCCCCTCACATGAAAATAGCCTAGGTTAGACTAAAAAAAAAACATTTAGGACAATGTATAAATTACAACCTTTTATTTATAAATATTATTATCTTTCCGATTACTCCACATTACAATTTGATTTCAACGGTTAAAGTTTAGCAAAAAGGTTTCAAAGCGTAAATTAAGTCAAATAAAAAAAATGCCTTTCTTGATGTACTACTGATTTCTACCCTACTGTTGATGACATATTCAAAATTTAAAAGATGTACTTCAGCGATTAAATAAGTAAGAGTCAAATGTTGGTATAGTTGGATAGGTGATAGATGCGTTAAACCACCTCCAACCATATCATTCTGCTCACGAAGGCTTGATTTAAACTGATAAAAACGAAAGTCTGTCTAGTAAAAGATGGTTCTATTTCATCTTTCGCGTAAAAAGGTCGTTGTAGATCATTTTGAGGGTTGAATAAATTGATTTAACGTAATCTGTCCCAGACATAAAGGATTCTAACATTACGCTTTACGTTAAGGTCAAAGGCAAAGTGTAGTTAGGTATAATTATGTCAGCAATTTTATTTGAAGCTCTTTGTGAATATTAGCGTTAAATTGGGTTGAAGTACGTAACTTTTCTACACTATTTTTTTGTAAATACGTATATATTATACATAGAAAACAGCCAAACTCCGAAACAAAAGTTTGCAGTTCATGCAAACTTTTGGTCCGACCTGGGAATCGAACCCCAGACCTCAAGTACAACAGTCCCATATACGCTACCACTGTGCCACCGAGGCAATTAAGGAACGAACTAAATGAAACAAATGATCAGCGTATGCCTAATGAGTATTCATTAAAAAACCATCGAATCTCGTTCATTGCCACTAATCGCCACATCTGGCATCGTTGGTATGTAACTTGTAAGTCTGTTTTTTTATCTGTTATTTTATATTCTCATATATGAGGTATCATACTACATAGTATAAAACAAGTCGCTTTCGCTTTCGGTCTGTCCCTATAAACGCTTAGATCTTTAAAACAACGCAAGGAATTTTGATGCTGTTTTTTTTACTCCATAGAGTAGTTCAAAAGTAGTAGAGAAACACTGATAATTTTAGAGGTTTCTAATGTGATGTCGTGAATAAATTCATATTTTTGCGCTTACATTGCAAACGCTGGCTGAAGCCTATGAGATAGATTAAATATAACTAACTACAGTGTTGTAGACCTTAAAAATGTTTACAAAAAAGTCTGCGATGGTATATATCTATCTCTTAGGGATAACCTACATAACCATTTTTTATCATTTACTTTTTACAAGAAGGCTTATTTACGAAGCGATTTTAAGCAATACAGCATTAACCCTTATCCATTTAAGTACCTTAAATATCTATATATATAAAAAAGGAAGGTGACTGACTGACATACCCAGAGATCAACGCCCAGCCCAAACCGCTGAACATAGAATCCTGAAATTTTGCATGTAGGTTCTTTATATGACGTAAGTAATTTTGAAAATTCCACCTCTAAGGGGGTAAATCAGGTGATGAAAATCTGCGTGAGCGAAGCCGCGTGCAAAAGCTAGTATTTAATATAGATCAATATGACCCTTTACAGCTAGTAATTTAAATGAATATTTCCGAAGAGATTAGTGATGTAAAATGCAGGGACATGGCGGTTGCGGCGGTACCGGCCGGCGTGGGCGGCATGTGCGTAATCTGTACTTATAAATAAGTAGATAGGAAAAAATAAAAAAAAAATAGGATTATGAATAAATGAGTATGACAGTACTAGCTGACCCAGCGAACGTAAATTTTTCATAAAAATTTCTTTTAAGGGTGGGTCACCCTTACCATTTAAGTATATGAAAAATAGATGTTGGCCGATTCTCAGACCTATCCGATATGCACACAAATTTTCATAAAAATTGGTTTAGCCGAATACGGAGGAGTTTTTCAACAAACATGCGACACGAGAATTTTATTATATTAGATGTAAACACTAAAGTAAATTCTTTTATAAGACAAAATGTGCTTATCATGACATTTTTTTCGAAATTGAATGTTCGTTCCTAACTCGGTATTAAGGTTAATTTTTAAACCGCACTTATCAAGAGTAATTTTTAAAATGACAAAAATCTGTGAACGTTGTATATAAAATTTATAAAGACAATTATGAAGTACTGTGTGTATTTTATATTAGTGATTGCCTGCGGCTCCACCCGCGTACATGTCGGTTATCGCGGCAAATAGTAGCTTATGTGTTATTCTGATGTATAAGCTATGTTACTGTAAAGTTCAATCCAAATTCGTTCAGTAGTTTTTGCGTGAAAGACTAACAAACATCCATGCATACCTACAAACTTTCGCGTTTATAATATTAGTAGGATATTTAGTATCAGCATTGCACCCGTTCGAAGCCGGGGCGGATCGCTAGTATACTATGAAAGAAATATGTTTCCTATCAAAATTGAAACATCACTACGGCACTGCCGCCTTGGCTAACTAGGATCTGCGGAGTAGCGCTACGATTGACCGAGATAAGTTAAATACTGTTTCACAACACTGGAACTATCGACATTTAGTTCTGAATTTCTAAGAATAGCAGGATGCAGTTCCAACTAACTATAACTAGCGGATTACTGTCCCGACACATTGGAAATATGAAATATTAAAATTTTATTTCAACTCACTAGAACTATAATAGTATATTTACCAGCGCCTCGTATATATCGGTTATCGCATTAAGAAATAGCCTATCTCTTTCCTCAAGAAACAAAGTATCTCCAGGCCAAATTTCGCATTTCGATTTAGCCTTGAATTTGTAACAGGCAGACAGTTATTTTTGAATTAAACATTTGCGTAGGTTACGAATTTAACATTTGCTTGCCTAAAAGGAAAATTAATTGTATGTTAAAGATTTTTATTTATTTATTTATTTATTTAAACTTTTTGCACTTTTGTACAAAAGGCGGACTTAATGCCATGAGGCATTCTCTCCCAGTCTACCTTCAGGTGATGTAGAAATAGGATGCGGTAGGTGCAAAGATAAAGTTATTCATGATAAATAAGGATTTTTCAAATAATATTTAATCTACATCAAATAGGACCGATCAACATAAACATACTATTACACAAATTAATAATATAAAATACATATAATCATACACATACATAAATTTAATATTATACTAGTACACAGTCGGGTATTAGGGTTGTGACTGTATTGCCAACTCATTCCGAAAAAGTTCGCGTACCTTTAGTTTGAATGTAAGACGGTTTGTGGACATCCTGATCTCAGCAGGAAGTGCATTCCAGAGAAGAACAGACTGCACAAAGAAGGAAGAATGGAGAAAGTTGGAGGTGTGAGGAGGGCATAGAAGAAGCAGATTATTTGTTGACCGAAGGTTTCGGTCATGATTGGAACATAAGAGAACCTGTCCACTTAACTGTATCACGTTCGGGATTGTTACGTTAGGCATTCACTATACTGCTATAGTTACAATGACAAATGACTGTCGACATATGTGGGTCATAACGTACTACGCATTAGCAAGGGCTACCCTTGATAAATGTTTTCGTGCATTTTATTTGTTTACTTTTGTAATGTGTATCATATTTATAAGACAAAGAGGAATGTTATTAAAGTTCAGGCATGACTTCATCAATCATCATAAACCGCCATTATTATCATTAATAATAGCTGATCTGCTTAGAAAGAAGGCTTTAGAAAACTATACCAAATTGGCCAGACGGGTTGGTATAGAGTTTGTGTGAAGTATTTGTTCTCCTTACAGTGCTTATTTCCAGCGTAGTTAGCTCCCCTTATCAGCTCATACGACACCTATGAGGTGATTAAGGGGAGTAACACTGATAGACAATATGATGCAATAGAAAAAACTTTGATTGTTTGTAAAAAAAACTTGGGTATATACGGAATCCAGGATAAATAGTCTGTGACTACAGCCAGTGTGATTTCGTTGAATGTAAGTAATTCCATTAATTTCCGTTTATATACCTACATAGTTAAAAATTTTGCATTCTATTATATACCTACGTATATTTGTTGTTGTGGCTGCAGCCAGTGTGATTTTGTTGAATCTAAGTAATTCCATTAATTTCCGTTTATGTACCTACATAGTTAAAACTTTTGTATTCTATTACCTACTATATACTAGTATATTTGTAATGGAGATAAAATAAATAATAAATAAATATCTCGGGCACTTATGACACAACGCCATCTAGTCCCAAGCGAAGCCGAGCTTGTCTTATGGGTACTAGACAATTCATATAAATACATATATATATATATATATATATTGTAAATACATACCTGTATATTCTACATAGAAAACACCCAAACTCCGAAACAAATATTTTCAGATCAAACATTTGTTCCGACCCGGGAATTGAACCTGAGACCTCAAGCTCAGCAGTTGCATACGCTAACACTACTCCACCGAGGTAGTCAAAGGAAAGTTTAGAAGATGGCTGAAATACGCTAATCCTTAGAAGTACCTGTCGAATTAAGGAAATTATGTGTGCAGAAATATTATATTTTATGTAATACATGTATCAAGAATAGTTTTATATTCAGCGAAGATTCAGTGTTTGAGACATTCCAGTATTGTAGTGAAATTATCAACAGCCGGGCCACTACGACGATCCATGTCGCACGACTGTTGACCATTAGACCCTAACTTTTTTTTTGGTAGGTAAGTAATTAAAAGTATATATTGCTACTATATTAAGCAAAAAATAAGACAATAAAAAACCAAGTAAAAGATTAGAGAATTTATTTTCAGGATTCTTGAGCGAACACCTTAAAGAAACTTATTAGTCAGTTTAGTGGAGTGTATCATTACGACAACGTCAGTTTCTTTAACAAAAGGGGCTGAAGTACCACCAGTTTGTTATCTGACTCTTTCCACATCATTGCACGTAACTTTACGGATATTTTTCCCCTATTTTGCTAATGTTGAACTTGATGATTAATTTTGTTGACGCCGAGAAATAGTGTTTTATATCGGAAGGCCAAATTTAAGTCTATACTCTATACTTACTAATATATAAAGCTGAAGAGTTCGTTTGTTTGTTTAAACGCGATAATCTAAGAAAACCGCTTGTCCGATATGAAAAATTCTTTCAGTGTTGGATAGTGCATTTATCGAGGAAGGCTATAGGCTATGTATCATCACGCTAAGACCAATAGGAGTGGAGCACCAATGGAGAATGTTTCGAAAACGGGGTAAAATTATCACGCTACGGGCAATAGGAGACGCAAACGAGGATGCGTGGGTCAGCTAGTAAAATATAAAGATAATTTAATGAGGTTTGTTTATCGATCAGAGTGGTGTGTGAAATAGGAGAGGCCTATGGCAGAAGTAGAATGCGATGGCAGAAGTAGAATGCGATGGCAGAAGGGTGATGATGATGAAAGATAATTTTTATGTAACAACTTTTGTATTTTTAGTGTCATAGATAATAATTTAAAAACAAAGAAAATCAGAATTTTAAATTCCTATTAAACATACTTATTCGCAGAAGTTACGATGAGAATTATTGCGAAACTGCTCTTTACGTACTTTAGTACGCGAAATTATTTTTTGTTATACGTACGTAGCATTTATAAAATGCTAGTAATCCGCCCTAGCTTCGCACGGACTGTTTACGGAAAATATAATATAGCTATGTTACCCTGAGAAGATGTGCGGCAAAAAAATTTCAACAAATATCGTTGTATTTTAACCAATATACTCAAAAAAATTACTAATTATATACGAAAACCTTCCTTAACAATCACTCTATCTATTGATAAAATCCGCATCAAAATCGGTACAGTAGGTTTTGAGTTTATCTCGAACAGACAGACAGACGCGGCGGAGGTTTTTGTTTTATAATATATAGTGATTTTTAAGACAGAAATTGAACCGGCTTCAATAAAACATCAAACAAAAACTGCTTGCCTAGAAAACTTAAAAGCTTAAAATAATCTCGTATTATAATGTATGCCAGATACCTAAAACTGTTTGAAGTCGGTGCCAAGCAGAAAATCAGTCGGTTAAATTTTTGTTTTAAATTTTTATAATTGTTAGTGAAAATAATCGGTCGTGATTTGAAGTATTTCATATAAGTACGAAAAGTTACCTAAGGAAACGATTAATTTCAAATCTTACTTGTGCTGATACGAATAATTAGTGGTTTGAAGCATGTATTAAAACTGAGCACAGGCTACAAAATAATTATCCTCCAACTCTCATCGGCTCATCATCATTAAATGACATATACTAGACGCAAATATTTGAATAGTTTAAGTAAATACATGGAGAGGCCTATGTCCAGCAGTGGACTGCGATAGGCTGATGATGATGATGATGATGAAGTAAATAGATAAAACACATAACACGGGCTTATGAAATTTGAGGTTTGCTCTTGACTTCACCCATCATCAGATCCCGACATAGTGACAATGGGACCACCTGGGAGCTATATCAAATTGAATGTAAAACTATAATTTTTAAAATCACTTAGTAAACAACGAAAATATCGATGAACATGCATAAAAAATCCGATGTTTTTTTTTTTTGAAGTTGGTTTAAAATAGCGCATTGATATTGTGTTCAAGATGGCCTCAATAGCGATATGAACACTAACGTTAACTGGTATACCCTTTACAAAATAATTAACATAATTGAGCCACTCACAAGAATTAATATTGAAAGCTAAAGTACATACATGAATAAATCCCCAATTGTATGTAACGCAAAGACGAGTACAGTTTTAATATATTTTGCGAAGCGTTAAGCGTAAGTTAATCCGCGAAGTAGAGGAAGTAATTAATATTGAAATATGGAGATTATTAGCTTGCTGTAAAGATTTGAATATACTTTTAACGAGTATTAAACTCTTACAGTCTGACAAAAGTGTAAAACAACTTTCGGAATATTCAAAATGTTATCAAAATAAAAGAGAGTGTTCTGACTGACGCAACTGCTTTAGACGGGAATATTTCATTGATTTCAAAAACATTAAACGCTTACTGCGTTTGTGTAAAAATTTATCTTAAATTCGTTAAAGACAATGGACTGAAGAAACATATTTTGTAACAAAAATATCCACAAGAAGTAACCACAAGAACGATAAGATGAAAAGTAACGAATTTTATTTGGAGATTAACTATTTTATTATTTCATTCATTCCTTGAAAAAAGAAGGCCATATTATTATTTGAGATGTATGTAGTTATTTTTATTGAATTATTAATTTAAACTT
This sequence comes from Spilosoma lubricipeda, assembly GCA_905220595.1. NCBI lineage: Eukaryota > Metazoa > Arthropoda > Insecta > Lepidoptera > Erebidae > Spilosoma > Spilosoma lubricipeda. Next base: position 10,133,801 of record HG992282.1, on the reverse strand, counting down.
CGCTCCTCCTAATGTTGTAATTTGCTAGTTTGTTAGACCATGTCTCTGGTTGCTCTATACTTTATGATATATTCTCTCTCTATTCCGTGACATTACAAGTAAAGTACCTACATAAAAATTGAAATCCCATTAAAATAAACGTTACTCCCATTTCCCCTTATTCAAAACAATTAAACTATTATTAGGTTACGTTTATTTTCTTCTGGCTTAGTGCGTTCAAATAAGAAAAATATTTACTAGTGTAAATTTTAAAAAGAGTTCTTAGTTCTACTGTAATAAACTTAAACTTTTAAATTAAGAACAACTTTACGAAAGCGACTAGTATCTTAAAACAAGTACAATTTTAACAAAAATAAAACCGACTTCAAGATTCGACTCGATTTCTCTTGGATGCCATCATCAGATATTAATGTCCTTATCATGGTACCACCGTTGAGACATCTCCTTTCCATTAAAAAAAGAATCATCAAAATCGGTTCATAAACGACAAAATTATACGTGAACACACATAAAAAAAATATATATATACGGTCGAATTGAGAAAGCTCCTCCTTTTTTTGAAGTCGGTTAAAAAGCAATCTACGTTTTGTAAACTGTCTTTACCGAAGAAATTAATAAACGAATGAAAAAAAAACAAAATTAATTTTCCCGTACCGGGAATCGAACCCGAGCCTCCTGGGTGAAAGCCAGGTATCCTAGCCACTAGACCATACGGGAGTTATATTAGAGTTCCAAATGACGTATAACTTTATTCTGTTTTTGTCTTGTCTTACATTTTTTTAACCTAAACAAAACTTGCCCAATGAACATATCTCACTATCATTAGTTTATCACTAATTTATATACATAAAAATGAATCGCTGAAATGTATGTACATGCATAACTTCCGATCGGCTGCACTAAATTAAATCATTATTTTTTGTAATGTAAACTGAGATGACTGGATGGAAACACGGGCAAAATTTATCACATTTTTTTTATTTTCAATTTGTTAGTTTTTAATTTCATTACATAGTACTTCTCATCTGTGTTCTACTACTATTCAAGCCCTTTCATTTGATACCCATATAGTGGTAGTCTTTGACAAAATGTGCAAACCTACATTTTGTAGCGGCGGCATTTTGGATTTGAATTTTTCATAATGTATTGTGTTTCACTAGTCAAGCTTTTTCATTTCATAGCCATATCGAGGTAGTCGTGACAAAATTTGTAAACCGCCAGTTTGTAGCGGCGGCCGTCTTGGATTTATAATGAAACAGAAATCATTTAATTGTATTGTCACCAGAACTGAGGGTGTGTACCAAATTTCAAATCAATTTATCAATAGGAAAGGGGTTACATTACAATTACAAGATATGACCCAAACAACAACCAGGTCAAGCTAAATAAATCGTTTAATAAAATGTTCCGTTTGTATACACATTGAACTTAATCCGGAGAAACGAGCTGAGGTCCAGACTTTGATAAATTAAGTGTCCGTGTATTAACTGACTTAAAGAAAACGCAGAAAAATTTTACAGTATTTTTACAACTTCTAAACAGTAATTAGTGTCTGGTAAGTTCAAATAAAGATTTCGAGCATATTTTTTAGGAACCACTTACATAAGTTGAGTGGCTATTGATGGTATATGTACTTAACGTCCACTCGTACATTGAAATAATTTTCGTTTGAAGCGCTTTCTTTTATATCTGGGTCAGGATCTTTTATATCCAGGATTAATAATGTTTTCTCGTGCAAGCAATTTTGATTTAAATCTTTTGTGTAATAGATATAATGGAGAATGAAAAGATAAATTGCATAACGGAATCTACTTACCGTGGGAGAGCCACGCTTCGGCATGAATGGGCCGGCTCGACCGGAGTGATATTACGGCCTCACTGAAAACCAGTGTGAAATAGCGCTTGCGCTGTATATCACTGAGTGAGTAAGGATGCCGGAGGCCCATACCCCTATCCCAATCCTTCTTCCCATCCCCCAAAGGCCGGCAACGCACTTGTGACTCTTCTAGTGTTGCGGTGTGTCCATGGGCGGCGGTATCTTTAACTACTGATATACTCATTAATGTGGTCACATTACTAAGTATTTCAAAAGCTAAATATATATTATATCATTCATAGTGACAACGAAATACAATTCAACTTGTAATACTAATTACGACTGACTATTAGGTATCGGATGTCAAAAAACAATTTGAAATGCTAATACAAATTGTAAACAAAAATCTTCCGTTACGGTTTAAGCGTATTTATTTCACTCCCCTATTTCCGAATTGATGAATATAGCTTATTTAGGATTACCCACAACAATCAGACCAAGTATTATTGCGTACATAGAAATTCCCTTCTCTCATTGGAATGTGCTGATATTGAATTCTATACTCGTATAATAAGATATGTTGACGACGTTTAGAAGAATGTCTTAACGATATCCCTGGGAATACTTATGATTGTTTGGGAAGAAAATTATACTTGGTGGTCTAATGCATTTTCTTTTGTAAGTATTTTTGTGTTTAAGGAAACGCATAAGTATTAGGCGATGCAGAAAAGAAGATTTCACCACAATTATTCATTTCATCAACCAAATATGAAACATTTGAGGCAATGGAACTTAACAATTGGTAGTAGCTAGTTACTGTTGTTTAAATACCAGAATAATATTTTGTAAATAGTATTTTCTACTGGCGTTATGCCAGTAAAAAAAACTGTTACCAAAAGGAAGGATTACAGCAATGTATGTATAATAATTATCAGTTTATTATTAAAAGAAAAGTTAACCGAACATAAAAAGTTTACATAGATGAGAGTTTACGTACTGAAATTAACATTCGTACTAAAAAGGGGTCCCCTGATTCCTTATTCCGGTTTAAACCTGTGATTTGGAAATCAGTGTTCCTCTCACTGATGTTGTATGTTCTACCATAGCACCTTAACCAAACCAATTGATTCGATTTGAATGAATGAGGTACACAAATATCAATAGGTTCATAATTATGGCTTCAGAGACATAAATATGCCAAATACAAGTAGTTTTATTTTAAGCCGATCAATGACTGCCTATTGAAGCCGATGTCAGACTAAGCGGCGTACAATCGGCAGACCTACCCGATGTCCAGCAATTCAGTGATAGCCTGATGATGATTGGAACTCCATACTTTATAATGGATTAGAAAAGTTTCATGAACAACCCATAACGTGCCACTGCTGGGCTCGGGTCAGGAGAAATTTAAGGCCATACGTACCCACGCTGGCCAAGTGCGGGTTGGGGACTGGCAAGACAATGTTGTGGCTACGTAATCTTGCCGTTGGATGTTTTTAACCCGCCAAAGGCTTCCAACTAAGCTTCACGACTGTTATCCTACGATAACAGTCGGGACCAACTGCTTAACGTGACCTCCGAATCACGGAGACGCTCATGGTAACATGCAACTGGCGGTCACCCATCCAGGTAGTGACCACGCCGTCCTTGCTTACCCTCGGTGATTGTTTCTAATACCGAGTGCAACTGGGCTATGAGCGCCTCGATGAAAAGTTTACCTATCTTTTATAATGGATTCCCCGGTTTGAAGAAATGTACATTTATTTTTTCCTCTAGTTGCAGAAATAGAATCTGGTTAATATAAAGGGTCTATGCTACAATAAGATAAAGAAACTTGTATTTTAAATTAAGACTAAACGGAACATACAAACAGACACAAACAAAAAAAAGTTGTTTTGTTGTTGTAAGTAGGAACCAAATAAACTTTCGCAATTATGCATTAAGTGAACGCTGTTAATTTGAAATTACAACCAGACACTTCAATTTTATTTGTTTGTATAGAGTATAGACAAATAAATAATTTTCCTTATCTTTGTTTTTAATTAGGACTTTAGTTAAGCAAATAGTTTGAACACTGAACAAGAATGTTGACTTATTTGTTAAGTTTACAACTAAGCAACAAAAGTTTTGTAAACTTTGACTGTTAATTTATTGCCTTTAATATCTACTGAAATAAATTACTACTCTACGAGGTTATTACTTAAAAATGTTTGATTCTAGAAGCAAGTTTTAGAACATCTATTAATGATTTATATAACTACATGTCAATTTAGGTGTATTACTAAAAGGAGGTTAATTTAGAAAACCGAGTATTTCAATTATAGTCATAAGGGTATATATAATATGTACATAATATGCTAAATATAATAGTAAATTATGATTAAATATTTATTATCATCACAAGTATAAAGTATATTATACTGAATTAAATGGTAGCGTATTTAGGGACCTTGTTTTTCTTAGAATATGATGATGCGAATTTTGTATTTATGTTTGAGCGTATCAAAGTGGCTCTACTCTGCCTGATGGAAAGTATGAGTAGAATTAAAGAGTGGTGGTCGTTTTACTCACTGCGAATGCAGATAATGCTGCATGGAGACCCGCACTATGGTGACCTTTTGAAATGCTTCCCCAGTCTCACACTTACCAATGAAACTCGACAGTGCTATCATTTTAAGTTGGTCTTCTGTGAGTGTGTAGTTTCGCCCCTGTCGAACCCCCGTTTATGCTGAAATCAGCATGCCTCTACTTTCTTAAAATGTCTATGTCTAGTAATTAGGTTGTGAAGGGTAGCCATTATACGTAAAAAAAAAAATTCAGTTATATCGTATTGATTTAAAACCATCCCTAGCCTGGTTTAAGAAAGAGACTCGGAGAAAGCTATAATGTGAATTTGCAACGTGTTAAAATGTTGTACTTTTAAAAAATGAAATTCAAAAAGATACGAAATAAAAGCTTTGTCGAAAGCACGTTAGAAGTCGGTTATCGCTAACTTTTACCAATCATACGGTGGTAAGCGTTTCAGCCAATCAAGAGTTTTCGAAGAATAAATCACTAAAGTTTGTTTTAGATATTTCTCTAGGAAAATGATGGGTGAGTCAAAGTTTTGACTATTTTCAATGAAGTTAAATTCAAATAGTTAGAATTTTGTCGGGATGTTGGTTCATGTGGTGTTTATACAGATGCATTTCAAAGAAAACATCAATAGTTATGCAACAAGTAGAAAACGATTATTTTTGAAGAGATGAAAAATTGCAATGCAAAAATAAGAAATCAACTGAATTAAGGAACATTAAACAGTTGCTGAAAATGAAGGGCTTACGTGTGTTGCTCTCTTAATATTCTTATATGAGGGAACTACTACTTAGTTTTTTGTGGGTACATATGTGATATATGTTTATGATTCTTAATTGAACAATAATCCTTTTTGTTTGTCAACGTAGTTACTTTTTATAGTGATTCCTAACTGAAGTCCGATTCAAATCCTAACTAATAAATACTATGAACTCGATATATGTAACGTTACTCTTAAATCTAAGAGTAAGCAGAATTTGAGAAAGCTATAGAAGATTGTCAATATAGAAACAGGTCTCTTTAAAATATATTTTTTTTACTTTTTAAAACTACTAGTAAAATTAATAAAACTAATAAAAATTTATAATTTTTCCTGTTTTTGCAAACGAATTTCATATATGTTTAGCTTCTATTGGTTTAAACTTGAAGTGTTATCAAATAATAAAAGAATTTACGAATTTGGATCAGCCAATCACGCGTGATGCCGTAACCAAGGAAAATAGAAAATATATTAAATATAACATACGGTAGTCCTTAGAAATATCTTCACAGATCTGGTATAGAAGATATGAGATCAGAATAGGTATTATTTCTAAGTATTTAATTCAATTACTTAAAAGTAATTACTGCACAATATGCTAATACAAGTATCGATCTCGTTGTAAACTAGAATAGTTTTTATTTCCTTGGATTATAAAAATACAGAATGAACAGCGTGCAATCTTTACGAGTTAGACCGCTATGAAAAGGACGATAGAGAGCGCTTTAAAATACATATAACGTTCATTTTACCAATCGGATTAATTCAAGCTGGACTGCTACTAGGATCCATATATAAAACAAGGGTTATAGGTAAGGGTTTATAGGTCAACGCAGTGCTTTCAATAGACTGGGAGTACTTAACTTTTTGAATTTACTGGCCCGAGTGTCAGAAAGTCCCAGGTACAATTCTGTAAATTGAGAGTTTTAATGCATAAACTATCGAGTATGTATTTGTAACCCTTCTATTCATACTGATACTCGTTTTATTAAGATGATGTTAAGATTATTGTGATGTTTAAGAGTCTTGTTACCAATCGTAAATACTGGTTACTAGTAGTCAATATACAGCCACGTTGGCCATTAACAGTCGACGTCTTTTAGCTAAGACAATGCTAAGCCACTATACATATCAGAATTGGGAAATACAAAAGATAAAATAGATGATTATTAATTATATTATTAGTCAAAGCCGCCGAAGGGTACTTTCTTCTCATTGCAGAGCTGTAGAACTAAAACTGTTGTTTACAAGTAACTTAATAAATTATTGGTTCTATCATTTCTTTTTATCTGCATCCATACGAATGTTCTGACGTGAAATGTTACAGAGATACACACATGCAGCCAAAAAAAAAATACAGTTTTCATTTAAAAATATCTTCAATAGGATCCATCACAAGATACATAAAATACATGTAGCTTAAAAAATAAATGTTAATTATAGTTTTACTTACTATAATATTTTGTATAAAGTTGAGTATTTTGATGAGATGTATACACTTGATATAGGTCTCTTCCAGCTCTGTCCATTGAGCACGGTCTTTTGCAACTCCGGTCCAGTATGATCCTAAGGTTAGGAGAATATTGTACTCAATCTTGTTTTTGAATGCCCCTGCCTTCTGATGTCCCCTCTTGGACACCATAAGGTATCCATTTATGGCTTATGGGGTTGTTACATTCGTTACTTCTGTCTTTCTTTTTAATTCCTAGTTTTGGATTCTGTTACTAAGCCTGATTCCCAACATGTTTCTTTCCATTGCTTTTGTGTAGATCCTAGTTTTTTGGCAACTTCTTATAGCAGGACAATTATCATCAATGATTGATGCGGCTTCCATTGATTATTATAATACCATAATTTACCCGGTCTAATCTTCTAAATATGTATTCCAGTACAGCAATAGCTTAGGAGATAATGGGTCTTCTTAAAATAATAAAATAATAAATATTTTGGACATCTATCACACAACGCCATCTAGTCCCAAACTATGCGGAGCTTGTGTTATGGGTGCTAGACAACTGATACAAATACATATATATACATTTTTTTTGTAAATACATACATATTATACGTAGATATGATAAGATAAATAGATACATAGACTTGCCTTAAATATGCTTCTGTATATTGGAAATGGGTCTCCTTTTCTATTTTTTTAGGTCTTCCTGTTCTAATTTAATACTGCTTTTGTTTTACTTTTAATACTATTTAAATAATATATTCAATTAGTCGAAGCTCCTTAGTAGCTCTTTCTCCTTACTTTCTCCTCCTCCCTTTCTTTCTATTTATTTTTTATAGAATACGGGGCAAACGAGCAGACGTATCGCCTGTTAGTAAGCGATTACTCATGGACACCGGTGCCGTCACAAGTGCGTTGCCGGTAAGAGTTGATATCCCGGTATATCCAATCACTCGGTGAAACACAGCGCAAAGGCTGTTTCACACCAGTTTTCCATGAGGCCATGGTATCACTACGGTCGAGCCGGCCCATGCATGCCGAAGCGTGACTCTCTCATCGTTCCGTATCCACGTTTGCCCATTATCAGATCTTCGCCCAGTTTTCTGCAGCCAACGTATGTATTAAAGTCACCCATGACTATGACGCCATTATAATGATATTTTTATAATATCAGACGGAGTGCAGTAAAAGCCAGATGACACATATACAAAAGAATAAATACCAATGCTCAATGTAAGTGTGTTGTGATTAGTATTGGTATGTTCTAAAGTCCTGTCAGGTGGATAGAGTGATACATCAACTCTCTTAAAAAAAGTACTGAGTGAGTAGTGACAAACCCGTCAGTACTCCATCACTAGTTATCGGTTTATACATGTATATCATGTGAATAAGTCTTGAAAAATTATGTAACTATGATACCGAAGCATCTCAACAGGCCGCCATAGTGTGGGTCATCATGCTGCATTGTCTACATTCGCAATGAGTATGGTAACCACCACTCTTTGGTTCTACTTTTTTACTTATACTTACCATCAGGCAACGTAAATTCACTTTGGCAGGCACATATATAAAAATGTTCTTATTGGCAAATAAGAACAGCTTCAAAATCGGTTCGATCGCGTGCAAAAGCCTCATAAAGTGAAATGAAATAACGCGTGTTATTAAATATTTGTAGTAGCAGTTGTAGAGATGCAATATTAATTTATAAATATCGAATGTTACAAAATTATTCTACTCTGAATAGTAGTGAAAAATAGAATGCTTTTTTCTGATCAGTAAGACTGTCCTGGTGTTAATCATATTACTACAGTTGTAATAGTTTCTTACGATCATTTAATTCTTTAACAGGCATGTCGTTTGCGTGTTTATCCATTGATCTATCCGAAAGTATAGGTCATCTGTTACGTATATACGTATCTCTCAATGACTTCCGAGAATACCGGTCTATAAGCGTACTATATCTCTCATCGTCCTAGCCATTTCACATTTCCACTTAACCATACCTTGCTTTCATAGTTCCACTAGCTAATCTATAGAGCTTTTTAGATAATCTTAAAGATACACTGTTTTCTACGCAGCTCTGAGTTTGTTCTGTAAGCTGTAATAGAGACTACATTTCGTATTTGTTACGCTCAAAACACTGATATTGGTGCACTTTTGTAAAAGATCCACATGTCTATCAGTATCTGCTATATTCACAATTAGATTCAATTCTCCGTCCATAAGGTAGCTGCACCCTACTCTCTGCCTATTTCCTTGAATACATGTTACTATATGGTTTTACTTTAACAATCTTGTTTCTGTCGAACGTAAGGTACTTAATTTTATTGTCGTATATATTTTGTAAGCTCATATGTAATTTGTGATCGAAATTTGATTTTCTACATATTGTTTTCCATCGTGCGCATCAATTCAAGTGAAGATTTTATGTAGATAGATTTACTTGGGATGTCTTGTGATGTGACTGAATAGTCATATACAGTTACAGCCTTGAGGAATATTGTCGGTTAGTAAGTTAGTGACATCAAAAGTCGATTATGTACATGTATAAAAGATACTGATTATTCGACTTTCGAGTGCAGTTCATTTTTTCTGATTCAAAACATGTTAATCAGTTAAGTGGTTTAACTATGAAAGTATAACAAACCAAGATCATCAGCTGTCTATCTACATTGTTAGAAAAAAAAATACTTGGAGAAAGATATAAAAAAAAAAACTAGAAACAACTAGGTACCTAATGCGCCATTACTGTGTTTTATAAATGCAAACTAAATGATGACTCTGATATTAAGAACAGCCTAAAAGTCAAATTAAAGAAATTGTTCAGTACAGTTGTCGTCAAATCCTTTTTAACATATGAACTAATTGGCTTAAGCTCGATGAAAAGTTTTTGGAGTAAAGTCAATTTTAACTAGATTGTTAGAAAATTTCCTTTGACGTTAAATAATACCTATTTTGGTGTAATACACATCAATTTTTAGAGTTAAACAACATTTAAAATGCAAGACTAGTCCATACCATATTTAAGTTCAGTGCAAAACTCATGTGAGCTCACTTAATCCCTTTTTGCACGCTAACACAGAGCGCTTCGAGCATAAGTGCTAAAAAAGGATCATGTAATGCCATTTTATACAATCAAAAGTCTTCTTATTATGTCAAAGACGTAACAACATTTTGTAAATCTTTAAGGGCAAGGCCAGGTTTTTTTAATACTCACTGTATTTGATAAAATAAATTGTGCCAAACATAATCAAACCCGTGGCATTCGAATTCAAACGAAGGCAACTTATGCCACGTGAGCATACTCAGTGTCCAAGGGTACCTTAAGTGACTAACTCTTTAACTATAAATCAGAAAACACACGCTTTGTTAATTAAAGGCCGTCCCTTCTGGGTCGATACCATTCATTTAAAAATTTGAAAATGAATACGGCTCCATAAAAACAGGTTATAACTTCTACAAAAGTGAAATGTTATTGTAATGAATAGTAATTATTAAAAGGGCTGGGCGTTTTTTTTTATTTCGTTGTTGCGTGTTTGAGTATATCACGTAATATTTATACGTTGTTCGTTCATGAATATCTGGCAAGGCATTTGGGAATTTAATGTTGGGTAGCTTAATGGAGTAAGTATTTTATTATTTACGGTACCTTTTTACGTGCATTTGTAAATGTGAAGGTGAACTATCTGTAATATGGTTGTCAAATACAGGCAGTATAATAAATAAAGGAGAAACTAAGGACTTTTTTATATAAAGGGCAAACGAGCAGACGTATCCCCTGATAGTAAGCGATTACCGCCGCCCATGGACACCCCCAAACACCAGAGGCCTCACAAGTGCATAGCCGATCTTTGGGGGATGGATAAAGGAATATGGGAAGGGGTTGGAGTATAGGCCTCCGATATACTCACTCACTCGGTGAAACACAGCGCAAGCGCTATTTCTCACCGGTTTTCAGTGTTTTATTTAGGAACGGTATTTATTTATTTATTAAGTAGAAACTAAATCTTTGACCTGTCTATACGTTTTTGAAATTTCAGTATTTGCGAAAAACATATCCATTTCTTCAAATATAAGGATAACAATTACACAAAATATAAACCCAGAGATCCTTCAAAAATAGTGGTCCCGTTTTGTAGAAGTATATCGTTTAAAAATGTATTTTAGAAGTGTACTCACTATACGTGGTAACAACGACATCATTGTAATAATAGTAATAGGTATCCTTTGATTTTGAGGTTTAATAGTGATTACAATTGAGCAATTCAGCTAATAATTCTATTCACACAAGAACAATCCCCTCTCAGTTGGGCGTATCTTACGTTAATTGAGGTTTTATCAAAACAATTATAGTCCAAATGATGGTAATACCCAGTCAACACAATTAGGGTTATAAGAGAAACACTTCCCCAATATTGGGGACACAGCAGTGTCCCTAATAGTTCGAGAAGTAATAAGCAAACAAATGTACAAGCCTGCTAGCAAGCAAGTGTGTTCTATCATTGTATTGTCAGGTCATTTTTGATGTTATTTTACAGTATTTCGTTCCATATTTGACTATTCAACGGATCACATTTTTTGTAATCTTTCTTATATAAGACTAGCAGCCCGTCCCGGCTTCGCACGGGGTAGAAAATTATTTATTTATTATTTTACAGGTTTACTTTTACATTATTTACAGATATAATATTAAGGTAGATTTACGTTTTTTACTTTTATATTTGTCAGTTTTTATCTTAAGCATTCTTTTCTTAGGTCGATGCCAACCATCGAAAATGTTTGACCCTGGGACTTATTTATTGTGAGGGCAAATGATGTTTTTAGAGGAAACTGTGACCTCTTAAAAGATATAGGCAAGTCCGTAGGAATCATGGGGATCCGAGGTATGTGGGCGAGCTGTCCGGCCGCGACCCCGGTGATTATACTGGATACTATGACGTTCTCCCGCAATTCCTTCACCAGAAGTCTCGTGCCATTGCACATGCTGGGAGGGCATAGGTTCCTCAGCAGCATTACGGGAGTGCCTTTATTGTTACCTTTAATTGTAGTTCGTGGGGCGGCAAGCCGGAAGGATTCAGGAAATTTAAAAATTCTTGTGGATAGTGCACTGTATCTTCGATGTTGCATACTGTGTCAATAGATTTGTAAGATTTAAATTCACCGGGTACTTTTTCCATAATAATTTTGTTAATCTCATTAACCGATTCATTTCGCGGGGACACTATCGCTCTCGAACAGAGCCAGTTGAAATTTCTCTCCGTAAGATTTTGTATGTCCGGATATATAGTGTCCACAAGAATTTCTAGACTCTGAACGATTTGACCCAATTCGTTATCCAACAATACCTGGGGACTGTTTGCAACCGGAGACGGTAATTTTCCGTCTCCATGTTTTAGAAGTTTTTGTGAGAAATTATTATCGTCATTGTCACTTAAATGTGCTCTCATATTTGTGCGCAGATTAAGAGTTTCAATCGATTGCCATAAAGTTGATGATTTAAGGCAAGCTTGAATAACGTCAGCTCGAGTACCTTTTGTTAAAACTGGTAATGTTTGACGAAAGTCTCCAGCTAAAACAAACGTCACGCCCCCCATTATACGGTCTGAGCTTCGGATGTCTCTCAGCGTGCGCTCCACGGCTTCCACGTGCCCCCTGTGGCTCATGGTGCACTCGTCCCAAATGACCAGCGAAGTGTCTTGTAAGAGCTGCCCCAGCGGACCGTTTTTGCGGATCGAGCACACAGATTGTTGTTCCAAAGACACAGCCAATGGTAATTTAAATGTAGAGTGAGCAGTCTTTCCATCATTTAATAGGGTTTCAGCAATTCCGGACGATGCCACTGCGGCAGCTTTTTTTCCAGATTGACGTACTTTTGCCAACACTAAATTGGCAAGGAAGGTTTTGCCTGTTCCACCGGGCGCGTCCAAAAAAAATAGTTTACCGCTGTGATTTTCAACACTCTGTACTACAGCATCGAATGCTATTTTTTGATCTGCCACCGGCGCTATGGCGGTTTTGTTTACTGTTTGAATTTTTTAATTCGTAATATCTTTTGAATGGAAAGTCCAATTTAAATAATTTAAAAACTATTTTATAGGTAGTTAAATGGTCTTGACCATAAAATAATTTATTTGGATAAGGATTAATATAAACACATAAATAGCATGGTTTGGATTTGGTTAGCATTTTCATTAATGTTTAAAATGAAAAAAGTTGTTGTAGTGACATAACTACAATAGTTGGACATATGCTACCGCGGAGTTTTTTGTAGACATTATGATGTTCTTCAATATTGTTGTACATTATTTTGTTCTATCGCTAATAGTTTCGGCAGCGCATTCGACGAAAGACATTTTAAGACTCATTTTTCTACACCTTCGGTTACATTTTTCAAATTTTACCAAGGATCCCTAATTTTTTTCAAAATGAAATGTAGCCTATGTCAAATTGGAAGAATGTAGCATTCTATTGGTGAAATTTTTTTTTTAATCGGCCCAGTACTTTTTGAGCCTATTCATTACAAACATACAAACATAGGTACAAATCTTTCCTCTTTATAATATTAGTGTAGATGTAGATAAGTTAATAGTTTTCAATAATCTTCTTATATGTAAAAATCAATAGCTTTTCGTTTGTCTCGCTAAAACTGGTATTGTAATGTTTGTCGTATTTCAGGGCAGTTTTATACGGTAAAAAATTAAAAAGAACCTGAAAATACAAACATCACGTGTACGAAGTAGCGGGCACAGCTAGTTTTAAATAAATTTTATAGTATTTTAACATTTTTTATAGTAGAATCCTAAGGCAATCAAAATTCAAGTTTAACCTTCAATAAAAGGCACAACTTTATAATTAATAGAGTATATACTAGTTGTAATAGAGGTGCTTTGTTTATAATCAACTGGTATTCACCATCAACAGTTGATGATGATATCAAATATAATCGTATCATAATACAACTTAACTCAAATTTCAGAAGCAATGGGAAATTACCTATTAAAATAAAAAAAAATACACGAAATTTAGTACAAGCTTCGAACTCTAGCTTTCTTGTAGATAACGGCATCTTTAATATCGGATCAAATTCATAAGCGAACAAAAGCGTCTATAATAACACAATCCCTTTGAATAAGATGAAAATACGTTACTTATCTGCTACTTTGGGGTAAATCACACGGAAACTTTTGGGGTGATTGTTATGATATCGGATATCGGATTCGTTCTATTTTCATTTTTAAGAACGTAACCCAATGAACGTAATGCTTATGGGGTTAATCTTACACTGTAAATGAAAGCTGATTTTTTCCCTTTACCTTCTGGAATAAAGGCGTAAGGGTAAATAAATTTTCCGAGTCTAATAGATAGTAAACATATTTGTGTATACAAGCAAAGTTACGTGATCAGTAGTTTGTAGTGAAACATTTTTTTTTAATCGCGAAATAGTACTCGTTTTCAAATTATTTGTAATTTGTACCCGATAACGTAGAAGTCAAAATTCAATGTATATTATTATGTTATAACAACACTTAAACTACTAAACCGTTTTTAGTAAATGATGTGTCAATAAATGTAATAATACTTTCCATCGTCCGATGGAAAGTATTATTATCGTAGCAGAGTATCGAGCAGAGTAATTTTATCGCAGCTAAAATAACTTTTCTTTGTTTGAAAGTAGGGTTAACAGTTTCTAACCGTCAGTCAGTGTGATCGTTAATTTATATTGGTACGATGTAAAACGCAATTGCACATCCCCATTTTTTTTTCTTTGTGGAGATACCACTTGCTGGAACCACCACAGATTACCACAGACTCGAACCGAATAAAAACCGCACGCTGTCTTGGGTACTAGAAACTGAGGAACCAGGTGCACCTGAAAGGAAAACCCTGGAACCCCGACGTGATTGTGACGTACTTTTATTGGAATGATGATCACAATAATTTTATCAACATAGTTTAGTTGATACCCATAACGACAGATTTCCTTCAGGATTTTGAAATAGGATAATAAGATCTATAGGTAAACCGGAATATACATGCATGTATTCTTTTACTTCGTAAATATTTTTTATAATATATACTTGTCCTTTTAATTTAAAAGCTGTAGCAAAGTATTCCCTAGAACATTCAGTTTCTCCTTCCGGTCACAACCCTATCCTGAAACCACACTTCCATGGATCGGTACAATAGGCTACAATAACGACCGTTTACCTGCTTCAGTAGAGCAGACATCGTATACAATGTATGACCATGCGGGTGTTAAATTGATATGATCGTCGCCACTCTCCCACCTTGAATAATATACCTACTTATAGATACGGATGTAATAAACACATACATAGATATGGGCCCTTTATGTCAACTGATTTATTTTGTAATATCGTGTATGATGTTTTTAAGCTCAGTTGATTTCATTTGTTCTTGAAAGAGATCATAGTTTCAGTTTAAGTGTTTATATGTGTGAACTAGATGAGTCACGTCGCGGGGCGAAGCTAGTCTAAAAAGTAGCCTAAGTTACTCCTTATATCATCACCTACCTATCAGTGAAAGTACCGGGTGCAGCCGTTGCATTCCAGAGATTAGCCAGAACAAACAAACAGACAAAAATTGTAAAAAATGATATTTTTGTATAGGTACCGTGTACATACATATTCATTTAGTAAAAAGCGGTTATTTTAATATTTCAAACTCCAACTTTTTTATTTGTGTAGAAGATGAAATGAAACGTCAGTGTAACATGATATTGTATATATTATTAATTAATAACATTATATATTGTGTGGCAAAGTTTCCGTTATATCTATAGCTATCTTTCAAGGTAATAGTACTAAGAAAGTTAGTGGAGAACTTGGACTTTGTTTCGTAACTCTTAAGTCCCTTATCATCATCGTATATATGAACAAAAAACAGAAAATGACAATTTCTGTTTCATCCTTTACAGTCCAGCTTTAATACGAACCAAGTTTTAGAATCGTTTTGAAAGTCGACTTCAATTCACTCGAAACGTTATCAATCTATAGATAAAATTAATTTCCTTTCTGAACAAGTCTGAACAAAAGTTATAAGTGGAATAACGGATATTCTATTGAGATTGACTGCGTGGTATTCAGTGCCAATTGTTCAATAGCATCTGCCAATCTCACTTAGTCTTGTGCCGCTCCATCGCTATGCTAATGAGTCTGAATGACTGACAAAAGAAAATTAAGTTATATTTTAAATCACTTTACAGCCAAAATTGTACTATTGAAATTTACGAAATGGCATTGGATAGTGACAAAAAATGATCAAGAAAGTACGAGTACTATTTTTTATAAAATAGACTACATTTGTTTCTATCCAGCAGTCGACTCTCGCTTCTATTAAATTAGTTCCGAGTTTATTTGGTTTGTTAATTGTTCTAAATTTGTTTTTTTTTCAGACGATTATCAATTCAATTGACCTATTTTCGTAAATTGCGTGTCCATTAGTGTTCCAATTAAGGTTTTTATAACAGGTTTCTTTTTGTAACTTGTTCCATATTTCGGCAAACCTTTTTATCAGTATGTCCTTTTTAATATTTCTTTCTCTCACCCACGCCTATTCTGCCTACGTTCCAGTGATGAAATCTAAATAGCATTTATTTCAATTTTTTATTGAAATATCCAAGTAAAATGTTATTCTAAATATGATAATCAATGTATTTCAGAATTCATTTATAATAATTTTAAATTGTTGCTCCTTAATCAGGAATTATTGAACACTCGTCAAGATAAAAGAACTAAATAAATTTCATGAAATGAAATTCAACTTTGAACTAAACCAAGTGACATTTTACTTCATTATAAAATAAATATTATGTTTACAAATCAGCATAGAAATAGATTGAGAAGCCGTGAAAAGCTGTGAACAGAATTAATGGACAAAACATTAAGCGTTGATAATAAATGACGTATTTAAAAGAAGTGGCGCTCTTTAAGAGTGATTGGTGCTCCATAAAATATGTGGCTGTAAAAAATAATGGATTAAATGGAATTCCCTATGTAAAGTTGCTAATTCACAATACAAAAAACATATTGGGCATTTAAAGTGGTAATAATTCCTTTCTTATCTTTAAGAGAAACTTTATTGATAGTTATTGCTTGCAGCTAACATTCAGTCCTGGTATATTTAGATGTAGTATGGCCACCGGAAAAGTTGGCTGCAAGAGACCAAGATCACGTAGTCCAATTTGGTGGATTGACTAGATCCGAACAGTTTTGGACGCCAATCTACACGTTGCTGTTGTTCGGCCAAGGAGAGGTACAAGTGCCGAATAACTGTCCGGCAGATCATCCTATACCTGTGGAATATCTTAGTAATGAGAATAACGACGTGAGGACGTGGATGACTAGTATAAATAGTATGGTATGTTTGTTTAAATTCGATTAACTAAATATTAAATAGTACCTTTAATCAAAACCAATGTGAATAAGTAAATGTAGCATTACCAAAACCTTATTGCTTGGTTAGAGAATACGCTGCACGTTTGTCGTTTTTAAGTGAGATATATTGTGAAATTTTTCCAAACGGATTTTTTTTTCCACTTTTTGCTATTTCTAAAGATGAGAATTTGTGAGCTTTGTTACAAATGTTACTGATGCTAGAGGTTGAAAAAAAAATTCTTAATTAATACATATGGCTTTCTTGAAGCCCTATACGATTGTAGAATATATAAATTATATTCAAGCTGATTTACAGTAGATGGTACAAGGAATGCTTTTTGTTTGGCAAAGTAATTAACCAAATTTAGCCTGAAATTAGATTAATTAACATTATCAGAACTCCGGGTACCTAAATCAGTGTTTTATATGCTCATTCGGGAATCGTTCCAACACATTAATAATTATCTCACCTTAATTTGGAACCCGTAAAATATGGCCCAACGTACGATATAATCATATGAAAAATCTTTTTTCAGATAATTACATTGTCATATAACATTGGGAAACGGATTTATGTTATTTAAGTTATTTGAGATGTACAATATTTTTAGGGTTCCGTGGGTTTACTAAGACCGCTTTCGATTCGCTATCTTGCTTCGACTCATAGGTCGCTTCGATAGTCGTGTTACCACAGCCTCACAAACAGATATGCTTCTCATCAACAGAATGAGGTTACTTGAGGGGATATCTAGGGAGACATCCCCTCCATCCTATCTGATCTGTTGATCAGATAGGATGGAGGGGATATACCCTCCAGTAACCTAATTCAGTTGAATAAGGTTACTGGAGGGTATATCTAGGGAGTAAACTCTCCAGTAACCTCATTCAGTTGATGAGAAGCATATCTGTTTGTAACACGCAATTTAGGAGGGCCTAATCCTGAATTTTAGATTACTCAAAGACAAGCCATGTAATTGTGTCTTTTTGTTGAGTTCAGTTGATCTGTCTACTCATTGTGCCCGATACCCTACAAAAACATTCCAGTTTAAAATTGATTGATTAAAAAATGGCCATTGGTATATTTCTACCAGTTGGTACGTTTATAAGTTCACTGTATCACATTATGAATTTACCTATTACTAGCACTAGGTATACTCTTACATACTGTAAAAAACTTTAACGTACTTTATTCAACTATTTATTTATTTATTTAAAATAAGTACAGCCACATCACAAACATTCAACATTGAAAATTACTTAAACTATTTAGTTCATGGCCTGATGCATGTGACAATAATGGCGTACATAACATTGGCAATTCATCAGCTCGAAGATGGAATACAATAAGTAATAATAAAAAATATAAGAAAAAGAACAACTAATGAAAACATACTTTGAAATTGAGATTTAACAAATAATACAGTAATAATTGTTGAAATATTAATATGAATGTATAATAAATGCTATGTCATATCAAAAAAGAAGAAGAAAAAATGTCAATACAATATCAAATAACAATAGGTCAGTTATAAAACAACGTTTTTTGATGCAGGGTACTCATTGTGATAAATACATTTAAGAAGATATTTATCGCTATAAAATAAAATAGAAAGGTTATCCACTCAATGAGGTAACTCTTGTGGGACTTAGTAGCTATTAGATACGCGATAAGCTCATACATATTCTCAGTCTAAATTATTTCACCAAACCATAACGATTGGCAGTTTCTTCTGGTTATCTATGTATTTAAGTAGTTTTACTGGCACTAAATTAAACAGTCGTAAATTAAACTAAAACACCTCCAAGATTCGCTATGTTTTAACCGACTTCAAAAAAAGGAGGAGGTTTCTCAATTCGACCATCTATATATATATTTTTTTATGTGTGTTAACTTCATCGTTTATGAATCGATTTTGATGATTATTTTTTTAATGGAAAGGAGATATCCCAACGTTAGTACCATAATAAGGACACTAAGATCTGATGATGGCATCCAAGAGAAATCGAGTCAAACCTTGAAGTCGGTTTTATATTTGTTAAAATTTTGTAATAAACATTTCATTCATTTTCAGTAACAGTAAATATTTACTTTCTATGTGTCAAAAATTATTAAATTATTTATCGGGTAGGTATATGTTAATTTACTTTGAAAATCAAGTTTAAGCTTAAAATGATGTAGTATTGAACATATACCTTTCATTGTACGGCGTTTTCTATTGCTCTTAATGTTGTGGGTGCAAATCACTCATGTTTCTTTTTTTATGGTAAGCTATTACCATAAAAAACTCACTAGTCACTAGTGCATTGCCGGCCTTTGGGGGTGGGGAGAGGGATGTGGGGAGGGGTTGGGGTTTGGACCTCCAGTATCCTCACTCACTCGGTGAAACACAGCGCAAGCGCTATTTCACACCGGTTTTCTGTAAAGCCGTGGTATCACTCCGGTCGATTTATGCCGAAGCATGGCTCTCCCACGGTAAATGGTACAACACTTTGTGTGAGTTGTTCCCAGTTTGCGTGTTCTATGTATCCGTTTACAAAATCTGGGTATATACCTAAAGCAGTGTGGCGATTTCCACATACAGCGCTACAGATATATACCTCCTACAGCAGAAACAATATTTTAAAGAAAAGTAAAGAAAACTTCTTTCCAACATTTGCAGTGACGTCAATATCACAGCAAGTAAGGATAATAAAAGCAGTTAGTCTTACAAATAACTCATATTTTCATGTTATTATAACATAAATGAATAGAAATAGTTTTCAATTTATGTCTCTTAGTTAGAGGGAAACTGATAAATGAACGTCTATTAAAAATATTCTCTCAATTTTCTAGCAAAATGAAGACGCCGTTTTATTTCCAGCAAAATGTAGGTACGTTGAATTTACAATTTAAAGATTTTTAGCAATTCAGTTATTCAGAAGCCTTAATTTTTATGTAACTAATATTTTAGTAATTAATACTATTAATAGATATTATCTTTCGATTACCTGACGTTTCGAACAGGTTGCCTGTGGTCACAGGCGAGTAATTATATTGTATAAGTATTATTGTAAGTCCATTATCTTCTGAAGTAATAATGATATGTTGGGAAATTCAAAAATTGAAATGCTTACCTACATCAACAATAACGGGATATAACAATATCAAAATGTGATCTTTCTACTAGTTTGATAGAATTATGTAAATAATTAATTATTTAATTCATTATTATTTGAATACCCAATTAGGTTTATACGGGAGTGACATTATGTCTAAAATGAAAAAGTAAATCGTGTAAAACGGCTAGTCTATACGCAGCAAATATTATTTTGTATCTCTTATTTATTGTTTGTGTGTTGTATTGATACATATATATCAAAAAATTTGCTTTCCAATCTATATGCGTTAGCATTCCCCAAGCCTATTTGAAAATGAGGTTAGAGTTGACCTCTAGCCTACCACGACACGTCTGCGACTGTCATCCGACCTCCACAATTCCAATATCAGGCAATACCGAAGTCTTATAAGTCAAATATTATACATATTTTAATTGTGTGCACTGAGACTATTTAAACGAATGGACTATGCCGACCTAGCTGCCTAACTTTTCAATGTATTAAGCTACTCTATTATCACTGAGCGTCGGGCCCGTATCGATCAATCTATATTTATGAAGATATATCTATTGAAGGGTCTACTGTATATTAGTCACAACAGAAGGGTTAACAGTTGAAATTATCCTAATTCCATGTTTTGATAATGTAACGCCAAATGTGTCTTGACGAGGGCTCGGGAATTTACCGCTTGATTAAGGTTGGACAAATCTAAATCTGATATGAATATATGTATGTAACACTAAGTTGTTTAGATTGATGTTGTGATTTTTAAATAAATTTTGGTCCAAAGTTGTTGATTTTGTTTTAATACCTATTAGGCATAAAGCCACAGGCAAAGAGTAGCAGCATATAGCATACGTAGGAGTTACCCTCTGTCAATATATGTATAAGCCCATATAAGACAGTGTCATAACCACATAACGCATAAGCATTATGACACAATATGTTTTCGTGTGCGTAAAATTTAGAATGTTTTCATTTAATTGTTATACATTCAGTCAAAAAAGTATCGGAAATGGATGATTTATTTATGATTCCACTTTTTTTTGTTGTTGTTAGGTTGGCACAACTGTTTTCCATTTAGGCGCAGAGTTTGAGTTGCATCTATTATTTACATTAAAAACAGCGTTTTTTTAGTTATATCATATCTAGAGAGTATTGCAAATTATATAATGGACAAATGCATCGAACACAGTGTTTCGCTTTAATTTTGTATTGTCAATGAAATTTCGTTTCGGAGTCACTGAAAATGTTACAGAAGGCTTATAATGAATCGGCTTTATTAAAAACACGTGCTTATGAGTAGTACAAAGCATTTAGAAGCGGTCGAGATGTGATGGAAGATTTGCCTTGTTCTGCTAGACCACCAACGTCTGCAAGTGAAGTTAACATCGCAAAAGTGAAGACAAATAGTGACTGAAAATCCTCATTCAACTTTGAGAGAGATAACCACTGAACTTTCTGTGTCTCATGAGTCGAAATAATTTATTTTATTAAATAATCACTTGGGTATGGAACATGTTGCCGCTCGGCTAATCCCAAAAGACTTGAATTTTCTTGAACAACTCAATCGCAAGAATGTAGCTGAGGACATGCTAGAACGAGTCAATTCCGACCCAACATTTATGAAACGCATTGTTACTGGTGACGAGACGTGGGTTTATGAGTTTGACATGCAAACTAGTCAACAAGCTTCGCACGCCAAAGTCGATCAAAAGTCAAAGTCCTGTTTTTGTTTGACTCGTGCGGTGTTGTGCACTCGGAATTCTTGCCGAAAGATCAAACGGTTAATAAAGGATATTATTTAAGCGCTATGCGATTTTGCACCATTGTAATGCCCCTTCACACAAGGCCATCATTATCAACGATTTTTTTATCAAACACTCAATAAATACGATCGAGCAACCAACATATTTACCAGATATGGTTGTTTTGGATTGGAAAAACACTATATCTACTCCCGTTTATTCGGTATGCCCGTGTTGCTTTATACTATTAGGTATATTATGAAAACTCTGAATTTAACACACGAAAGTTGGTAAACAATGTATTTGAAGAAAATTATGCATGTCATTTATTTATGCATTCAGGGCCAGTTACCGTATGCCGATAAGTGCCTGATAAACTAAAGTCAACTTATATGCCAAATAACAAAAGACTTCGATTTCTCAAGTCTTGGCTAGAGACATATACCTACGTCGGATATATGTATATATATATATATATATTTGCCAGCAACTTTTAAATAGCATTAAACTTCAGATAACTATCTGAAACTATTAGGAACTGGGTAAATAATTGTTCCTAATCCAATATTTATCTATTTTTAACTGACTTCAGAAAAGGAAGAAGTTATTTCTAAATTACTATTAACTCAGTTTATTTTATAGATTGCTTTAGTAAGTAAGCTTAAATCATAAATAAAATTAACATAGTTGATATCTTAGGCACATTCAAAAAAACTTTCAAAGAAATAATACATAATACTAAACTTTTAATGAAAATTCTGATTCCGAAAGTTGTGTGTGGTAATAGGGGCTAATGGGGCCACATTCTAGGTTCATTAACTTTTAAAGATGTTAAGCATAACGGAGTTTAGTTAATCGTTCATATGATACTTGGCTGCTGGTATCTATGGGATATCCTTATTATTTGTAAATAACGATATGAATAGACTAATTTAAGTTTAGCATTTGTTTTTTATTATTTGCATAATAAGTAAATTTAACATTTGTAAGGCCTACTACTACTATCCTAATTATTATTACTTACTATATATAATATCCGTACCCTGGTTGTCTGTAAGAGATCGCCATGAACTATAAAACCACCAATTGTCATGTTTCTAATTATATTCCGACTCCTTTTTTAAAGTTCGGTACCCAAATATGAAAAAGGGTACCCTATTACTAAGTCTTTGCTGTCCGTCAGTCCGTCCGTCTGTCACCAGGCTGTATCTCATGAACCGTGATAGTTGACATTTTCAGAGATGATGTATTTCTGTTTTCGCTATAATAACAAATAACAACAGAATAAAATAAATATTTAAGAATTAAGAATTTAAGAATAAAATAAACATTCAAAAAACGTGGCTTTTTGCCATTTTTTCCTCAATTTTGATGTGATTTATAGAAAATGGTACGGAACCCTGCGCGAGTCCGACTGTACTTTGCTAATTTTTTTGCTCTCTATTTAAATGTGTACAACGAAGATAATAATACATTATGGTACAAGTTTGAAATGTTGGTGATTACCGCTAAGGCGTCATTGAGACCCGAGCCGTTAGGTGAGGGTCTTAGGATAGCCTACGACGGTAATCATCAATACACAAATGTATCATACGACGTTTTTCAACACACTTGTGAAGAAAATAATACTAAAAAATTGAACACGATCTTTCTTGAATAGAAAGTTTTTTAAGAACAAAGCAACTCAATCCAACTGACCTAATAGCAATGAACAGTCACAGTTTGATTATAGGTGTCATTATATGCCTAATTGCGGTGAAATTACAGCCTAGAAATATGAGCAAGTGTTTGAAAAATAAGTAATGCAGTTTTAAAATGAGAATATTTTGATGACTCTTATTTACAAGTTTTAATTAACTTACAGCGTCAGTATGTCTTGTTCTCTTTCTGCGGCTAGTTGATTCTGAAACCAAGAGATGAAACTTTACATATATCCTATATTTTATTATAAACACCATAAAACTATAGTTATCGGTGTCGATTGTTTGTCATAAATAGACACCATTTAAGAACATCAAGTAAAGGCTGTTAGAGCTTATTATTATATATTGCTTATTAGTATATTATTGTGAACATCAATGCACACAGAGTATATTCCATTATGTCTGTGTCAAAGAACACTGGGAATAAAAGGCGGAACAACTTAAAGGCGCTTACTTCCTTTGTAGTTTCATTGTTTCTATTTGCTGAGGTCTTAGTATCTTTTTATAACAGATTTCATTATTAAATAATGTTGTGCTGTAATAAGAAGCGAAGCTTGCAAAGAATTTGTGGTCTTGTAGGGAAACTGCAATAGGTACTTAGGGATGCCGTATATAGCTTGAGAGTCACAGAGACAGTCGATAAGTGACAGTAAAAATAATTTAAATTCAAGAAAGTCGCTACAACAATTATTTCCCGTGCGGAAATCCCCTCGGATACCACCACCTGGTGGCATGTCTGATTCGTGTCCACGCTCCCGTTAAACCGCAACCCGTCTCAGGTACGAGCCCTAGAAAGGTAAATCACCCCCTTCTTTCCAGAAGAATCTAGAAGTAGAATCCTCCAAACAGTTGATGTGCTTATGATTAGCTTGCCGCAGTTCGAGAACTTTCATTGCGTGATGCAGAATTACTAGTTACTCCACATTTCAGCGTGTCTTCGTTCAATACCATATGTATTTAAATGTATTTTTATTTACCACTTAAACACATTACACATTAGTTTAAACTAATATGACTAGAAACCTGAAAAGACCGAAGTGTTGCAATATGTATTAGGTAACATTAAAAAGGCATTTGATATCTTCTAGTCTATTTGCCTGTCTATCAAGTGTCAAGCCATAAAAATCCTTCGCGTTGAACCAAAATAAAATTGGGAAATTTTAGGATAGTATACGAGTATTTGCCACAACACTTTCCTATAACACTTGACCAGAACTGCTTCCACCGTAATTCTGATCAAGTGTTCTAGGATTATTTTTAGCTTTAGTCTAATGTAGTTACAGATAATTCTATAAAATATTTTTCATGGGATAAAATAAAAAAAAAAAACGACTTTTATGCACTATTTTTTTTTGGGACTAATCCCGCCCACACGCCCACCACTGTAACTCCTGTACACCAGGATCAACAGCGGTGACCAACGAACACACCGAGTTATGACACACATATTTTTATGCACTATTGTCGTATTTCTCTGCTGGAAATTCAATACAACTTTACGTAGCAAGGGGAATATATGTAATACTGAAGAAGAATTGTCTACACTTCCCTCTTGAAGTGTAAACACTAACTAGCACACACACTAGTACTAATCATTTCTTAGAAATAAAGAAGCTCTTTAATATACACAGTGTAAATGATTAAAATTGTTGAACTTGAGATAGTTCGAGTTGCTGTTATTTGAGGCAGTTGCTAGAAAAAATTGACATAATAAACCCAACCTTTAGTACTTTCGCCAAACAGGTTCTATAATATATTAAATAATTTTATCTAAGAAATGTGACGATGTCTTATCTCTAATTTGAAATTTTTGCACGGACATTGGGTTGGCATATTACAGTGTAGACTTGCGTTGAAATCTACGTGGAAGTACGATTAGATCGTAGCGTACAGTTTTCTATATATAGTTGACTTTTATTTAAATACCCTGGTTTTATTATTAAAAAGCGGCCATATGCGAGTCGGACTCGCCCATGAAGGGTTCCGCAGTAGCAAATAACATTTTATTTTATTTTTATATTTGTGTTGACTGAATGAAAGGTAAATTGCAGTTTACGATTTATGACGTATTAAAAAAACTACTTACTAGATTTCGTTCAAACCAATTTTCGGTGGAAGTTTTTAACATTTTTTAAATTTTATCATAATCAAGTTACAACACATACGCATTTTACCACTTTGGAAGTGTCTCTCGCACAAACTATTCAGTTTAGAAAAAAATGATATTAGAAACCTCAATATCATTTCTGATATTGTGGGGCGTAGATACACCAAAGGCAAGGGTTTCATAAAATATACTGTTTTTTCTATTTTTGTGTGAAAATCTTAATGCGATTCATAGAATACATCTACTTACCAAGTTTCAACATTATAGTTCTTATAGTTTTGGAAAAAAAATGGCTGTGACATACGGACGGACAGACAGATAAACAGACATAAAGAATCTATAAAGGTTCCGTTTTTTGCCTTTGGCATGGAAACCTAAAAACATAGGTTGTAGCGTTGAAAACAAATGTCTCAAGTAGTCTCAACCTCGTAGATGAGTTGGTGCCGCATCTAGAACTTGTGTAATAGTACGCTAGAATTTGTGTGCGGATTGAAACGACTCAAACAGAATGCGTGTTCTTCATGGCTTTGAAGCCGAGCTAAAATTTCACTGAGAAAGTTTGTGAGTGTGTAAATTACTTATCATGTAAAGAACACCACAGAATAACATAAGTATAAAAGTTTTACTTCTTAGAAAGATTTTAAGAAATGCTACAATTTCATTGTGCGAGCGAGTCAGAAATATTTGTAATAAATATGTCACGTTTTTAATTCCTTATAATAATTCATTCTATATTAATAAACTATATTATACTATTATCATCGAAATCAGTCATAACTTGTAAGGAGAAAATAAATGCAAATAAAATATTTATTCAGATAATCTACTACCTAGGTAGTGGCCTATCTATCTATACTAATATATAAAGCTCAAGAGTTTGTTTGTTTGTTTGTTTGTTTGAACACGCTAATCTCAGGAACCACTGGTCCGATTTGAAAAATTCTTTCGGTGTTGGATAGTCCATTTATCGAGGAAGGCTATAGGGTATATATCATCACGCTACTACTAATAGGAGCGGAGCAACAATGAAGAATGTTTCAAAAACGGGGGAAATTTTCACGCTACGGGCAATATAAGGCACAAACGAAGTTGCGTGGGTCAGCTAGTGTTTAATAAAGTTAAATAGATATTAAGTGCAACAATATCGTCATTCAAAAATTTCATCATTCATATTAATGAGTTCTAAAATGTTGTAAGTATATTAGCTTCAATTTAAAATATGGACCAGACTGTTTAATATCTTTCAGCTTAAAATATTCATAACTCCCAAAGCAATTTCTTTGTTATAAGTTGAAGTTGTTTCCAATAAGCGGAGAATAAAGCTTTACTTCGTTAGCTGTGACCATTTGATCTGGTTAAGAATAAATAAGCTCAAGAATTTATTTTATCTTATACATTGAAATAGGTAAAAAGTAGTCAAAGATTTATCAAGTAGTCAGACATTTTGGATGTATGTCTCAAAAGTTTTTAATCACTATAGTTAATGTTACCTTTAATTAATTTAAATCTAATGTCAGAAACATTATTATGAACAAATAACAGTGTGCTTGACAAGAACAAACATGACCGGCATATTTTTAAATTTTGGAATGCAATATGTAAAATAAATATTACACTGAATAGAACCATACTTTGCCGACAATGTATTTTAAAAAATTATGTGTTCCCTACATGAGAAGATGACGAAAATTCACGAAATACCATTGCTGCCGTAGGCTAAGAAGGTGTTTCCACACCAAAATGATTTATGAATTCTGCGAGAGAACAGTGATTCTAAACATCGAAGTCGGCTTTGCAACACTTGGAAAGCAGAACATGATATTAACGTGTTGGATTGGCCTTCACAACCCAGAAGCCAATCCAATTGAAAATGTTTGGGCGTCGATGGAGCTTAAGCTAAGGGCAAAAAATGTACTGACCGTCGCTGAACTTACTCGTGAACTCAAGTCTGACATCGAAGTCCGCGTGGAGGTCTTGACCTCGCAGCTATGCTGAAAAATTGGCGGAAAGTATGCCGCGAAGATGCCAACCGATTATGGACAATAATGGAGATTGGACGATTTTAGATTAGATTAGATTTTAGACGAGATTCATATAAAGCATCAAACAGCAATAAGAGGCTTAATTGATTACAATTTATCGTTTGATATTTGTAAGGTTTTTATTAAATTTTACCGGTTAAGCTATTTTCGTACATAATGTATATTAAATTTAAATTAAAAATACGAATGATATAGGCATAGCCAGTACTTATAGTTTATATTATAGTTATAGTTTATGAATTTAACATTGTTAAAAACAAATCTAACAGGAAATCACAGAAAAGATGTGTAGTGTAACTTGGATCCAATTAAAATATTTTTTACTAAACTACGTATTCATGTAATTATTGTCCCAGTAATCAAAAAAATAAATTAGCCAAACAATTTGACTCGGAGGTCCCGTTTTAGTTTACTTTCCAGATAGGCTGAATAAACCTTTTTATATAATTAACTAGCTGACCCCGCAACCTCGTCTGTGTCATTTTGCTCGTGCGAACAAATTTGGTTTTCATAAAACAGATTACAGTGAGCCAACCTTAAAATATAGACATATGCTTTTATGGATTTTTTTTGGATCTTTTAAAAAGGGAAAATTCATCTTTACATTCTTTTTGTAAAACTTTAACCGTTTACGCAAAAGGAATAATTTTCCCCCGTTTTTGCAACATATTTCATTGATACTCCGCTTCTTTTAGCCATATCATGATATATATATATATATATATATATATATATATATATATACTAGCTGCCCCGGCAAACGTCGTTTTGCCATAAATTTTTTTTAAGGATGGGTGACCCTTACCATTTAGGGGGATGAAAAATAGATGTTGTTCGATTCTCAGACCTACTCAATATGCTCACAAAGTTTCATGAGAATCGGTCAAGCCGTTTCGGAGGAGTTTGGCAACTAAAACTGTGATACGAGAATTTTATATATTAGATATATAGCCTTCCTCGATTACTGGGCTATCTAATAGTGATATAATTTTTCAAATCAGATTAGTACTCCTTGAGATTAGCGCGTTCTAGCAACCAAACAACTAAAACTCTTCAGCTTTTGTAGCAGTAAGGTAAGTATATAGAGTTATAAGATTAAAATTTCTGAAATGAGCTGAGGGTGTCCAGTCACGTGTTTCAAATACATTTTAAAAATGCATAAATCTTCATACAGAAAATGCCAATGCTGTAAAGAACATTTTTGCATATAGATCGTTAGTTAAGCCATTGTATACCTCATCGGAAAAGGTGTACGTGAAGTTAAAGAAAAAAAATTGCAAATGTTACTATTTTGTCGATGATTTAGTAGTAGCTACCTGTTCAAATGTAAATTTTACTCCAAGCTTTAATAAAAGTAGCTCTTAGTATTAAAAAGATAAAATATAACTTCAGCACTTAACTAACGCCTAAATTTGATCAACAGCACAGACTCTGAATATTGAGTCTTCTCTGCACAACCAAATTTTGATCAAATCAATTTCGTTGCGTAAGCTCTACCTCAGCGAGACAATTTAGCCGATAGGCGTTTAGCAAATGAACTCAAACTGCTTGGTTGTTGTATTTGTACTCCTTTATTGAGGGGCTTGAATCAAACTATGCATCTAAAGATCACTGAACAGATAGGTAAATTGAATTTGATATTGATATATTTAAATAGGACACATAAACACTTTTTTATATTTATATGGGTCCAGTAGTGTAAGAGTATCAGCTCTTTTCCAAAATGATGTAAGGAATTTTTGGCGTATGATAACTTGATTCACTTAATTAAGTTATTGTAGTAATTTGCGTAGTACTTTTTATAAATGTTTCATTTTAGCTTGTAGAGTTATATACGTAGTTGTTCCAAAGTCAAAGAATATACTTGGAGTTTGACACACTTTATAATACGCAGAAATAATAAAATGATTGATCATTTACCGTGCTCCAGATATCGTGATACAAAAGCCAATTGTGATAGAGTAAGCGTTACGAATGTTCACGTAATTGTCACATAGAAGCTATCGGTAAGTGGTCCTTCCTTTCGTTTGTATTCAAACATGATATAAATGTTAGATGCTATACAACACAAACACATTTGCAATATAGAAGTTTCCTTGCGTATACGCTGCTTCTACTTTGAAATGTTTACTTTTGACACAAATATAAACGGTTTATGAAAGACAAACATAAGTTCAGAATGTTTCAACATCCATCACTCGTTGTATCAACGAAACATTCCGTACTGAGAAGGTAAGCGGAACTGAATGCAAATAAATAAGGTCAGGGCTTTGGATCATAGCCAGTGAACGCAGTAAAGTTTTGTGTTACCAATGAAGTAACTTATGATGTTATAATTGGATCGAATGTTTAATTATCACGAAAGGTTATTTTATTTTAATATTTTTGTTAAAAAGTTATAATTTGTATGTTGATTTTGTATTTAAAATAGTAAGTTGTTTACTGTTTATATACATTTTTACTGACAACTGTTGGTCTAATATTGTGTTCTCTAATTTCTCTAGTATTTTTAAATATAGAAGTGTGAGCGTGTACCGCTTAGAAATCATCACAAATGGACATAGAGAGACTCAGAGCTTGTGTAAGCTCCAAAACCAGTCGTTTTTCAGACAACGATCGTAGAGGCGGATTATTATTTAAGCCTAGAAACCGATTCACACCTCACAAAATGGGAGACTGCTTATTCTCTACGTTTCTCTTTCAGCATTTGTGTATATTTCCATCATCTCCTAGTAGAACGAGG
Organism: Spilosoma lubricipeda; assembly: GCA_905220595.1. Lineage (NCBI taxonomy): Eukaryota > Metazoa > Arthropoda > Insecta > Lepidoptera > Erebidae > Spilosoma > Spilosoma lubricipeda. Next base: position 10,103,359 of record HG992282.1, on the reverse strand, counting down.
CGGCGAAACTTCATGGTCTATCAGTGCGAACCATAGTTATACCATCATCTCCAGCGAGAGGCAATACACAAGATAACAGTTTATACATCATCATCATCAGCCTATCGCAGTCCATTGCCGGACATAGGCCTCTCCAGTGTTTATTCGTTCATACGAACGAAATACTGCATCAATAAATTAAATGCTATGTGTGCGCGACAGCACTGAATGGAATGGAAATTTAAAACACTTCCATCTTAGTTGTATTCGGTGTAGCTCAGCGGTGCTTTTATATATTGGTGTTATAGAATATCTTGATCTATTTGTTTTGAAATAGACGCAGTAGAACTAACAAAAATTTGCGAATGCCTTATAATATTTATCTATCTGTCCTTCTTCAAGTTTAACAGTCTTTCAGTTACTTTTCAACTAGCTTCAAGTAACACTTTTTATTTTTTTGTTATTTTTCTGGTGAAAAGGAATTTTATAACAAGACAAACGACAGCTTTTATAAAATAAAAATATGTTTGCAAATCTTCAGGAGGTTATAGCAACTTATAATGTATGGGATTTTACAGACTTAGAAACGTTTTTACTTAAGAAAATTACTTAGTACTAGGTAATAGTGTTACGAAGAAAGATTATTCGTGAACAATGATCGAGAAACTAGACTTTTGAGGCACGGAATAATGAATCTTATATCGATATACAAAGCATCGAATAGCGATTGGTTATAGTGCGATTGTTTACAGCGAGTTTGCCGTCAGGCATGTCCTTGGTGCGGGGAAAGCCCTCGTATGTACAAGACTAGAAAGAGCTGTTTCTCGAAAGAGCTAGTGTAGTAAAAATGGATACAAATACGAACTCTCGTGGGCCGCACTCAGTTCAGTAGGAGCTACAAGCCGATAAGTATCAAAGTGATATCAGTGATCAATCGAGCCTAACCTTGTGATTGTAAGTGTTTTTTTAATAAAATCTCTTTTACACGTCATAAGATTTTTTACCCAAATCCATCGAACCCTAACACGTAACAATAGTGGTAATTACGACTTAGCAAGTATAAAAATTATGATTATTGCTAACACACAGAAGAACGAGTAAAGCCTACCTATCTAACTAAAAGTAATCTAAACATCATCTTGTATGGGATTCTGAATACCGAAAATGTTATGAAAATACGTATACGTACGAATATTAGTATTATAATAAAGTAAAAGTTTATAAATTGATATTGGTAAATCTATGTTAAGAGTTGCAATAAATCGCATTTTAGGTACCTTTAAGTTACGTTTTTCAGTTTCCTGGTCAAGTTGTAAATCTTTTGATATCACTGTTAGCTTGGCAGTCTTGTTACTTAACAATTATCTGATAAGTTTTTAATGGACCACGTGACAGATGGTCAGACATGCTTATCCTGTGAGTTTTGGTCATTTGTGTAATATATATATTCAGCAAACGCTTGAACGTAAAAACCCGTGTTACGAACAATAAGCTTTATTATAATACTCTGAATGCCTGTCTCTTCAACACAGCCTTATTCTTTTGCTATAATCTGATATAAGTCAATAAACTCCCTTTGTTACGCCAATCCATCAAATTATTTGAAACTGATATCTTTACCACCTACGCTATTGTAACAATGAGTATGGAATCCGCACTACGAGGTACACACCAAACGACGATTGGAGAGTGTTCAAAAGCGTTTCGTCTATCTCTTAAGTTATGGTGATCATTTGGCTAAGCAAATTACGAGTTACCCTGAAAGGTTGCGCCACTACAACATGGACACTTTGGCCAGTCGTAGGAAGAGTCTGCACTGCGTTATCCTTCATAAGATACTGAACAGAGCAATAGATTGCAGTGAGCTTTTGGGCTCGTTACCCTTTCAGATTCCAACTCGAATTCCCAGGCAAAACACTTTTAGTCTATTTAACATCGCAGGCTCCAATACAAATTTCGGTCATTTCGCCGCTCTGCCAAGGCTTTGTAGGCAATATAACACGCTTGCTAAAAATCAACCTTGGATATATGCTTAAAAGTGTTAGGGAGTGCAATATCAGCCTTATCGTAAAATGTTAGATGTCTGTTTTATTTCTTTTTTAAGTTTTTTATGTTATTGCTTTTTGTATTCAGTAAAATTTATAATTTGCCATGATTACTTATATCGTTTATATTTCATCCTTTTTTTGTTTTGGTTACCTTCTGAATATGTATTTTGATCTTTTTTGTTACTTGTGATTTTGTTTGTTTGGTTGTTAATATTTATTTTTTGCTTACCATGGTCTCCTGTAAGTGAAGGAGTGCATCGGTATAATACCCCTTTAGTAATATTTTGTATACTGTACAGATGTGTTTATCCTTTGTTGGAGATCCTAATTTAATTAAATAACTAAACAAATAAAAAGAGGGAAATCTCCGGAAGTAGTACATTTCTTCGTATGTAAAATGTACAATGTACAATATTTCTTATTTTAAAGGCCACATTAATACCGATAAACACAAGCTGTGACGATATTCATATACTAAGCCGAGTAAAATCGTATCCCTTGAGAGTTTCTACGATGTGCGCTCCTCATGTTGTAAAGCACTATGAAAACAATTTATCAAAGGATGATTTTAATAAAAATAATAATCACTAATAAAAAGTAAAAAAATGACTTTTAAAATATTTTTACTGAGACTAAAATACAACAACACGAAAGGTTGAATTATTAAAAAAGGCCGTTGCTTGAATAATGAACAGCTTTCAAAAATCTGTTCCTACGTTCATATTATATAAAACATCAAGGCTTAATCCTATAAGTTGTTACTTTAGAAAAATGAAGTCTTAATTACGAAAACTTGATTGGGTATCTACAAAAGTTGATGCACTTAGACTTTCGACACATGAATAACTCAAGTAGATAGTAGAGTAGTTTATATAAAAAAAGATTTGTGAAACGAATCAAAGTCGTGCAACAACTGATAACAAATAAATGCCCCAGTACTGTCCCATAAATTGTTGTGTTTGCGACAAATAAAGCTATAATACTTCAGTCGTCTATAGCTCTCAAAAAAAAGTTGAGTTTTGACTAGATACCGTGCAAATTAAAAAAAAAACACTTAGACATCTTTTTTTTTCATTATCCAATTATTTTTTTCAGGAAATAGCAGGAAGAATGATATAACCTGTACCACATACCTGACTGCCTACCACTATCTTAGATCTTAGAGCTGCTATTTAACATTATTTTTAATGTTTTTTATTCTTTCACCTTCTGCTCAATATGGGTGTCATCGTTAGTCGGCTAGTCATTACACCAATAAAATCCTGTATTGTTGTCAATCGTGATTAAGTTAGGTCTGGCAACTTTGTTTTACTATTTCTACTTAAAAAAAAACTGGAAGCAGTTAACCTCAGAGATACACTGTTAAAATTAACCGGTAAAAGTACATTAGATAGATTTTATTGGACGAAATATTTTGTATAATATAAGTCTTTAAAGTGGACTTGATATATGTAAGACTATTTAAAGAGGAGTTTACTATTATCTACTACTACTAAAATAATTAGTTTTATTTTGTCAATACACACTCTTTGATTTAGGATTCCTAACATTGTTAAAAAATCCTTTTATAAATTTCACATTCAAATAAAGTAGGTAATAAAATGTTATAAAAGAGAGGAGATATTCATGTTGTTGTAAGTTAAAGAGTTTTATTGTTTTTTTTTTCAAGCTTACAAGCAATTTAAGTTTTATTGAAAATGTTTTCAAACTAAAATTAAAAGATTTTAGCTTGGGAACAGATTATAATTTAAATAAAATAAATACAATATTTACGAATTCGTACTTTGTGTTAATGCTGAACTAGATACTTTTATTAAATAAGTAATTAAAAACTTTTTAATTGGAATTTGAGGATTGTCGTTTGTCATAGTACTTTTAGGTATATATGTACCTAAAACATTTAAAGTAGTGAGTCTATAATAAACTGAAATTATTTTGTTCTTAAATTGTGCTAGGTACGCGTATGTAAATATATACATACGTGGGCTGTTCCAAAAATAGTTAGTGAAATGAAAAATAGATAAAATAGATAAAATAAAAAATATGTAATTTTTATTTTATTTAAATGGTTTTATTAAAAGCTTAAAACTGATTTGTTAAAAATATTCGGTATAAATCGTTGGGCGTAGAGACTGAGACGACTGGATGGAAACACGGGCCCAACGATTTTATACAGAATATTTCTTACTAGTCAACCCCTTTCAGTTTAACCCCACTATGGTATCAGATGAAAGGGGTTGACTAGTAAAAAAAAATGGTAGTCGTGAAAACCACCATTTTGTAGCGTCGGCCATCTTAGATTTTAATTTATTTTCATAATTAACTGTGTTCTACTAGTCAATACTAACTAGTCATATCGAGGTAGTATTCTAGTAGGATACGTTTTGCAAAGTTTCTTCTTCGACCTTTTCTTACATAAATTTGCACTAATCAACACGACAGCATTTTTGCTCATCGTCAAGAAAATGAGGTATCCATCATGAAAGAAGCTTCCTAACTTTAAGGTGCAGGATGGTGGAAAGTACCTATCTCTCGATGTGCAATACGTCTATTCTCTGGCATTAGTCACTCTATCCTAAAGACGTTTTCATAAGTTACTGCAGTGGGTGGTCGGCTGGATCTGAGGTCATCGTTTAAGTTCTTTCGACCACGTTTAAATTCACAAAACCAACAAGTAATTGTTGCTAACGCAGGAGCAGACTCCCCAAAAGCAACTTGTAATTTTTTTTGAGATTCTTTGAAGTTTGACCCTCTTTTATTATCATAGAAAATCATAGCATGAAAAGCTTCCCGCGAGACGTCCATTGTTGCAAACAAAAGAAGAGTGACAGATAAGTGGCCAGTGATGTTCACAAAGGAGGTTTTATTTTAGAAATTAGCCGTCAATCGTGGTTTGATCTTGCATAAATCAAGTACGTACCTATTATGTACACCAGTTGACCCTCAAAACGTCGTCAGCGTCTCTTTTCAATCATGCCCTTATTCTACTGGTCTTAGCGTGATATTAACTATCCTATCTTAGACCCGCCAGCAAAAGACACATTAAAAAACGTGAGAGTCGATTAAACAGTTTCGGCGTTATACATCAGTAAGTAGTAGAGTTTTAAATTAGTCACAATATTTCATCGTGTGGATTGGTACAGTACCGTCGTAATTGCGCAAATGTTCATAGCAATGAAAAAGAACTAGATTTGGTGATGGGATATGGTAGAAAACAAAACTATTCCTGAAGGATAATGAAAATAATGGAAAACACGTTCTTAAATAACAATAGAACTAATTTCGAGTTTCGCTAGTACTGTATACTCGTATTAATAGTATCAGGCCGTATTTTTTCCGAATAAAACTGTATAGACGAGAAAGGGAATTCAAAACTACAATACAATAAAAAAAAAACTTTTCGTATTTGAATTTAAAAATGTTCGTTTTCTTTTCTTAGAAAACTGTCTTCCGTTTAGTTGTCACCTGTTTATACTTGTTGCTATTTTTATATTGAAAATAAAACTACAGTACTCTACGCCATTGTCGATGCTTTGGTTAAGATGAAAACAGGTACACAGATAGGTACCTATTCCAATTTGCCCGGATATTTTTATATACTAAGATGTATTTTTCAAGATTTGAGATTTTTAATACAAAGATTCTCGAACATTAATGATATTAATAGCTTCACGTAAAAAGTTTCACAGATGTGTTCGCGTTGTAATATTTATATACACATATATCTTTCCATGATTCAGTAAAGTATTGCGATAATCCTGTAATATCTCCATTAACAGCAACGACTTAGAAAACAAGTTTTGTTTTAGAGTATAACTCATTTGATTCCATACTAATAAAATATATTCTATACCAATAAGTTCCTATACCAGCCTGGTTTAACAGACCAAAATCTACTATCTAAAGACTGGCATAGCGTGGTATAGTGTACTATTAAATGATTAATTTTGTTTTACGTTATTTTAATATAGTTCATTTAAAATTTCAGGTGTCTGGATGGGATTTTACCAGACCACCAGAAAATCCCATTCAGACACCTGAAATTTTAAAAAGACCTACATGTAAAATCCGATCCAGACACCTGAAATTTAAAAAAATGTGCATTTTATGGTAGTTAATTAAATTCATCCAAAATTGAGATCGTTAATAAAACAACTAAAGTAATATTTTTGGACATCTAACATACAACGCCATCTAGCCTAACTAAGCAGAGCTTGTGTCATAGGTACTAGACAACTGATATAAATACAGATATATGTACTTTTATTTTTGTAAATACATACATATACCTAAACTTAGAAGCAAATATTTGCAGATCATACAGATATCTGGCCCGACCCGGGCATCGAAACCGAGACTTCAGGCACAGCAGTCGCGTACGCTACCCCTGCGCCAAAGAGGCAGTCAAATTTATAAGATTTATTGTCCCAATAATATACATAATTATCGATCTTTTATTCCGTCTGGGATTCCTTTTAGATTTATAGTACTAACCAGATTTCTATAGAAAATATACAAACAATGAATTAATGTTCGATTGTCAATAAAAAAATTACTTGTGCTTAATTCAATATGTATATAGTGTTGTAATAGCGTGACTTGTAGACCAAAATCTACTATCTAAAGACTGGCATAGCGTGGTATAGTGTACTATTAAATGTGATGAAGAGCATTAATTTTGTTTTACGTTATTTTAATATAGTTCATTTAAAATTTCAGGTGTCTGGATGGGATTTTACCAGACCACCAGAAAATCCCATTCAGACACCTGAAATTTTAAAAAGACCTACATGTAAAATCCGATCCAGACACCTGAAATTTAAAAAAATGTGCATTTTATGGTAGTTAATTAAATTCATCCAAAATTGAGATCGTTAATAAAACAACTAAAGTAATATTTTTGGACATCTAACATACAACGCCATCTAGCCTAACTAAGCAGAGCTTGTGTCATAGGTACTAGACAACTGATATAAATACAGATATATGTACTTTTATTTTTGTAAATACATACATATACCTAAACTTAGAAGCAAATATTTGCAGATCATACAGATATCTGGCCCGACCCGGGCATCGAAACCGAGACTTCAGGCACAGCAGTCGCGTACGCTACCCCTGCGCCAAAGAGGCAGTCAAATTTATAAGATTTATTGTCCCAATAATATACATAATTATCGATCTTTTATTCCGTCTGGGATACCTTTTAGATTTATAGTACTAACCAGATTTCTATAGAAAATATACAAACAATGAATTAATGTTCGATTGTCAATAAAAAAATTACTTGTGCTTAATTCAATATGTATATAGTGTTGTAATAGCGTGACTTGTAGACCAAAATCTACTATCTAAAGACTGGCATAGCGTGGTATAGTGTACTATTAAATGTGATGAAGAGCATTAATTTTGTTTTACGTTATTTTAATATAGTTCATTTAAAATTTCAGGTGTCTGGATGGGATTTTACCAGACCACCAGAAAATCCCATTCAGACACCTGAAATTTTAAAAAGACCTACATGTAAAATCCGATCCAGACACCTGAAATTTAAAAAAATGTGCATTTTATGGTAGTTAATTAAATTCATCCAAAATTGAGATCGTTAATAAAACAACTAAAGTAATATTTTTGGACATCTAACATACAACGCCATCTAGCCTAACTAAGCAGAGCTTGTGTCATAGGTACTAGACAACTGATATAAATACAGATATATGTACTTTTATTTTTGTAAATACATACATATACCTAAACTTAGAAGCAAATATTTGCAGATCATACAGATATCTGGCCCGACCCGGGCATCGAAACCGAGACTTCATGCACAGCAGTCGCGTACGCTACCCCTGCGCCAAAGAGGCAGTCAAATTTATAAGATTTATTGTCCCAATAATATACATAATTATCGATCTTTTATTCCGTCTGGGATACCTTTTAGATTTATAGTACTAACCAGATTTCTATAGAAAATATACAAACAATGAATTAATGTTCGATTGTCAATAAAAAAATTACTTGTGCTTAATTCAATATGTATATAGTGTTGTAATAGCGTGACTTGTAGCTGATAAATTAAGTTTTTTGCTAATTAGTGGCGTGCTCTTTAAGCATAAAGAGGGCACTAGTGGCCCCACAGATATATAAAACACAGATAAAATCGTATTTATTTATGTTCAGCCCCGGATTATAATTTAAATGATTTACTTAAAAAACTCACCATATCTTTGTTATAATACTTTTTATTCTATATTCTTTGATTTAAATGAATAAAATAGAATACTTTAACAAATCCAATACATTCGAAGAATTTAACAAAATATCAAGAATTGCTTCTCTTAAATTATTGCTTTAAATATGTTTGTACTTTTGAGATTTCGGTAGTTTGGTTGAATTCTCATTTATAATATGAAAATGTATTTATGTAATTAATCATTTTATGACAAAATAAGACAATAAAAACTAATTGTTTACATGTAAAATTGTGAAAATCTCAAGCGATCGTTATAAGATCTGGATATAGGCCTCTCTCATTGCCCGCCTCTTTGATCAATTTACACAAAAATGCATGCACGCGTCGATTGCATGGGTGATTACTTCGAATAACAGAAATAAAAAAGTTTGAAAAAATAAGTACTTACACTTATTGCGTACAAAACAGCAATTTCATAGGTAAAGACCTATTATATATGAGCCATATCTCCTGCATTCCGATTCAATTTAAAAGCTCAAAATGTTATTAATAGGTTTGTATTGCTAGGCAAACCTTAATACCACCTCTGAGTTCGAGTAGACAGCTTGGGGCTTAGCACCTAAACAATAAATGAACAAACAAGATTAACAAACGTGCCAATGGTAGACGATCCTCGGCAACGAGAATTAGTTTTTAATTAACTGATTATTAGTTTAATAATCTAAAAGGATTATGAGTTGATACTCTGCCTAATGGAAAGCATAAGCAGAGTCATAGAGTGGTGGTCAGGGTCACCATACTCATTGCTCGTACAGACAATGCAATAATGCAGAATGGTGACCCACACTATGGCGGCCTAGTGATGCTTCTGCATCATTGAACCTCCTGTCTCACACTCACCAACGAAACACGACAGCATGATCGCTGTCATTTTACGCTGATCTTCTGTGCGAGGGTAGTACCGCCCCGGTCGAGCTGGCCCGTTCGTGCTGAAATCAGCGTGGCTCTACTACCTGTTAACGTGGCTCTACTACCTGTTGAACTGGCTCTACTATCCTTGAATTTAATCTTATTAAGTATGACAGCCTAATACACCTTCTTTTTTTTCAGTGCTCTTATCACCCCAGATGTCCCCTTCTGGTGGCTATGTTGGTCTCAAACTACTAAACTAACTAAATACACTAAAATCAAACGCCGGGGGCTACCGCCGCCTATGGATACCCGCAACATCAGAGGAGTCACAAGTGCGTTGCCGACCTTTGGGGGATGGGGAATGGGATGTGGGGAGGGGTTGGAGTTTAGGCCTTCGGTATCCTAACTCACTCGTTTAAACACAACGCAAGCGCTATTTTACACCGGTTTTCTGTGAGGCAGTAGTATCACTCCGGTCGAGCCGGCCCATTCATGCGAAGCTCTCCCACGGTAAAATCGGTTATCGGATGGAGATCGTTTTTCGATCTACGGCACCTGAGTCGTTTACAGCCTAAAATACCTCGACTTGGTTCCCAGGAGGGAATAGAGCTCCACTTACAATTATTGCTAGTACAACAATTTCAATTCTTATTTGCTTCACAGATTTTAGGAATAAGTAACTGTGACCCGCGACTTCGTCCAAATGCTATTTAGCAAAAAAAAAACGGTCGCTCTAGCCGTTACAGATATTAGCCGGAAATACAGACTGATAAAAGTTTTAAATTGATTTGAATTCTTGCTGTAAGTCCTGGATATTATTACTTTAATATGCATTTAGTGAAAAACTGTTAATTTGAAATTACAAACAGTCACTTCAATTTTGTTTATTTGTAGAAATAAAATAATACATCTATTGATTTTTTTGAGCTAAATAACAAACGAGCAATCATTTACCTGACGGCAACGGACTAATGCTCCCGTGGACGCCTGCAAACGAAGATTGAAAAGTTGGTGCTCCGGAAAACGGGTTTTGGGTTCCAGTGACTCCACTCACTCAGTAAAAAGCGACGAAGGAATTTAACTATTTCAGTTTTCTGTAAGCCGTAGTATCACTTCCATTCCGATCCCACTTGTGCTGAAGTATTACTTACTTCCCTAATGCTCTACGTTGTGGGTTCAAAATCCATATGGGACAACACTTTGCGTGATCCACAAATAGATGTTCTGAGTCTGGGTGTTCTTTGTGTACATTTGATCTATGTTTGTATATTCCTAAGAGAGAGAAGAGAGAAACCTTTAAAGAAATATGTACATATACACGATTATATATGACTAGCTTTTACACGCGGTTTCGCTCACGCCGACTTTCATCCCCTGATTAACCCCGTTAGGAGCGATATTTTGAAAAATACTAAAATATGTATTTCATTACTTTAACCCCACTATATTTTTACAAAATTTTAATCAAATTTATTAAAGGTATAAAAAGTTTCATACAAACTTTCATCCCCTGATTTACCCCCTTAGGGGTGAAATTTCCAAAATTCCTTTCTTAGTGCTCACTTACGTTCCACAAAGAACCTACATGCAAAATTTCAGGATTTTAGGTTCAGCGGTTTGGGCTGTGCGTTGATCTCTGGGTATGTCAGTCAGTCACCTTCCTCTTTTACATATATAGATAAACGCAAACCAGCACATAGTACATATGTACATTTCTGAATGAGCTTACTGCACTTAAATAAACATCCGGTTTTCGCAATGAAATTTATTAAATTAGGTCTAGTTTAACTTGCAAAACAGAAAATTATTTCAGCCTTGTAATGAACAATATTAATTTAATCGCATTTCCCGGCAAATTAATGAGCGGATGTTTGAATTACTTAAACCAATTTGTTGTTGTTGCGATGATTGGATGATGGTGGACGATATAATGAGCTTTAGTTACTGTTATACATTTAGCCTAAAATGTATTAACATAAAATTAAAATACCAGTTAGTAATTTCAAATGACAAATTTTCACTAAATGCACGAGGAAGCATACACAGTACTAAAATCGAAAAATCATTTTATTATTTTTTTGTCTGTTTATTCCTAAGCCCGACTGATTTTGACAGGAATTTTAATGCAGAGCTGTTGGTATAACGTGTACCTTAGGCTACTTTTATTTAAGAAAGATTTTTTAGAAAAAAGAACTATATAAAAATAGTACAACATTAAAACCAATGACATAGTAAACAGTATCCGATTCCGAAAAGCAACGAATCCCGAGGGTAATATCGTGGGGCGCAGCTAGTAGAAAATAAATGAAAGATTAATTAAACTAATATATTAAGGTTTGACATCTGCCAAACACAATCTGACATTTGATAATTAATTTAATACCCGTAATTATTCGAGCTAGAGACGGCTGATTTTGTAAGACCCTTCACCCTTCATAGACCTTTGTTGGAAACCATGCCACAAATTCGACTAGAACTTCAAAACGTGCATTAATTAATTACGTGCTAGTAAATCACAGCAAAGTGTTGAGTATTTAAGTTCAAAAGTTTCTTTATAAACTTTAACGCAGGGTACGTACTGTTTTTTGTTGAAAATAAATTTGTTTTCTCTTTTTTGCTGTCGGAATGGAAAAACCGTTCGAGTCTGAGGCTTCTCGGGTATTCAGGAGCCAGGAGTATGTGGTGTTGTCATTGGAAACCACCCCGACCGCCGATCCTAAGCGGCCTAATCTGAGGTAGACCCGAACCATATTATATCAGGTCATCTCCTCTGCCTCTACCAGCGCTATCCTTTGAGATGCCTGGGTTCCCCTCTGCCTACCCATTTTTTTTTGTTTTACCCAACTGGAAACTCAATTGTAATGTTCTGAGAAAGTCACTATGTCAATCATCGAATATATTTTTTTGGAAATATGATAGCCGTGTATTCAATAATATCAGTCCTTCAGTTATGTTTATGTCAACCTTGTCATACAATTCTTTTGTTAGCTGAGATCTCCAACCTATAAACAAAGAATTTCTTCCAATATCGAATGAAAGATATCTTGCCAACTTTAGCTCTAGATTAGACTGCTCTTATTAAGATGACTATATTATTCAGACACGTCTGCAATAACAAGCAAGATAAAGTTTAAAAAAATATAACCCGTCTACGTAGAAACTTTTGATAAAATTCATATTGCCTCTGTCACACGAACCTTTATTACGAATCTATTGACATCGAATTCATTAAAAGCGGTTTAGTTGATGATCGCTACGGTAGAATATAAAACAAATATAGACTGTCAAAACTATTACCCTTTGTTGAGGCGTCATCGCGTGAGCGCCTACAATAAAGTTTAGAGCCAAGATCTGCATGCCTTCATTTTTATGTACATAATTTATTTATTTTAAAATGTAACGTTTCCTAACATATTGTCATTTTTACCTCAAAATCTTATGACTTGAAATATAGTAGCCTTGGAGAACAGTCGATTTGAGATTTATTTCACAAAAATTACCTGAAGTCCTCTCGATCCTATTCATGGTCCTTCTGCCGGATATTCAAATAATAAATTATCAGCGCAATTGAAAAAAGGAATTATATTTCGAAGAGGAATTAAAAATAGAAAAAATAACGGACATTCGTTATGGAGTGAAAGGTGATTTTAAGGATAAGTGGCTTGGACGTTACGATTCAATCAATAAAACCAACGGATTTGTTACAAATATTATATTATTAAATTTCACCCAACACTCGCTCAGGTAATAATTGAAAAGTGTAATTAACCACTTTACGTGGCTGACCCAAGGTTAGTACTTAACTATTTTTATCACTATTGTTACAAAGTTTTAAAGATATATCTGAAAGTATATGTAAAAGAATTTATACAATATTAGGTTTGTAGTTGTAGTAATTAGTTAATTCGTGCATATTTAATACTGTACAGTAACAGAAAAGTTACATCGTTAGCTACTTACCTACATTATGTACATTTGTTAACATTTTTACAAATCTAATAGTCCTTCCTATAAATTTTAGATATTATCTTTGTATTTCATCCACAATAAATAGTAACATTGTTAATTAAATAAGTGTTAAATAATTTCAAGTTAAATACATTACATTATATACATTGTTCAACTTTTATTTGATTTCATTAGGTAGGTATATAAACATTATATAAACTAGTGGTAATTGTAAAATTCCAGATCGACAGTACTCGTCTCCCAGAATGGCTGATGTTAACCAACTTAAAAGGAAGCGTAGCAGTTGTAAAGGGAGATTGACCGTATTTGGAAATTATTTAGGTAGTTTAACGGATTCTAAATTAACGTCCTGTCAGGTAACGGAGTTACAATTGCGCATAAATAAGTTAGAACTTCTTTACGATGAATTTAACGATATACAATTGCAGCTTGAGTGTGTGTGTGAGGACATCGACGATGAAATAGCCGAACGCTCGGTTATTGAACTACAATATTATTCTTCATTAGCTAAAGCCAAAGAATTAATAAACTCTGTTCAATCACACACACAATCGGAACAAAATATACCCAATCATAATTGTGGTCATTCTCAACGTCATCAGCTAGTCAAATTACCCACTATTAACTTACCTACATTTTCGGGTTCTTATGATAATTGGCTCGAGTTTCGAGACACTTTTTCCAGTCTAATTCACGACAATAATGATATTGATAAGGTAAATAAGTTTCACTATTTACGTACATCATTAGTGGGCTCAGCCGCTGTAGTAATACAATCAATCGAGTTTTTAGCTCAAAATTATATATTAGCTTGGGATCTTCTATGTGAGAGGTACGACAATAAGCGTTTACTAATACATAATCATGTGTCAGCGTTGTTCAACCTCGAGACCATCACTAGGGAGTCCTCAGTTTCATTAAAACGCATTATTGATAAAATAAATAAACATATTCGAGCTTTAAGTTCTTTAGGCGAGCCTGTCACGAGCTGGGACACACTTTTAATTTATTTAATTAGTCACAAATTAGACTTCAAAACATTCCGAGAGTGGGAAGAGTACAAAGGTCGTTTAGATAAAAATAAATCTGTTTCATTTAATGATTTCATTGAATTTATGAGGAATCGTTCAGATTTGCTTGAAACGATGGAATTATCACGTCACTCAGGCAATACTAGTTCGTCGAGCACTAAAGGTAACACTAAGATGAAGGCAATGGTCTCTCTTGGCACACATAATAACCCTACGACATCATCACCCAGCTGTCCGCAGTGCAAGGGCGATCATAACCTCAACACTTGTCCACAGTTCCTGTCGTTAAACATTAATGATCGGTTATCTGTGTTGCCAAGCTTCAAGGTGTGTTATAACTGTTTTCGTCGTGGGCACTTTTCCAACAACTGCCGAAAACCAGGGTGTAAGGTTTGTAGTCGCAAACATAACACGTTAATTCATAATAAACAAATACCAATGGCATACAATGCAACAGATAATGCGACTACAAACGGTGACGTTCCGGTCCCTCTCACACTCACAGGTAATAAGGCGAGCGGCGAGTCCTCGCCCCCGCGCGTCTCCTCTGCCAGCCCCTCCACCGTAACAACAGCCCTCAATAGACATGTTACGCTGTCGTCTAACATAAGTGAAAGTGAACATTCGAGCGATATCTTGCTGTCCACTGCATTGATACGATGTTACGACGTTAATAATAAGGAGCATATTGCGCGCGCGCTGCTCGATTCGGGCAGTTCCTCTTGTTTAATGACCGAAAGCTTATTTAAAAAATTAGGTTTACCGTTTGTGTCAACAAACATGTCTGTACAAGGTATAAATAATTCTATATCTCATGTAAATAAAATGTGTCGCTTTAATATTAAATCCCTTTGCAAATCGTATAGTGATAATTTGACATGTTTTGTTTTGCCCTCAATAACGGATAATGTACCCAGTAGACGAGTAAAATTAAATATACCTACTAAGATTAATTTAGCTGATCCGTATTTTCATACACCTAAGGCCATTGATGTTATAATTGGAGGCGATGTATTTTGGAACTTATTAGGGTCAGAAAAAATAGTATTAGGAGATAGGAAACCAGTTTTGTATCAAACTAGGCTCGGTTGGCTAGTTTGTGGCCCAATTAACAGCGGCGTTATGGTAAAACCTTTCTCAAATATAAAATGTAATTACAACCACTTAGATTCTCAAAGTTCTTCTGAAGTAGATGATATTCAAACCCAATTAACGCGGTTTTGGCAATTAGAAGAGAGTTGTCATGAGTCTTCTACTTATTCCACTGAAGAAAAACAGTGTGAAGAACATTTTACAAAAAATACCTCGCGTATGCCTGATGGTCGTTTCTGTGTTAAGATACCACTAAAGAAATCTACCGATTTGTTAGGCGACTCATTTGTTCGTGCAAAACGTTGTTTTCTATCACTCGAGCGTAGAAACACGAACGACGCCGCACTCGACAAAATGTATAAGGCTTTTATGGCAGAATATATTTCTTTAGGGCATATGTCAGAGTGTAATATTAATGAAGAGAAGCCGTCATATTTTATACCTCACCATGGGGTACTTAGAGAGAGTAGCACTACTACCAAGTTACGCGTAGTTTTTAATGCTAGTGCTCCTACTTCTTCTGGCACTTCATTAAATAATATACAGATGGTGGGGCCCACCGTTCAAGACGATTTAATATCTATTCTTCTACGATTTAGATTATATAAATATGTAATCTCTGCAGACGTCGAGAAGATGTACCGACAGATAGTGGTACATCCTTCAGATCGACACCTATTAAAAATAGTATGGCGTGACGATGTATCTAGTCCCCTTAAGGTTTATCAATTGAATAGAGTAGCGTATGGCACTGCAAGCGCTCCGTACTTGGCCACGAGATGTCTCAAACAAATCGGACTAGAATGTACTGACAAAAGGGTCGCTGAAGTTATTTTACACGATTTTTTTGTGGACGATCTGTTGACAGGTGAAGATCGATTTGAGGATGCCTACAGTTTGCGTTGTAAGGTCACTGATGCTCTTGCTTCTGCTTGTATGCCTCTCAGGAAATGGAAGTCCAATGAGCCTACCTTAATTGCGGAAAGGTCCGAGCCTCTCTTCGATTTAAATATCGAAGGCGATGTGCTCAACAAGACTTTAGGACTAGGGTGGCAAACTCAAACCGATCTGTTATGTTTTCCGATTAATACACCTGATAATAGTGGAAGTACAAAGCGAGACATGCTTGCAGTCATAGCTCGCATTTTTGATCCCTTAGGATTGTTATCGCCGTGCGTTATTCGTATGAAGATGTTGCTTCAGAAGCTGTGGCTTGAAAAATTATCATGGGATGAGCAGTTGCCCGCTGAGGTTACCACAACTTGGGTTAACTTAATCAAAGCGTTACCAGCACTTCGTGACTTAAATATTCCTCGTCGTGTTGTTTGCGACTCGTACAAAGAACTTCAAATCCACATTTTTACCGACGCATCGGAACGCGCTTATGGTGCTTGTTTATATTTACGTACTGTGGATCTAGCAGGTAATATCACCGTTCGCCTTCTGATAGCAAAAAGTCGTGTCGCTCCCATTAAACCTATAACCATCCCCAGGCTTGAACTTTGTGCTGCTGTCGTTGGTACCCATTTGTACAAAAAGGTCATCAGTTCACTTCGTACTCAGGCTTCTAGTGTAGTTTTTTGGACAGATTCTATGATTGTTCTGGGTTGGCTAAAGATGCTACCGATTAGATTAAACACTTTCGTTAGGAATCGTGTTGCAGACATCTTAGACCAAACTAATTCTTGCACATGGAGACATGTGCCCACTCATGAGAACCCTGCTGACCACATATCGCGAGGGGTGGACGCGACCGCTATGCAGTCCCTTGATCTATGGTGGCAAGGTCCATCGTTCCTGCAAAAGGACAGCAGTGCTTGGCCTAACATTGGAACGTCGGAAGCGTTTAGTGATTTGCCCGAAACGAAACCTACTATTTGTTTGGTTAGTTGTCACAACAATCAAGCGATTAGTACAGGCGTGATACCTTTCGAACGTTTTTCTAATTTTTTAAGATTACAACGTGCTATATGTTATATGTTTCGTTTTATTAACAAATGTAAGGGTCAACCATTGTGCTCTTCCCCTCTGTCTGTAGAAGAATTAGAATATTCATTGAATTGCATAATTATACAGTCACAACGTGAGTCTTTCCCGGAATATGATTTATTAATTAACAATAAAATACTACCTAATAAAAACCAATTATAACCAATAAATTAAATGTATTTTTAGACAACAATAAAATCATGCGTGTAGGAGGCAGGTTACACAATTCCGAATACTCGTTTGAAAAGAAACATCCAATATTAATACAGTCCACTCATTATTTCACTAAACTTTTATTTAGATACGAGCATTTCAGGTTACTACACGCTGGTCCCCAATTATTACTAGCAACAATAAGGGAAACTTACTGGCCGCTGGGGGGTCGCAATTTGGCTAAAACCTGCTATCGGCAATGCGTTACGTGCCGGCGTCAAGCGGGAAGGACTATTTCTCCACAAATGGGTAATCTGCCAGCAAGTAGGCTTTCTCCAGCGGACTTCCCCTTTCAAAACGTTGGTGTAGATTGTAGGCTACCTACCTACTACACTTAAATACACATACACATTTATGTTAATTATTATATTATAATCTTATAAATAAACTTATACCTAAAGCTTATAAGTATTTATATATTTATACATACATACATACATACATACATATACATATCCAGACACACCATATAATTAACTTATCATCTATATATACATTAGCTTATATAAAATATTAGAACATATTTATAGGCCAATATCGATATCGATTATCGACCATATTATCGTCATCTGGGGTGCACTAAACCGCCTATACATAACGAACATATATGTTTGCCGCGCAACACGACCGAGCGACGTGCGCCCGCGCATCAGTCAGATCTCGTTATCGACGCGGAGCTCACGCTTCTCTGAAATACCCTATGTACCATATGCTAGTGCTTATTTACCGTTCCTTATGCTTATATGCTTATGTTAATTGTGCTGTGCTGTAATCTATCTGTCTTCCTATCTTGAACTGTTTACTGTGTTGTGCTTGTGACCATATCTTCCTTCAACTGCACCTTCTAACATTTCTTGTGTAACTGGACAATTATATTATAAACGTAAGTTGGACTTGTTATTTATACCTCCGTAACACAAGTAAGGTAGTAACCGTACCTCGCGCACTACACTGGTGACCCCTATAAAAACATGCCGAAGGAATTTTCAACACCAGAAGGCCGAGCCCCACCCAGCACTAGTGATGGGGGCATGTCGATGAATACCGAAATATATCGAGTCGGTGTCAGAGTGCCGCCGTTTTGGCCAGAAGAGCCTGACATATGGTTCGCTCAAGTCGAAGGACAATTCGCCATTTCCGGCATCACGAGCGACCACACGAAATTTAGTTACGTAATCGGCCAACTTGATAATCAGCATTCTAGAGAGGTGAGAGACATAATCGTGAACCCCCCAGCAACCAATCGGTATGAGACATTAAAGTCAGAATTAATTAAGAGACTTAGCGCGTCTAACGAGAAAAAGATCAAGCAGCTGTTGATGTACGAAGAGCTTGGAGACCGGAAGCCTTCGCAATTTCTTCGCCATCTTCGCAGTCTCGCAGGTGCCAACGTCCCCGATGACTTCCTGAAAACGATCTGGACTAGCCGTCTTCCACATGGCATCCAGACCGTACTCACCGGTCAACCTGCCACAGTTTCCCTTGAAGATCTAGCAGATTTGGCAGACAGAGTTAATGAGCTCACTTCACCAACGCCGAGTGTGTCTACCGTGAGCAATGCCATCCCAAGCTCTGTCATCAGTGACCTCACGAGAGAAGTGGCAGAATTAAGGAAGCAGTTCCAAAAGCTTTCGTCAGAAAGGAACAGCAGATCCCGCTCGCGTTCTTCACGAGGCCATCGTGGTACATCGAGACAGCGGTCACAATCCAACTACCGCAAGTTTCCACTTTGTTGGTACCACAACAAGTTCGGAAGCAGGGCCAACAAATGCGTTCGCCCCTGTGACTACCAGTCGACGTCGGAAAACTTCAAGGGCGGTCGATAATGTCGGCCGACGACTGCCCTGTTCCTGGAACTGGCCGTTTATTCGTCACGGACCGATCCTCAAAGATGCAGTTCTTGGTCGACACTGGGAGCGACCTCTGCGTCTTTCCACGGTCTGCGCTGCGTGATCGTCGTTCACGGACTGAATATACGTTGTGTGCAGCTAATGGTTCTAGCATATCTACATATGGTTATTTAAATTTAAACTTAGATTTCGGCTTACGTAGGTCTTTTGTATGGCGGTTTGTTGTAGCCGATGTAACCAAGCCCATAATAGGTGTCGATTTTTTAAATTTTTATGGCCTCATAGTAGATTGTCGCAACAAGCGTTTAATCGATATTTTAACATCTGTTACAGCTGTTGCCACCGTAGCTAAATGTCAGAACGTGTCGTCTGTTAAGGTAGCGACTGGTGACACTCGATTTCACAAGCTTCTTAGTGAGTTCCCGGAAATCACTAGACCAGCTGGCAGACATCACACCATACCACACAACACTATCCATCACATTCGCACGACACCAGGCCCTCCAGTTACATCTTCCCCTCGTCGTTTGGCTCCTGACAAACTCATAATCGCTAAAAAAGAATTTCAGGCCATGCTTTCCTGTGGTACTGCTAGACCTTCGCAGAGTCCGTGGTCTTCACCGCTTCACCTAGCACCGAAGAAGGACAACGGGTGGCGGCCTTGCGGAGATTACCGCAAGTTGAATGCCCGTACGGTGCCAGACAGGTATCCAATCAAACATATTCATGACTTTACTCATAATATTTCAGGATGTAAGATTTTCAGCACATTAGACCTTGAAAAAGCTTATAATCAGATACCTGTCCGCGCCGAGGACATTCCCAAGACCGCCATCACGACACCATTCGGGTTATTCGAGTTTCCCTTCATGACGTTCGGTCTGCGCAACGCAGGCCAAACTTTTCAGCGTTTCGTAGATGAGATGACTAGGGGGCTCGACTACGTCTATTGTTATTTGGACGATTTTTTAGTCTATTCGCGCGACGAAGCGGAGCACGCGGAACATTTACGCGAAGTCTTCAGAAGACTTAAAGAGTACGGTATGTTGGTGAACACTTCGAAATGCATTTTTGGCGTGAAAGAGGTAAAGTTTTTAGGTTACCTTATTTCAGAGAGTGGCTGTAGACCTCTTGACTCAAAGGTACGGGCTATAAAGGAATATCCCCCTCCAGCCAACGTGCGTCAGTTGAGGGCATTCCTGGGCATGCTGAATTTTTACCGGAGATTTCTTCCGCGAGCAGCCCAGATACAAGCTCCACTGCATGCACTTTTAACAGGTTCAGTAAAAGGATCGCAGCCAATCAACCTCACAGAGGACACCTTGGCAGCCTTCGAAGCCTGTAAAGAAAGTCTCTCTAATGCCACCCTATTAGCTCACCCGGATTGCACCGCAAGACTGGCAGTAGTTACTGACGCTTCCGATAAGGCTATCGGTGCCGCCTTACAGCAATTTATGGACGGGGCATGGCAGCCTTTAGCCTTTTTCTCGAGGAAGTTGAGCCCCTCTCAAACCAAGTATTCACCCTACGATCGAGAACTATTGGCTATCTACGAAGCCATCAAATATTTCAGGCACATGCTCGAGGCTAGGCACTTTGTAGTTTATACTGACCACAAGCCGATCAGTTTCGCTTTTCACGAGCGGAAAAGTAACTGTTCGCCTAGGCAGTATAGACACTTAGACTTCATCTCCCAGTTCACGACTGACATCCGACACATTTCCGGTAAGGATAATGTTGTTGCGGATGCCTTATCTCGCATTGAAGAACTGGGAGCGCCGGTAAGCCTCGAAGCATTAGCCCAAGAACAAGCTTCCGATCCAGAGCTTAAACAGCTTTTGAGTGGTGGCTCATCCTTAAACTTGAGAAGCCTGACAGTCCCGGGAAGTTTAACCCCCCTGTACTGCGATGTCAGTACCACAATTTCTAGGCCGTATGTACCAAAGTCCTATCGAAAACAAGTTTTCGACAGTCTGCACTCACTTAGCCACCCAGGCGCTAATGCGTCGGCCAAACTAGTAGCCGAACGATTCGTATGGCCGGGTATAAGAAAAGACTGTCGAAGCTGGGCACGCTCTTGTTTACAGTGCCAAAGGGCGAAAGTTCACCGTCATGTGAACGCCCCCCTTGGCACCTTTAATTTACCCCGAGCCCGATTTAAACAGATCCACATCGATCTCGTCGGACCTCTTCCCCTGTCTCATGGCTACCGGTACTGCTTAACAGCGGTAGATCGATTTACTCGATGGCCAGAAGCAGTACCGATAGAAGACATAACGGCAGAAACCGTGGCAAAAGCCCTGCTGTCAACCTGGATAGCTCGATTCGGCTGCCCCACAAACATCATAACTGACCGAGGCCGTCAATTCGAATCGGCCTTGTTCCAGTGTCTGTCTAAGCTCGCAGGCTTCGAACATAAAAGGACGACGGCATATCACCCGGCTTGCAATGGGTTAGTCGAAAGATTCCACCGTCAACTTAAGGCCGCAATAACATGCCATGCGAATGACAGGTGGACTGAGTCGTTACCATGGGTCTTACTGGGCATAAGAACCGCCTATAAGGAAGAATTACAAACTTCTTCTGCGGAGTTGGTTTATGGCGAGTCGTTAAGACTGCCCGGTGAGTTCTTTGAGCCTACTGTCGGCGGTAGTACGGATATTTCCGAATTCTCTGCTAGACTCAAGAACATCGCTGAAAAACTGAGACCCGTACCAGCTTCCCGCCATGGTCAGTCTAAAGTGTTTATTTACAAGGAACTCGAAACTTGCGATCACGTTTTCCTCCGAGAAGACGCATCACGAGGTTCGCTCCAACCTGCCTACTCCGGTCCCCATAAAGTTCTTGCCAGGGGAGATAAAGTTTTCAAAATTTTGGTCAAAAATAAAGAAATGACAGTTTCCATAAATCGACTTAAACCAGTCTTTATACTGTCTGTTCAGAATAAGGACCCTTTACCGGAGAACCCTGAAAATTATGTAACCCGTTCTGGTCGCCGAGTAAGGTTTCCTGATTACTATCGCCCTTGACGGTCTCTGGGGGGGAGTGGTGTAGGCTACCTACCTACTACACTTAAATACACATACACATTTATGTTAATTATTATATTATAATCTTATAAATAAACTTATACCTAAAGCTTATAAGTATTTATATATTTATACATACATACATACATACATATACATATCCAGACACACCATATAATTAACTTATCATCTATATATACATTAGCTTATATAAAATATTAGAACATATTTATAGGCCAATATCGATATCGATTATCGACCATATTATCGTCATCTGGGGTGCACTAAACCGCCTATACATAACGAACATATATGTTTGCCGCGCAACACGACCGAGCGACGTGCGCCCGCGCATCAGTCAGATCTCGTTATCGACGCGGAGCTCACGCTTCTCTGAAATACCCTATGTACCATATGCTAGTGCTTATTTACCGTTCCTTATGCTTATATGCTTATGTTAATTGTGCTGTGCTGTAATCTATCTGTCTTCCTATCTTGAACTGTTTACTGTGTTGTGCTTGTGACCATATCTTCCTTCAACTGCACCTTCTAACATTTCTTGTGTAACTGGACAATTATATTATAAACGTAAGTTGGACTTGTTATTTATACCTCCGTAACACAAGTAAGGTAGTAACCGTACCTCGCGCACCCCATGCAGGCCCAATTAACTCTGTCAGCCGTCAAGGTCGTGGATCTAGATTGGTAAAGGTATATATTGTCATTTTTGTATGCTTTACCAGTAAAGCCATACATTTAGAGTTAGTGGGTGATTTGACGAGCAGTAATTATATACAGGCTTTGCGACGTTTCATGTCCCGAAGAGGGAAACCGTTAAATATCTATTCCGATAATGGAACGTCATTTGTAGGAGCGTACAATGAAATATCAAAGTTTTTAAGGCAAAATTGTAACTCCTTAGCTGATAGTGTGGCTCAAGATGGGGTCAAATTTCACTTCATACCTGCTTACTCGCCAAATTTTGCTGGTCTCTGGGAGGCGGGAGTAAAGTCGACTAAACACCATTTAGTCTGAGTGTTGGGCAATTGTAATTTGTCATACGAGGAATTGAACTCGACGAGTCAGCCTGTGACCACGGCCAGTGCAACCTGGTCGAAACGTCAGGCAAATCAGAGGTATGTGATACCTTTTTAAATAAGTGATCGCGTTAATTCCCGTAAAAATATTTATTTGTTAATATCATGGAACGCGAAAGTTTAAAAGTTAGTAACTCGACGTTAGTTCAAATTGAAGGTGTTTTAAATTCACGGCCACTCACTCCTCTTTCGTCGAATTCTGAAGACCTTTTGCCTCTCACTCCTGGGCACTTTTTAATTGGAAGACCTCTTGCGTCCCTGCCAGTCAAGGATCTTCGTGATCAGTCGATTCACAGTCTGACTCGCTATCAACGCATCGAGCAATTACGGCAACACTTTTGGGCGAGGTGGAGCAAAGAATACGTCTCCGAGCTTCAGCAGCGAGTTAAATGGCACACCTGTAAGGACTCCTTACAAGTTGGCTCCCTCGTCATTATAAAGGACGACAATTTGCCGCCACTTAAGTGGAAGATGGGTCGGATCGTTGCTCTTCATCCAGGCAGCGACAACATAAGCAGAGTTGCTGACATCCGGACAGCGAATGGAGTGGTCAGGCGAGCTGCATCGAAGATTTGCCGTTTATTGGAATCTCCGGTTGAAAGGCAAGCTTTCAACGGCTGGGGGCATGTTGAGGCGTCATCGCGTGAGCGCCTACAATAAAGTTTAGAGCCAAGATCTGCATGCCTTCATTTTTATGTACATAATTTATTTATTTTAAAATGTAACGTTTCCTAACATATTGTCATTTTTACCTCAAAATCTTATGACTTGAAATATAGTAGCCTTGGAGAACAGTCGATTTGAGATTTATTTCACAAAAATTACCTGAAGTCCTCTCGATCCTATTCACCCTTCATTTGGCCGTAGTTAGGTAAGAACTAGGAACTCGCGTACAAACTTTTATCATTCCCGTACCCCGTATTAATATTTCTTCTTAACTAATGTATAGCATCCCACCTACAAACTACTTTGTTGCCACTTCAAGTCACAGCATAATCTTTTTGTCATTTTTCCAATTATGTTGCAGTTTGTGCAATAAGGTTTTCTCCTTCTATATTACTCTGTCGTTTTTTATTTTATTTTGTATTCACTTCTATCAGTGGTGCAACCAATATACCAAGTTGGTTATCGCGGTAAATAGTTGCCTATGTCTTTCTTTAAGAATCATAGAATCTCCAGTATAAATTTCATCCAAATCGCTTTAGCGTTTGGCCTTGAAAGCCTAAAAGACAGATATACAGAGTTACTTCGGATTTATAATATTAGTATGGATAGATATTACAATGGAGTATGAATAGTTATTATTTTAAGGCTTTTCCGTTCAAGCTGTGACATTTTCAGTTTAAATACTGGTCATTTAAGATGTCTTTCTTTTCAAATTAAAATATGATTTTACTCATGCATGGTATTAAAAATTAAATTTGTTGTTTATTGCCCTGATCAAAGAAAAATACAGGACGTGATACGAAGCACATGTATTGGTTAATTTTAACGACCTATATAGTGCAGACATCGCAATTAAATGAACGTGGTTTCGTTTTGATAGCATCTGTTTTGGATTTCATGTATATGACTAGCTTTTAAAACTGAATATATTTTTCTAAATAAAACGTACGTCTATGTCATGGGTTCTATCTACTAATACCTAGTAATGTGTGCCCTAAAAGGGGTGAGTATTCAAGGCGGGTAGACAATTGAGTAGAAAAATTTTTTTTTGCGATCATAATCATATATATAAAAATCAATTGCTGTTCGTTTGTCTCGCTAAAACTCGAGAGCGGCTGGGTCGATTTAGCTGATTTTCGTTTTGAAATGTTTGTCGTAGTCTAGGGCAGGTTTAAACAGTGAAAAATTTAAAATAACTTGAAAATCCAAAGGTCGCGGTTACGAAGATTGACAATATTAATTGATAATGTAAACTTTGTGTCAAATTAAGTAAAACTTAATATTGATATGAAAAAAACAAAGTATCTATTAGACATCCAAATGGAAATCTCTAATCAAAGTATGTAGACAGTTACTTAAGATAAATAAATTCAATCAACAGTTTTATACAAAGAAAACTATTTAAATGTGCTTAATTTATACCAAAAAGTATTTATAATAAACATGTCATGTCATGCATATGTATATAGATTTTATTTTGTAACAAACAGGCACTATATTATAAATTGAAATACATCGTACCTCAGACAAGGGTTTTGTTTAGCAAATACTAGGGATTAATAAAATTGTGTTTTCGTGAACCGATGTTACGTATAAATAGAACGGTATATAGTGTATCAGCACAGTACAGTGTATTATAGATGAAACGATTGTTACAATATTTATGTTTAAAATTCTATTCAACGTATTCGTACTGGCATATGTCACATACAAATAAGTGATAATCAAATTCGTGATCCGTAATCTCAATTAATTTCATTGGGGCCTGCGAGAATTATAGCGTTGTAAGCGATCTGCGAAAACAGCTGGTTGAGGTATCATATTTTGGTACAAACTGCGTCTCGCAGTGTTAGTCGTGATTGTTTTTGTAACTACTTCAATAAATACGAGTAATATCAAAGGGTGGAGTGAGTCTAAAATAAAACTACTCTTTAAAACATCAACTATCTGACAATGATAGTCCGTCAGAATTGGTCCAGCCGTCCTCGAGGTTACCCAAAACAAACAAATAGAGAGACAGACAAAAGAAGGAATTTGTATTTTTGATGTAAAACTATTATACTACTTTATAAACTATCATATATATTATATTGTATGATCTACAAATATTTGTTACGGAGTTTGGGTACATGTATGTATTTGTATCAGTTGTCTAGTACCCATAAGACAAGCTCCGCTTCACTTGGGACTAGATGGCATTGTGTGTTAGATGTCCGAAATATTTATTTCTTTTATTTTTTATTTACTGGCTTTGACAATCTGACGGTACCATAAATATATAAAACAACTTGTTCCCAAATTAGACTATAGTGCAAACAAGTGAAGCATAACGAATCCTCGAATATTTTACTAATTAAAAATATACAAGTGATTAAAGAATAATAACTTCCTAAAGACTGCGATCAAAAATATTGTCTTGGAATTGTATAAACAACAATTCTTTCCAGAACCTATAGCGAAATACTTTATTATGTGTTGCTATACATTAACTAAATTGATATTCCTCCAAAACCTTGGCGTAATGTTGACGTCATTGTCCAAACGCCCACTTGAAATTATAGCCGCCACTGAATCATCGTTTCTACCAGGATGTGATAAAGCGGGACAATGGTTATTTTAGACTGTGATATCTGTTTTTCATAGTCAAGGGATAGAATGGGGGGTTAGAATATTAAAAAAATAAACAGATCATTTCAAGAAATTGCTGAGAGTATGGTTTTGGTTTCTTCTATATTTTTTAAATCCTGGAAGTGATATTAAGGTAGATTCTCTTTAAGTTTGTAATATAATGTACCTACTATGTTTTAGTCATATTATGTTTTGTCGAATGTTTTCTAATGTTTACTAAGAGGACCGAAATATATGTGCTTCCTGAAAAATTTTCGAGTTATCATTTCGCTCGTAGATAGTAGTCGTAAGTAAGTCGATAGTAAGGTTTTCCATGCAAATCAAACCTTGTTGTGAAAAATTTGTTAAAAGATTATTATGTTGAGATGATAAATTTTATTGACGTTTCCTCAAAACAGATTAATCGTCATAAGAACTTTCATGTTATATATTTCAACGATGCCATGGTATGAATAGGATTATTAAATTTATGTATCTAATATAGATTAATAGTAACACAGATTAAAAACTGTTCCATTTCATTAATGTCTGGTATTTGCTAATAAAGCCCTGGATTACGCAACTGTGGACTGTGGTTCAAATTTCGAATAAATCGATTCATATTCTGCTCTACAGATGGAAACTGTATGTTGAAATGTCACATTTAGGTCATCAGCACCTGATTAGTTAGTTCAAGTATTGTAACTTCCAGAATTATTGTCATTCGTAAATTTATTAGATATTTGTCTATTGTTTTACATGCATATTTCATGTTAAAATTAAGACTTCGATTAATTTAAAACGACTAACAGGGAATGAGGATCATTTCCTACTCGTCACTTCTGTCGAATGCTGGTACCTTACATTGTAAGGCTTACACCAACAAACAATAATTATGTCAAGTGCTAAGCTTACTACTTACTCACAAAAAAGCGATATTAGACATTTTTTTAGTGAGGGATTGAAGTCACTGAAAACCAATCTCCCCTTTATGCTACTGGGGAAGGGAACTACAGGGGAATACACTAGTGACTCTGAAGTTGCACTTACGTCAGCCTTCCCAAGGTATCATTCTTCAAAAGTATAAGTTATTAGATAACTAACAAATGTGTGGATCTGATATCATTTCAAAGCTAAGTCACTTGGTCAAAACAAAATGTAAGCCACTAAAACAAGTAAATTTAGGAGTCAGCGATTGCATAAAGAGAATCGATACAAAACATGCAAGCAACTTGCATCTTGGCTAAGGTTACAGGTGTCCTGCTCATTTGTCCCTTGTTTTGCCATAAAAAAGTATATATTTATGTAAATCTACAATGACCACGGGATTAAATGTTCATTGTTTATCTTTTATTATTAGGGAAGTCAAAATGTAATTCCCTAATGTACGTAATTAATCTCGGAACTTTGAGAAACCCATTAATAAGGTGGGAGTAAATTGTTCTATAAAGGGGCGAACTCTCGAAGAATATAAAATGTCGCAGTCGGCCGGGAATACGAATACTTTCAGGGTGATGTTTCCAGATCTCGAGGTAAAAATATTGGTAAATAATATTCTTCTATCATAATGAAACATTTCTATCATATATAAAAAGCTTCTATTATTTAGTATTCGCCCTTGAAGTGCACTGACCTCATGTTTTCTCTGCATTGCCCAACCGGTTGACTGGCAGAAAGAAGGTGCCTTAGGCATTAAGTCATAAACATACAAATTTTAATGTATAGGGCACTCAGCAATGCTTTGTGTGCTATCAAACATTTGTGAAATCATTTATATCAAAGTAATAATTGAAAATCTTTATAATTATTTTAAAATCTTTATCGAAGTTGGAAATGTGCGGAATTCTTACATATCCTCGCTTTCAAAGGAGTAGAAATCAGATGTTGCATGAAAATAAAATTAAATATTAAATTTTATTATAATTGA
This sequence comes from Spilosoma lubricipeda, assembly GCA_905220595.1. NCBI lineage: Eukaryota > Metazoa > Arthropoda > Insecta > Lepidoptera > Erebidae > Spilosoma > Spilosoma lubricipeda. Next base: position 10,074,757 of record HG992282.1, on the reverse strand, counting down.
TGAGTTGTGTAAACGTTTAGAAAGAAGTCGCTTACTTACTCGTACTTTTTAATTTTAAGTGGTGTGAAAACTTTGAAAAAAAAATACTACATCTAGTACGTAACACGTTTAATTAATGTTTTTTACATAGTAGTAGATACAGTACTTCTACAGTAGAGTAGTAATAATCATTATTAATAAACCTAGTAGTAAAATTAATTGATATTTATATCAATCCTAGCTTTTTTGCTTATATGATTTTCGTATCACATTCTTCAAAATATTTTCATCATCTCAGATTTATTATGGTTGCCTGTTTTTAATGTGTAAGGTTAACCTCGGGATATATGTTCACCTTGACAGTACGTGGTATTCCACATCTCTAAATATAACATGTATGTTTATATATGTATATAATTTCTGATCAATTTCTGCAAACAACATACCACTCATATCGGCAATTCATTTTCTATATTAATTCTTAGAAGCACTCAGTTAAGTGGTATACTAGTGATTATATTACCAATAGAATATAGAAGTGATAGTGTAAATGTCTTACATGACATACGCCCACGTAACAGTGACTTTTGGGCTGGTGGTAAATGAAGTGTGTGGACAAGGCGCGGCTGATCGATGCGCCATTAATCTTATGAGGTGACGTATCAACAGTGACCCAATATCTCGAGAAATGCTTGACGACAAAATATTGTATCTAGTACATTATTTTATGTGCAAAATTTATATCGTAAAGATAAGTCCTAAGTTTAAGGACGAAGAATTTCAGTTGAAATTTTATTTCCTGTACTACGGTGGTCTTTAATTTAAAATTATTTTATGTTTAAGTTTGATCATTTTCATCTTTTTACCCTTATTATTCCCAAGACTGTTTGGAGCCGGCTACTAGATCAACCGGTTTTACCTGAATATCAGTTTTTACACGGAGCGACTGGCATCGGACCTCCGCAATCCTGAGGGTGAACTGAATTCGAAGACTTTTTGTCAATATATTTGAGGACACTGACTTCCCAATAACGATTGCCATAGATGGTTATGACAACCGGGATCGACGGCTAAACGTTCTCTTCGAGTCACGGGCGGGCAACACCAGCATTTTCCATACTCCGGGCGGCTATTAAGAATTTCTTGTAAGAAAAATCTAACAGCAGTCCGACCCGGAAATCAAACCCGAGACGTCTTGATCGGTAGTCGCTTTCGCTAACCACTGGACCAACGAGACCTTATGTTTTTTTTTATGTTTAAGTTCGATAAGTCTGAATAATAGTGATGATAGTACAATATCTTTATTGAATTATCTAGTATCTATTTGAAATCTGAACACAACTTTTAAAATAAACCGAATACTCAAGAATACCCAAACTAAAATGCATAGAGAGACGCTCTTTGATTTGATTATCAAAATAGGGCAATCACGACATATTTGTTTTTGGCTTTAATACTTAAAATTGCCTAAAAGATTGTACCTAAATTGTATCTTGTATCGAAATTAATAGTGAATTCTGAAAACTTCCATGCAACTATTTGGATCGGTGCAAAGCATTTGTTGATATTGTCAGAGTCTAAGCAATCAGTAGATTAGTGATCCATCGCAATATTTTCGGAAACTGATACAATATCCACTCACGCAGAAGGAATATGTGCGAGCAACGACAAAAAATATTCGTTGACGTCATATATGACTCATTTCTAAGAGGTGGTATCATATTATATTTAGGAAAAGGGTTGAAATACTTACACCATATAGGCGTGCCAATGCATATATATATGTTTTAAAGTTAATTACTTGATGAGAACATGGTGTTAATAAATAAATTGTTAAAATCTTTCGGTATTATTCTGTGTGCATTATTACTCTTATCTATCAACTTTTAATGTGGATTTTTATTTTGGACAATACCGTAAGTTACCATATATTTACTTACGCACGACACTATAGTGGTCATGCCTGGCAGGCCACGACCCACAATTGGGAATTTGAAAAAAAAAATATTATTGATTTTTTTTATGTATTTCAAAACTTTATTACTAATAATATTGATATTTTATGCAAAAAACTTAAAAATACATTTATTTTCAATATATAATAAACAATTAAAAATTGATCAAATTACGATTTCGAGTCCAGTTAAAAAATGTATTGATTGAACTCTACTTAAGTATATAATAATTAATTGATTTGTATACCTAGATAAATAACTGCCTCGTTGGTCTAGCGGTTGGCGTTTGCGGCTGCTGATCATGAGGTCTCGGGTTCGATTCCCGGGTTGAACCGAATGTTTGTATGATCTATAAATATTTGTTTCGGAGTTTGGGTGTTTCTATGTATAATATGAATGTATTTACAAAAAAAAAAGTATATGTATTTATATCAGTTGTCTAGTATCCATAACACAAGCTCTGCTTAGCTTGGGACTAGATGGCGTTGTGTGTTAGATGTCCGAAATATTTATTTATTTATTATTTATTAATAACCATGGTTTTAAGACATACTTTCAACGAAATGATCTTCACAACAAAACAAAATCGATTTTGTTTTGGGATTATCACCGTGTTCTGCTTGAAACCATTTATTTCGACGTTTGTCATCTTGGGGAACATTTAAAACATTTTGTCAGGAGTTGTTTTTGTAGTATTCGTACATAATGGTACAAAACAAGAACGATAATTTTTGAGATTCGTCATTTTCAATATAAATTTAAATATTTAACAATGACAACAAAATTAAATAGATCAAAACACTGTACTTATTATTTCTATATCAACTGCAATGAGTGAAAACTAACATTATGACGTCACACGCGCTCGGGTGTGTTCGGGAGCTGTCGGCGCGTCTTCGGTACTGGATTCAAAATTAATTTTTATTTTGAAATAACTTTTGAATTATTGTGAAAAAAAAAATTAATTATAATAGTTTTGTTATAAAACTTATATATGATATATCCATTGATCACAAAAAAAAAATTGTTTCAAAAACCCAATTGATGTTGGGATGTTGTATGTATGTTAATTGGCGCGAGAACTTCTATTGCGCGATTCAGGATTGGTAGTTTCTTCGTATTGTACATTACTCCGTAGTTCAGTGTAACATCAGTAGATGGCGCTGTAGTGTGTTGTAAAGTCGTATCGCATCCCTATTTAGAAAGTTAAGTGAACGTCACTAGAGTCTGTCGTGTAGACACTTCCGATGTCCAACGGGGAGATTGATTCTGGACAGCTAGCGACAACATTGTGTGTGTGTCTGTGAATTATAATAAAGTAACTCAATCCTGAAGAGCCATTCATTGAAGCCTCGGAATATAACAGTCTCCATCTGCTTGCGATGTATGCGGAAGTCGCCACATTACTATGATACGATTGAACACATTTTTTTACGTGGAGCGACTGCCATCAGCCCTTCGCAGTCCTTGTATTGTGCGATATGAAAATTTCGTAGGAAAACTTGTCGAACGAGTTCAACTACCCGCAATGATTATCAAAGATGTTCATATGGCAACTGGAATCGACAGTTTAACGTGTTCTCCGAGGCGTAAAGGGTTCTCAATCTGTATAAATGGTCACCCATAATAGATTGAACTTACTCTAATTGCTTAACTTTGCAATTTGTTAATCTACGCAGTTACCACTGAGCCACAAGCCCCTGATTTTTTACTAAATTATAATAAAAAAGGGTTTCCTGTTATAGCCTGTCTACTGTAGTGTATTATCTATGTTATAGCCTACCTACTTATGATTTCGTGCAATTCAGCCTACATCTGTTGTAATTTTATTGATTAAACGATCTAGCGAACAGATGTTACAAGTTATATGCTTTACACACATTATAAGAATGTAAACTGTGAATGAATGTATACATTTGGTGAACTATTTTCGGATAAACACTGAGCTCTTGATGCGGAAATTCTATCGTAATTATATCGTAATTTAAGAGTTGCGAATAATCTGTAACAGGTAAATAATAACATGATTATGATGATTAGTAAAGAATGGAAAACTTGTTTTGGATAAAAAGTGATTTCTCGGAAACATCAATTACGTCAATTCTTATTGATTACGAATATTTAATTAGTTTTAAGTTTGTGTCTATGTATTTAGGATTTACGACTAGTAGCTTTGGAATCAACGTGCAACGGGATTCTTCACCGAGTGGTGAGATGACCTTCTGCGTCAGGCGTCATAGTAATGGTTATATCACTTTTTACAAAAATATAAAAATTAAATGGTTTAAATTGAACTTTTAATCTAAATGTGTGAGTTATTAGAATTGATAACGTCATTACTTCTTTTCAAAAACTTTTTAATTAGATAAGAAATTAATATATTTTAGCAGCCAGCCATCCATCCAATACTTGTATCCAATGACTTTTTGACATGTAATACGAGAGTATATATTTTTTATATACCGTATTTCCACTGTTATAACTCCTGTACACCAGAATCCACAGTAGTGACCCATGAATAAACCGACTAATGACTCGGGAAGGCCCAGGAAAAAATTTAACTGTCTTGGAACCTGCCACCAAATTAATCAAAAGTAAATTGGAGGAGTTGGAAATATAATAAATCTTCTGCCCTCCTTAGCGAATCAGGAGACCAAAATATAATTTAAATAGGTAGGTCAGTATACACCCAAACAAACAGGAAATTAAAAAACTTATTTATATTCTTCAATTGTTTATTTCTTTGGCTTAATTAAAGGATATTCCGTTTCTTACAATTAAATCTTAGAAGCATTTGAATCTAAAATCTAAATGTAATTAATCTAACGAGAATGCAATTCTAATTTAAAATGGATTAGCCTACAGCTGTGGCACTGCCAGCGTCTAATGGAGCAGTCAGGTTCTTTGCTGGTAGATTTCTAAGAGTCAGTTTATGATAACATAGCCGACCCACGCAACCTCGTTTGCTCCTTCTATTGCCCGTAGCGTAGTAATTTTCCCCCGTTTTTGTAGCATTCTTCATTGGTGTTCCGCTCCTATTAATTTTGGTGTGATGATATGTTGCCTATAGCTTTCCATATAATATAATTTCTATATATAATATAAATGTACTATCCAACACTGAAACAATTTTTTAAATCGGATCAGCGGTTCCTGAGATTAGCGCGTTCAAACAAACAAACAAACAAACAAACTCTTCACCTTTATAATATTATTAGTATAGATTCTTACCTTTGTCATACCCACCCAATTTTAGGCGGAACTAAGATTACTACTATTAAAGTTTCTATTCAGCATAAGAATGATAATGACGTAGTTACTAATTTCATATTCATCAACAACCTTGAAATGTCCATAGCTTCTTAATAGACATGAACGTCTACTGCGACAGCATATTATTAATTTGAAGCAAAATGTCGGAGATACCACTGTCTGTTCTAACAAATTAAAGTTCCAGGATAGGCATTAATCTGATTGCAAATTTGACTGCGGGTAAAACCCCCTGTTCAGTAACAAAAACAGCAATCTTACAACAGTTTTATATTACATCTGATCGAAAAAACACTAGCAGCTAGCTATACGGTATAACTTTCACTCCAGTTCTTAAAAGAAAAAGTTCATAAGGGGAAAGTAAAAACGGAATAAAACCATTAATGGATTTAACATGCTTCGAGAGACTAACTCATCAATCGTCCTGTTAGACGGCCCACCATCCCTACAGCCTAGTAAAACTAGTGTGGTGAAACTAACGGTCATTCAATTATATTTTCGTATAGCGCTCTAAGGATGAGTGGCACGATGAAAGGAGTCGTACAAGAAAATACTGTAAGTATGATGAATGTTCTGGGGTGCAGAATGAAACATGTTACTTATTTCTTGTCATTTATTTTAATACCTTTAAAACTTATAAAGTAAAATTACTACACTAAGGTTAAATACGCAGTATTTAATAATTAATTGCAACTGTAGCATTCTTATTACAGTGTCATAATATTACATTAAAACGCCCCCAAATGAATAACATTATTATTATCCTAAATATTATATGCCGTCTTATCGCATGTCAATATATCAATCCAAGGCGTGACACTTCATGTAATAAAATCTAAAAATTAGGGAAAATGTTATAAGTTACCAGGATTAACTACGTTATCTGCCTCGGTGGCGCAGTGGTTGCATATGTGGCTGCTGTGCTTTAGGCCTCGGATTCGATTCCCGAGTCGGACCATATGTTTGTATGATGATGTTAGTAATAATTAATAATTATATGTGTGTTAATTATATTACGAACGGAAATCGGCCAGACTAAAGAAGTGAATATTTAAAACTAGTTGTTGCCCGCGGCTTCGCCCGCGTATATGTCGGTTATCGCGGTAAATAGTAGCCTAAATGTTATTCTGATGTATAAGCTATATAACTATAAAGTTTCATCCAAATCCGTTCAGTAGTTTTTGCGTGAAAAATTAAAAAACATCCATCCATTAACAGAAACATTAAGAAATACGTTACGAATACGTACGTACGGTTTTACCCAACTACATTCATATATCATTCATATTGACGCAGTTTGGTTGTATTGAAATGCTTGAATAGATTTATTAGAAGCTAGTGATGTATGATCCAAGGTACAAGAAGTTACATATTATCGCTGGCTTTCGATTTGTGCTAATCTTATTTAATTATATCGAAGCTACCATATAGGTACAACTAATTTCCTGTGACACCTCATCGTTATTGTAATTACTAAGTCACTATAAAAGAGAACTGTGTACACGCTAAGTAGACATCTTATTAATATTTTTTGGGTAACTATGTGCAATGTTAGTTAAAACCCTTAAAGTAAGTTAAGAGCTAAGAACAATTATATTTGAAAATTTAATCAATACTCTGACTAAATAAATTGCTAGTAATTTATAAATAACTGTAGGTCCAAAATGATATGACTTGTAAATGATGACACAAGTAAAATTTTAACAAAAATAAAACCGACTTCAAGATTCGACTCGATTTCTTTTGAATGTCATTATCAGATCTTAGTGTTCTTATGATGGTACCACCACCTCCTTCTTTTTTTGAAGTCGGTTAAAAATAACAAAATAGTATAGATTGTCTGACTTCTTTCTGTAAAACTTTATATTATGGATTCATGATGACTATTAAACTAAGTTAAGTAGGTTTGTGGTCTTCAAGTCACTAGTAACTATGACGTGTATAACAGAAGTCATTGATAATCGTCAATGGTTAAATGTCCCTTTGCCTATAACACTCAGCTTTCATATTTTTTAGGAAAACTATGAAATAATTTAGTGATAAAATATATCTACGTAGGTCTATACCTACGGAGATATGATGAATGAGTGTATGATACTAACTTATGCCCGGGACAATAATAGCCTATGTCCTTCCTCAATAATCAAGGTATTTCCATGCTACATTTTATTAAAATCTGTGCAGCGGTATAGCTGTGAAAGTGTAATAGAGTTACTTTTGAATTTGTAATATTAGTGTACATTGAGATGTCTAAACGAGGTAAATTATTTCAAATATTATAATATTTGATATAGAGGTTAACTCAGTTATAAAACTTTGTTGGGTTGCGGCTCTGACTGCCCTCAATAAGGCCCGCCTTTGGCAACCTCAGAGGGTATTGGCGGTCAGAGCCATCCGTGGATATCGCACGGTGTCGACCGAGGCGGCGTGCGCCTTGGCCGGAACACCTCCGTGGGATTTGGAGGCGGAAGTGCTCGCCGAAGTTTATCGACGGGTGGCTGAATTCCGGGCGGAGAGAGGCATTCGCCCTCCGCCCGAAGAGGTACGCGAGTGGCGTGAAGCCGCCCGTCGAGCCACGATGGCTAGTTGGTCGTTCCGGCTGGAGACTCCATGCGCTGGCTTTGCCGCCGTGGAGGCTCTCCAGCCGGTCATCCTCGAGTGGGCAGGGCGGCAGCAAGGGACTCTTTCCTTCCGACTGACGCAGGTGCTTTCCGGGCATGGTTGCTTCGGGAAGTACCTGCACTCGGTTGCCAGGAGGGAATTGAGTCCCGCCTGCTACCACTGCGACTGCAGTGAGGACTCGGCCCAGCACACGCTGGCGACCTGCCCCGCATGGGCGTCGCAGCGCCGGGCCCTCACTGCAGTCATCGGAGGAGATCTGTCGCTACCGGCCGTCATACGCTCCATGGCCGGTAGCGACAGCAGTTCTACCGCGGTCGCAGCCTTCTGCGAAGACGTAATTTCGCAGAAGAAGGTGGCGGAGAAGGCCCGGGAGGACGACCTCCACTCGGACCCAATCCGCCGCCGGCGAACCGGGCGGCGAGGGCGCGCTTACCAGCGCCTCATGTCGCCCTGAGTGTGGCCGCGGATGGTCGGGACGGGTTTTCCCCTCCATCCGCTCTAGTGGCTACCCGCGAGGGGGCGAAGTTACGCGTGTGCCGTACGTCGCCTACAATGAGAGTTTAATAGCAGTTGGTGCCCGCTTCAGTGCGGGCAAGCGCTGGGAGGGGTCCGGATGTGTTAATAACAGCAGTTCCCGGATCCCTCCCGTCTCAGGCGCAGAGTGGCACACCGTGTGCTTTTAGTCGGTTCGATTCCGACACACCGCCCCGCCGCAAACCCCGGCGGGGCGGTGTGTCGGTGTGGATCCGGGAATCACAGGTTAAAAAAAAAAACTTATAAAACTTTGTGAAGTTTTCTCAAATCTTTCCTTTACTGGTCTTAAAATTGCCATACCGCCAGCTCTTACTTCCATAACGATCTTGTTTTATTTTCTAGGAACAAACTTTAATGTAGATCTCTCGAAGTTTTTTGTAAATGTAATTTACAGCGTAGCGAACCCTGAACAAAAAGTAACACCAATGTGCAGTTTTCTTTCCTTGTCGTTCAGGTTTTATTGTCATCGTGAAAAATACTTTGAGCTGGTTTTTCGTATTAGTTGATTTCTCAGAGCTTGTCAAGTTGATATTTTATTTTGTAATCATGGGGAAAATATTTTATTAATTTTTGTTCTGTTACTTGCGTAATGCTTGAGGTCTTCAATTAACCAACTGCATAACGCAAGTAAAATAACTAAAACGTAAGCACAGTTAAGAACTTTATTTAAATTATCGTTTGTGTGTTTATTTTAGAACACATATAAATACAATGTGCGTATATTTTTAACAAACTTCAAAAAAAGTTGGAGGTTATCAATTCGACTGTATCTGCTGCTTTTTTAACCGACTTCATAAAAGGAGGAGGTTTGAATTCAACCGTATTTTTGTTCTTTTTTATTTCGTCGTTTTTTAACTTCGTCACTTATGAACAGATTTTGATGATTCTTTTTTTAATAAAAGAAGATATCCCAACGGTGGTACCATGATAAGGACTTTAAGATCTGATGATGGCATTTACGATAATTGATTGATCGATTTGGTCGTTCTTGAAGGCGGTTATTTATTTTGTTAAAATTTTACTCGTTTATGTTTAATACCTCAGAACTTTCGACTGAGTTTTTGATGTTTTTTTTTATCTGAAATCTGGTGCTGCCCGTGTCATTCAATATCAAATTGGTCCAGTTTTGACAATGTCATCCATGAGAAAACCATGTAAATCTTCAATTTGCATTGGGTATGTGCGCGATAAATACTTACACAAATAACTCAATATCACACTAACCAATTTCGATGATTATTTTTTATTTGAAAGCCGGTGCTTCCCGTATGGACCCATTTCAATTTAGCCCAGTTCTTGAAGTCGGTTTTCATGTTAACATTCTGTATTATAGATTCCAAAATCTTAGAGAATATAATTAAATTAGATACTAACATACTAGATTTAGTATAAGACTTCGAGGGGCGATTGTAGTAATTTACCATCACATATACTGCAATACTAGTACTACTAATATGAAGAATTGTATTATTTTACACTAGCTGAACCTCGCGGTATTACCCGCGGTTATCGTCGTACCGCAAGTAACGCCGTGGGACAAAATTAGTCTAAAAAAAGTAGATTAAGTTCTCCCTGAATCACCAGCTACCTGTCAGTGAAAATCTCGTCAAAATCGGTTCAGCCGTTCCAGAGATTATCCGGAACAAACAGACGGACAGGCAGACAATTTTTTTTGGAACTACATTTTTGGTATATGTACCGTGTAAATACATATGCATTTAGTAAAAAGCGGTTATTTTAATATTACTAACAGACACACCAATTTTATTTATTTGTATAGATGAAGAGAAACACATTCGGCTATCAAGTTTATCACGTCACATAAAACCATGTCGTATATACGATCTGGATAGCAATATTTTATTAGATATCGTGAAAGAACAGTTATTGATGGTTTTTATTCCATCACTAAATGTAATTAGTCGTCCACATTTAAAAATAAATAATCAAAGTTCAAGAGGAAGAGATTTATTTCAATACTTATATATGGATTTAAATACTAATGTTATGCTTTAACTGAAACACTGTTTGGCCAAATACCAAATATCCGGCTACAGGATATTGGTTTATGACTGACAACGACAATTTATTCTTTTCGAATGATAAAGATGAAGCTCAGTAAAATACTTCTGGTTATTCATGTACAAAAGCTTCGTCGATAGCTGAATTAGAAAGTAATTTAAACTCTAAAGTCGGTCTAATCTTAACGACGACGATTCTTTCGGATTTTACTTAAATCCTCAGCGACAAGTCGTCTTTAAACAGCTAATCTTCAACAACGAATAAATAATAAATAACGAAAACAACCCAGACGCATCCCGCGAAGCTACTTACGACAAGTTTTGCTGATACTTCAAACAATAATAAATCCTCATTAGGAAATACTCGATTGCAAATCCCTACCAACATTATAAATGTTTAAGTCACTTTGTTTCTCCGTCTGATACGCTGTCACTTTTGGAATTTTGAATGGATATATTGATTTTTGAGGAAGGACATTGGCTCCTTTTTATCGCGGTAATTGGCATAAATACGGGAGGAGCGCAGATAAAAAGTAATTGACTATAAAAAAGATTCTCGCTACATTTGTTTCTCAACCAATGCCTATGTGCATTTAATGTTGTTCGGCACTCATTTTTTCCAAGTGCCCAAACTATGCTAGAACTTTTTTTGGCCTTACATTTCCTCAAGCCATTTTGTACACAATGATCAACATTGCATTCCTTATGAACTCATATATTACCTAATGTGACAATTTATCTCAGTTAACCAACTTTGTGTGAGTTATAAATTTACATACTTGCATAATTATAACGTTTTATGTGTTAGTGTTTAGTTATATATAATATCTGTTTAATATCTCATTAATATAAACAAATAATGCAATGATCTTGGTAGCGCCAACTGGCTTGGCCAAAGAATTAGTGAGCGCTAACACATAAGACGGGAGCGAGTATATCTTCAGTGACTATGCACTGCCTGAAAACTATGTGGACTGAGTACTTTGCGGCTGCCGGATAGGTTAGGTGGGTAGGAGAATATGGAAGCACGCTTACCTTTGGTGATCTTGAGCTGCAGTCCAGACCTGGCGGCCTGATCAGGCGGCCTGGCTCCTCGTACCGTGGTGTGGCTTGCGAATCACGATAACGACGCGTGTTCGATGCAGAATAAAACGTCCCTAGCTTGCCGGCAAGACACGATTGCACTCAGCGAATTATGCGGGTTCGTTATTAAACTATTTTACTGCGGTTCTATTGTGTATATAAGACGCGGTGGCGGAGTCCACAACTGGTGTAGAACTCGACGAGCGGTGAGCGAAGCGTCCGGGCGTCACTTCCCGAACAACTTAACTATCTCTTCTTGCGGTGTGCGTGCGGTGCGGGAATAATGATCAAGGATGCGGGTAGAAATGGGTGCCGACAGCCTCACCTATTTGAACTTTTACAAACTAACAGTGTTCCTGTCATCATCGACAGGTGGCGTTACCAGATCTTTTAAGTAGTGTTTAAGTAGTAAGAAAAAAAAAACGAATTCAAATCGATCCACTCCTTACGATAGACTGCTCATCTTTTTGCGTCGGGTGTTAATGTAAGTGTAATATTAGAACTCGCTCATTCTGGATAATAATATGTTGACACACTATATTTACTATGTTGCTGTGTAAGTGAGAAGTAAAGATGAAAAGATAAGCGAATTTGATGTTCTTTGTCATTTTTGAGTCACGAGAGCCGTTAACAAAAACGGCGTTTGACGCAAAATGTAAAATAATTTACGTGGTCCAAGTGATAACAATTAGAAGTCGTCAAAGTGCCCATTATTTAGCCTGTTTTAAATAAAATACCTACAGCATTTCACGAGAAAATTTAAAACATATCAAAAATAGTTACATATTTTTATTTTATAGTTTAGAAAAATAATTTGATAGTATGTTTCATTCATTCGTGATCCTAACTGGCATTTGTTTCCTCAGAAAAAATAAACTTCGTATCATATAAATTTACTTTATTCCACAGTACTTTTTCCATTTAAAAGGTCACCTTAATAGTTTTCTGTGCCCTTGATAATGTTCGTGACTACAAATTTAAAGCACGATAGAGTCAAATAATTATAAAAGCGAACTAACTTCTAAATTTTATTTATTCATCCTACTAATATTATCCTACTAATATTATAAATGCGAAAGTTTGTAAGGATGGATGGATGTATGGATGGATTTTTGTTACTCTTTCACGCAAAAACTACTGAACGGATTTGGATGAAACTTTACAGTAATATAGCTTATACATCAGAATAACACATAGGCTTACTAAATGCCGCGATAACCGATGTGGCGACTTCCACATACAGCGCATCAAGAAAAACATATGACAGCGCCATCTACCGATGATACACTGAACTACGGAGTAACATACAATACAAAGAATTTACCAATCCTGCATCGCGCAATAGAAGTTCTCGCGCCGATTAACATATATACAACATCCCAACATTAACCGTTGGGCAGTGGCTCGCCAGGCATGATCACCTCGCCTGGTCGGAGGATCCTCCCTTTGTGTTGGTGGGACATCGCCCTGTCCCCCACAGTGGTGACCCCGACGTGATTGGAAGCAGCCTTCGAAGGAGCAGATTCAGCAGCAGCATTACCACGCCACCATCTTGTTCACTCCCACAGCAAGTCTCAGCCAGCCAGTAACCTCGGCCTTAACAGGGATACACCATACGCAGGAAGCGACCGCTCCAGCCTGGTTTACCCCCACGGCCTCATCAGCGTCTAGGCACAGCACACTGCAGCTACGGTTCTTGTAAGCAGAGCATGTCTCTCCCGTCTATGCAGCAGCCAGCCACTACGCAGCAACCGCCCCGACTCACTGGGGACCTCACCGCAGCACCGCGCACCGCACGCCATCCCGACTCACTGGGATCAGCGGACTACAGTCCCGACTCACTGGGACTAGCGGCATTCAGTTCCGACTCACTGGAACTTGCGGCACTCAGTTCCGACTCACTGGAACTACACCTGGCACTGGCAAGCTCCGCAACAGAGCACAGACAGCTGACTCAGCACATATCGACCTTCGGTCTTGGAGGGAAGTGATGTGGCGACTTCCACATACAGCGCATCAAGAAAAACATATGACAGCGCCATCTACCGATGATACACTGAACTACGAAGTAACATACAATACGAAGAAATTACCAATCCTGCATCGCGCAATAGAAGTTCTCGCGCCGATTAACATATATACAACATCCCAACATTAACCGTTGGGCAGTGGCTCGCCAGGCATGATCACCTCGCCTGGTTGGAGGATCCTCCCTTTGTGTTGGTGGGACATGGCACCCGTCCCCCCACACTGTGGGGGTCACCACTGTGGGGGACAGGGCGATGTCCCACCAACACAAAGGGAGGATCCTCCGACCAGGCGAGGTGATCATGCCTGGCGAGCCACTGCCCAACGGTTAATGTTGGGATGTTGTATATATGTTAATCGGCGCGAGAACTTCTATTGCGCGATGCAGGATTGGTAAATTCTTTGTATTGTATGTTACTCCGTAGTTCAGTGTATCTTCGGTAGATGGCGCTGTTGTATGATTTTGTTGCCGCTGTATGTGGAAGTCGCCACATCACTCCCCTCCAAGACTGGAGGTCGATATATGTTGAGTCAGCTGTCTGTGCTCTGTTGCGGAGCTTGCCAGTGCCAGGAGTGAGCAGTTCCAGTGAGTCGGAACTGAGTGCCGCAAGTTCCAGTGAGTCGGAACTGAATGCCGCTAGTCCCAGTGAGTCGGGACTGTAGTCCGTTGATCCCAGTGAGTCGGGATGGCGTGCGGTGCGCGCTGCTGCGGTGAGGTCACCACTGTGGGGGGACGGGTGCCATGTCCCACCAACACAAAGGGAGGATCCTCCAACCAGGCGAGGTGATCATGCCTGGCGAGCCACTGCCCAACGGTTAATGTTGGGATGTTGTATATATGTTAATCGGCGCGAGAACTTCTATTGCGCGATGCAGGATTGGTAATTTCTTCGTATTGTATGTTACTCCGTAGTTCAGTGTATCTTCGGTAGATGGCGCTGTTGTATGATTTTGTTGCCGCTGTATGTGGAAGTCGCCACAACCGACATATACGCGGGCGGAGCCGCGGGCAACAACTAGTATTTCCATAATCGAATCATAAATTCGAAAGTAACTCTTTTTATCTGTATGTTTATTACGCTTTCACAGTTACACCGTGGACCGATTTCAATGAAAGTTTACATGGAGTACTTTGAGTTTTAAAGAAAGACAGCCTTATCGCATTAACCGAAAAACGAGTACACACGTCAGAGCCGCGGGCAATGGCCAGTTTGTTATAAATCGTTAAAAATCCTAAACTGTTACGTTATTGAAACTCCGAAAGTATGATCGGTTATTGTGACGGTTTAGATGTAAACGAATTGTTATTAGCCACATATGTCTATGTCGTTTCAGACAAGCAGATTTATATATTTTGTTTGGGATTAGGTAATTTATCAATGTACGTGTGAAGCTGTTTTATTTGGCTTTTTATTAAAGGGTATGTTATTTATGTGCATTTCTCGTAGCAGTTTAGTTTAAATCAAAATATGATTTATTTGTTTTATCACTTAAAAATGACTCAGTGTTGTCTTTTTTGTCGTAATATATTCATATGTAGTTATTGTAATACCAACACTATCCACTATTTTAAAACTAGCCTTTGGTCACCGCGGTCATTCCATAACTGTCATAACTTTAATACTTGTCAACCGATTAAAATAAAATACAATACACGACAGAAGACAGCGTCCAAATCAGTTAATTCACTTCTATATATCTGTAATGTACAGACATCGACTTCTTACAATTTTTAACTGTCTTTAAAAACAGTAGGAGGTTATCAAGGTACCGTCCTTAGGTACTAATATATATAAATTTTGAGTACCCTAATATACACTATAATACTAACTTTAATCTTTTAAGTGTTTTTACGTAGGAATGTTTTTTTGGTGTCGACTTAATATTTTTCTTAAAAGTGTTTTATTATGTGCATAGATTTCAAGATAGTAGAGTCACGCTAATTTCAGCACGAACGAGCCGAATCGATCGGGGCGGTACTACCCTCGCACAGAAGATCAACGCAAAATGACAGCGTTCGTGCTGTCGTGTTACGTTGGTGAGTGCGAGGCCCAATGTGTCTAAAATATAAAGACATTAAAACAGTAAAAAAAACAAGTGAATTATTTTTCAGTCAAAGCATATATTTGACATACATATTTACTGCCCCGATTCTTATGAAGCAACTAACTGATTTTAGCGGGGATAAATACCTACACAGTAGTGAAATCCCGCTTACCTGTTACTCTTTAGACCCTCCACATTAAGAACTGAATGTGTACCTATAAGTGAGCTTTATCAAGATTTTATGTTCTGACGAGATCCCGTCACGCATAACTTACGTAAACAATTAAACGCTGACAATGTTATCGGGTGTGAATAACGACCCCAGATCTAATGTTTTTGGAGGTTCCTTATGGTGTTTTTTCCTTTTTAGCTTTAGATAAACTTTTATTCCGGGTGTATAAGTGACGTTATACTGTTACCTCTAAACTCTAACCTTATTGGCTGTTGTTCCAAAATTTTATTGTGTACAAATTTTAGTTGGCGGCGGCACTCATGTTTCGTTTCTCTAGAATAATTCTTTTTTGTTTGGTGTTATGTAAACCGCGTCTGTATATCGTTAGTAGCGTAGGTATGCGGTAGCGGTATATATTTTTAAAAACATTACATTTCTAATTTTTAAAAAGTCCTCGTTGTTTGATTAGTCGGACGAAGTAACCGAACCGGGTCATATATAATGCATCACAACTTTCTACATTAATACAAATATATAATTTTAAAACTCCTAACGATGAGTTGCTATCCACTGCTAAATACATATTTCTTTTAAAGAATACCACTTGAAAAACTGTTATAGATCTACATAGTTTACTAGTACACATAGACGCTCTCCTAAAAAAAATGGTCCAAAAATAAACCATTTCCTGAAAAGCTAAAGTTTCAATGTTTTGTTCATAGAATACTTATATTTAGTTACGAAAATATCTAGTAATATTTGTTCTAAGCCGTTCAAACCGTGTCTGTGCGTAATTTATTTAAAAGTATCAGTTTCTGTAAGCATAATTTATTACGTATAAACAGTAGCAGAATGTGGATAATAGCCATCAATTGGTTAAACGTGTGAGGCGTTTTCTTGTTTGAAGTACCATTAAGTATAGGCATTAGAAAATTAATAATGATGAAGCGAATGTTGATAAACAGATTTATGGCTGTAGAATAATTATAGTGATTAACTGCTTCCCATAAAAGTATGGGTAAAATTAGAATAGACATATCTGTCTTGTAATAATAGTAGGAGTATAACATATTCAGAGTAGAGCGCCTGAGGTCGGTATTACTACAAATTCCTTGCTCCCTTTGCACCCGGTCAGTCGGGCATTCGAAGGTATTTTCTATCTCGACACCAAAGAAAAGGAATATAACATATTAGACTACGGGCCCGTGTCGAAAATTGATGGGTCATGTGAACCACGAGGAAAATTTTTAGAAAGATATAGGGGCATGAAACAAAGATATTTAGCATTTTGACATCATACGTAAGCTGTCTTAGTACTCGTGAAGAAGAGGGGGTAGCAACCCTTGATTTTTCTCCCTTGTCACATGATTTTTGTACGGCGTTGTTATTAATTTGTTAGGTTTTTCAATACATTAGCCTAAATACAGTAATTTGTTGGAGGTGTCAGAAAATGGTTTATTTTTTTATAGGCAGATATCCGTCTTTATAGATAACTAGTAGACCCACGCAACCTCGGTAGCGTCTCCTATTGCCCGTAGCGTGATAATTTTTCCCGTTTTTGTAACATCCTTCGTTGGTTGTCCGCTCCTGTAGGTCTGAGCGTGATAATATATAGCCTGTAGCCTTCCTTAATAAATGGGCTATCTAACACTGAAAGAATTTTTCATATCGGACCTGCAGTTCCTGAGATTGGGCGTTCAAACAAACAAACAAACAAACTCTTTAGCTTTATATATAGTATAGATATACTATACCCATTTTAGATAGATAGATAGATAGAAAACTCTTTATTTGTACACCATACAACATATTTAAAATAGAATACAGAAAATGACAAATGCACAAATGTAATGTACAAAGGGCGGCCTTATTGCCAAAAGCAATCTCTTCCAGGCAACCTTAGGATGGATAAAAATGTATCGGAGAGACAGTAGTTGACGGTGCGGTAGTTTTGAAGAATTATAATTTTGTAATGAATATAACTAGAAACACACATATCTATATACACACACATACACATTAACATACATACATACACATACATGGCAATAACTTTAACTAATCAATTATACTACAATTACATTAAATATACATATCAGTTATGTCGTATAATATTCCTGAACCATTTTCTTAAAACTATGTACTGTTGGCGCTTTTCTAATGTATATCGGCAATGCATTCCATAAGCGTACAGCTTCAACCGTAAAGGATTGGTCATAGAATTTTGTAGAATGCAGAGGCATCTCCAGTCCCAAATCTTCAGATGACCTTAGACATTTGTCATGTGTGTCATTGAGGAACTTGAATCGTTCTTTGAGGTAGAAGGGGGCTTTAGGATTAAACAAGATGTTATAAAGGAAGATAAGGATATGAGTATTCCGGCGAGAGCGAATTGGAAGCCACTTGAGCATTTGACGGAATTCAGAGACATGATCATATTTTCGAAGGCCAAATATGAATCGTATACAGAAATTCTGTAGTCGCTCAAGCTTATCAAGTTGTGCTTCGGTGAGATTCAGATAGCTGACATCGGCATAGTCGAGAATTGGGAGGAGAAGTGCTTGTGCAAGTGCAGCCCTAGTAGCAGTAGGAAGAAAGTTACGTAGTCTACGCAGAGATCCGGCAGAAGCAAATATCCTTCGGCTGACTTCCTGTACATGCGGACCCCAAGATAAAGTTCCATCCATGTAGACCCCTAGATTTTTAACGGTATTACTAATCACGAGGGTGGTGCCATTAAATACAATTTGTGGCAACTGTGTCCAGTCAATTCTTGAGACCATCCCGGAACTGCCGATAACACATACTTGCGTTTTCACAGGATTAACTTTGAGTCCATAACTATGACTCCATTTTCCAATACGCAAGAGATCAGCATTGATTGTATTGAATGCTTCCGAGAGCAGGTTAAGCGGAGCTTGAGTATATATTTGCAAATCATCTGCATAAAGATGGTAGGAGGAAGTTAATTGATTAGAGATGGAGTTTATAAAAACAGCGAAGAGTAAAGGAGATAGAACGCCACCCTGTGGTACACCAGCCGAAATACTGCACCAGGAGGACATTGCGTCTTCAATGCAAATACGTTGCCGGCGACCAGACAGGTAACTATGAAACCAATCAATTGTTTTTGGAGATATGTTAAGAGACCGTAGTATGCCAAGCAGAATGTGAAAATCTACAGTATTAAAGGCGTTGCTAAAATCAAGTAAGGTGAGTACTGTTATCATTCCACGATCCATGCCTAGTCTTATACCATCCGTAATGTATACCAGGGCAGAAGTCGTGCTATGACCAGGACGGAAGCCGGATTGGAAAGGATTAAGTAAAGAATTTTTGGAAAGGAAGTTACTCAGTTGAGTGTGGATACGGCGTTCAAGTACTTTGGATAGGAAAGGTAAAATGGATATTGGCCGATAGTCAGAGAATGAAGAGGGTTTAGCTTTTTTAGGTAGAGGGATTATTTGGGCATCCTTCCATGCAGATGGAAAAATACCACTTGTCACGGAGTGATTCAGGATATTGGTTAGAAAGGGTAGGATTTCGTCAAGGATAGGCAAAATCATGTTTCGGCTGATACAATCGCTTCCCACTGCATTTGATGAAATTGCTAGAATGGTCTTCCTAACATCACAAGCAAACAATTGATCAAAGACGAAAGGTGGATAGTTGGGAGCCGAGATAGAAGAAATATATCTAAGAGTGTTATCTTTAATATTGACATCAATGTCGGACAAGGAAGAGAAATGTTTATTGAGTGAGTCAAAGTTTAAATTTTTAGGAATAGAGTCTTGGCGAGACCTCCCCACTCCCAACGTTCTTAGAAATTTCCAGACTTTTGCTGGATCTCCGTTTTCTACGGAAGAGTGAATATGTTGGCGTTGTGCATTTCTACACATCTTATTGCAGAGATTTCTCAAGTAGACATATTTTTCCAGGTTAGCATCTGTTGGTCGACGTTTGTATTTACTTTTCGCCAAGCATTTCTTGGCCATGATCCGTCGTATATCCTCAGTAAGCCATGGTGCCGGTAAATGTTTAATTTTGATTGACCGCAAGGGTGCATGCACATTAAAAAGTTGTATTAATTTTTCAGTGAATATGTTGACTTTTTCATTCACACACTGCGAATCTAACAAGACCGACCAGTCAATGTTACGCGCATCCTCTTTAAGCTTAACAAGATTCATACCGTTAAAATTGCGTTGCACAAGAATTCTCGGCTTTGCCTTGGGTGGACGGATAGCATAAGAAAGAAATATCAGGTCATGATAAGAGAATGCATCAGCTGGATACTGACCATGGCCGATGACATGATCGATGGAAGAGACAAGAATAAGGTCAAGAAGAGAGGGGGTGCAGTTAGGAAAATGATGCGTAGCATCAAGTTTTAAAAGTGACAGGTTATTACAGTCTATTACTCTACGTAACGAAGAAGAGCGATGGTCATTTTTTATAAGACAAGTATTGAAATCGCCCATTACTATTGTGTGACTGTAAGAGGGAGACAAGATTTCAATTAAGTTTTCGAAGGAGGAAAAGTAGTTGGTACGTAATGATGGCGAGTAATATACTCCCAGTAAAACCTTAGTGTGATTGAGGTCTAGCTCTAAGAAGAGATGTTCACCCGCGTCCGGTGGTGGGGGCTGCGAGGACATACTTATAGTAGTGAAGGGAATATTTTGTCGTAGATATATACCAACACCACCGCCACCACCGGTCGCGCGATCATTTCTTACAAGATTGAAGTCCGGAAGAGCATATAAAGTAGATGGTAAGCATGGTTTCAACCATGTCTCGGAAACTAAAATCGCGTGTATGTTATTAGAATCAAAGGTAGCCAGCATATCAGGGAAATGAGCAGGAATACTCTGGGCGTTAATATGGACTACATTAAAATTCCGCGGAGCATCAGAAAACCGGCACTGAAGATTCTCTTGGAGTGAGGGTATGCCAACAGAACTAGCATCAAGGCTACTTGCAGAGTAAAAACTATCATCATCACTATTATTTAAGTCAGACATAATAGTGTATTAAAATTAAACAGTACAAGAATTACAAATAAATATAAATTTATATAGGTACCTAAGTAAATTAAGTAATAAAAGATTATATAAATAAATATATAAAATAACACAAAGCTATAAAATAGTAGCTAAATAAGCTAAGCAATACAAAATATACATTTTAGTCCACCCGCCAGTCGTGTGTTTGAGATTTAATAACACAGAGATGTATAAATAACTAAATTCAAGCAAAAAGAAATAATAAAAAAAAAAAAAATTTAAAAGTGAAAATAATACAAAATAGAAAGAAAAATCAAAATGCAAAATTAAACAAGTGGAATATTACAAGCACCTGGGCGAACCTCCCGTGCAAAAAGACTAAGTTCCAAGGTGTTAAACAATGACGTTAAACAAGTGTTTGATAGAAATCTAAAGCTCTGGAACGCGGTTTTGAGAGATGTCAAACAGTCAAAGGGTAATTTTGTGTAATTTTCTTCACAGTCAGGCAAGATTATAATTATGATGGGGTAGGCCAGTGATGATATTAATATTTATCGATACTAAGAAAGAGGGTATAATGGAGCTGATTTACACGTGAAATCCAACCAGGCAGTGCAACGTTAGGTACAATGCAACATCTTATGTAAACAATAACACATCCACTTATCTTTTGGCACCGGCCGCAGCTCTTCTTGATTTGGAAGCTGGATTTTTGGGTACAGTGGGCTTTTCAGTAAGCACTGGCTTTATCCGGTTAAGATCTGCCACACTTTTTATACGGTGACGGGAACCATCAGGACCTAACACAAATACCGAACCTTCCTTGGTCCAGCATTTAGTGATGCCAAATTCATGGCGAGCTGCCATGAACGCCGAGTGTCGCATCCGGGTCAGGAACTCGGAGAGGGTGATACCAGTGCTTTTTAGTTTGGTCTTGGAAGCCCAAACTCTGTCCCGCACTACTACTGTCCGGAATTCCACAAGAATGGGCCGAGGTTTATCACCTGAAGATAGTCGACCCATCCTGTGACAGCGGCTTATGTCCTCCGATGTGAAATATTCGAGATTCAACTTACTTGCTGCTACCTCGGCCACCACCTGGGATGTATCCTCATCCTTTTTCTCTGCAGCACCATGAAGAAGGAGTATTCTACGGCGGCTGCGTGTCTCCATATTGTCCACTTCATATGTGATTGCCTCCATCTGATTCTGGAAGGTCTTCAAAGTTTCAATAATGAGAGATTTAAATACAGCAAATTCCTCTGCGAGACCGACTGGTCTCTGACTAGACTGACAGTGTTGGAGGTCTTCTTCAGGAGTTCTGTTTCGAAGCTTGCCATCCTTTTCTCAAAGCAGTCTTGCAGCTCCTGTAAGCTTTTCATGGTGTCTCAGTGTTTACTATTTATGTTTGTATTTATTTTTAAGATTTAGTTAAAATTATGGATGGATAACACTAGACCAGCTGGTGTTTATTGTACAGCACTTATTACATTCATTAAACTTTGTTTAAATATGTTTATGGTATTTTAATTTTTAAATAACTAATAAGAGCTTATAAGTTGTGTGTTGACTTTACAACTACCCACCAAAATTTTAGGTATGTTTGAAAGAATTGATCATGTTATTTTTTACTTTATAACCTAGTGTAACAATTTCTATAAGCACAAAATGGTAGGCACATTTTTACTATGTCTTTTCAACAACTGCATTCGATTTATTTTTAACCTTCGTAAGTATGATCATATGTCCAGTTTTCGTTCCCAGCTCAAATGGTTACCTATTCGTCAACACAGGATATTGAGCGCACGCCCATTCCTGTATACTATCCTCAATTCCCCATCCCCTCCTACTTATTTAACATCACAAATTCAATTTTTAAGTGACAACCACAACAGAAACCTTCGCTCGTCGAACAATCTCCTTCTACTTTGTCCTTCTCACACTACTGGGTTTGTCGGCTCTTCGTTTATTGTACAGTCTGTCCTCTTGTGGAATGCGCTTCCTCTGGAAGTCAGGATGGCTAGAAACCGTAACTCCATCTAGATGAAAGTGAAGGAGCTCTTACTATGTGAATTGCCGGCACTGGCGCGCTCTTAGTTCATAACCTTGCATTTTTATCTCTTATTGTGGAATATGTATGAATATATATGTATCATATATGTATGTGTATATATGTGTTTTACTGTATGTATTAATATTATAAGGTTAAATAGTATAACTGTATTAAAGCTTCTATCATTTAGTATTCGCCCTTGAAGTGCGCCTACCTCATGTTTTCTCTGCATTGCCCAACCGGTTGACTGGCAGAAAATGCCTTAGGCATTAAGTCCGCATGCATGAATTTGTGCATAAAGATGTAAATAAATAAGAGATGCTTGTGTTAACCCCGAACGTATTTTAAAAATATTTCGATGAGTTTTTATGAATGGTTTTTAAGTTAAAGTTTTAGTTAAACTAATTTTTTACCCTATCTATCTTCTTTTTAAATAAAAAACCAGTCAAGTGCGAGCCGAACTCGCGCACCAAGGGTTCCGTATTATATTTTGATGTAACGCATGCATGAATTTGTGCATAAAGATGTAAATAAATAAGAGATGCTTGTGTTAACCCCGAAAGTATTTTAAAAATATTTCGGTGAGTTTTTTATGAATGGTTTTTAAGTTAAAGTTTTAGTTAAACTAATTTTTTACCCTATCTATCTTCTTTTTAAATAAATAACCAGTCAAGTGCGAGCCGAACTCGCGCACCGAGGGTTCCGTATTATATTTTGATGTAACGCATGCATGAGTTTGTGCATAAAGATGTAAATAAATAAGAGATGCTTGTGTTAACCCCGAAAGTATTTTAAAAATATTTCGGTGACTTTTTTATGAATGGTTTTTAAGTTAAAGTTTTAGTTAAACTTATTTTTTATCCTATCTATCTTCTATTTAAATAAAAAACCAGCCAAGTGCGAGCCAAACTCGCGCACCAAGGGTTCCGTATTATATTTTGATGTAACCAAAAATTTAAGGTATTCGTAATTTTTCCTTTATTTGTGCTATAAGACGTTGCTTCGTACCAAATTTCAATATTCTGAATTCACGGGAATAACCTGTCGATTTTGATTCCATTGTGAGTGTCGAAAATTTGCAGCATTATATGATGTTCTAAAAATTTGTTTTTCGCAATTTCTTCCTTTATTTGTGCTATTAGACATTGCTTCATACCAAATTTCAAGATTCTGAGTTCGCGGGAAGTACCTACTCTATAGGTTTTGATTCCCTTGCGAGTGTCGAAAATGTGCAGCATAAACGGATGTATCTTTTTTTTTATGGAATAGGCGGGCAAACGAGCAGTAAGCGATTACCGCCGCCCATGGACACTTGCAAACACCAGAGGCGTCACAAGTGCGTTGCCGGCCTTTGGGGGATAGGGAGGGTAGATAGGGGGAGGGTAGATAGGGGGAGGTTAGATAGGGGGAGGTTAGATAGGGGGAGGGGGTTTGGTTTATGGGCCTCCGGTATCCTCACTCACCGGTGAGACACAGCGCAAGCACTATTTCACACCGGTTTTCTGTGAGGCCGTGGTATCACTCCGGTCGAGCCGGCCCATTCATATTGAAGCGTGGCTCTCCCACGGTAAAAGTGACTGTGTTGATTGTGTTGGCTTAGAAATTTGACTTTTACACAGATCCAAGGGACAGTAGACCTGAGTGTTTGATGTGAATTTCAGCTTAATACCACGACGCGTTCCTAAGAAAAAGGGTCTTAAGTAACAGACTTACGGACAACAAATTGATCCTATAAGGGTTCTAGGTCTTTAAGTTTTGAGGTACGGAATCCTAAAAAGAGTGTTGCTAAGCGCATAGCTCGAGAATGGCTAGATCAATTCGTGTAATTTTTTTAACATAACAAAAAAAAATGCGCGCCCTCCGTAGTTTCATAGAACGAAGTCTATCGGGGCAGCCAGTTCTAATATAAAATTACTTTTATTTTCATTAATGACGGTAAAGATAAGTTGTCTGTCACCTTTTCAAAGTTCAGGAAGGAGATAAATGACTTTCTAAAAGCACTTGATAAATTCATACTTCTACGACCTTAGCCTTATCATAATAAATGATAGTGAATAATTTTAGTGGAAAATGGTACAATAATGTACACTATCGTCCTCTATAAATTATTTTTACCGACTTCAAAAAAAGAGGAGGTTCTCAGTTCGACTGTAATTTTTGTTTGTTTGTTTTTAACAACTTGCGACTGGGTAAACCAATTTTGATGATTCTTTTTTAGTCGAAAGCTAGTGCTTCCCGTGTGGTCCATTTCAATTCGGTCAAATTCTTGAAGTCGGTTTTATTTTGTTAAAGATACGAAACTTTAGGAGAATACATTATTTCAGATCTAGACTGAAGTATTATGAGTACCTATATACAATACGTCGCGTTATTACAGCTAAACTATGTAATAAATTTGCCCCATTAGTGATGACGTCTTTGTTTTTTTTAGTTTTTATGTTTTCTGAGTAAAAAATTCAAAATTTACTGCTTTATTTTTATTTGCCTAGCGGCAGAACGTAGTACATAATTAACATTTAATGTAAATTCCATCATATCATTTACCTATCACGAAATAAATT
Organism: Spilosoma lubricipeda; assembly: GCA_905220595.1. NCBI lineage: Eukaryota > Metazoa > Arthropoda > Insecta > Lepidoptera > Erebidae > Spilosoma > Spilosoma lubricipeda. The sequence goes on along the minus strand of HG992282.1, from coordinate 10,049,427 downwards.
ATTTGATTAATTTTTTCTAAGTTTTGCATAAATTAGTTATCAAAATCCATAATTAAAAAGACGAAGAGCTACCCATTATTATTTGTAATATAATTTTGTGTTAAGATATTAAAGAAATGGTTGTCAAAAATGATAAAAATTACAATAACCCCTTATAATCTCTATCATTATCGTCAAAAGGGAAAACTGAACAATATCCCTTTCAACATTTTCGATGTAATGAAATGAAGAGTGGAACGATTTCACAATTCGACCCTTTTGATATACAAGAGTAGTTACTAATGATATCTATTTTTGATATAAATGTCTAACAACACTTATTTCAATATTATATTAAATCATAAAAGCTTTTCGTCATAATGAGCGCTTGTCACGTGTCTAAGCTATTGTACTTTGTCATCTTACATTTGCACGTTTCATGCTATTTCAATCTTCACATATATTTATTTATTTATGTGTTACATACACATTTAAAGTTACACATCAACTTATACTTCTATTACTACATTTATTGCTTTACTAGTGTACTAAGAAACGGTTCCGTCCACTAGGATTGTGTACGGATTGCTTAGATCCCCTTGGGGATTCATTTGAAGGTTTTGTCCACAAAATATGGCTATTTATGGCAAATATTGTACAGGTCAAACATACCTATTAATAAATTTCACCACGAAATATAGGTATACAACGCAAAACTCATTAAAACCCAATGAAGCCATTTCTTTTAAATTGAAATGATAATGTTAATACTTAGGGTATTTTTGATTGTTGAAAAGCTTTAAGCTTAACCCTCTTGGGGATCAAAATGTACAAAATTCCAAAAATATTCCTTTGGAGATCGGTGTAGACAAAAAATTCAAATAGGTAAATCCTGCATCGGTTTAAGCAGGGGATCCAAATAGGTGCTGTTTTTATAAAAACTTTCAAATGAATCGAAAATTTAAATTAAATCCAAATATATCCCGAGGGGATCATAGTGGGCGGAGCCATAGAAACATATACAGCGAAATAAATACTGAGTTAAAATAACAACCCATCTTAAAATTACAAATAAAACAAATTTTTTTTTTTTTTTTTTTTTATATTTTGGCTGAGCCAAAATGACTGTGCTCTGCCTGATGGAAAGCATGAGCAGATTCCTAGAGTGGTGGTCACCATCCTCAATGTGAATAAGAACATTGCAGCATGGTGACCCACACTATGGCCGCCTAGTGAGATGCTTTTTTACGCCCCGCTTAAAGGACCCGGGATCATAGTGGGAGGGAAACACGTGCGCTGGAAGTGAGTTCCAGGCTTTGACCGCTCGGCACAGAAAGGAGGAACCGAAGCGATGAGTACGAGATCGAATGTCTACCACTGTCTGTCTGTCTATGTATATGCAACTCTTTTACTGTTTATTATTTTTACAATTCGCATAATTGTGTAATGTCAGTGAATCTATTTTATTTTGGTCATCGTTATCACAGACTACTGCTGCCTAGGCGTCTCCTATTGAACGCGACTTCGATCGATTTTCGGTTACTCGCATCCATAATAGTTTTACCGCAATATATGTAGCAAATGATGATGTCATAAAAATTGTGATATAATAATTAAAAAAAACATCATCTTCCTAGCCTTTATTATTCCCTAGGTTATTTATGGTAGAATGTGAGTTTTCACAGAGAGAGACTGGCATCTGAACTCGGCAATCCTGAGGGCGAACTAAATTCGGAAGTTGAACTAGTTGTCAGTATATTTATCCGCGAGGGGGCGACGTTACGCGTGTGCCGTACGTCGCCTAATTTGAGAGTTTAACAGCAGACGGTAACAGTGCGGGCAAGTGCTGGGAGGGGTCCGGATGTGTTAATAACAGCAGTTCTCGGATCCCTCCCGTCTCAGGCGCAGAGTGGCACACCGTGTGGTTTTAGTCGGTTCGATCCCGACACACCGCCCCGCCGCAAACCCTGGCGGGGTGGGGGCCTGAGAGGGTTTCCAGACGTTAAAAAAAAACGTTGTCAGTATATTTGAAGACACTGACTTCCCAATAACGATTGCATTACATGTTCTTGGCAACTGGGACCGATGGCTTAACTGTTCTTCGAGGCATGGGCGTGAAACACCACCAAGCTTCTATATTCCAGGCTGTTACAAAGAATTTCTTGTAAGAAAAACTCTACAATACTTTTGGGCCAATCCGGGAATCAAACCCGGGACCTCTTGATTGGCAGCCGAATACGCTAACCGTTAGACCAACAAGGCAGTCAACAATAGTAAAAAAATATAAATTGTGAAGGTCATATTCATAAAATCTGTAATTTCCAAATTGTCGCGTCTGTGTATGTGCGTGTGTGTTTTGTGTGTGTTTTGTTAACAAATTATTGCAGTTGTGTATAATAAATAGAGTTACATTTCTATGAAATTAACTGGGGCACGTCCGTAGGCCACACAATAGGGGTTGCTTTCAAAACATTTTTTTTGTGATAAATTTTATTCCAGACTTATATATGGAGAATATCTTGTATAATTCTCCTAATAATATAAATGCGAAAGTTTGTAAGGATGGATGGATGTTTGGATGGATGTTTGTTACTCTTTCATGAAAAAACTACTGAACGGATTTGGATGAAACTTTACAGTAATATAGTTTATACATCAGAATAACATATAGGCTACTATTTGCCGCGATAACCGACATTTACGCGGGCGGAGCCGCGGGTAACAACTAGTAGCATGCTTTATAAATTTTGCAGCAGCAGAAACGGTGCTAATTTATTACTACATATCGCATCTATAGTACATTTGTGTGCCTACAAATATAAGTTCCATTTGTATGAAACAAAGCATTTGTTAGCAACTGTGGACGTCGATGACTTCCCTCATGGTTCTATTGTTGTTTAGCGTGAAACAAAGGCAAGAGTTATGGCCTGGTGTATTTGTTTGAAGTAAAAGAGTTTAATTGTAGAAATTATGCTTTTGTGTCTCTAATACTACCAAACTCTTACTTCAAATTTTAAAGTGGCTTTATTTTTCAACCCTTATTTTCCACCCTGATAGCTGGATTTTGTTTCAAACTTAAATGGCATTACTGCCTTAGTACAACTTACAACATTAAAAACTAACAACGTTCAAAAATAATTACTTAAAAATTAAGTTCTGTTCTTTGTCCGTGTATCAAAATCGATTGAAAAGAATTTTGTTTTAAAATACCATTTGTCTTTTAATTTTATTTGCACAAAAACAGTTGGGTGTAGAATCTTCTACTTTTATTATTGGTTTAAGATAAAAAGCAATTAATTTTGTTATAAATACATGATTCTATTTCTAGCTCTTTTTAAATGCTTATGGTTAAATTAGTTTAACCTGGCGTAATGCTTAGTCGAGTGACATACCAGATATTGTTCTTGTTCTTATGCCAGATGTACATAAGTTATTACACTAGGATTATGACTGAGGTTAATCTTAAGTCTAGTCAACACTTGTACAGTTGTTCTCCTATAATAATGACCCAAGATAAAAAAAAATGTGAAGAATTACATTGACTTAGCTATTTTGACATAAGTGACATTGATGACTTTTTGTCTAATACGGTTAACGGTTCATCAAATAATAAACGTATGAAGTATGTTGTTTATAAATAGAAAATGACTGTGTCTATCTATCTTTGATATTGCACATTTTACACTATTATATACTATCCATTTTATCCAGAAAGCATATTTGTTCAACAGAGAGCTAGCTATCAGCAGAGTATTCTTCATCCTAACAAGAATAACGAGGATAAAAGTATGTACCTATAATTTGCAAGTTTGACCAGAGCAATATATGAACAAAATCTGTTAAATGTCATGAAGTTATTCTTCATTAATTAAAATTTTTGTTTTTGTATGTTATAATTCAAACAAAACTGCATGAATTACATCTGATGGGCTAAATAAATTAATTGAGTTATGATCGTTCGAAACGCTTTATGATCATAACTTTGATTGAGCTAAAAACGCCAAAAAATCACGTTTGTTGTATGGAAGCGTTATTTGAAAAATTATTTTATTTTGTTTTTAATATTTGTTGTTATAGCGGAAACAGAAATACATCATCTGGGAAAATTTAAATTGTCTAGCTATCACAGTTTATGAGATACAGCGTGGTGACAGACAGACAGACAGACAGACATACAGTGGAGTCTTATTTATTGCTAAGACTCCACTGTCTGTCTATGCCTACCAATTGGGTACCGTTTTTAGGGTGCCGTAGCCAAATGGCAAAAAACGGAACTCTTACGGATTTGTCATGTCTGTCTGTCTGTCCGTATGTCACAGCCACTCTTTTCCGAAACTATACTGTTCAAACTTGGTAAAAAGATGTATTCTGTGAACTGCATCAAATTTTTTACAAAAAAAATTAAATATAAAAAATGAAAAATTTTGGAGGTCCCCATACTTAGAACTGAAACTCAAAAAAATTTTTTCTCCAAACCCGTACATGTGGAGTATCTATGGATAGGGCTTCAAAGAAGATATTGAGTTTTTAATACCATTTTCTTCCAAACTAAATAGTTTGCGCGAGATACACTTTCAAAGTGGTAAAATGTGTGTCCCCCCCTCCTGTAACTTCTAAAATAAGAGAATGATAAAACAAAAAAAACACCGAAAATTGGTTTGAACGAGATCTAGTAAGTAGTTTTTTTTTAATACGTCATAAATCGTAAGCCGCAATTTATTGATCAAAGTTACAACGAACTACAAGAACTATTATATTATGTTACTTGCTACTACGGAACCCTTCATGAGCGAGTCCGACTCGCGCTTGGCCGCTTTTTAGTGTTTTTCGCTTTGAATATGAAACCCTAAAAAGTAGCAATTATGTCACATTTTTTTGCACAACTACGTTGCGATATTAAGACTTGGGATTTTTCATTTATGTCTATAAATAAATTTGCCATTTATATCACTGTTGCGAATTTAGATCTCCCATAATTTACTACGCAGTTAAATAAAATAAATACTGGCTGAGTAAATTGCGAATTCTTTAAACGTTTATTTGCTGGCATGCAATGTACATTATTTAACATTTAACAAGCAAACACTACCTTTGCTCATAAGATTGTTAGAATAAATAGTGTTAAAATTACTATCGCGTGTTCATAAGTATTTTAATAGTCCATGCATGGTATTGATACATTTAAGAGACTTGATTCAAATTAGGAAAGTAACATTTATTTTTAAAGTTTTGCAATATATATTATAAAATTGTTTTTATGTATGGCCCTGCCAAAATGAATCTACTCTGCCTGATGGAAAGCATAAGCTGAATCCAAAAGTGGTGGTCACCAGACTCATTGCTTGTGCAGACAATGCAACATGGTGACTCACACTATGGCGGCCTAGTAATACTTCTGTATCATTGGGCCTTCGGTCTTGCACTCACCAACGAAACAAGACAGCAGGTAGGTTTTAAAGTATTTTATCAATTTCAAATGGACTAAACTGAATGCATATCCTTTCAAAATGAAAAGATAACCAAATCGGTTGAAAAATAATGTAGTTCTGAGATGACATATTAATCATCTCAGAACTACAAAAACCGGTGTGAAACAGTGCTTGCGCTGTGTTTCACCGAGTGAGTGAGGATACCGGAAGCCCATACCTCAACCCGTCCCTCTCCCCATCCCAAAAAGGCCGGCAACGCACTTGTGGTGACTCCGGTGTTGCGGGTATGGGAGGCGGTAGTCGAACGATACGTCTGCTCGTTTGCCCCATATTCTATTTAAAAGAAAACCATACCTTTATATTTAGCTTTAGCCTAAAACAGGTTTTGACGTCTATGATTTCCTTCGAAGTTGCTGAAGAAATGACCCAAAAACAAAAAAAAAACAGTTACAATGCAATTTAAAAAAAAACAGATAAAACAAATCGTTGACCTATTACATATAATATAGATTTATTATTACACACTCCTGGGACACATTTGCTAGGTACAGTGCATCAAGAATGACGCGAACTCACCACGACTGACTCACCAGCCAGGATAAATAGCTGTCATACTAACTTTTAAACTTTCGCGTTCCATGATATTAACAAATATTTTTACGGGAATTAACGCGATCACTTATTTAAAAGGTATCACATACCTCTGATTTGCCTGACGTTTCGACCAGGTTGCACTGGCCGTGGTCACAGGCTGACTCAGGTCGTCAAAGGTATGACAGGTATGTGATACCTTTTAAATAAGTGATCGCGTTAATTCCCGTAAAAATATTTGTTAAATAGCTGTCAGACAAACGGGCTAGTCAATTGTCAAATAGTGAATTGACTGAAGTGACTAAACTTTCATTTTCGCATAAGATAACGCAGTTCGGTAAAGCTGACAGTTAAAGGCGATCTGAAAGCTGCTGATCAAACAGAAACTTTGATTCTCAGCACTTATGAGTTTGAAGGGATCTACATAACTGAATATCATTACAATTATACTTACGTTCATTTATTTACTTCAGCACTTCACACTTGCACTCGCACTAATCAAAGTCTAGTCAAAGCCTTTAAATTTATTATATAACAATTTTATAAATACATATTTATGTCGCTCCATGGCATACAAAAATAAGTTCCTCTCATTAAAGGAGTACTAGTTATTTAATTTTTACCGAAAAATTATGACAAATACATAATACTATAGAAATACTCATTGAAGAATTGTTTGTGATTACAGGTGTAAGAGCCTGGTCACACCAATGTTGTTCTTCAATGTGCATTTCTACTATTAACGGATGCCGGGTGTAAAGCGGGTAACTATTTTCAACTAACATTAAACTTCAATCATCACCCATTAATTTCGTAAACAGATAGGTAAAAGTTAAGTCAACATTTTGTATTTTATAAGTGACTAGCTGTTGCCCGCGGCTTTGCTCGCGTGGATGTTGATTATATGTATTTAATTAAAACTGTGTAAAAGTATGTATCAGTACTTTATTCATGTTTTTGAACGTATTTATTTATTTTTGATCAATAGCCCATTTAAAAGAACTTTCATACAAAGATTCGACCCATATTCCATCCCCCTTAGGAACAGAATTCGCATAAATGCTGATATAAATATTCATCTATTTCGAAAAATGACGGAATGCCAGACTAATCTATGTACGAAATGTCAACCCCTACTTCACCCCTGAGGGATAAAATATTCAGAAACGCTGCAATACGTATTAAATCAATTTTAATTAGCAACCCAAAAGTAAAGTTTCACCTTTCTTATCTCTATGTATTCTTAAATATGACGGATTTCCATAAAAAAAAAATCGACCCCTATTTCACCCCCTTAGGGGTAAAATATGCAGAAACTCCAAATAGATATCTAGTCATTTTCAATCAATAGCCCAAAATTAAAGTTTTTTGGTTCTAATTTAAAAAATAACGGACTTCCATACAAACTTTCAACCTCTATTTCACCCCTTAAGGGGTAGAATAGAGTATCCAGGAACGCTTAAATACGTCTTTACTCTTTTTTAATCAGTAGTACATGAATAAAGTTTCATGCTTCTAACTTAAAAAATGACGAACTTCCATACAAATTTTCAACACCTATTTAACCCCCTTAGGGGTAGAATGTCCAGAAACGCTTACATACTTATCCACTCACTTTTAATCAGTAGCCCAAAAATAAAGTTTCATGTTTGCTACTTCAAAAATAACGAACTTCCGTACAAACTTTCAACCCCTAGTTCACCCTCTTAGGGGTAGAATATCCAGATACGCTTAAATACGTGTCTTCTAATTTAAGATCAGTAGGCCAAAAATAAAGTTACATGCTTCTAACTTAAAAAATGGCGAACTTGCGTACAAACTTTCAACCCCTTTTTCATCCCCTTAGGGGTAGAATGTCCAGAAACGCTTACATACTTATCCACTCACTTTTAATTAGTAGCCCAAAAATAAAGTTTCATGTTTGCTACTTCAAAAATAACGGACTTCCGTACAAACTTTCAACCCCTAGTTCACCCCCTTAGGGGTAGAATATCCAGAAACGCTTAAATACGTGTCTTCTCATTTGAAATTAGTAGCCCAAAAATAAAGTTTCATGCTTCTAACTTAAAAAATGACGAACTTCCATACAAACTTTCAACCCCTATTTCACCCCTTTAGGGGTAGAATATCCAGAAACACTTAAATACGTATCTACTCTTTTTTAATCAGTAGTACATGAATAAAGTTTCATGGTTCTAACTTAAAAAATGACAAACTTCCATACAAACTTTCAACCCCTATTTCACCCCTTAGGGGTTGAATATCCAGAAACGCTTACATAGGTATCTACTCATTTGAAATCAGTAGCCCAAAAATAAAGTTTCATGCTTGTAACTTAAAAAATGACGAACTTCCATACAAACTTTCAACCCCTATCTCACCCCCTTAGGGGTAGAATATCCAGAAACGCTTAAACACGTATCTATTGTTTTTTAATCTGTAGCACATAAATAAAGTTTCATGTTTCTAACTTAAAAAATGACGAACTTCCATTCAAACTTTCAACCCCTATTTTACCCCCTTAGGGGTAGAATATCCAGAAACGCTCAAATACGTCTCAACTCTTTTTAAATCAGTAACACATAAATAAAGTTTCATGTTTCAGACTTCAAAAATGACGGACTTACAGACTAACCTATGTACGAAATGTCAACCCCTATCTCACCCCTTAGGGGTTGAATATTCAAAAACGCTGAAATACGTGTTTACTCATTTTTAATCAGCAGCCCAAAAGTAAAGTTTCAGTTTTATAACTTAAAAAATGACGGACTTCCATACAAACTTTCAACCCTTATTTCACCCCCTTAGGGGTAGAAATTCCAAAATTCCTTTCTTAGTGCGTGTCTACTCAATAAAAGGATCCTAATTACCAAATTTCATAGCCCTAACTATCGTAGTTTACGCTCGGCGATGATGAATCAGTCAGTCAGTCAGTCAGTCAGTCAGTCAGTCAGTCAGGACTTATTATTTTATAAGTATAGATTTCTATTAATGGTTAACTTCAAAGAGACATTTTAGAATTCTTATCGAATTAGGTAAGAAACAACGATGTAATTCAACGTGTTTTTAAGCGATGGTAAAATTTCAGTTGTAAATCTGACTTAATTTACTTGAAATAATGTCATACTAAAAATTACAATTCACATCATAAGATGCTAGGGATTGAGACATTAGGGCCAAGGGGCCCGTGTGCTCGTTCCGTTTGTAATGATTGATTAAAACTTGTCGTGACCTAAGGCAGTTTTCTTATGAAGGGGAAATATTATTGAATAAGCGGCAATGGTACTAACCTTCTAAGAACGCTGCCAGTACTTTATTTCTATGTTTTAAGGACGAATAACCAAAGAAACTTTACAGTTTTAACGAGGCTATCTGTTGGTCTATTTTACTTTTCTCAACTTCCCTTAAAGGCTAGTTAAACAGATTAAAGTGGGAGACTAAAGACATTATTATTACGCAGACAAAGTGGGAAAATAAAACCAAAAAAAATATTTAAAGCCATTAGATATTGTCGGCCATCAACTGCACAGATGGCTTCCTTGATGTGTGTTGTGGGTGTGATCCTCCCGGAAAACAATACTTAGTGTAATATCCAAATTGTTGTTCGTAGTTTGTAATTGTAATTCGATTCATATATATTTGTAAATTCTCCCGCGACTCAGAATCAGATCCGTGATGTGCGGGAGTTTCTTTGGCAGGAATCTGTAAAAAAACTCGGCCGCGTTAGACAATGACGTCTGGTAAACTATCTGGTAGTTTATTCTCCTTTAAGTATCATCAAAATATTGTTGAATGTACCTATAACCTAAACCTATAACCTAACCTAAAGATGAACAAATAAAATATTAGCGAAATCAAACATTTCGTCATGTTAGCTTGTTCAAATTGAAGAAAATGGTTATATTTTATTGAAATATATACATATCAGACTATAAAAGACTTTAGTGATTCGTAGCAAACATTTAAGTACTGTAAAGAACAGTAAAAGTTATTAAAACCTCAAACTTTACTACGTTAAATTTTACTTTTATAGCGGTTTATGAAATACGATATTTGTTTATTACTGGTGTTACTATAAGATTGAGTAGTAAAATAATATGTGACCTCCCAGGCCTGTAAAGTGTAATGATGTTATAAAAACTGTTATAGTAAACTGTTACGAATGTTTACGTTCGAATATACGAGAAAACATTATTTACTGGTGTTCCTATTAAAAGTTTACACGTGTACAAATAACTTCTAAATGAATAGGAATGACTTAAGAAGTGTGATATAAAATTAAATATCCATACATCACTCACTTCTATATCTTGGATTGGGTAGGCCCATTCCTTTAAAAATATGTTTTTTTTGGGGATACCCAAACAATAATTTGAGGCTTTATGGGAACTCCCTCACAGCCCGTGGCCCCAGGAAAAAAGTGTCCTACTGCGACGATATATACGAATCAAAGCAAATCAAATCAAATATTTTTTTGCGGAAACATAGGTTAGTTACAGATCTTATGCTTATTTTGGAGGTACACTACGTCCTACCACATTATGCGGTGTGCAAATATTGTAAAAACAGAAGGCAAATTATTCAAACACTTAAAATTTTCAAAATATGTCAATTAATATACCAAAATTAAATAATGTCAATACAAAACAATGTTTACATGAAATTCAAGAAAAAAAAAAGCTTTTCACATATTACAAACACAGCTAGATAAAATTGTCAAAGAAAACTAAAATTACACAAAGTAGATTAAAATTGTATGGTAACATTAAAGCAAATATTGTACAGCAAAAAATGCAATATAAAAAATTGTAATGGACAAAAACTCATCAACAGAGTAATTAGCAGTTGTCTACTAGGTATTGGAAAAAAATATTTTTGAAAACATTAACTACACTCTTTTATGCTACTCGGAATCCTATTGTAGATTTTTGTGGCCATAATAAACACACATTTCTCAAAGATGATTATCCTATATTGACTGCACAGATTATTTTACAAATGAGTTCTATTTCGTGATTTAAGCTCTAGTGTCAACAGGGATGGATAATGTCTAATAAACAAAGCAATTTCAAAAATATACAAAGATGGCACGGTAAGTATTTAAATGTTTTGAAGTAGTCTCTGCAACTATCAGTTCTTTTGAGACCAAACATAGCTCGCACGCACACATCTTTTTTTGGCATTTAAATACTTTATCCGAATTGGTAGTATTTCCCCAGAATATGATTGCATATCTGAGACTAGAAGCAACATTATTATGATAAGCCACGAGTAAAGTGTTAAGATTGACCTTTTCAGCTAGCATGTAAACTGTAAGATGACTGTGACACCCTTTGCCAAACAAACTCAATATGGCTTTGCCACTTCAAATTGTCATCTACGTATACACCTAGAACTTTTGTAGTAGTCTTCAATTCAATTTTTCACCCTTAAATTCTACTTGCTTTTGTAAAGTGTTTTTTTGTTTTCTGTTTAAATTACATTACTGTTGTTTTATCGATATTAATTAATAAATTATTATTTTGTGCCCATTGAACTATTGAGTTATCTATTAGACTTTCGTCGTTATACAAAATAGTGCAGTCATCGGCAAATAATACCATACGATCCGTAGTACATTTCGGCAAGTTATTTATATAGACAAGAAAGAGTAGTGGACCCAAAGCACTGCCTTGTGTAACTCCATATTTAACTTTTCGACTTCCGGACTTATAATCTATCACATATTTCGTATTAGGACATACTTTCATGATACTCGTAATCTGACTTCTGTTTTTGAGGTAAGAGCTTATCAAATCAAAAGTGTTACTCCTAACACCATACATTTCTAACTTTCTCAGCAGTATATCATGATCTACGTAGTCGAATGCCTTTGACATATCCATGTACAAAGCATAGACAGGCTGTCTTTTATCTACTCTATGATATATCAAACTTAAAAAGTGTTAAAAAGTAGCTAAAGTTATGGACATGTCCTTACGGAAGCCTTTCAAATCTGGCGTAAAGATATGGTTCCTATCAAAGTAGTCATAAAAATTATTGCATATGGCTTTTTCAACTATTTAAAAAAAATGTTGGAGTTAGGGCAATTGGTCTGTAATTTTTGATGTCTGATTTACTTTTTTTTGGAGTGGTTTAATTATTGTTGTTTTACGTTGTGACGCCATTGGTGAACGTTATAAAGAAATTATAAATATAAATAACATTTACCAAATTTTTGTTTTTAACCCTTTTTTTGCCGAGTACAATTTTATCTCATTAGAGTAATAAAGGTAAGCTCGTAGCCATTAATCAGGCTTTAAATGTAAGATAATAAGGAATTCAAGTGTCAGTTTATGCGTCATTTCAGCACGAACAGGCCGTCTCGACTTGGGCGTTGACCTCTTACAGAAGACCAACCTAACATGACAGCATTCAGGCTGACCTTCATATTGCGGGTCACTATGCTACATGGTCTGCATTCACAATGAGTATGGTGACCAGTACTCTTGGTTTCTACTCATGCTTTCTATCAGGCATAGTCACTTTAGCAGGTTATTAAATAAAAAAATATGCATTATATAAAGTAACACTTTGAAGATGATATTTAATAGGGCTTAGACCCAATAAAAATAGTATACCCAGTCGAAATGAAACCTATCCCTCAATTCATTATGATTGTTGTCACAGATTGATATCATTTACTTCTATTAGGCTTTACGTAAACGACGTATGTTATTTAATTAACTTCGTATCACTAGTAGCTGTCCCATGCAAAGCTAGAATTACACACAAAATTAATTGGTTTTAGGTTTCGGCCTTTGTTAAATGTTCCTAATGTGAACCCAAACTATTGTCGTAATACCTTCTACCAACGGGATATGAAAGGATTTAATCAATTGTCCAGTGACACAGGCTTACTCTGAACAGTCGGTAAGCTTATGGTCAATTTGATATTAAATACGTTATGGGATTTTATGTGTAGTCTGTTAGTTATCACAATGATTTGATTGAATGTATAGTTGCTAAAAGGTGGTGTGCTCAGTTATTCACAGCACAATTTAGATAGTAATACAGAAATAAATGTTTGTTTCAATTGTTTCTTGTATTATAATGATGCAGATACACAACACAATTCCAAGTAATATCCTAGAAACGAGGCTGAAGGGATAGTAATAATTACAGTTGCAAGCGCGTGTGTTTTATACTCGTACATTATGTTATAACGATCGATAATCGATCGGTTCGATAATTTAACAAAAAAATCATCATCATTATCCAGATCCTGTAAATTTATAAGTAGTATTTATAGCACTTGTTCGATAACAAATCATCGATTTGGATATAAGTTGTTTGTAATGAACACTAGTTTTTTTTGTCGAAAATACCTAAGCAGCTGTCAAATGTCACCAAAAAATCGGCAGAATAGATTTGGTAAAACCACGTGTTTGATGAAACTAATAGAATAATTATTGGAAATCAAATTTGTAAATATCGAGGTGTTTGTAGCCGTTTATTGCGTTAAAATCGGGAATTAACGTCGGCTCTCTCGCACGTAACCTTTGTCAAATAGCACGTGGTTGAATTATAAATCGGAATCGTTTTAGTGGTGTTGGACGGAGCAGCTACAGTGTGAAGGGGCGCCTCTCGCCGCAGCGATTGGGGCTGTCATCACACAACGGTACAGTTAATTATTTTAACGAGGTGAAGCGCCTCTAGATATCTTTTCACCAGGTGGACTGTTTGCGACTGGCTGGTTGCAACTATGGACCCATGTAGCTAGCACAGGTTCCCCGAGAATGCAACCGCCTGGTGATCTGATTCATCACACATGAAAGTTGTAAAATTTGGTACTAAAGTAAGCTTTTGAAGCTAAAGGAAAGTATAACCACATACAATGACCTAGCTAATATAAAAATGGTCTTTGGTTTACTTATAATGTTAAATGGAATTCTTACATAATGATTTGTCTGCACAATTGAATTCTTTACACAATAAGATTTGATGAGCGTGGTTATTGATTCCAAGTTTCAATACCGGTATTAATAAAAGAGACCCGTCGGGAAATTATAAACGGTATGTAAAATTTATGTCAAATCAACCAAAGGTATTGTAAAGTATTTTCATTGTCAAATATCACTGGCGAAACGGGGATTAAATTTTACTTACTATGCGAATCTTTCGTTTCATCGTAATATTCATTTACGGCCGTTTTACCGGTTAGCTAGAGATAGGTTATTGAAAACGGCCTGAATTTAAGGAGTATTTGTTTTAGTTTTGTCGACTGAAACTTTTAAAGAAATAGAAAAATAATGATCCTGCATATCAATGAAAGTATTAAAACAATCACATTGATAAAAATAGAATAAAATATATACTGTTACAACTTTTCAAAAATGACCATCTAACGAGAGTTAAAGTGGGAGATAAGTATAGTTGTGTATTTAGTGATCCCAAAGTATACATGTGGCTAAAACCTATCGCTTCCCTTTTTTTTTCTACGTATGAACTGCCAAAATGACTCTACTCTGCCTGATGGAAAGCATAAGCAGAATCCAAGACTGGTGGTCACCATACTCATTGCGAATGCAGACAATGCAACAATGCAGCATGGCGACCCACACAATGACGGCTTAGTGATGCTTCCTCATCTTTGGGCCTCCAGCCTCGCACTCACCAGCGAAATACGACAGCACGAACGCTGTCATTTCACGTTGATTTTCTATGCGAGGGTAGTACCGCCCCAGTCGAGCCGGTCCATTTATGCTGAAATCAGCGTGGCTCTACGACCTTTAGCTCATCGAGAAAAAACATAATAATATAATCGCAGAGATTACTTAATTTCCCATGGTAGGTGTTGTGTTAATATAGTAAAATCGTTTAGGCAATCGGAAGGTTTAAAAATGACAATAAAGTGTTCAAATATGTTGCTAGGGATACATACAAAAATATGTCAAAATCTAAATATAAACGAGTGCAGTTCACAGGCATTGATGGCCCATCACAATCGTGGGATCATTATTTTTTATGACAAATCATTCTTAACACCAATGTTTTCTGGATCAATTTTTACAGAATTTTTAATTTAATTTATTATAGAAATACCTTTATCATTAATCACTTACCCTTTTATAATTTTCGAAGGTATAACAGTGGAACAGGTATCGACAGATCTGTAACAAAGATGTTTCCTCTTAATTAGTGAATGCTCATTTAGTTTCGTATCAGTAGGCTCCTACTCGGAATACAACTGTCTGTTTGGAAGAAATTTATTTCAGGAAGCTATTATCAGATTTAGTGCAAGCACATTTGTTAGTAGGAGCCCAGTTAAATGTCCAGTAAGTAAAAGCACGAACACGTAGAAAAGTGCAATAAGTTTGGAGCGAGCTTTCCTTATGATGAGAAATTGATCTTGAATTTATCAGTATGAACAAAGTCTCAAGAATCGTTCTAAAGAGCAAACTAGATTTTAATAGCAATTTTTTTCACTTCAAAGGGTAAATGGTGTTAATGCCTTGCGCATTATATGATCAAAGTAACATTACTGCTGATTGATAGTCTGATAAATGTTTGTCTATATTTGTAAAAGTTACATTTAAAGGTTAGATGCCGTAAATGGGATTCCGGGGTCCGGTGATTTGCAACTTAAAAGCTAGAAATTTCCAGATGATGTACCGAACAAACTTCTATATTACTTTTTCTACAGCTTTTATTTAGCAGAGTAGACGTTCTTTTAAATCAGTTAATTAAAGTGAGTTTCCCATGTACATTGACAGCATTGATACTCGGTAGTTCCCTTATTAGTTGCTCGTATTCATTGATACTAAACAGATGGTTATTATGTTGCCGCAACCAACGCACACGACTAGTTCAATTTCCTTTAGAATACCATATCAATTCAAAAGTTGCAGTTCGTCGAGACGCAAAAACTAAATTCACAATGGCATGTGTTGACATTGCCACTGGCAATATGGAATACTGATTAATATCCGAAAGGTCATATCTTTCGGATATTAATAAGTATTCATATAGTCTGTAGGGGACAGGTGTGTCATGTCCCACCAACACAAAGGGATCTGGATCCTCCGACCAGGCGAGGTGATCATGCCTGGCGGGTTATGGCCCAACAGATTCATTGCACGATGCAGGATTGGTAGTTTCTTCGTATTTTATGTTACTCCGTAGTTCAGTTTATCTTCGGTAGATGGCGCTATAGGATATTCCAGTTGCGCTGTATGTGGAAGTCGCCACAATAGCATTATAGAAGGAACTTGGACTTTGTAAGATTAGGTAGAAGCACAATATAAAGGTAAACGTAGTTAAGTAAACACATTAATTTAATAGATAATCAGCAATTGAAAAAAATGCATATAAATTTATTGTTTTAAACTTTCATGGTCACTGACATTAAAATAGAAATCTGCAGGATCACAACAGAGCCGAAATATCGGTTACTCACAAACAAAAAGGTACATGGTAGCAATCGCACAGATTTCTAATTTAATGCATGTAAATTATTTAATCGTATATTTTAAAGGATACTATTATATAAAAATAAATTTATTCCACGAAACATTTACAACATGACATAAATGTAGCTATATAAAATTTATAATATTATCGTTAAAAGATATATGACAAGATTTTAATACATTTTTTGATAACTAATATACTATGAGAAGATTCCCTTTATATTTCTTATTGACATCAATTTCCTGCCTTGTTAATTCTCTAAAGGTAAGTTATGACGTCATACGTCATTACCTGACCAGTTATGTGAAGAGAAAAAGCAATTACGTGTGAAACCCTCATTCCATTGAGTATACGTGCGGCTATTACAGTTAATTAGGAATAGCGAGCCCTCTGGTAAATACAACACTACTTTATTAGACCAGGGTCGGTTGTCACATGGTAGAACAAATATTGGACAAACTGAAATTGAAGGTGAAAAGTTTGAAGAAATATATTAATTGGTTTCTTTTCAAATTCTAGAACACAATTATCACTTTAGATTTTGTTGGTTAAAGTTACACGTATATACATTTACTGTGCAGTACAGTGTCAGTCAAGGAGAATCCAATATAATAGCAGAGTAGGTACTGTTGCTATGGCTATACATACTTATTTACATATGGAGAGAGAAAAATAAACATTATTAAAATTTATCACGTATATAAACGCATAAAACATAAAAAAAAGCGTTACATTAACAAATATAAATAAATAGCTCTAAATAACGCAAACATAACAAGTGTGACAGCATACTTCGTAGTTATTACGCTAACATCTTCCGAAGTAATGTTTAGGGAGAGTACACTGAACCGTCCTTAAACGCTAATATCAAGGTCGATAGTTAATTTTGTATAGGACGAAATATTTATTTGATAGTAGTGGAATGATATGTAGGTTTGATAGCAAAATGATCTCAGCTGTTATATTAAACTCGTATGTTAAAATAGTGTTGTGATTCAGTAGAATTTTGTTTATAAAATAAAGTAAAAAAAAAAATGTAGTAGTGTACATAGTTTTATCTGTTAACTGAAATATATTTAAGGTTTCATGTCACATCAACAGCCTTTAACAGAATAACGTCATCCTTTTTGATCTAATTGTCGAATTCAGATAGAAAAAAATAGGTTGATGCATTGATGACGTCAGCGTTCATTGTTATTAACGCTGACGTTAGCTACGCTATGGTGCTACGCAGCTACGTAGACGATATGGTGCTGCTAAGTCCGACGGTTCGAGCATTGTGGGTAATGCTTAAATGTCGTGAGTGCTGTGCTCGAGCATCGAGCCCGGTAAACTGTAGATTTGATGTGAATTGGCAGCTGTTTATCAGCATCATTAATCCGTTTACCGCAAAAATGTTTTGCCATCATATATTACAGGGAAACACATGGAGTGACTGACGTTGTCGCCTCTAGTTGGCTTAGAACTGACACGGTGGTCGTTTAGACGCCCACGCATCGTTGTATAATTATTTTTCACATAGTATAAAGTGCTGTGATAATTAAGTTTATCCATACTGAAAAGTTAAATATATTTAATACTACTCGTAGCTGTTGCCCGCGGCTCGGGCCGCGTTTATGTAGGTTATCGTGGTAAATAGTAGCCTAAATGTTATTCTGATGTATAAGCTATATTACTATAAAGTTTTATCCAAATCCGTTCAGGAAGAGCTACAAACACACATCTTTACAAACTTTCGCATTTATAATATTAGTAGAATAAGTATAAACTTATTCCAAAATTAGTAACTAGAAACTATAGTTCTAATCTACCAACAAACTAAAAAACAAAATGAAGATAAAATGTCTATGAATAAATATGAAATATTAAGGTTATCGTCTTCCTAACCTTTATTATTCCCAATTATTATTTGGGGTCGGTTATTAGTTCAACCGGGTTTACCTGAATATTAGTTTTTCCACGGAGCAACTGGCATCGGGCCTCCGCAATCCTGAGAGTGAACTGAATTCGAAGATTGAACTAGTTCCCAGTAAATTTAAGATCACTATAACATTCCAATAATGATTGCTATCCAAGACATGGGTGTGAAACACCGCCGCATTAACAAACACGGACCAACACTTTTGGATGAATCCCGAATCGTGAATCGCACCTGAAACCTCTCGATCGGCAATCGGTTACGCTAACCACTAGATCAACGAGGCATAAAACAAATTCTAAAAATATCTACTGCGTTTGAGCATTGTTAGAACTAATGTCCACTGTTAATCATTGCTGAACCTACTTATCAATGTTGTTTCGAGTATTTAAAAACAAAATGTACAACAAAAATTACGTATACTGTGTTCCACACACACACACACACACACACACACACGCACACACACACACACACACACACACACACACACACACACACACACACACACACACACACACACACACACACACACACACACACACACACACACACACGCGCACGCACATTTCAATATAGATATGTGTGTTATTTTGGAGAACGTAACGTTACTGCTCTTCATATGCCTACATACATAGATGACATTAACGTCAACGCATCTTGTTGTTAGAACATGTTCCCGGAGCCCCAAATACAAAACCTTTTCTGTGATTCATTCCACTTTCTTTTCGTGGCTCTCTCCTTGTTTATTAATGTTGTAGCTGGGTTTTTAAAGCAAATTTATATTTTATGCAAAAATGTTTTTCAGTGTTAAAGTCTAGTGGTAGCTATTAATTTGTGGTTAAAAATCTTTTTAGCTTTGATAACACAACTTTTTAATTAATTTTATGATTCAGATAATTATCACGACTTCGGAAACTGTTTTCCTTTTTTTTTGTTTTTCGGGAACACCCGCTGGTATATCCATTTGTAGTATTAGTACGGATCACCACCTTCGAATGATATTATGATATTAAATTTGATTTTTTGCGCTATTTAATTGTTTGGTTAAATAAAATAAACCTACCGCTCGTGGTCATACCCGCGGTATAACCAGTTAATAAGTCCACAGTAGTGTACAGTAAAAACTATGTGTAAATTTAATCGTTGAATTACTGTCGTATTGATTGTATTGGTGGTTTGTCTGTCATAGACAAGTGTTCAAAACGTAGACGTAAAATTCAAGTGTAGTAAACAAAACAGATAGTCAATGTCTCGGCAACCCAATTGTGTATCTTAAATATTAAATGTATTCACTGTTTCGTCCTGCTGTAAGGTTATCATATGCAGTGGTTTTTATTATTCTATTAACAATGGAGTTTCTCCATAACTTTTAACAAACCGGTTAACGCTTTATTTGTACACATGATTATTATTATTGTATTAATTGTTTAGTTTTTTTATTTAACTTTCGTATTTTTACATAAGCATGTGCATAAAACTTTATGGCATTTCCATAATAGGTGCAAAATTCACTTTTTTTTTAGATTTGGCAGAAGTATATATTCTTATATAGTACAATGTAGTTATATATATTTGATAGCTTTTATTTGTATTAGCGAAGTTACTGAACTTCGCATACAGTGCAAATGCGATGCAAGTTAGCTGTGTCTTCAAGAATCCTAAGAAAACGGATATGTTACTTGATTCCTTCTTTTCTTAGGTTCTTTTCAATACAAGGATTGTTTTTATTAAAAGAAAGGAACACTTAAATTATAATTTTCTCGGTTTTAAATTTTTAAATTTTTCTTATGAGATTACTACATTCTATTAGCATTTGTGATACTTGTAATTTGAACCTAGCATTTGCGATACTTGTAATTTGGTATCGTTTTTTTTTACTTTTGGAAAATGATTAGCACAATCATAATATTAATTGCTCACCTCACAGTTCTTGGACTACCCAATGGATAGATTAATGATACACAATGATTACTGGAGAATATGAAAATGGTAAGCCAATAATTTTTTTGTATTTACTATTTGGTCAATGAATCTTAATACAATCATTTTACTATTCATATAAATATGGATGTATATTCTTCCTTGAGTTTTGGAAGTGTAAAGTGGCATTATTAGCAAGTCTCAATTAAGCCTGGTATTTGAAGTGCTAAGCTCGGAAACTATGCAATCTACTTTCTTCCCGCAAGTTCTCAAGTTTCTGGAAATACTTTCAGAAGTCACATTTAGAAAACTTTCTTTCTTGGATTATGAATTGTCTTCTGAGGAGTTGTTCGTATTAGATTATATGTGTTGTATATATGTGAACAATCAATTTGATAACGTCAGAAAATGTTTTTATTCTTAATATTATATTGCTTGTATTAATACAAACTTATGAATCAAAGTAATCTATACTAATATATAAAGCTGAAGAGTTTGTTTGTTTGTTTGTTTGTTGAACACGGTAATCTCAGGAACCGCTGGTCCGATTTCAAAAATTCTTTCACTGTTAGATAGCCCATTTATCGAGGAACGCTATAGGCTATATATCATCACGCTAAGACCAATAGGAGCGGAGCACCAATGAAAAATGTTTCAAAAACGGGGAAAAATTATCACGCTACGGGCAATAAGAGACGTAAACGAAGTTGCGTGGGTCAGCTAGTGTTTTATAAAGTGTTTACCGGTAGCCACTTTTTGGGTCCAACTACCACCGTAGTGGTATATGGTTAGCCCTAAGAATAGTTTCAAATATGAAGAGAATAGGTATTTTTAAGCCAAATATTCCTACATAATTATATTTTATTGATACCGGGCCTCCGATATCCTCAGTTACTGGATGAAACGCAGCGTAGGCACTATTTCACACCGGTTTTCTGTGAGGCTGTGGTATCACTCCGGAGGAGCCGGCAAATTCATGCCGAAACGTGGCGCTCCCATGGTTAATATCATTTAGGTGTCTATTTGCAATTTTAAATAATAAATAATAAATATTTCGGACATCTAATACACATCGCCATCTAGTCCCAAGCTAAGCAGAGCTTGTGTTATGGGTACTAGACAACTGATATAAATACATATATACTTTTTTTTTGTAAATACATACATATTATACATAGAAAACACCCAAACTCCGAAACAAATATTTGTAGATCATACAAACATTTGATCCGACCCGGGAATCGAACCCGAGACTGATCAGAGATCGAGAGATGATCAGCAGTCGCACACGCCAACCGCTAGACCAACGAGGCAGTCAAATGATGAAGGATTGTAGTTATTATAGCTATTCAGTAACACATTTGAAAGTAAGCACAGTATTTACATAAAAAACAATTTGCAATTTTTTTGTCGATCAGTCTGTCTGCCTGTTAATACCGGCTAATTTATGAAGGGGCTAGAACAATTTAAACGTCATTCACACTGGCAGATACTTGATGATTTAAGCTACTTTTATTTGGACTAGCTTCACCCTGTGATATTTACCGCGGTGTTAGCTGTACACCGCTGTACTGAATAAAAAAAAGTTGCCATTTTCATTCATGACAGAAATATACTATATCACTCAAATAAAAAAAAATTCATTGTATAAATTGCATTATTTCTCAGAAAGTCTGTCTCAAAGCTCAGTCGGTTGTAATGAGTCGAGTTCCCAAAATTAATTGCAGCACATACATGAAATTTTCATTTATTCTCGTTGCATAAAACTAGAGAAGTTATGCCTGATGTTTTCGACCTTGCTCACTGTAATCTTATTTTAAATGTATTCCTTATAAATTATCTATTTTATGATTGGCAAAAAGGTGAGCTCTTTCGCTTCCGTGTGCTTCTATGAAAAGTTGCTAATCTTGGCATGAGATAAAAATTCCGATAAGTGGCCAAGACTTGTTTTACATTATTTCTGTAGTTATGAATTACAGGTTATAAAGATGTATAAGTTAGTATTATTCCATCTTAAATATATATCATGTATTTGAATTACTAGAAGCATGAATGCTCTAACAAATAAATCTTTTAATTTATGATTGAACGTTATTTTTAAATTAAACTGTTTAAGTTCCTGTTAAAATCGACTTTACTTTAAATATTAAAATCTTTATATAAATCTTCTGTGCGCTTGTATCTTAATAAACTCCTCATAAACGGCTGAACCGATTTAAATTATTTTTTGTGTGTCTATTCCTGAGGATTCGAGAATGGTTTAGATTCACATAGAATTCTACCATTGCTCTTGTAAAGTTTTAGGACGGTGTTACTACACACAGAAAATTTAAGCGACATGCAAAGTAGTATTTATACTACGGAAGAACGCAGTAGTCCAAAACAATGAAAAATCAATATGACTTTCGATGTTTCTGCGGAGTTTGAAAGGATTAATAAATTTGTTTTAAAACTTGCTTTGATGTAGTCCAATCAATATCATTCTACAATCCTGTTAAAAATAAGCATAGATGAGCGAGTATATCTTTGAAAGCTCTTGTCGCTCAGCGACATAACCAGTAAGGCGAGTCGTCGCATGCAGCGTGAACAGTCAAAGAGCAATTTAAGAATCGACTTGACACGTGTTTGCTTAAATCGAAGAAGAATAACTGATCGGAACTTATTATGGCGACTTCCACATACAGCGCAATCAACAAAAACATAAGACAGCGCCATCTACCGAAGATAGACTGAACTACGGAGTAACATACAATGCGAAGAAACTACCAATCCTGCAACGCGCAATAAAAGTTCTCGCGTCTATTAGCATATATACATATAACATCCCAACATCAACCATTGAGCAGAGGCCCGTCAGGCACGATCACCTCGCCTGGTCGGAGGATCCTCCCTATGTGTTGGAGGGACATGATACGCGTTCCTCCACATTATCAAGATGAAGGCTTATATCTGTTTTTTTAACTAGCTACCAGTTTAAATATAATATGAATAACAAGTACATACACAGAGCTTATTTACTATATTCACATTTATAGTAGTAGAAGTATTTACTGGCAAGCAGTAACTCTATCAATAAATGTTTACCTGTTACGGTAATAAATATTTAAACATTACCTTACGTAAAAGCTTTTAGCTATGACGTTCTTCATAAATTCGTTCAGCGTATTGCCCTCTATCGTCATCTTCATAAATAGGAAAATCAATTACCAATCAAAATGGCTACTCATAGTGTACTGTTCAATAAATAGATGATATATACATTTTTGTACACTATATTTATACTATATGTAAGAGAGAGAGACTTATCTTTTCAAATAAATAAAATTAAAATGTCTGTTTGTAATTTCAAGTTAACATTATTTTACTAAATGCATATGAAAGTATATTACTTACTTACTTTAAAGAATCAATTATTTTAATTGTTGTCTGTCTGTCCGTCTATTTGTTTCGACCAATCTCTTGAATTGCAGGATCGATTTCGATGGGACTTTCACTAGCACATAACTGATGTTTTAAGTAATAACTTAGACTACTTAATTTTTTTAAGAATAGGTTTACACGAAAACAAAATTAAAAATAATGTAATATTGAACAATATCCGATTCAAAAGAAACAAAAACGCGGATAATACCGTGGGTGTATCTAGTCAGAGTAAACTGCTAAATGTTTTGAAATCTAATTTATTGAATAGGTTCAGTATCAATATTCACCGAATCATCAGAGAGCAACTATCAATATTAAAATATGCATCTCTTTCGTTTACACGGAATGTATATTTATTGTGCGTTTCTTGAGAGAAAAATCACCGATAGTTAGTTGTATTCTCGCCGGCCGACCACTGCCTTAATAGTTGAGTCGTAGATAGCGGCCGGAGTAGGACAGTAACTAACGTGGTGGTACTGGTCAAAATGCACTGAAGTCGCGCTTTACATCTTCTGCTATAACTAGTAGATTAAAATCTACTCACGCCGCCTTATCTACTTCCGTCCTACACGTTGGCTGTGACTGCATTTGCAAATCATAATAATTTTTTTCAATGTTTGTAATTGAATTGATCGAAATTGAGCATTCAGAATCGTGTATGTTTTTTCTCTTTTTGAAACTCACCTGTTTTTATTCATTTGAAGAATTATAAATTCATCTGGAATTTATTATTTATCATCATTCCTATATACTAAATTAATCTAGTTTTCTTTTTAGGCATTGCAAGTGATAAAAGACGAGTTACAAAGTAAACTTTGTAATATTTATCTATGCTAATATGTAAAGCTGAAGTGTTTGTTTGCTTGAACGAGCCAATCTCAGAAAGTACTAGTCCGATTTGGAAAATTATTTTAGTGTTAGATAGCTCACTTATCAAGGAAGCTATAGACTATATCATCACGTTTGTTTGTTTGAACACGCTAATCTCAGGAACCGCTGGTCCGATTTGAAAAACTCTTTCGGTGTTGAATAGTCCATTTATCGAGGAAGGCTATAGGGTATATATCATCACGCTACTACTAATATTAGCGGAGCAGCAACGAAGAATGTAACAAAAACGGGGGACAATTATTACGCTACGGGCAATAGGAGACGTAAACGAGGTTGCGTGGGTCAGCTAGTATAATATACAATTACAAAGTTATTTATTCAGTTTGTTTACTCAAATAAGGGGCTGAAATTGCGGTATGTTTGAGTTTTTTCTTGTTTTATGGGTTAAATAAAAACTTTTTTACAATTTGGAAGCTTCTATGTCCACTGGTGTGTACTCTACAAACAGGTAGATTTTATTTGTACACCGGAGTTTTACTTATTTTATACAGTAATTAAACTAATCACAAATGTAATGTACAAAGTGTCACAAACCGTTGAATGGAACTGAATTTATTATTTTATTATTAATATTACATTTGGCTTGGCATAGACTTCAAACCTACCCGTTTTTTTTTAAAGTCTGTTTAATAGATTTGCATGACAACTAGTTATTAGATCGGTATCTTAAAGCTTCATTCATCTTCTAACCTTACCTATTAGATCACCTAAACAACTTAAAGAATACAACTAAGGCTCTATTCGGATATTTGGTACAATTATAGTTATATAGATACGTATGAAATTGAAAGAATTATCCTCCAACTTCTAACTGTTAAGAAGTTGTATCTTTCATCATCATTTCACCTTTAAATAACTTGACATATTATAACTTTAACCCTCTCCTGAGAGGAGACCCGAGCCCAGCAGTGGGACGTTATGGGTTGTTGATGTCTCGTACATACGAAGGCGTTCCTCGTACCAAGTGCACGCCCGCCATCAAGCTCGTTGTAAACAATCGCGCAACAACCAATCGATATTCGACGCTATGTATATCGAAGTAAGATTCGTTATTCCATGCCTCAAAAATCAACTTTCTCGATCGTTGTTCACGAATAATATTTCTTCCTAACAATATTATAGATAAATTATATTACTCCACAGGCCAGGTGGAGTGATGATTTGCGCAAGACGGCTGGCAGGAGCTGGATGCGAGAAGCCGAGGATCGAACTAAGTGGCGTGCAATTGGAGAGTGGCCTGCGAGTGGAGTCCAGAAGTGGACTAGGCTGATGATAATGATGAAGATGATATTATAGTGGTTTTTGAGTTTATACGTAACATACAAAAATTCAAATCTTTCCTCTTTATAATATTAGTGTAGATTTCATTTTTGACTTACAGCAGAATATGTGTTTTTGTGTTAAGCTAAATCAATAAAGCATTCATCTTACTTTATAAAATAATGAAACCAAACAAACATACTTTTCCTGACTATGTGGGGTAAAATGCAATCATTCAAAGCTAAAACTAAATTTAATTTCACGTTGGCTATTAACTGTTGAACCCAGAGTTTCAGACGTTGACGTATTGTGGCTAGCAGTGGGAAGCCTTTTAGAGGAAAATTAACAAATAGGTACCTGGCATTGTTCTTTGAACTTAGCCATCACATTGTTTCGTTGTAGTGACGTACTTTAATGAAAATAAATGGATCTTGTTGAGTTGTTGGGTTGATATGCTGCCAATTAATACCTTTACTTATTGACGTTTAAACTGTGTGTAAAACTATATCTAGGATCAATAACTAATATTTTTGCGAAAATAAGACATTTGTTTGACTAAATAAATATTAGAAGCTTGATATGATGATTAACGATATATAAATATTGTAAATATTGATCACGGTTGTTTAACACAAATATCATCAACACCTTTCAGTAGTATATTGGTTGACGTTAGTCTAACACAAAACTTAATATTTTTTAATTTACCGTATCATGCAAAAAACAGTTCCTGGTATATAAAAGTGTAATGTTGTCTGCAAATCACATTCCATACAGGCGTACTTTATCATATCCCTACCCTTTTCCTTAAGTTATTTGGGGGTCGGTGAAATGATTTTTCTTCTTCCCTTTTCCTTGAGTATCACTTCATAACGCCCTCTTCTATTCCGCTGCGAAATGGTTTTGACTTTTTAATTTCTTTTTATATTCCTTTTGTTGCTTTTTGTATGTGAAATATTTTTTACGTATTACTTTCAAATGTCAGTTTACGTACCTCTCGAGTAAAGATAACTCTATCTTCTATATATATCTTTATATATATAATTCTTCTGTGAGTGTGTATGTCACTGAACTACTCTCAAACGACTGGACCGATTTTGATGAAATTTTTTGTGTGTGTTCAAGGGGATCTGGGAATGGTTTAGATTCACAATTTTGTCCGCTGGACAATGTTTTTTTAATTAATTTTTAATTTATTAGTAGTTATGGCAAAACGACGTTTGCCGGGACAGCTAGTATATATATATAAATGAATCGCCGAAACGTATGTATGCGCATAACTGCCGATCGGCTGCACTAAATTAAATAATTCTTTTCATGTGTTCGTTATTGTTAAGACAAGGCTTGTATACAAAAAAAATAGCGAGAAAAGTCAATGGGAAGCTGAGACAGATATGTAAAATTGGCGATACGGAGTTCGCCTAGATTTATTGATTGAATACTTATAAACTTTTTTTTTGTAAATACATACTAATTATATATTATGTGTAGGTATAGAAAACAGTCAACCTCCGAAACCAACCAACCAACGGAATCTATGCACATCAGTTACGTACGCTACCACTGCAAACTCATCAACTCTACTTAGGAAAATCATCTACTATGATAATTTATAATGAAATTCTTATTATAGAATAGGGAAACCATATGGGTTATAGGTGAAATAGTGATAAGCCAATAATATGTTTCTATAACGTGCGTAAGACATAAATAACGCAAACAAAATTTATCGAAAAGAAGCTATGTTTACGTCAGTAATAAAAATACTGACGCAAGTGTTCATCCCATGACTATTTTATGGATTGAACATCGATATGTCAGGTCTACTATGTTTATAATGCCACTGAACGTTACTTACACAATTTTCTTAATAATGTGGAATATTTAATTTCCGTTTCGATATTTTTTTGATTACTAATTTCGTGTTTACAATATTTGAAACTTTTATACGTTATTTGCTTGATATTGCATTGCATTATTGGCGTTTTATTGTAAATTATGTTAGTAAGTAAATTAGTATTTTTTTACACACAATGTCGTCTGGTCCCAAACTAAGTAGAGCTTGTACTATGGGTGCTAGACAACTGATATAAATATATATTTTTCTTGTAAATACATACAAATTACACATAGAAAGCACCTAAACTCCGAAACAAATATTTGCAGATCATACAAACATTTGGTCCGATCCGGGAATCTAACCCGAGACCTCAAGCACAGCAGTTGCTTACCCTACCACTGCGCCAACAAGGCTAAAAGTAGACTTTAATTTTACACATTTTTGTGTAAAAGTAAAGTCTACTTTTATTTTGAAGGAAACAGTTTGGGCTTTACGTTTGATTTGGTCTACATACAAAGTGTAAAAATCACATTATATTTTAAACCATCCCGGAACCAAGTTGAATGCATCCATTTACTTTAGTAGACACGTTTTCAAGAAAGAATATGTTTTAAAATTGTAACAGTGTCGAATGGTAACTTCGAATATTTCAGTTCAAAATATATACAATTAAATACAATTCATCAAAATGGTGCTTCAAATTATATTGTCTTTTAGCATAGGTACCTACCTTCTGAACATATTTTATAGGTACATAAATTACTAATGAAAAAAATTAACCTTCACAAAAAATTCTACATCAGAATAAACAAACAAACAAAATGAACTAAAACGAGGACAAGGACAAATTAAAAGTTAATGAGTTTGATGTAGTTAATGTAGTGAAAAATCAAGAACTTTATTCTGTAAGAAAAGGAAAATCTAATCAAAACCTAATGAACATAATATATGAAGAAATTATAAGTATTTAAGAGTGGTCTGTATTTGAGCATTCATTTTTGAAACATTTAACAGTAAAAAGTGATAAAATGTCAACGGTCATGTTCATGTAATTGCACACTTACAAATTTAAATAAATAATTCAAATAACCTCTTACTGTATTTTTCAACGCGTTGTGAATTTAACATTTCATATAAATCTTAAGATTTAGTCTTTATTATAAAATGATTAAAATGTAATGTAATTATGAGATAATTTAGACTTTTTGTTAGGAAAGTCAGTATTGTTTCTTGAAATTATCATTAACTGTGAGCAATTTGAAATTATAGGAAAGTAAGTAGGTAAAGCAAGGTTTGATAGATGTACAAATATAATAGCTTTCATATACAGCAAATTCTCTATAGCTTTTATTTGCCTATCCTAGTTTTCTTACTGATAAAATATTAGGTATTTATCTATGAAATTGCCGTTTTGTATGCAATAAGTGAAAGTACTTAGTTTTTCAAACTTTTTTATTTCTGTTATTTGAAGTAATCACCCATGCAATTGACGCATTTTTGCCAACGCATTGGCAGTTTATTGATGCCCATCTTGTAAAAATCAGCTGGACGGGAGGCAACAAACTCTTCAAAGGCATTTTGTACTGTCTCTCGGGAAGTGAAATTTTTACCTTTTGTGTGTGTAATTTTTTTTGGTATTTCTTCGAATAACAAAAATAAAAAAGTTTGAAAAAAATAAGTACTTTCACTTCTTGCATACAAAGCGGCAATTTCATGGGTAAAGACCTATTATTTCCACAGCTGGATTTAAAACGTCCTTATCCATATCCATGCATTTGTTTATTACAGTATTAGCATATGCATAATGATTAATTCATTGAATTTGTATCAATATTTTAATGAAATTATTGCTAACAACATTCCTTCATTTATAATTTAACCAATTAATATTATATTAATTAATTTAGGAATGTTATTACAATAACATTTGTATCGCATACTCAATTTTCATAATTGTGGCTTCAATTAACAATATTGAATGTCTATTAATTGGTTTATTAGGATAGAGTTCAATTGTATTAGCATTCGCGTTAATTCAACATTATGTGAACAGTCAAATTTCATTTCATAGGGTTTAGCAATCACTATAAACAATCAAGTAATTGGTTTTTCTTTTTGGAAATTGGGATTAGGTATGCACTTTATTATAATACATGTTTCATTAAATTAAGCTGATTAATGCGATGGATGTGATTTTCATTTTATAGGTTTAATAAATAATGGAGTATAGTAGTAATAATGAGTACTTGCTTGCCGTGGAAGAGCCATGCTTTTGAC
Organism: Spilosoma lubricipeda; assembly: GCA_905220595.1. Taxonomy (NCBI): domain Eukaryota; kingdom Metazoa; phylum Arthropoda; class Insecta; order Lepidoptera; family Erebidae; genus Spilosoma; species Spilosoma lubricipeda. The sequence goes on along the minus strand of HG992282.1, from coordinate 10,019,444 downwards.
ATGAATGGGCCGGCTCGATCGGAGTGATACCACAGTAAACCGTATTGCGCACTGTGGCCCTCCCCTCAACCCTCTACCCATCCCACAACGGCCGGCAACGCACGTTGTGACGCCTTTGGTGTTGCGGGTGTCCATGAGCGGTGGTAATCGCTTACCATCAGGCGATACGTCAGATTTTTTGCCTAGTCCCATAAAAATAAAACAAAAGAAAAGTTACAAATAAAATTGGCGTTTTGTATGGGAGGAATATAAAGTCGCTTTTTTTGTAAAATATACTTAAATAATCAAAGTATGTACCGTTGTTATCTATGCACTTTTGCCATCACATAGGTAGTTCATTGATCTCTTTACTAATAAAAAAGTCATAAGGGTGAGAAATCAATAAACTCTCTGAAGGCAGTTTGGACTGCGACATCTGAGATATTTTTTCCTTGTGAGAAGTTATCCAAATATCGGAAAAAAATGGTAATCTGTTGGAGCAAGGGAGTACGGTGGATATTGCAGACATTCAGATTGCAGTTCCTCTAGTTACGCGGCCGTATGTTGTGCAGTGTGTGGTCTAGCGTTGTCCTGAAGCAGCGGTGGCCAGAGCGATTGACCAGCCTCGGCTGTTTAGCAGCTAGTTCTTCAATAGATATCTGCCGTATTCGTTTGACTAGATTTTAGAAAGCTGTATTGAACGACACCGATACTACTCGATCAAACACTAGCAAGTAACTTTTTTTGAGTTAATTTGGCAGGATGTGGCTGGTTTTTCAAAGTTGAATCATTGCGACGAGCGCTTATCATATTAGATCCACTTTTTCCGTCTCCGTCCATTACCCGATTTAAAATCCTTCTATTATTGTGCCGATTGAGCAATGTAACGTAGCAGTCGACGCGTGTTTGCTGGTTTGCTTTACTCAATTCATGAGCGCCACCAGTGCCATACACATGGTTAATCCCTAGAGCTGTTTCTGCAGCACTGGTGCCATGGTAGAATTCATACTACGAGTACGAGAATAAATCGATATTTCAAGTTTTCCATTGTGCGAGATGAGCGACGCCAAAGAAAAAAATAATGAGGAAAAAACAAATGAATGACTGTTTTTGAAACTCAAATATACCAGCTAAATGGATTTATAACTTTGAATTTGGAATTCCTAACAAAGAGGATATATTTCAGATCAAAGTAGCCAGTACGACAAAACGCCAATATGATATGTAAGGACCTAATATTACTTACAAAGTACCATTACAAAGTGAAAACAAAATAGCTAAATCAATTGTGTTGCTGTAAAGTCCACATTGGGCTCATTTTAGTATTTCTACCATAAGTATTTTTATTTGTTTGTTTATATTATTGTACTAGCTGAACCCCGCGGTGTTACCCGCCGTTATTGTTGTACCGCGAGTAACGCCGCGGGACAAAGTTAGTCTAAAAAAAGTAGGCTAAGTTACTCCCCGGATCATCAACTACCTGCCAGTGAAAGTCCCGTCAAAATCCGTCCAACCGTTCCAGAGATTACCCGGAACAAACAGACAGACAGACAGACAGACAGACCGACCGACAGACAGACAGACAAAAAAAAATTTAACTACATTTTTGCTATATGTACCGTGTATACATACATATGCATTTAGTAAAAAGCGGTTATTTTAATATTACAAACAGACACTCCAATTTTATTTATTTGTATAGATTGTATAAATATATCATTGTATCAATTAATTTGAATTTTACAAAAAAATTAAAGCATTTTTCCTTGATTATTAGATTAATCACAAATTATCTTGTTTATCTTGCTATAATCTACTAAATAACCGTAAAAACAACAACGAATGTGGCAATTATAGTACATATAATGTGATTGAATTGGTGCTAACTATGTAGGGGCGCGGGCATCCAATTATTTTGTTATTTTATGTGGATTGCTTAAAATTGCCTTTGTGAGAAGAGCTAATATATTACTGTTTGAATAAATTACGAATCTGTATGTCAGATTGCTTTTTCTATTGTCGTAATAATATCACTAACTACTATCATATGAGACCCTAAGAATCATTAACCATTAGAACAGTCATTTACTGTTTTGCTAAGTTAGATTTTGAAAAACAATAGCTACCTAAAAAATGCCTTGCTATTTTTTTATAAATAACTACCTTTCTCTATGCCGTAACTTATCGTATTCACTCCAGAATGTGGCATGCGTCATTCGTTATTCAATACCGACCTGTCGATTTATGGAGTAAAAGCATTATGGCGTGTTTTACTTAAGTGGTTTAACCGACTGAAAAATGAGTTAAGAAGGAAAAATAAATCCTAGTAGAGGCAAACAAAACTAAGAGTATAATGAATAACTCTTTTTGAGTTTTATTTTATAGTTTGATCCATATTCATAAACCAGATAAATTTTGTTACACAGCTATAAGTTAAACGTAGGCGTGTGTGTGTGTGTGTGTGTGACATGTATGGTACTGTATGTCCTCGGTGATTGATACTTGGTTAGTACAGTCACTTGAATTGCCAGGATCTTATTTTTTTTAATAATAACCAATGACTAAAAATATTTAATAAGCATTTTTTTAACATACATTAAATTTAGGAATTAATCAATAGTGAAATGAAATCATACAAAAATTGAAATATGTTTAAATGATACAAAACGTTCAGATTTCAGTTGATTAAAGAAAATGGTTATAGATATATAAATAATAATAAAAATCTTTATCGATGAAAAAATATATACAATATGCGGCATTTCTTCATCTTTAAAATTTGTTATATAGGTGCGTGTTTCTGCTTGCCAGGATTAAGACAGAAAAATATTACTTTTCCTTTTTGAAAAATGGGTTCTCCAATGACAGGTTTTTTTAATTTCAAATTACATTTTTATATTCATAGTTTTCAATATTAATTAGGTCTAAAAGCTAACTTCATTATGAAATTCAACTAAAGAAGTCAGCCGTCGGTAAATTGCCTGTATTAAAAGCCAAATAATCTGTTAAGAGATGAATGTATCAAATTGAGAAAAAAATTGGCTCTCTTAGATTTATCTTGAGCTCTTTTAGGTTTATCTAACATCACAGATAGTTAGGCATTTTACAGGACAGTAAAGCACTCTAGTTATAAAGATTTTTATGTCTTCCAACGAACTTTGTTTATAGGGCGATTCAGCAAGACAATATTTAAACGTTTAGACAGCTACTAAAGAATTCTTTCACTTTTAAAAATTACTTACGTTAAACAGCCATAATTAGTACTATACATATTTTCCTGGTCCAGCAGGACAAACGAATTACCCAACGAGTCTTTTTGTGAAATTAAACTTATATTTTAAGGTTGGAAAAACTGTGACGTATTGTGTATACGAGTGAGTAGACGACTGTAACGTTTTCAAGTGGTACAGTTGAATGTGACAAATTTTCAATAATCGATTCCCATGAATAGATACTTTTTTTTAGTAGCAGGTTATTGTATAGCAAAACAAATATAACTTACCTATCATGCATATAATATTGACTAGGTACTAGTTTCTCCCACGGCTACACCTTCGTGTATATTTTCGCGACAAAAAGTAGTCTATATCCTTCTCCAAGGTTCGAACTACCTATACATGGATACTGAAATTAATTCGAATCGGTTGAGCGGTTCAGTCGTGAAAGCGTAACAGACAGGCGGAGCTAATTTCGTATTTATAACATTAATAACGGAGATCAAATTGTTCTCCTTTTTTTAAGTTAAGAAAAGATTGCAAATTAGTTTTGGGTCACGTTAATTCTGCTTGATAAATGTTTGTTTCGTGCAAAAAAGGCTGTTAAACTTGAAAAAAAAAAACGGTTTGGGTACGTAACATAAATAAATTAGTATTATAGGCTAACTCTGTGGCCAGTGCAATAGATCAGGAAGTCCACTAACCATTTTGCATTTAAAAATAAGGTACATTGGCTCTTTCTAAATGATATGTTAGAATTATCAAAATGATAACACGCCAATTAAATTTGTCAAGTCCATAGTGTATGAATATAGAGTAAATTGATATGTACGTATGTGAAATACCTTGTTGTAGTAGTTGTATAACCTAAGTGCGTGTACCTAACAAGTTTTCTACATCACCCTAGGTAGAGAATTCCTCCGGCATTAAGTCCGCCGATGTACAACAGCGCATAAAGTTATAAGATAAAAAAAAATTGAACACGTAAAACTTGCACTGATTAAAAAGTGATATTCCGAAGAAAGAGCAAAGTAGAAATTTATATTATGTATATATCAGCCTGCCATTTATGACTGTTGTAAAAAATGGTGTGATTTTATAAATGCAAGGAATGAATAAATCTACGTCTCGTTTCATGGTCATCGAGTCCCATAAATATTCAAAGGTGGAATATTCAGGTGCAAGTCATATTAATCATCAAACTAATAAATCATCATGAAGAAGCAAAACTAAGCAGCGTCGTAACATTGACACAATATACTTACGTCAGTGGTCGTAGTAAAATTTGTATTACTGGGGAAGACATAGACCATTCTAGAAATAAACTCACTTGTACTTATTCCACTATTACAGTGGAATTGGTATAAGTGAATTTATTTCTAGAATGTATTATAATAAGTTCCATCAAGTGCCGACAATTAAGAGTATAAATTACATAGACCACCTTCAGTAGATTAAACATATAAAAAAAAAATTAGTGACGAAAAGATCGCACGACTAGGCCGTTCAATCGCATCTGATATGAACGTTTGAGCTTTTCTTTTGGTTTTAAATAAAGAAATATGATGAAAGATCCCTAAGAGGGACACACAATCCGTAGTTTAAATTATGTACGTACAGTCTATGGTACGAATATTAAAATAAAGTATTATAGATTCTTCTATTTGTTACACAGCACACGTATACAACTGTCTACATCTAAGATTTAAGCACATACGATGTTCCCTCACGCGGTCGGCTTCGAATGCAGTGCACGTTCGTATGTAATTTAAATTTAAATTAGATAGGTGATTGATAAATTTTAAAATTGATTTTGTAGATAACGTTCGCATAGATAGTTTTTTAAAATGTTTATATCATCAAAATTTGTAGGAATAATTTTGGTTTGTTTGGTTTAGTATCCAGATGTATATTATGTTTAGATCCATTATGTTATTGATTTCCGAAACGTTGATCTAACATTTTTGTTAAATTCATGATAAATGTTATACGTTTAATAAGGTACGAACTCAGAAAATATTTAAGTTTAACGTAGTAGAAAAACCCTAATAGTTATTTTTTTCGTAGGCTACATTATGTTCAAATACTTTGCTTAGATATGAGTCAAAACCACAAAATTTAAGAATGTTGGAAAAGACGGTAAAACAAAAATAGTATATAAAAAAACTGTTAATCTGAATTTATATACTATCTTAAAATTAAATGCGGACGAAGTTACGTTTTTACAGTTTCTATTATTAGCACTGCTCAGAAATCACTTTTATGTGACCACGAAAATACTTCCTCGGTTGCGTGTCAGAGTAGAATGTTACAATACATACGCCAAGAGCTTAGAAATGCCTTAAAGTTAATGCATAAAGCGGCGTAAAGCTTTTTAGTGAATTTTGATACTAAAAAGGTTTAAAACTAGTCGGGCTCTTATGAATAAACGCACCAACAGGAAGACTGAGTTTCTTATGGTGTTTAATAAACTTCATGTAAAATTTATACTTTTCCTTTTCTCTATTTTTTGAGATTTGTTTATAAATTACTAGTTTTACTCTGCCACGCTAGCAGAGTTGCAGTTGCTTCATGTTGTGGTTACCAAAGATGATAAAAACCATATTTAATGCGTGTTGTATCTCGTGTTAAAATTAGAGTTTGATCACAGTAGAACTTTTTGAATTTTTGAAGCCTGGAAAAGTAGGAATGTCCCTTTGTCGCGGAGGACTAATAGACATACATGAAACAGACACAAAGAACATATAGACATAGATAAACAATTTGTGTGTTGTAATGTGTGGGATTTTAATCAACCAATATTCGTGCAAATGATGAGTGTAGTATGCTACAAATTATTGCTAAGAACTGTCATGATTTTACTTTTTTATAACATGTAATCGATTTCCATTCTTCTTCTTAAGGCTTCACTCATTCATTTATTATAACAGCAGGTGACAAAAATACCCAAAAGTCATAAAAGTTTTAACATGATGTCGTTATAGAACATTTGTATAATACCTATTCACCCTATTTGTGATGTATAGTTTCGTTCTAACTTAACCTTGTCAGTTACCACGGCAGTGACAATCATTAATACAATACTGTCAGCTGACGGAACTTACATTAAGGTATTTCTATACCTCATTTTATCGACACAATGCCACTGAAAATGGAACATGCTTTCCAACTATTAGGCTAAAAGTTAACTAGCTAACACACATTTCTATGTACTATAACCGTTTGAGTCATCACTTCCCTTAGCGTACACTGAACTATTTTATAAGCTGGGATATATTATGGTCATATTTAACTCACAATCATAAATTATATTATTAAGAAATCAGAAGAAAAGCCTAACATTTTCTTGTCTTGTCTTTAACAGGTATGTATGCGTGTGTATAGATATACAGATCAGTTCTAAAATTGAGTAAACTTGTGGCTCATATTAACTATTTATAAAGGGACTTGAGGTAGAAAGATAATTAGTTACTCCGGTGGTTATCAAAGAAAGAAGCGCGCGTCACATCAAGGTGTCAGTTCTTGAAACTTTTGGCCTGAGTTTTGCTTTGTTGCTGTAATTAACTTTTAAACGCTACAGGAATTCCTGGAATAACTTAATAAAAATTATAAAATGGAATACGATCAGAACTAATTCCATAAACAATAATAAATTACTTTGACTCAATATTGAATCCATTACCTACACAAACAAATCAAAAACACCTTCACATATTTACTAAATATTAAATACACGCCTGAAGAGGCAGTAAACAGCATCAACGACTATTTTGTAAATATTGGTCGTAAGCTGGCACAGGACATCAAAAGCGGTGCACACTCTGGTCCTATTGAACCCACTAATCTACCAGTACAATTAAATTCCTTTGTACTTCTCAATACGGATGGGAATGAAGTTTATAGGGTACTAATGAGCTTTAAAACCGATTCAGTTTCCGTTTGGGATAATATATCCACAAAGTACCTAAAATATGCAGGCTGTGATATTGTTCCCTTTTTGACGCACCTCTTTACTTATTTATTTAATACATTATGCACTTGTGGTGCATTGGCGGACTTAATGCCTGAGGCATTCTCTACCAGTCAACCATTGGGCGATGCCCACTCTTTAATCTCTGTTTGAGTAAAGGTGTTTTCCCGGATGCGCTAAAACGCATGCAGTCATCCTCCCCACACATAAATCCGGAGACAGAGACGATTTAAATAATTATAGACTAATTTCTATTTTGCCTTGTATAGCAAAAAAAATTGATAAAATAATTAACACTCAACTCCTGTCGTACCTTAACAAATTTATCATCTTATCAAAGTCACAATTTGGATTTAGACGCGGAATATCTACCGAGGCTACATTTGCTGTATTCACGTCACTAGTAGCCCGGCAAGTCGATAAGAATATGAGGTGTCTCGCTGTTTTCCTGGACCTAAAAAACGCATTTGATACTGTTTCTAACCCAGTACTCCTGAACAAATTGGAAAGGGTGGGCATTAGAGGAATTGTGCTCAGGAGGCAAAGTGTTAAAATCGGAAACTTTATTAGTGAAGACGCGTTAACATCTTTTGGGGTTTCCCAAGGAAGTGTAATTGGACCCATGCTGTTCCTCATTAACATTAACGACCTGTGTAAAGTTGGGCATGCTGAGGTCTTCTCCTATGCTGACGACACAGGGGTTATACTGAGGCGGGTATGTCTCAAGTAGCTAAATGGCTTACAATTAATCTCCTTATCTTTAATAAACATAAAACAAACTTTATTTGCTTCGGTAAATACAATAACATACAACCCAAAAGACAGTTAATTTTTTTTCCTGGGACTTCCCGAGTGTCATAACTCGGTGTATTCGTGGGTCACTGCTGTTGATCCTGGTGTACAGGAGTTACAGTGGCGGGCGTGTGGGCGGGATTAGTCCCAAAAAATCAATTTAACATCAGAGTACATAACTGTAACTTACAACAAAATTGAAACTGTAACTGTCCTAGCATAAATAAAGTAACTAAATCAAAATATCTTGGCGTACTCATCGATCAGAAATTGTCCTGGCACCCACATCTTGAAAGTGTCGCTAACAGAATAAGAAAATTCAACTGGATTTTTAGGTCACTCAGACACGTAGTATCGAAATGTCACTGAGAGAGCACACGTCCATCACGTAATGTATTGAATGAGATCTATGTTTCTCTTGTGCAGTCAGTTTAAACATATTCCATCCCCGTATGGGGTGGCGCCGGCAAAGCGAAATTCCTGGAAGTAGAAAGAGCACAACGTATGCTGCTGAAGGTGATGTACTTCAAAAGAAACACATTCCCCACCACCGAACTTTACCAAATCTGCAAACTTCTATCTGTAAGAAAATTATATATTATACAAACAGTTTTGAGAAGGCATAAAAATACCTTTCAGTCAGAGCCTCATCTCTAAAAGAAGGAGGTATAGTGTGGCTGATATTGCACAAAAAGTAATTTTGCAGGCAGACAATACTTTAAACATTATTAATAAAAAGCTATCCCTTTATACTATGCTATACACCAAATGTAAAGTGATCGGCTGGATTAAGACTTTGTCTTATGACGACACTAAAATGCTTTTACAGCACGTATACTAGGCAGTTCATTCATCCACTTATCCCAAAGTTGAAACACAAACTCACGCACACCCACGTGAACACACACGCACGCACGCACACATACACACACACACACCACACACGCACACAAACACAAACACGCACAACCTAGCATGTATAAATATGTATAAGTTTCACTATGTTTGTTATGGAAGAGCGGGGTCTCCTGACACAAGCAACCCTAGCTTAAAAGGAGGTCCCCTAACAGTAATATTGTTATATGCTATAAATAAATAATAAAAAAAAATTGCCATGAAAAATTCCAATATTTTTTTATTCTAGAATAAGCATTAATACGTAATTGATTTCTATGACGTAAAAGGAAGACATTAAATGGTTTCCACAGTATTTTCAAACTACCTGATCATGTAAAATAACTACAAGCCGACGAATCGCTGTTGATGTATCGTTGTGTTCTTATATATGTATTATTAAAGATCCTTTGTAATGTGGAAATTAAAAACAAGTAACGTTACGCCGAGTCTCCACCGAACAAAAGTTGGCAACTTTTGTGTTGGTCACAAAAGTTTCTGTTATTTCCTTGGGAACGTGTTTCTGTTTTTGGCAGTAAACATCAAAGAATACGCTTGTTGCACATATTTATTGGCTCTTGGAGACGCTTATTTGGAATAATTTTCAAATTGTTTGCGACTCGGTGTACGAGTTGCAAACAGTTGGAAACACTGGAATTACCAACAATTTCGCCTTTACACTTATCTTTAATATGAAGTTTGACAAACTCTGATTGACATTTTGGATCGTCATTATAAATAAATAAATATTTTGGACATCTAAACACACAACGCCATCTAGTCCCAAGATAAGCAGAGCTTGTGTTATGGGGTACTAGACAACTGATACAAATACATATATACTTTTTTTTTTTTTTTTTGTAAATACATACATATTATAGATAGAACACACCCAAACTCCGAAACAAATATTCGCAGATCATACAAACATTTGGTCCGACCCGGGAATCGAACCCGAGACCTCATGATCAGCAGTCGCTCACGCCAACCGCTAGACCAACGAGGCAGTCAAATTATCTCTTCTTGCACGCGTTCGTAGGCATGTCGTCAAGATATTAGCATGCATGCATTCATTTATTTCTAAAAGTATTGGGCTTATTATTTGCAGATATAAAAAAAAAACTAAATTTTGAAGGAAAATCTTATCTTAAAAATAAAAAAATTACAGAAGTCTATAAGACATACTGCGTAAGTAATAAGTACCTGGATGTCAGTTTTTTTGAAAGCTGATACAGATATGTAAGCATCTCGGCGGTACGAAAGTTCGCCGGGTCAGCTAGTATATTTATATTATACCCTAGCTAAACCCCGCGGTGTTACCCGCGGTTATTGTTGTACCGCGAGTAACGCCGCGGGACAAAGATAGTCTAAAAAAAGTAGCCTAAGTTACTCGCCAGATCATCAGCTACCTGCCAGTGAAAGTCCCGTCAAAATCAGTCCAGCCGTTCCAGAGATTACCCGGAACAAACAAACAGACAGACAGACAGACAAAATTTTTTTAAGTACATTTTTGGGATATATACCGTGTATACATATATATGCATTTAGTAAAAAGCGGTTATTAATATTGCAAACATACACTCCAATTTTGTTTATTTGAATAGATTATACAAGAATTGATCGTTTAAATGTATTAGATAAATAGATAGATATGATAGATAGAAGCGAACTCGCCATAGGCAACGCAGTTCAAAGTTCAACGAACATTGAAGAATAACGAATGATTCCTATAAAAAAAATTGACAAATTTTAACAATCCAGCATATTAATTGGTGCTATATGTGGTCTTTATTTCGCATTAGATTCATTAAACTATGACCCAAATTGCTTTAAAAATGTAACACATAATTGCATATTAAAATTATTGATCAGTATTTGACTCTTGAAAAAGGAAACCAAAAAGAAAAATTTGATTGCTCCAGGCTCCAGTGGTCTCACAAATTAAATGATAATAATAATATACTTTCAAAAGCTTCTCTTTATAATTAAAATTGTTTTAATTAGGACGTAATCATAATTTTTTAAAGTATTTCTTGAATCTCTTCGTCTTCGAATATTTTCCTTGTATTTTTTTGCGTATAGAATAATCTCTTAGGTTACTGTACTAACTGTAGTTGACGGTGATGTTGCTAGGAGGCTAGACAACAGTTAATTAGGTCGTTTATTTTAATGAAATCAGTCAAGTAATATGCTAATTACCTATCTATCTGTGACCTCCATGTAGTTAGTCATCAAAGCCAATTATTTTTTTTAATTTATACTTTCATATAATATTAAAGAAATATTCACAAGCAATATTATCAAAACCAAAGCCATATCTTTATTATCGCCGAATATTGTTCATTATTATATTGATTCTACTTTTATTCTAAATAATATATGTTTTGTATAATAAAATGATAATAATCTATACAAATAAATAAAATTGGAGTGTCTCTTTGTATTATAAAATAACCGCTTTTTACTAAATGCACGTATGCTGCGGTACATATACCAAAAATGTAGTTAATTTTTTTTTTGTCTGTCTGTCGGTATATTTGTTCCGGGTAATCTCTGTAAGGGCTAGACGGATTTTGACGAGACTTTCACTTGCAGGTAGCTGATGATCCAGGGAGTAATTTAAGCTATTTTTTTTAGACTAACTTTGTCCCGCGGTGTTACTCGCGGTACAACAATAACCACGGGTAACACCACGGGGTTCAGTTAGTTACATAACGTATAAAATCATACCTGGTAACGATTATGTTAATTTATGTGTAGGGCATTATTAAATTACTTACCAAGGTTACAGAACGATGAATGAAGAATGACTGTTTAGACACTTTATTCTGAAACAAAAAAGAATAATGTGACTTCAATTACACCCTGTATGCAATGAAATTTCAAATGTTTATCGCAACATTACTTAAAGAAATAACTTAAATGAAATACTTAGATATTGGTACAGACAAAGAAAAAATCGATAATCGATTCGATAACTACCACGTGAAAGCGTAAAGAACAAACATGCAAAAAATCTTTCACATTAATAACGTTATGTAGATAGAATATTCTAGGTATAGGTACAAATGCCTCGTTGGTCTAGCGATTGACGTATGTTACTGCCGATCAAGAGGTCTCGGGTTTAAATCCCGGGTCGGGCCAAAAGTGTAATTGAGTTTTTCTGATTATAGAAATACTTAATAACAGTTTGGAAGTTGGAGTCTGAAGCCCCGTGCCTCAGAGAGCACGTAAAGCTGTTGGTCCTGCGTCTTATCTCTCGCCGATCGTGTCGGTTAACCGTCCCATCTTTTTATGAGAGAGACGGAACTAGAGTACACTTGTGTTTGCGCACACACTTGTGCACTATAATATTCCCTGCGTAGTGGGTTGGTCTCCCTTGAAACTCATGAGACTTACCGCTGTGACCGGAATCGGTTAGGAGAACGTCATACTATAGGTACTATATTTTTTGTATGTATGTTTCAATCAAAAATATTCGGTACATTTCAGCGTTCTAATATAGCATCTCTAAAATTTATCCATTAGGCATATAATGTACTAGCCGACCCACGCAACCTCGTTTGCGTCTCATAATGCCCGTAGCGTGATAATTTTCCCCCGTTTTTGTAACATTTTTCATTGTGGCTCCGCTCCTGTAGGTCTTAGCGTGATGATATATAGCTTATAGCCTTCCTCGATAAATGGGCTATCTAACACTGAAAGATTTTTCAAATCGGAGCAGCGGTTCCTGAGATTGGCGTGTTCAAACAAACAAACAAACTCTTCAGCTTTATATATTAGTATAGATGTCTGTAGATATAAATTTATTATTTAGCACTTGAATTTGGCTCTATTTCCGAGTTTTCGGTTACTATGTCAGTAAACAAAATCTCGTACTCTTTGAGTACAAATTAAGTACTATCATACTAATTGGCTAATTAGTGGAAAGGAGCGGAAATATAATCCAACAAATATATATTTCAAATTTATTTTTACACAGATTATCTTGACGAAAAACGTAAGCTTTGAAGTCGCTAACGAGTAAAGTTGCTTCGGATCAAAGATGCGTGATTAATTTCGATTTTAATTATATAGAATCATATATTAAATATTTAATAACTGCTTCAAATTTTTGGAAAATGTGAATAAATAATAATGATGTGTTATGTGATGAAGATCAGTTCGGAAAGATTAATTTGAGATAAAGGAATATAAGTACCTACCTTTTAATTTGAAATTTGGTTTTGTTTCTCAAACGACTTTATAGTAAATAGTAAATTGTACAAAGAGGTTTCTATTAATGAGGAATAGTGGTTATGTTAAGTCCGTGATTAGCACATCAGTCGGTATAATAATAATTCGAATGGTGACAAATTAAGAATACATAATACACAATTCCTATTCATACAATGGGAGTTATAAGAGCCAACCATAGAAAAGGAAAACTCGAAACAAATAGTAGGTCAAAATCCCCTTCTAAGAAGAGGCCTAAGTCCAGCAGTCGCCTGTTAAAAAGCTGTTGATGTAAGTCAGTATGATGTCTATGAAAAATTCTTGATGATGCGAAGTAGTTCAGCAACAAAAACATATTCTTAGACTTTAGTTTTTTCCTATTAGATGATTCGTGCGCTCGTTACATTCCGATTTCTTGTAGATGGTTTGAATTAAGTTGTTTTTTTATCTTAGGTATTTATTTAACTTATTTTTTGTCAAGTTTTAAGCTATTGCATAGCTTCTATTACCGGACGTTGAGCGTGGAGACCGAATCTAGAAATTCCGTAACGAAAATAAACCTAACACCCCCCACTCCGACCGGCACACGCGGTGATACTTTTTAATTTTGCCATCTATCGATGAATAGCAGAAATTATAATGACTTTTATGAAACATCACGCTTGTCTCTTTAGTTCAGCAACTCGCCTCTAGGTGGCATTGGTTGGTTGTTTTGTGTAATTTTGTATTACTTATTTAATGAATACCTTTTACCACAATATCCAGGAAACATTCACAAAAAGACGACGACGCCCAGATGAGATTTGAACTCGAGGTACCTTTGTCATAAATCATTCATCTACACCTTACAATTAATAACTCATTTCGACTTAATGTTAAAATTGTTGTTCTTAAGCTGCTTGATAAATTTTAATTCTAAACATACATTTGTTTGTTGTCAGTATGGCAACAATAATATAGATGGCGGTGTACTGCGAATGCGATGGAGCATTAAAAAAATAGTTTAGTTTTTTTTTTTGGTGCTATCAAAGAAAAAACTTGATTTAATATCAAAGTAAAAATAAAATAAAATACTGCATAAATAAAAAATAAATAAATGATGATAATTGCATAACTTGATAAAAATGCTATGCAATAGCTTTACCGCGGCAGTCCCCGAGTACCACATGTCTTTTTTTTCTACTATTAATTAAATAAGTATATCACGGTAAAATCTTTGCAATATTTGTTAATTTACAAAGGCATTTTTACAGTTGTTTTAGATTATAGACACAAAATTACAATGTGAAACTATTTTAACAACATCTTTACTGGCACAATGATTGAATTAAAATAGTAGCATTAAAAATAGTGTTTTAATAAAGTACATATTATTTAAATATATACTGTGTCTAGTTTAACAAATAAATCAACGTCCAAAGCTAGATTTGCATAATGAAGAATTAGCATTGATTGAAGACTTATGTATTTGACTTCAAATGAGCCTTGATCAGTATGGTATGCACTATGCCATAACTTGATCACTTGGCAAATGATTTTGTGAATAGTGATTTATAGCGACAAAAAACAATTGAATGACCTTGATTTAGTATAATTTTATTGTTACAAATAATGAGACATTACTGTCTGACGAACAAAAGAATATTTACAATAGGATTATGCTGGGCGCTCATGCTAAGCAAGGCGGCTTTTTAGGAGCTTCAAGGCTAACAATTATCTAGTTATACCGTAAATTCTAAAAAATCCTGTTTCTTCAATGACCTGTAAGTCATTATCACGATTACTAAAAGGGACAATATTAAATTTATTTGTATCAACAAAAGAAAGATTAAAATAATTAGTGTTTGATTTGACAGATGCAAAACTATTATTTACATCGAAAGGACTATTTCATATTAAAGTGTAACATAATAAGAGATTAACTAACTAAGAAATATCTAGACTACAAAATAATGTATCAAAGCACATAGACCTTTGAGACTATAATTACTAATTTAGATTAAAGCTTACACGTGCTTAACGAAACGCTGGCTGTTCGTCTCTGATTCTACTATTTTCACACTCCTAGATTGGTTGCAAGCCGATGATATTACATCCGTGTCGACATCAGCGTTGCCAGAAGATTATTTTTTAACCTTTTAGGTGATTGTTCAACTCTGTTGGTTACTTTTAGATTACGCTAATGAAAAGGTTACTTTTATTTAGGTGACTTTTCGACATTTCTAGAATTAACTAAATTTCTTACATTTATGTGAATAAATATACCAAAACTAACGAGGTGGACCAGAACCTTACTATAAGGTTCTAGTCTAGAGTAGTAGTCCTCACTTTACTTTCAGGTTTTTTTTATTAAATAGTATCATTAATGCGCCAGGTATTTGTTTATATTCTCGTTCCTAATTTTGCCAAGGGAGTAGGTACTTCTTAGTGCAAATCTGGTTTAGTTAGGTACGTATTCTAGGGGTTTTTAGCCAAATAAGCAAGGATGGCGATCTGAAATCAACCGACTTCAAAAATGGTGGAGGTTCTCATTTCGACTGTATTTTTTTAATGTTTGCTACCTCAGAAGTGGGTGAAACGATTGGGATGGTTATTTTTCATTTGAAAGCTGGTGCTTCCCGTATGATCCCCTTTCAATTTCTTCCTGTTCTTGAAGTCGGTTTTGCTTGGTAAAAATTTTTTTTGGTCAACATTTTTTAGTTCTGAATCAAAATGTAGCACTTAATCGATTCAAAGACTCGATATTTTACGCTAGAACATCAAAATTAGCTTTTCTCAGTAGATAAAATATAAAAGGCTACTTTTTACACAAAAAGGTTACTTTTTTAATAATTCAGGTAACTTCTGACAATACCCGGCTGGCCACACTGTTCGACATATCCTCCACGACACCGGGAATCCTAGTGTGGGGACCAGAGATATTTTTTTTTTCAATAGTTATATCTACTGATAAATTATGTACAGTATTCTGTGAACAAACCTTTGAAAATGCCAAAATGACTACTCTGCTTGATGGAAAGCATAAGCAGAATCCAAGAGTGGTGGTCACCATACTGCGAATGCAGACAATACAACAATGCAGCATGGTGATCTACACCATGGCGGGCTAGTGATGCTTCTGCATCATTGGGCCTCCGGTCTCGCACTCACAACGAAACACGACAGCATGATCGCTGTCATTTTACGTTGATTTTCTGTGCGAGTTAGTACCGCTCTGGTTGAGCCGGCCCTTTCGTGCTGAAATCAGCATGGCTCTACTATACTAACTTTTAAACTTTGGCGTTCCATGATATATTAACAATTATTTTTACGAGAATTAACGCGATCGCTTATTAAAAGGTATTACATACTCTGTCAGCCTGTGACCACGGCCAGTGCAACCTGGTCGAAACGTCAGGCAAATCAGAGGTATGTAATACCTTTTAATAAGTGATCGCGTTAATTCCCGTAAAAATAATTGTTAATATGGCTCTACTACCTTGATATAATCTACAAAGGTTTACATAATTATTTGTATTCTCTCTAGTTCGTTCAATTATTATATGTACCTGGATAACCAAGTTTTGCTCCTTTTTTGTGAACTTTCTAAAAATAATCCTAGCTAAATCGAATTATCGCCCCCAAAACCCCCTGCATACTGAATTTCATGAAAATCGTTGGAATTCTGAAATCTGTTGTGATATTCAGATTATATATATGTACAAGAATTACCCTTTTTAAGGTATTATATAGATAGATAGGATATACTTTGAGCAGCAATGCAATACATGCATTTTAACACTGTGTTTCATCTGCTATCCGGGAACATACATTACTAGTTTTCGAGTTTTTTAGACATCATCCACAGCATTTTCACTTCATCTTTTTAGTCAAATCTAAGGTAAATACAGATTGTGAAAAATGAACATTAACTGTAAAAATATTTACATTTTTAGCTCTTAAGCAAAATAAACTTTGGTGAAGTATTTATTTTCATTTTCAATCGTTCTAAATCGGTTTATGCCGTGACTGTATTTTTGATAGTAATGTGTTTCTAATTTTATGTTAGTATTTCTGAGAAGTATTACTTCCAATTAATTAGTTTAGGGGTAAAAATATATTTTGTGTAATGAATATTTGGGTCAATGATGTCACTTAATACCGTGTTTGTTGTATTTAAGTAAACTGATATTAAAATATTTTACTGTCGTCTTTAACTTTTCTAACTTGTATAATTTGTTTTTATGTGAAAACTTTTAATTAGCCGTCATGTAGGTTATAGGTATAAATCCTTCAGATATAACTAACTATACGTTTTCTATATCACAGAAAAAAGAAAATAATAATAGAATCGTTGTGAATTTGTTCCATCAATTAGAATTTTAGGTAAATAGTGGAATTAACTAGCAGTAATATAAATAAAAATTGGACTTGAAGACATTTGGCATGCTCAACAGATAGAGACTCACTTACTTCGGCCCACCACCTTCTGTTTCATAAGGCGTAAGTTCAGCTTCCTATGGAATATTTTTCTCATCTTTGGGCACGGGCACCCAGTACCAGCTCTTCCCTCTGGACCGCATTCAACGGAGAGAGACTCAAATCGTCGATTTCCCAGGAGATCTCAATTCGATTGGGCTTTCTGGTGCTGCGTAGAGATGTGGCTTTGCTATGAATATTTTGTCTCATTTACTATGGGGAGTGCTCCGAGGAATTGTTCAAGTTGATCCCTGCTGCCTCTTTTCGCCATCATCCTTCGCCACAGCAGTTTCATCCCCATTATCTAGATGGCTGGCAGTCCACAACTGTGCGCTTTACCAGAAAGTTTCTGCCTCGCACAAATAAAATGTGGAATGAACATTCCTGCTGCGGTATTCCCGGATGGTCCGGGACATAACTCATAAACTCTCAAAAAAACAATTTTTTGAGAGGAAAGGATTTTTTTTATACATTAAATAAAAGTAAGTCTTAGTTGCCGTACGATATGAAAACTCAAACATAATAAAAGCTAGAGACCGATTGACCTCCGTCATTTGAGCTAACAAGCAGTAAAAGTACATTAAAATTATACCTACATTGATGATTGATACTTTCGAAATAAACTAGTATTTATAACTCTTGATTACTACAAAAAGGAGACTACAACAAAAGCACAATTTTATGAATCGAAACATATGCAAAAACACACTCAAAAATATACGTATTGTAACCTTGTACAAAGTACTAATTCACTCCACACCAACTCATCAACACAACTCAAAACACAAGCTTAACTCGCATTTCCTCATCAGGAAATACAAAGGGAGTATAGTTAACTGAACGTTCCTAGACTCTGTTTATCTTTCAAACTGTATGTATGTAATAGACGTTATGAACTATAACACTGGATCAGCTTACATTTATGCTTCCTTGATACCGAAGACAACGAGATAAACTATCGCTTAAACACTGCTATAAATGTAACTAGATAAAAGAAAGATAGGTATTGTACTAAGTAGAAGATTTGATTTAATAGAAACTTAATGACTAAAGCAGAGACAGATTCACGCAACATAAAAGAATATTAAGATTATAGATATAATATAATTTCCGACAGGGTTAATAGGATTCAAATAACTTGCCCATTGGGTGCAAGAAAACTTTAAAGAGAGCGAGAACATTAAGTGCTTGTAAAGGGGATTAGTTTTCCGGTGGAATATCGAAGATTAGCACGATCTAATAGACCGGCTAATGTTATGTGGGCTGTGGGTTTGCTATAAACAAAGAGTAGTTTGCACGTACAATATTCTAATAAACTGCCTGTGCCTTGTCACGCTTGAGTAAGGCAAATTGTGATTGCATAGATAAAAATAATCATTGAAGTGGTTTGTATATCGTGTTAAAATAAGAACAAAATCAGTGCAGGACTTTTTTAGTAACGTAATCCATACTAATATCATAAATTCGAAAGTAACTCTGTCTGTCTGTCTGTTACGCTTTTACGGCTAAATCGTTACATCGATTTTAATAAAATTTGACATAGAAGTACTTTGGTTCTTGAGGAAGGACATAGGTTACTTTTTACCGTGATAACAAAGATACAAACGTACGGAGCCGCGCGCAAAAGCTAGTATTTATTAAAAAACTAGGTGACCCGATAAACTTCGTTTCGTCTAACAGTGCATGAATGAGTAGATGGTCTCTGTAATATTTTTTTAAATTCATCAATATCACATTATAACACTGATCATCCTATGAAACACAGCGCAAGCGCTATACCATACCGGTTTTCTGTGAGGACGCGGTATCACTCCGGTCGAGTCAGCCCATTCATATATATGGATAAGATATAGGTTTCTGGATGATTGTGACTCGTATGTGTGTCGATATGTGAAGGAATAGCAGTAAATGTATCATGAAC